>OV884046.1:15005000-16255000 GCA_930367265.1 Catocala fraxini
GTTAACCGACACGACTGGAGAAGATCAGGCGTAAGACTAAATTGACTTTACTTGATTTTCGAGGCACGGAGTTGTCTAACACCGCCAACTTCCTATCTCCGAGCTGGTATTGAGATTTCTTAAAAGAAATACCAAGTAACTAATTTTTTGGCTTGGATTCGAATCCGAGACTTTATACACAGCAGTCGCAATCACTGCTACTGCGGAGTGGATGTGGTTTAGTAAATATATAAAATTATGAGCCTAATGAGAAACTGTTGGACTGGCACGCAAAGGTCTTAATTTCAATCCCAAGACCGCGCCTCTGACTTTTGGAAGTTATCGTAACGTAACGTACGTAACGTTAGCGTATCACTTGCTTTAACGGTGAAGGATAACATCGCGAGGAAATCTGTATGTCTAAGAGTTCTTTATAATGTTCTCAAAGATATGTTAAGTCTGACAACCCGCACCGGACCAACGTGGTGGACTATGGCCTTACCCTTACGCAGAGAAAAGGCCTGAGCTTAAGAATGGGACAATTATGTATGTAAGTACAGGGCTTGGCTGCCAGTTGAACTTTCTATCAGGGATGTTGCGGGTGCAGATTTTTTGACATCCGTGAATTCGGATGCGGATACGGATTTTTGAAGACACATCCGCGGATGCGGTTGTCCAAATCGATGCGGAAGCTCCGCAATTGCGTTATTGAAGAAAATTATTCATCTTAATTAATAAAAAGTATCTAATATCACCGCCTTCCCAGGTTCAAGCCTGTTTTGCAAAGGTTTATAAATTAAACACGTATTACTGAACAACTGATTTATTTCTTATTGTAACCTACGCTATATCTGGATCCGCATTAACATCTGCGTTGATTGTTTGATTGGTTGATGCGTCCAAATCGATGCTGATGCGGATGCGAATATTCGCAACATACCTGCTTTCTATATACAGCTGTACTGAATGCGACTGCTGTGTATGAGGTCTCGGCTTCGAATCCCAAGTCGGGGTCACAAAGGTTATTAGGTATTCTGCTAAGCAATCTTAATCAGTAGCCCGGAGTAAGAAAGTTAGTGGTGTCACACACCTCCGTGACTCAAAAAGCACGTAAAGCTGCTGGTCCTAGTCGCTCTCCGATCTGTCCGGATTGGATCATAAGAGTTTAAGACTGTGCCGAGCGTAAGACAGATAATCACAGAGTTCGTGCGGCGCATATTCAAATCGGCGCGCGGCCGCCATAGTAAAATTGTATGGAGGATTTGAAGTGCTTTTTTGATAAATATGTATGTATATTTATTGTCAACCAATAACTTAAATATTTGGGACGGACAAATTGTAATATAACTATTAATGTTTCTTTTAAGCTGTAAAATAGTATAGATTTCTACTGTTATAATCGAAAAATCACGTAATAGCGTGCAAATTTACGTAATTTTGTAAGCGAAAATATTAATTATTTTAAGTTTTTTACACGGAGTAATTGTAAACACATTCATTGTTATGGTAAATGTATATTTTATATTTGCATTAAACAAAAAGTGTTGATTTTATTCACTTAACTGTGACCGCCTGTTTTGGCACATTTCGCTCGGCGCAGTCTTAAGTAACAGAGAGTGCATTTGTGTTTGCGCACACACTTGTGTATTATAATATCGCCTGCAATGGCTAGCCTCCGTCATTGCTGCTGTGACGGAAATTCGGTCTGGCGGACATTATTATTATACAGGGCTCATATAATTATTAAATAGATGAGACCATTGTAGTGGAAACATTCGTATGTTAGCTTGTGCTCAGACAATGGCGTCCAGACACCATTGTGTTATGGTTGACAGATTATTTTATACAATTTGTAATGCTTAGGTGTAGTCAATTGTAAAGTATTAGTCATTAGGAAGTTAATTAATTAAATATTTATAATTATCATAATTAGTATGTAGTTATAGATTTAAAACAGTCATTGTCACCGCTGCGTCACCTAGACAATCCAAAACGACAAAACTTTGACGTTCATAAATAAGTGTTACTTTGTAGCTAAATTAATGGTGATTTTTTATATAAAGACAACTCCATTCGCATTTGCATTGACATTTGCCATAATTGCTGTCTCTGAAAACTACAAACATTCAAATAACTATCACAAAAACAGCCAGTAATTTATGTCTAGTGCGGGCGTAGAGGTTTCTTAGGCTCTCTACACGCTTGTGTTCGAATAGTGCGAAGATTAAATCAAAGGTGGTTCCAGATAAAAGTTTATTGTCACTCACACAGTTACATTCACTCTTAAGACTGCGCCAAGCGAAATGTGCCAAAACAGGCGGTCACAGTTAAGTGAATAAAATTAACACTTTTTGTTGAATACAAATATAAAATATACTTTTACCATAACAATGAATGTGTTTACTCCGTGTAAAAAACTTAAAATAATTAATATTTTAGCCTAAAAAATTACGTAAATTTACACGAAAAATGCAAAAACGTAAGCTCGTGTTACGTGATTTTTAGATTATAACAGTACAAATCTATCCTATTTTACAGCTTAAACGAAACATAAATAGTGATATTACAATTTGTCCGTCCCAAATATTTAAATTATTGGTTGACAATAAAGATACATATTTATTAAATAAGCACTTCAAATCCTCCATACAATTGTACTATGGCGGCCGCGCGCTGATTAGATATGGGCCGTACGAGCTGTCATTATCTGTCTTACGCTCGGCGCAGTCTTAAGCTAATTTAATTATACTGCGCGGGTTATATGCGCATCCTAACTCAGAGGCGGGCGCGGAGCGACTGCCTAGCCCACTCATGAAATGTGCCTCGTAAGATATTTGCGACGTCACCCTGTCGCTACAGCGGGCATCGAACCCACAACACTCGGTACAGAAGCAGCGGCTAGGCTCCCACTAAGACACTGCCAAACGTACATTTCATGAGGCGATAACATATAGTAATTTTAAATATTATTTATTAGAGACCCGCGCCGGCTTCCCACGGGTACTACAAAACCTTAACAAATTATACACCTATACCTTCCTCATGAACACTCTTTGGTCAAAACCGCATGAAAATCCGCTCGTTTTTGAGTTTATCGCGAACAGACAGACAGGCGCGGTGCGGCGGAGGACTTTCGTTTTATAATATGTAGGTCCTAGTGATGGTCATAAGAACTAGTTTTATAATGTTTTCTTTATCAAAGGATTACCAGTCATTTAAACTATGAAAATAACTTTTTCATAGTACAAGTACATATACAAAAGTACTACTAAATTGGGTTACAAATAATTGTACTCCATTTGGTTAGGTACTTAACTAAAGGTAAACAATCTTGAGATATTTTATCTAAAATCTTAGTTTAAAAATAAAATGATGCTGAAGATCAATGTAAATACAACAATAACGATTACTAAATCAATTGAACCGTTAGTTTAAGCAGTATTTTATTTGTTTGACATGTCGCACTCTTAATCAAATAGCGACTTAACTCGAAATTTGAAAGTAAGGCAATTTGAACTCTAATTGTATATGTTAAATTCTAATATTATATTTGTGTTAAATTTTTGCAATAGAGTTCAAATTTGTTTAATCCAAAATACTGAGATAAGTCTCTGTTTTATTAAGGGTGCGATGTGTTTGTGTAAAAAGTCACATTAAGATTGTTTACCTTTCTTGATTCGAAAAAGGAAACAAAAACAACAACACATTTTTAATTTCTTTTTAATTTTTACGTCAAGTCTATACTACTAAGTAGTTTTCCCTCTACGTGTTCTCTATGGCCTTCCACTAGTATTCTGCCGACGGTCTTGATGAGTCTAACTTTAAATCTAGACACAGTTTCGTTGTCTTCAAAGCTCAGCTTGTCGAGGTCCCTTTCGATGTAATACTGAAGTGTGTCCCAAAGCATCTGCCGCACTTTCAGCAGCTGATCCGCTTGACTGAAACAAAAAGAAATTATGTATAACCGGGTTTTGCTCGCGGCTTCGCTCGCATTTTCCTGGTAACCTATGTAATTTTTTGTTCCCCTGACGTGTATGCCAAATTTCATGATGGTCGAGTAGTTAAGAAGTGAAAGCGTATCAAACAAACTCGCGAATGCATGGGTACAGAAACGCACATAGAGACAGAAGTATGACAAAATCTACATTAACGAGCAATATCTAGTAATTATTATATATAGTTCTTTTTAATAAAAATGATGAAATTAATAATAAAATATGACACTTTTATGTCATGTCTTTCTATATGAAAAAGAATATAACCTGATAGCAGGTCAAAGGTTTTATAATGAGTTTGTATTACCAAATGAGTAAAATCAGAAAAAAAAAATCTCAGGAGCGTCCGCAATTCTTGCTTATTCAGCGAAACACAGTTACAATGTTTCCCATAAGAGAGTGGCACGTCTTTGAGCGAGCCAGCTTAATCATGCCATCGCCAAGGAATGGAAAACGCTTTTCCGTACACTCATAACATTAAGAAAATAATGCTACTAATATAACAAATTGCCAAGTTTCAATACTTTTGGGGGCTTCTAAACGAGCAAAATGTTCGTTATAATAAGCGGCTGCAATGTTTTGATTTTATAATTATAGCCCGACCAACTCAAAAACATTTGAATACACTGGCTACTCCAATGACGGAATTCCAATGAATTGAGTGTACGTATTGCGTAGTGGTTTAAGTGATAACCGCGCCGCTGCCACTGCGCCTAGTTTTGTGGGTTCAAATCCCACGCGAGACAAACATTTGTGGAATTCACAAACTATTGCTCCGAGTATGGATATTCTTTGTGTCCGTTGTTTGAATAATTGTAAGTCCCCCCGCGATACAGGAATTATTTTAGTGCGGAAATTCTCTTTTTTAAGAGAAAACTTCAAGCATACGCGAAATCATTATCATCATCTCAGCCGAAAGACGTCTACTGCTGGATATGTCCAGCAGTGGACAAAACCAAAACCAGTGGAAAACCTTGGGGAAGGCCTATGGGCAGAGACAGGTCTTGGTCCGCCCGAATTCAAACGCTTCCCACGCCCTTTACCAGGTCGTCAGTCCACCTTGCGTCTTGCGTATGTTATATGCAAAATATTTATGTGTATTCTATAATGTGGCTATTAATACCGGCTCGTATATTGCAGTAACACATTGTAGTAAAAATAATGCCCGTTTAAAAGCCCCTTTAGACTATCACGCTCATAATATTCTACCATATACACACAACACCATCTAGCCCAAACTAAGCAGAGCTTGTATATGGGTACTAGACAGTGGATAAACATACATATATACTTTTTTTTTGTAAATACATACATATTATATATAGAAACACCCAGACCAAGACAAACATCCATGTTCATGCACACAAATGTTTGACTTGTGCGGGAATCGAACCTGTGACCTCAGGCGTGGCAGTCGCTTACACTAACCACTACGTTATCGAGGCCGTCATTATAAAATGTTCAATAAGTTTTATACTAACCTGGTTGGTACATGTATTTTTAATCTATGCTTCGGTAACGTCAGTATCGTGATGTCTTCATCATTGTCATCCTGTAATAGAAATGAGATACTGATAATACAATTTTGTTTAAATATATGAATTATTGAATTGAATTACGGATCGGATTAGATCGAAACTTTAACCGCGTTTGGCTCTCTGATTGGTTAAGAGCTTGGAGCGGGCCAATCGGCGCACCGAACGTCATCAGCGTGTCTATCGCGTTAACGTAAAACAAACTCGCACTAAGGCACTCTGGTAAGCCGGTCACCAGTCACTTACCGTTTCCGCCTCGACGTTGCCCGGTGAGAAGAGCAACGCAGTGTGCGGCGGGATCAGCGAAGTCTTATACACGACGAGTGCTCGGCGCTCGGCCGAGTGGTGGCCGCCGAAGTACGCGAGCAGGCGGGTGTGCGTGTGAGTGTTAGTGTGAGTGTGGGTGTTGGCGCGAGTGTTGCGCTTGGTGAGGTTGTGGTTCACGCTCTCGCTGCCGATGTGAGCGCGCTCGCCCGTACTGCAAAACAAATACTTGTGCTAACTGCAAAGATTTAAACTATAAGATGCACCCTAATACGTTTAAATACGGTCACTTTTCTGGGTCTTAAGTTGGCCATATGACACACAATGGCATGGCACAAGGTGAATTATAAATATAGTATTATCACGCTCATACATACTGAAAACTTTACACTATCCTTCTCTATATAATGTGTGAGTTTTTCTTCATAAGCCTTCAACATACTTATCTCATTATAGCCATGTAATTTATTTATTTACATTTGTATCTAAGGGACCTCATACATTTTGTTTTTAAAAATAAACTGAAAGAATAACAAGACTTTAAAATTTATTTTAACATAGGCTGTATAATTTCACGGTAAGAGCTAAGAAACCGGAGCGGTAATCATAAACGTGGATGAAACCGCAGGGCACAGCTAGTTAAAATAAACTCAAAAGAAAGTGAACTGGTTTCATAAGTTCTTTCATTAATAGAAAGTTATTTTATCCAGAAGTAACATAGGCTATACAACATCAAGCTACAAGCCACGGGAGCGGAGCAGTGATCATAAAACTGGTGAAACTGCAGGAGACAGTAAGTAATAAATCAACTCGGAAAATACTAAGCTTATTGCTAAAATTCACAGCTCCCGTAGTTTGGTAAAAAGCCTATGGTACATTATCCAGAAGAAGCATAGGCTATCAAGCTACAAAGTACGGGAGCTAATGATCGCAAACATACGCAAAAGTGCGGGGATAGGTACAAGTCGCCTGTAATATTCCATGGATACCTTAAGGTCTAAATTCCTGTGAACACTCGGATTAGAATTAATATGTAGCGTTGTTTTATAAATTACGGCTATCTTGCGACCAAATGAATATTGCAACGCGTACTCTTAATCATTTTAGGAAATAGGTGAAATTTATAAGAAATCATCATCTCAATCAAAAAGATACTCGAAAACAGGGAAAGAACAGAAAAGCGAGTCATCGAAAGTATCTATAAAATAAACTACCCACTATTAACTTATAAATTCATTTGTAAATCTTTGCTTCTTGTTCTACCCTCAGGTTTTCAATCATATAAGAAATGTGTTCGTTTTAAAATAAACTTTTGTGAATAAAGATTGAAAAATGTTCAAAAGCAAATTTAATAAATTTGAGTTATTAAGAAATTTACTTTTATTTTATTTTATAGTAGTGCACCGCCATCTATTATAAATATTATGATATAAATTAATCTACTTAACAGTTCTTGTATCGATTTGCGTTAGATGGCATCAATAACCGGCTTATACCATTTTAGTTTTGACATTGCAGCTCACTGTACGTTACCTAGTAAACAGTTCGGTAACAGTGCTCATCTTGCCCTTAGTCTTGACGTGTCTAGAGGTGGTAAGCAGAGAGTCAGCCCCCGACACGAGTACGCCACACATTAACTCTTCAATGTTAGAGAACCGGTCCAGCTCCTCAGCTTCAGTGGTCGGTACTATCACGCCGGATTTTAGCACTTGTTCTATGTGCAGATTGGAGAGAGCTGTAACAAGGATTAAAATAACGTTATATAATTTTAAAATAGTGAATGTTACTACTGTCTATCGCGATTGGTTCTAATCCCGGGTCAGGTTAAATACTTTTGCCTAAGCGATAGTTTAGCTGGGAGACCGTTGGACTGCCACGCAGAGGTTTCAACTCAGATATCAGACATCAAGATACAGATATCAAGGCACGCGCCTCTGCATTTTCGAAGTTATAAACGCATTAAATATTAGGAGTTGAAGTATGAAATTTCCGATTTGTACTGAAAAATTGAAACTCGTTGTTGACTATATTTATATTATCGAAATATTTACCCCTTATTTTCTATACATTACTGCAATCTAAACGGAAGTTCATTTATGCCTTTACGATAGAACTCCGGGAATCTGGATTCAACAAACTGCGTGAAAGCATTTTGTACTGCCTCCTGGGAAGAAAAGTTGATATCACGTGAAAAATTGTCCATATCACGAAAATAATGGTAGTCCGTTGGAGCAAGGTCTAGCGAGTACGAAGGATTACGTATGGTTTCTAACTGCAGCTCCGGTAGAGTTACAACGGTTTCACGTGCAGTGTGAGGTCTTGCGTTATCATAAAGCAACAATGGTGAAAATCGATTCACGAGTTGGGGCTGTTTCACTGCCAGTTTCGCCATCATTGTTCAAAGTTTGGCACAGTAAACATCTGCTGTTATTGCTTGTCCAGACCTGAGAAAGCTATAGTGCATAACACTATGAAGAAACCACCAAACCGTTACCATTACCTTTTTATTGATAAGCTTTGCTTCAGGGCACTGTTGCAGCGTTTGACCTGGGGTCAGGCATTGCATTTTTCGCTTACGGTTATCGCAAAGAATCCACTTTTCGTCACATGTCACAATTCAAGTCAATATTCCTTCATTTCTGTACCGATTCAACAAGGCAACACAAGTTTCAACACGTATTTCTTTCTGCAGATCAGTCAAATCATGAGGTACCCATATTTCATATTTTTTTTATGTTATTGATTTGATGCAAATGAGCTAATATTGTAGGCAGGGTAAAGTTAAACCATGCCGCTAATTCCTGAGTAGTTTGACTCGGATCGGATTTCACTATCTCCTTCAATTCAGCGGTATTCACCTGTGTGAGCGGTCTTTCACGCGGTTCGTTCTTCAAGTCGAAGTTTCCATATAAAAAAAGCGTTTAAACCAAAAATGCACGGTGCGTTCATTAGCAGTCTCTTCAGTTTCTGCCGCGTAAGTTCTACCTCAGAACTCGTATTCAAAAATGACTAGGATTTTCGAAGTATCCATCTTTCTAGTCTAAGGTAAATAAAAAAAAACAATTGATAGTCGAAAATCGAATGTTGCACATTTTTTAAAAGGAGAAACTTATTGGTATCGTCTGAAAAAAGTTTCAGTCGAAAATCTCACACCATGAAGGTTTTATGTCAATTCCAAGTATCTATTACTATACAACGGCAACTTCATACTTTAACCCCTAATTATTTAATTATTGCTCGCTTTATATGTAAAGAAAAATAATGCGAGGAAACCTGGAACTCTGAAAATTATGCATAATGCTCTCGATGTTTTGTTAAGTCTACCAAACAGCATTGTGTCAGTTTGGTGAACACTGGCGTAACTCTTCTCACACCGTGCTCGTGCCCAGCAGAGGGACAGTTTATATATGACAGTTCTGATATTATTATACTATTAAATTTTAGTAGTTGTAGTAGAATTGTGGGTGTAACACCTACATTGCTGCCTACCCCTTTAAGGCATATAGACGTGAATTTATAAATGTAATATTATAAATGTGTCACCATATCATTATTAGTATTTTCGATTATGAATCGAATAACAATTTAGTTACAATTTATAAATCAGCATTCGAATGCATCTTCATAGTTTTCGAATCATTCGAATATTTTATTCGTTCAAATTGCTACTGGTACTTACAATCAAGCAAGGCGAGTCGGTCCCCTCTAAGCGAGTACTTGTTACAGAACTCGTCGGTAGCGGCGCGGCCGCCCTGCTCGCGTGACGTCACGAACTGCTCCTGTATGCCGTACAGCGCCGAGTGGTCTGAACTCTCGCTGTACGAACGTTTGATTTCACGGATTTCTGTTGGACGGAGTTGAATAAATGTAAATTAGTGCTTAATCGTGTCTCGGTGGCGTAGCAGTATTGAACGCAACTGGTTTGCATATGAGGTCTCGGGTTCAATTCCAAATTTGCTCGAGCAAAGTGTTGTCAAAAAAGTTTAGGTATATTAGCGTTTTATTTGACATACAAACACATGTGTGTGTTTTTACATAAACAATCTATAAATTGCTAATATTGAATGCAGTCGCACGTTTGTATACACATAAATGTATAGCGTCACGCCTATATTCCTAGAGAACCTACCGAAATGTCCGTGTATCCAAGGTTGTTGCGGATGCAGATTTTTCGACATCCGCGGATGCGGATGCGGATGTTCAAATCGATGCGAAAGCTCCACAATTGCTAATCTTAATGAAAATTATGCATCTTATTTAATAAAAAGTATCTATTATCCTTTGCAGGTTCAAACCTGATTTGCAAAGATTCATAAATTAAATACGCACTACTAAACAACTGATTTCTGGCTGGTGATGGCAATACAAATCTGCATGCTATTGTTGATTATATTTTTAAATTATTGTCGATAAATTCTTTTGCCGCATCACTAAGGCAGTCTGATTGAATGCGTTTGTAACACAGCAAAAAGTCGCCATATGTATTCGCCTTAACCTATTGAGTCGCACTGGCACACCGGTGGCCAAACAGAATAGATTTTATATATATTTAATAAACGTTATTATTATTATTATTATTATAATCTTTATTTCAATCTTTACAATACATTTTTCATTTTTAAACATACTTGTATAAAAATACATTTAAAAATATAAAATGCATGGTACCCCATCGGCATCGGGAACAGGGTCCAAGCTGCCGGTGGTTAGGATTCCAAAGACAGGAACCTCGTCACAATGCGTCCGTATCTAATAGCACTGCCTTTTGCATCAAACCGTTGATCCAAGCACCTAACGCGAGCCTCTTTAGATGGTGCTCGAGGCTCTTTATTTTATTATTCTCTTTATTACTATTTTCTTCTAATTATTATATTTTTAAATATAAATATAAATACATACATATATAGTTAGCCACTGCATAAACTTTTACAAGAATAAATATTAACCCTTTTGATGATAACTCTCTATAATTAAGTCCTACCCTAAGGCTTTTTTTGAATTCCGCATGTTACCCAGCAGTCTAGTCAACAAGTGCTTTTTTGGTTAACTTTTTTCAGCAGTCTCGGAAAAATATGAAACAGGTGTCATTCGATTCGGAATGGCATTGCAGATGATTTTAGAAAATATAATTTCCGCTTGCAAAAATTGCAAAAGTTATAAACAAATAACTAAAAAAAAAAAGGGGTTTAGTTTTTTGCAAATATTTCAAAAACTAATTGAGATTTTCCAAATGTAAAAAAAATTCAATCAAAAGATAAAATCAAGAGGAGGAAATTTCCTATAAAAGTCTTGACTCTCGGAATTGTAAAATCAAAATTTATAATTTTCCAGAGGGATGAAAATACGGCCAAAAACGGGTACTCTTGCTTGCGCAAGCCACGCCTACTTCGAACACTTTATCAATAAATATTATTTAAACATATTAAATATAAAATTTAAGAAATGAAAAAATTCAGAGGCCTATTGGATTGATAAATGAACGATAATCAGACGGTTTGCTTCTTATCACAATTTTTAAATTTTTCTCTCAGCTAGTAAATTAAGATTAATTTCATAAGCATTTCCTATGCAATGGTAGAATATAAATTTTAACAAAGAAAAAGAAATCTATGAAGCACGACTTGACTTTGAACCTGCTGTAAAATACTGAAATTATTAATTATCTTTAATTGGCGATTTAAAAGAGTGGCCGTGAATTTTTTGCAGTTTTCTTCTCATAGGCTCAACCATTTGCCCGAACCTAGCAACTAACCTAAATGTAGATCCGTTGCCTTAGTAAAACTCACTAACCTATATATTTAGACGTTCATAAGTGTTACTTTGTGATCTAAATGAATAAATGATTTTTGACTTTGACTTCGACAAATTGTGCAGTTGGTAGAAACTGAGCTATTCATGGTCCTACGTCATTTAATGTTTTGATGTTTTATTTTGGGCCTTAATAGCTTTACTATAAGGTGTTCGAGGATCCATTAGTTACGGGATGTATGTATTCTGTGTACTCACCATCCCTCCTATCCGCTGCGTTAACGAACACTTCAGTATTACTGCTGCAATGCGCAGCGATGTTGCCCACGGCCAAAACGTTGCCCACTATTGCGGAATGGAGCAGGCTCCGGCCTATCCGCGGGTGAAGGGTTAGCAGAGATAGTAGACTGCCGAGTCGGGTTAGCTGCTCTTGAGGTGTTAGGGCTCCTGTGATGAAAGAATAATAATTAATTAAATTATATACAACTAGATTTTGCCGGCGGTTTCGCTCTCATTAATGTAGTTATGTCAATAACTACATTAATGAGAACACAAATGTCATAATTTTTTTGTTAGCACTTTTGAATGGTTCTTACCTAAGGAATCTTTCGTTACAATTTGATTCACATATTCTGGGACACCTGTATGTCCTTTTCTGTACCCTTAACAACGTGTATGCAATATATCATGATGATCGGTCAAGTAGTTAAGGCGTGGACTACAACAACTAACTCTGCTGGGCACGAGCCTCTTCTTAGTGTGAGAAGAGTTAGGGCATAGTCCACCACGCTGGTCCCGTGCAAGTTGCCTGACTTCACAATACGTATCTTCGAGAACATTATGGAGATCTCTCAGACGTGCAGGTTTTCTCACGATGTTTTCCTTAACAGTTACAGCCAGCGATAATTAACTAATTAATACGCATATAACTACGAGAAGTCAGAGGTGCCTTGGGATCGAACTAGGGACGTCTGCTTGGCAGTCCAACGAGCTCTCACTAGGCCATCGCAAAAATGTTGAATCTTACCTATTTCTATAAGATCGTTCACGGCGAACGTTATGGCTTTTTCACTGGGCGGTTCGGGCAACTGTTCCAAGAATTCAGCTATCTTTTCGTTGGGAGCGTATGACTTGCAGTCCAGAACTGTTTGTTCTAAAGGTATTCTGTAACAAGATGTGTTATAATGTGAATGATAGTTCTTGTACATAATATACAATCATGTCATACATACATAATATAATATATGCATAGAGTTGTAAAATAAGGGAGTATTTAATATTTTGATGTAAGAAAATGTGGGGTGATATCTCGCTCGGACAGCTGCGCTTAAATAACTGTAACGTTTCTATCGTGCATCCTTTTTCTGTCTTATCACTATAGGGGGTACCAACTACCAGATCCGAAACGCTTGTATATTATTTATTCATCTTTATTTATTTAGTTATAGGTATTTTATGCCTTTGAGGCTAAAATAAAATATTTTGTTTCTTTCTTACTGAACACAGTGTTTCAACTAATATTAATGCTGTTTTTACAAAAAGTTTTCTTATTTTATATGCCACTGTTGCGTATATAATACCATGCAAATCAAGAAGCTAACCTATTATGTTTTAACGCTTTAGAAGATATTGGAGTCAGGTGTCTTTTGAATTAATTTTTCGTTAGCTAAAACGAGTGACGTTTCGTTCTGATTCAGTCTAATATTTTAAATTTCCAGTCCCTGTGGAAACTCTGGAATAAAAAGTATCTTTGCGTATAAAAGTTTCAAATCAATCCACAAGCTACTTTACGACTGCGCCAGCAACATTTTTATAAGTATCTAAATATCTTTATATATATAAATCTTCTGTGCGTGTGTTGGTAATTAAACTTCTCCTAAACGTAGGGACCGATTTTGATGACCGATTCAATTTTTCTTCTTTCTTAGCCTTTAGTATTCTCAAGTCACTTGGGGTCGGCTTTTCTAGCCTAAACGGATTTGACTCAGCTTTTACACGGAGCTGCTGCCAACCTGATCTCCGCAACCCGAAGGCTAACAATACCCTAAGGCTAGACCAGTGGCAGGATATTAGAGGGTACTGACTTTCCCAATAACGACTGCCATAGATGTTCATGGCAGCCGGGACCGACGGCTTAACGTGCTCTCCGAGGCATGGAGCAGGCGATAATTGTCAATCAATACGCATATAACTTCGAAAAGTCATATAACTTCCGAAAGTGGGTGCGCGACGTGGGTCCGAACCCGAGACCCTCTGCATTGCAGTCTTTTGGCCTCCCCACTGAGCTAAAAGATGAAAATTTTTGTGTGTGTTAAAGCGGATGAGAGCGAGAATGGTTCAGATTTGGTTTTTTTTTTTCATTTGTACAGGACAACATCTTTCGGGACAGCTAGTTGATATATAAAAATGTTTCTTATTTTATAGATAAAAGTTTAATACCTTAATATTTCTGGTGTAGTGTGCGCTGCGAATTCAACTTCTTTTTCTTTAGTATACATTCTGTAGCAGTGACCTGGAAATAGAAAACATGAGTACCTATTTTGTAAGAAAACCTCGTGATTCTTTATAGTGTCTCCATTTCTGTCTATTTATTAATTGCATAGATACTAGAGGTCAGCTTTTATAAACAACTAGTAGTTTTCCCGCGGTTTCACCCGCGTAAGTCCCGTTCCCGTGTGAATATCGAGTTTAACCCCTTTCACCCCCTTCAGGGTGGAATTTCCAAAAATCCTCTCTTAATGCTCCCCTACATTCTCCAAGGAACATACATGCCAAATTTCAGCTTCTTGCGTTCAGTAGTTTCGGCTGTGCGTTGTCTGTCAGTCACTCAGTAATGGAAGAGTTTTATATATATAGATTGTATGTGGCTGCAGCTAATGTACACGACATTGAACTTGCGAACGAGAGTTTTGAATCCCACCTATTGCTCAGTATACTAGCGGTCGCCGAGTGCTCGAAATTCGACCAAAGTTTGTCTGTAAGATATTGCTGATATATGTCATTATATTGATGTATGTAACCATAGTTACGCGCTTCGACTGCATGGGTGTTGAATGCATGTGTTTCAAATGCATGGTTGTGTGCGTGTAGTGTTTTTTCATTAATTTAATGTGTTTCTAATGCATATTTTATATAAATATTAGGATTCGCCCCTGTTTCTCCATATAAACATTAACTGTGCCAAATTTCATACTACTCCGTCCGCACAATTTTCGTAAAAAGGTGTACAAAGTTTTTGCTTCACGTATTAATATATAGATAAGCACAAGCATTCCAGTTTAGCTGAAGCGGCAAGAATACAAGTCATCTGTAACCTAAATTGCTCGTATTCTTGTAACATTCTACCCTTTAAAATTGCTGGTAATATTTTTTAAAAGGATATATTAAGGAACTAGTTGTTAGTTGCATCTTAACTAATATCAAAAATGCAAATGTGAGTTTGTTACTCTTCCATGCTCTACTTGACTGATCATCATGAAATTTCGCACACACGTTGTCATATATACATACATACATAGATTCACACCTGTTTCCTAGAGAGGTAGGTAGGGACTACTGATTTCCATTTGCTACGATCCTGACACACTTCCCAGTCTTCATTCACTTTCATCACATTCCTCACCCACGCTCGCCGGTTTAAGGTGCTCTTATCCTGGCCTTTGTCCAGAACGTCTCCGATCTGGTTAAGAAACGTTCGCCTAGTTCTGCCTCTTACGACTGTTCCATTCACACTAGCCTTATAAACTTTCTTAGTCAGTCTTTCCTCGTCCATTCTTTCTACATGCCCAAACCAGCTTAACATACCCTTTTCTATTCTTGTCACTATATCCACTTATAAACGATGTCTGGAAAACATAAAAGGTCGTAGGGTACTTTTTATCCAGAAAAAGTACTGTTACTAACATAAACTATGTATGAGAATAACTGAAGGCATGGTATCTCTCTCTTGCACGTCTACTGAGAATATTTCTGCTGCTACTGAAAATTGCCTGACAGAAAAACACAGTGGCATTTTGCCCAGCCCGGGAATTAAATCCGGCAACTCACGGCCATACTATCGTCTGATAATAATTGTGTAGTGTTGTTAAATTTGCGCATACGCAGCGGCCTAATGTTTTATTACGCATCCGGCTCTGTGAGACGCTTTCTTGACATTCATGAGAGATGTAAATATAGCCTCTCAACTTTAAGTGGCGTTCGGAAACGCATTACATAATCATTGTACCTTTGCTTTATTCATTTTATTTTAAATATCATTATCGCATGCAGTGTTTTGTTATATTACACGATTTTTTTTATTTTTTATTTTTTTATAAACTACTATATATAAATAATTATATGTATATATATATATATATGTGTGTGTGTGTGTGTGTATGTATATATATATATATGTGTGTGTATGTGTATATACATATACTTTCATGTAATATAGTATAAAAATATTGTATAAGTTATATTTATTATTTTATCCCATTTTTTGTATGTTTTATTTTTATAAGAATTGATGTGTATAAATAAATTATTATTAGTAGGCCTGCGAGAATACCAGCGTTGCAGTCTATACGGCAACAATAGCTGACGCAGTTGCCTAATTTGATCTCCATGTGCCGTTTTAGGTTAATTGTATCTATTATTATATTTTTTCTTAAATTGTGTATGTATGGAGATTCAAATAAAACATTTTTCTTTCTTTCTTTCTTTCCATACTAAATATATTGCACGGTGGATGATTGGTAGTAGTAAGTTGTAATAGAAGTAAGTATCTACCTGGCTGAACTCTCCCCGCTCGGCCAGTTCTCTGCTTAGCGCCTGCAAGCGACACCCACACTGTTTCCAAACTCGCTGTGCCTGTAAATATGTAACGAATAATATTGGTAATATTTCTTCACAACTATGCTAACTAATATTATAAATGCGAATGTGAGTTTGTTTGTTTGTTATGTTGTTTTTACCTGTGCGTTCCTTAATTTTATTCTGTATATGAATTTCCATGTCACCGACGGGTACGAAATCAGGTATGATAATACACTTTTTTTTTATACTACTGCGGTGGCAAACAAGCATACGGCCCACCTGATAGTAAGTGGTCACTGTAGCCTATGGACGCCTGCAACACCAGGGGCATCACTTACGCGATTTTATTTTACTATTCTCTTTATAACTGCCGGTGTCAATCACGTAAACAACATCAAGTATGGAGGTAGACGTCTTTCACATATTAATAATACAGTGATGTCGTATTGAAACTTAAATGTGCTATTTTCTGACCTGTTAGTGTCGTATTTCTTACCCGTTTGTTCATTAATTATATTCTCTATATGAAAGCCGATATCACGACGACATTCCTGACATGTCGGTGACTAATAAAGGTAATCTCTTAGTCACCTACAGGTCAGGGATGTCGTTTTGTGACTTAAATGTGTTATACTCTGACCTAGGATGTCGTAATGTTCTTACCTGTTCGTTCTTTAATTCTATTCTCCTTATGACTGCCCGTATCAACGACGTATACAACATCTGGTATGGTGATAGATGTTTCAGCCACGTTGGTCGCGAGTACAATCTTCCGAACGCCTGGTGGTGGAATTGAAAACATTTTCGATTGATCTGCTGTTGACAATCTGAAAACGAATACTTTAGTTACAAGAGAGTAGAATGGCTTGTTGGTAGCATGTTTGCTGTCAATCTGGAGTGTCTCGTATTAGATTTTTGTATCTGAAGGAGGTCTATTTTGTGTTAGGATTATAGAATAGACTAGGCCAAGCTGGGAGTCTCGTATTCGATTGTTGTATCTGGTGAAGGACGTCTGTTTTTTTTTTCTGTTAGGATTATAACATCGTCCACCACATGATATGGAATTTATTTGACACATGCTGAACTGAGTCTACTTTGCTCGCGTCGTGATTTTAATTTTATTTTCTTGTTTTAGAGTTTGAAAAACGCTCATACAACAGCTTTGTCCATCCGTCTGTAATACAACTTTCAACTTCAGAACCGTAAGAGCTAGAGACTCGCGATCAACGCCATTCGACTCGGCAGTCGATATAACCTGGAAATAGCTATGACCTTTGACCTCTGACCTCAAGGTCACGTGTTACCATCTTTCAACTCAAGAACTGTAAGAGCTAGAGACTGGCGGTCAAAGCCATTCGACTCAGCATAGTAGATATAACCCCGAAATGACTATGACCTTTGACCTCTGACCTCAAGGTCACGTGATACCATTTTTTCGAACTCTGAGATTTACGGCTTTGTATTTTTATTTATGCTAGGTATGTCTTGATGTGAACTAAATTTTTCTTCTATATATAAAAATCGGCTCGACTGATTTTTATGATTTTTTTATTTGTATTTGTTATGAGAATAGGTCGTGAAGAATATTTCATACCGCTAAGAAATAATTTATATGGCAGAACAACGTTTGCTGCGTGAACTAGTATGATATAAATACTTACCTAGAATGCACAGGCAGTATCATATGTATGCCAGATTGTCCATAATGTTCGTCTAGCAATAGTTTAGTCTGTTTGATCTCAGACCAGCCCGGTAGGAACACAAGTATGGCGCCTTCCTTTTCTTTCTTATCTACTGCTTTTATTAATTCTGCTACCTGTAAAGTGATTTTAAAGCTAAAGGGTTATATTTTAACCTGTATTAACCTTTTGAGCGCCACAGTCTTGTATAGAAGACAAACGTTTCCGTGCCCTCCAGGCCACGTCTTTATTAGAAGACAATGTCTAATCGTAACATTTATCAAAAATAATTCATTAAAAAATAGTCCTTTAGTCAAAGTCAAAGTGTTTATTGCGAACTAAGAGTAGATACATAAGGTGTTTAGTAAAAGTATAGTGCTTAAAACTTAGTGCCTTTTACAAGCATTGCAATATTATTATAATAAACGAATATTTAAAAATTATTATCTACCAACAACTATAATTAATGTTACTTAGTACTTATATCTAAACCATATAATATTATAAGCTTTGTTTTATTTTGTGTGTATTTGACTATTGCCATAAACTCTACTTTTACATTTTTATTACTATAGAGGCCTTTGGTTATTATAAAAACAACAAAATTGAAGTAGTCAATATTTTTCAATTGTTATAGATTTATAGCTTGGCGCTGGAGGATACATCGCGTTCGGCATAGGTTGGCGCTCAAAAGGTTAAGGGATATTAGGATATAATAATAATATTCTACCACATGCACACAACACCATCTAGCCCAAACTAAGCAGAGCTTGTACTATGGGTACCAGACAATGGATAAAAATACATACATACTTTTTTTTTGTAAATACATACATATTATACATAGAAACACCCAGACCAAGACAAACATCCATGTTCATGCACACAAATGTTTGACTTGTGCGGGAATCGAACCCGCGACCTCAAGCGTGGTAGGCGGTTACACTAACCACAACGCCATCGAGGCCGCCAAAGACTAAAATTTTAGTAAACATTGCTTTGGGTTTGGCCAAATGTTAGTGTAGCAGACTTCTGCCTACCCAATTTGTTAGGAGAATATGACAATACCTCTTGGCAATTAATAAGTGGTCTTCCATCTTCTTTTTGACAGTTTTCCAAAGTATTTGGCAGCGTCAGACCGAATTTCTTCTGTATATCTTCCAAGTGTGATACTTCTACAGGAAATGTTCTGCCAGGCACTTCTATTACAGGACAAGGATCAAAGTATCTGGAACGAAATTTATACTAATGATATAAATAGGGTAATTACTTAGATAGTTGGTATGTTAGGTTTTTAAGACTAAATTGCAATACCGATCTTGTTAAAATTTGGCATATTGATAGCTTGAACTTGTGAACGTATAATCTGAAAGGCCTAAAACACTCTAAATTTTTAAATAATTGTAATATTCTTTTTTATTTATTGTTTTTGTTACCTAGTACAAAAACATTTAAAAACTCGGTGATGTTGAATATTATCGATTATCGATGTTTTTAAATCTTCGATATGAATATCGATATTTGTATCGATATTTTCACCAACTTACAACCCTACCTGTATGGCATTCAATGTGTTGGAATAACTCTTACCTACTAAAAACTCCTGTATCTAACGTGGCGCTCATGATAACGATCTTCAGGTCAGGATTGAGGTCGAGTGCTCGCTTTAAAAGCAGTAGTGTGACATCAGTGTTGACGTCACGCTCGTGGGCTTCGTCTATGATCACATGAGAACAGCCGTCTAGACCTGGAACAAATAACCTTCGTAAGTAGAACTGATAAATGTGGGTTTTCGATTATTTACATATATTAGTTTATCTATAATAATTAGTCAACATAGCCATTCGAATATCAACCAATAATTTGAGTACATTCGAAATTAATTAAATATTCGAATTACTCGCCCCCTCTATCCCATCTTTTCCTCTTATATACGCTAATGGGAATACCATTCTGGACCGATTGTCCATGACCGATAATTATTAGGAAACAAAACTATGTCCATAAGCAGTTAATTAACTTTTACCAATGACCCGGTTCGTCTGCCATTATTATAATATCACCTCTTTAAATAAACTCTCCGACTGTTTGGCATGGGCCTCTTCTCAGCGTGAGAAGGTTTAGGCCATAGTGCAACTCGCTGGCCCAGTGCAGGTTGTCAGACTTCAGACAACTTTTAGCATTATGAAGATCTCTCAGACATGCAGGTTTCCTCAAGATATTTCCTTCACCGTTAAAGCGAGATTAACTATTTAATATGTACTTAAACTGGAAAAGTCAGATGTGCATGAATTTGATTGAATTTGAGACCTCTGCGTGGCACACAGTCTCCTAATAGGCAATCGCTTGTCCATGGTATTAGGAAAGAATACTGTGCTGTAGTGTTGACGTCATTTGGTTGTTATCCTTCGTGCTCGAGATCTCTGCGTGGCAATTCAACAATATCCAGCTATCGCTGTTATTATTCATTCAATAAGGCTTACCCGGATTCGTTTGTAGCCTTCTCAGTAGAACACCAGACGTGCAATATAGTATGGAGCCTCCAGGCGGCTTAGGTGGCTTGGAGTGGAGTCTTACTTGGTATCCGATTGTTTCTCCTACCTGGAAAATATATTTTTGTTTAATTATACATACATTTACTACTCACGACAGGGGACCATCATATTCTCAAGCCTTTATCCTCGAAAATATCCGTTTAGGTCGGTAAGGGTTTTATTACACCCACATTTCACCAGTTATGATTTTAATTCGTACACAATAAGGGCGTATGTATCACATTTACAGACACAGTGGTGATATTATCCTGGAAGAAATATTCAATAACCACCGGCTCGGGCATCCAACCTGAGACGTCTGCATCGGTCATAAAGTAGCATAAATACTGCCCAGTGATACTACTTGATCCACGTGAGTTGCCGTGACTTTTCTGTTTTAATAGGCTCAACCCTTTGCCTGAACTTAGCAACTTATCTAAATTTAAATTTAGTGACTTTGTTAAACTTACTTACCTATAATCTTTGACATTCATAAGTTTTACTTTATAACTTAATTAACAAATTATTTTTAAATTTGAATTTTAACCTAGCTACTAACATAGATTTATCTTCAGTAACTGTAGTCAATGGCCACTAAACATTGACGTTAATATGTGTTACTTTTTTATCTAAATCAAAATTATTATTTATTTGACTTAGTAGTTATTTTATACATTGGTATATTTCTTGCAGAACTGATGACCAGGGTAGTTAGCATGTTTGGGGCAGAAAGGTTCTGGAGTGACAATAACACACTGGAAAACGTAGCAGGGATAGGCTCTCTAAAAAGTGGACGACCCAGTAAGGGTCGCTGGAAGCTGTTAGATACGGACGTCCTAAGGTCTGTATGGCAAGCCTTCGGGAAAGCCTATGTCTAGCAGTGGATGTCTTTCAGCTAAAATGTTGGTTAGCACTTACGTCTTCACCTAATTCGCTGGCGACTCTCTCAGCTAATCCAATGGCGGCCACTCGCCTGGGTTCTGAGACTATAGCGGAGGTCTTCGCGCCACAATGTCGGAGTATAGCCGCCGGTGCGCGTGTTGACTTGCCACAGCCAGCCGCGCCTACTATAACCGCTACTCGAGATTCGTCGAGAGTTGAGGTTATCTTTTCACTGTAAGAAGAAGTTTAAAAAATGTAATGGAAAATAATACTTGAAATGTTTTTTCTAAAATTTTTTTTTCTCTGGGTACGTATCTTTGAAATTTGATTTGAATATGATTTGATTTAGATTGTTAGTTGTAAAATTGTATGCAGCTGGCTTGATGTCCGTGCGTAACGGTGGTCTCCATTGAAAATCAGCGTTGCGATATCACATCGGTTTTATCGCAACATCAATGCTGAATGGAGACCATTTGTTGCCACAATAGCATAATATGTACATATATATATTTTTTATTTAATTACTAACTGTTTATTTAATTGTCTTTTTTATTATTTTGTCTATTTTGTAAGAAAAATATGTAATCATATTTCTTTGTGGCAATAAAGAATGATTTCTTTCTTTCTTTCTTAAATGTCTTGACTGCACGGATGACGTAGGTAGTGTTTTGAGTACCGCGGCCCAGGAGGCGGTCGCCGGCGGCGGTATTCTGTTGGCGGTGTCTTTAGACATCGCCAACGCGTTTAATAGTCTGCCATACAGCTGTGTCCAGGGGGCGCTTCGATATCACGGAGTACCTTTTTACCTGGAGCGGCTGGTGACAGACTATCTGAGACGCAGGAGTATCCTCCTCGAGGTTCGAGGCGAGGTTTGGCGGCGGCCCATGTCGTGCGGTGTCCCGCAGGGATCGGTTCTGGGTCCGCTCCTGTGGGACATAGGGTACGACTGGGCCCTACGTGCTGTCCTACCCCTCGACCCCTCGCGCTGAGTGTCATCAGTTACGCTGACACCCTCGTCACAGCCCGTGGGGATACCTTCAAGGAGGCGGCCCGTTTGGCCACTGTGGGTGTTTCCCAGGTGGTCGGGCGTATCGAGGCGCTGGGTTTACAGGTGGTTATTATCAAGACGGAGGCCCTGGTCTTTCATGGGCCTCGTCGCAGTCCACCCCGCGACGGTGGGCTCGACGCGCGTTGCCGTCCAGGCCCACATGCCGCCATAATGAAGGCCGCGGGCGGGAGAACGGGGATCTTCCACCCGCCAACCATTGAGTCGGTCCGACGCCCTCTGTAGTGCCGGGGCGTCGTCCAGGAGTCGTAGTCTGCTGGGTGGGTCGCTGAAGTAGTTTCTTTACCAGCGGCCCATCCACTATACAAGGCAGCGAAGGGGAACACCGTGGGGTTTTAGTCCGTATGCCCGAAATACGGGAGTGCCGGACATAACCCTCTCGCCTTCCCTAGTAGTGGCGGGGTATGGATCAGGTACATTTCAACACGTAAAAAAAAAAGTTGTGTTTTGAGTGGTTGACTAGCGTTGTCACTGCGCCGAGTGTTTTGGGTTTGTTACAAATTATTGTCTAGTGTGGGGACACAAAAATTGTGCAGTACTGAAATAGTTGTGCCGAGTTTGGGTGTTCTTTGTGTCTGTTGTTTTAAATGTTTATAAAGAGCCCCACGATAAAGCGATGGATCCGAGGGCAAGAGAATTCTTTAAAATCCCACCCACATTAGAAAAGTTACGTTTTAAGCCCCACGTAATTGGGCGCAAGCCAGTTATCAGGCTGATTTCTAGAGCTTGACAAATTTTAAATGAAACCGCCTAATAATCCTTTGCTTTACTCGCGATTCATATAACCGCGAATTGTCTAAAAGAAATGCACGGCGCTGCCAACTACCTATAGGTCAACAATTATTTTTTTACTGAGTCAATATAACTATGTCATATTGAACGAAGCATTGTGTCTGTAAAGCCGGTGTCCTAATGTAGATTTAGGAATTCTTTAACAATTCAAGCGTGCAGACACTGCAGACACAATGCTTCGTTCAATGTGTCATAGTTATATTGAATCAGTAAAAAAATTATTGTTGACCTATAGACAGTGTTGAGGCAATAATATCTTTTAAACTTTCGCGTTGCGTGATATATAATTACGTAGTAATTCATATAGGTATATAATAATGTATATAAGTTTTATTTTTATTATTATCAATTTATAAATACATTTATATATATACATAAATTTTGCATTATAATAGATTTGATTGTGTGTTGCAATGCTTCATTAAAATAAAATATTTCTTTCTTTCTTTCTTTCTTTCATTTAAAATTCATATCTATTACAATCATAGCTGGCAAAATGCGGGAATAATTCACCTTTGCCTACTCTTTCGATATGCGTGAGTATGTATGTAGATAGTTATCCGATTTTGGCTATACATATAAAGTATCTGTAGTTCTTGTATATATAAAGTTCTTGCGATGCATACTTAGTTTGAACGATCTTCCAAATATTTAAACCAAGATTTTGTTACTGCAAACTTCAGACGATCTTCATTAAAATTTCTAATATGAAGATACGTCATATACATCATCGAGACTGCGAATATAAAAGTGAAACTGAACGCGAAAAAGCAACAATAGAAATCTATGTGACCCACTAACACAATTTTTCCATCCTGCGAAAGTTTGGCACAAGAACGAAATCGAGAGTGATCGTGAAAGCGTCATAGCTACGTCAAACTAAACCGACGTACGGCACGTCATTGTGACGTACCATGCGTCACTGTGACGTGCCGTAACGTGACGTATTAAACAGCTGTCAATTGAAAGTGAAGGCACGAAAGCGAGAGTTCACTTTCGGTTTCGTTGCGTGACGTAGATCGTATACGTCACAACAGCTGCCGTTGAAATCGAGAGTGGTTCGTGTTATGAAAGCGAAAGTGTATTTTTATGTAGATATTGTATATTATACTCTAGTTAAAACTGATTCATACAGTTTGGTACTGATTAAAGCAAAATAATTGTCCAAGTAGAAAAGGGGGAAGAGGTTGCGGGTTATGACAGCAATTATTTCTATTGCGGGACTTGTCTTATTAAGAGATTCCCTATAAGTCATATTTTCTTAGGCGAGTCAACTGTTACGAGCCATATTTTATATGGCACCGATCATCTATAATAAAATACCTGTAGAAATTCGACGGAATACTATAAATATATTTAAAAGCAAATTGAAAAATTATTGGTGAATAAGGCTTATTATTCTATTGATGATTTTCTAAATGTTAAAGACTTAAATAATATGTGTTACTCTGGATTTTACGTAATTATAATAAATTATTAGCGTTTAATTTTAATGAATAATTAGTTATAATTTTCTTTTGCAATTATATTAATTGATATTATTCGGGACTAAAGATTCTTATAAATTATATTATAATTTGTACACCATATTATGTGGTAGGATAGCGTACTTATAACATAGCTTTAAGAACTGTTTTACTAACTTATGTTCCACAAATAAATGATTATGATTATGAGTCGCTGATAATATAGTCGCTATAATAGACTGTCTCACTACTGAAAACAGGTCTTTTTTCAGTTCAGGAAGGGTCAGGCCATAGTCCACCACGCTGGCCCAGTGCGGGTTGGCAGACTTCATATATTTTCGAGAACATTATGGAGAACTCTCAGACATGTAGGTTTCCTCACAATGTTCTCATTCACCGTTAGTACAAGCAATAATTAACTATTTAATAAGCACGTAACTTTGAATAGTCAGAGATGCACACCTTGGAATTTAAATCGAGACCTCTGCGGGGCAGTCTAACGGTCTCCCAACAGGCTATCTTATCCATACCATATCAAAATACCAAAATTTAAAGATAAATAATTAGCGAGATAAAAAAAATGCAAGTGTTTTTATTTTTGGCACAGTCCGTGAAAATTATACTTCTCCGGGTTAGCAAACCCATATTATCTAACATCATTCTCTTGCCCTGGTCCCAATTTATTTGTGGTCGGCGCAGTATGTCCTTCGCTTCCATACTTCTCTGTCACCCGTCATCTGATCATTTACCCCTTGTCCTTTCATATCCATCCTCACACAGTCCATCCATCTTTTCCTTGGCCTTCCTCTCCCTTTTCGTCCCTCTACGCTCATATCCATCACTTGCTTACCTACATACGTATCATCTCTTCGCATAACATGTCCATACCAAGCCAAACGATTTCCTTTCACCTTCTCATCTATGGGCACCACTTTCAGACTACCTCTTACATATTCCTTCCTAATTCTGTCCATTCTCGTCACTCCACACATCCATCGTAACATTCTCATCTCGGCTACATGCAATCGTTTCTCATCCATCTTCTTAGTAGCCCAACACTACTACATTATCTAACAAGGACTAATAAAAAAATCATCCAACACCTGCCTTCAGCACAGTCAATCTTTACCAAAACTGTTCTAAAGAAATCGAACCTAGTCACTTTCTACCCGAAATGTTCGCAGCCAAGGCTGTCGAAAGCGTTAAGTGAGAGGCGTTCTAACCTCAATATTAGATTGGGTGACATCGCGACCTGGTTTTCGCGCCAAATGTATTGGAGTATGGCTTTGTGAGGCACTTTCATATGCAGTTTTAGGATAGTACGGGTCTGTACAATGCTGGTACAACGAGACAATTTGTCTAGTAGATAGAAAAAGTTAATAAATTGCGATTAGTCGTGCTATTCTGGTAAAACACTCATCTCGAATTAGGTTCTCGCCTCGCCAGTAACCATACTAACTGGTACAGCCGTTGTTACTGTATAAAATCTCAAATTATGACAGTGGACTCGGATAGGCAGATTTAAAGCAACGGAACTATTTTTTTAAAGAATAGTGCTTGATATATTTTTTTTTGCTCTAATAATAAGCCAAGCAATACTAAATATAGTTTGTTAAAGTAAATATAAAAAATATAAGAGCTCGATTACTGAATAAATTAATTTTATTTAAATGATGATCATAAAAATTAAGTTTAAATAAAAGGTTTATTCAAATCGTATCTGTTTAGGAGCATGCGTGCGAGGGACACAGCAAGTATCTCCATCACGCCTCCATATTTATTATCGAAAACTAAAATATAAATTGATATATTGCATCCTCATATTGCAGATTTTAAATTTTGATTCTATTTTCTGAAATATAAATTCTTTAGATGTTATTTGTTGTCGCGTATAAAATAACATACAAAATCAAATAAGTATAAGCAATTATTCTATTGATTAATATCATTATTTAATAGAAATTAAATAATTATATTAATTAATCAATTAATTATATACAAATATCTTAATTATTCCATTAATTAAGATATTTGTATGTCTGTAAATAAATAAATAAATATATAAATCCTTAGCATTTCCGCCAACATTTTTCTCTCTTTGAGAATGTACTGACATGATCATCATTATGTACGTACTAGATTTTGATTAGGTTAGGTTGGTAACAGTACTTTTTTCTGGATGAAAGATTTGTCCATATGCCCTTTTCTGTTCCCCTGACAATGAGAATGCGAAATTTCATAATTATTGGTTGAATAGTTAAGGCGTGAAAGCATAACAAACAAACTCACATTCGCATTTATAATATTAGTTAGCATAATTAAGGAAATGTGGATATAATACACAACTGCTTACCTCTTCGGGTATATAGATATAGTCAGTGTATGTCTAATCAGTTACGATATCAACATACGGCCACATCTTTCTGTGACACATTATATACTTGATATTTCTAATCTAGACCTACATATTCCAAGATCAATAATGACGTCACCTAATCCGCTCCCGTTTCCTAACCTACATTAGCTCCGAGAGGTCGTATGCGTAAGGTCAAGGTCACTCCGCGGGCTTGGAGGTCGCGGTATGAGGCCGCGTCCGCGAATCTAGGCCTCAAGGTCACTCATTGTGGGTTACGGGACAAACAGGCCAGTATGTAGGACAATCTGTTACAAGGTTTTTTGGTATCGGTTTTGAGTTCGCGGGTCGAGGCCAGTGTTTGTATGTGTGGGTGAAGATAATCGAAAATGTTGTGTAGATATACGTGTATGTGTGTGTCGGCCTAGATTCGAAAATCGAAGGCGAGTCATGAGCTCTAAAATACAAAATGGCAGGTAGAGCGTCTTTTATTTTATTTTAGAATGTTCTTTTTTTAAGTAGTTTAACAACATAACTTTGCAGATGTAAAATAAAAAGGAATAAAACTAAAAACCTTTTATAAAATCCTGGGGAATAATCAATTTATAGTTTTTATAAAATAAACTACTACATCTATAAAAGTGAAAGAGAATCAATACCTATTCATTAATTATAATTTGAACCCAATGACGTAATATAAATAGACGCGTCATGCATGAACATCACGGCACTCAAAAACAGTGTAAATACTATCGGTTGCTAGACAGCTACTTAGACGCACGAAGAAAGAGAATGAAAATTAAATATCATCTACGGAGTTCCTGTTGTTAGAGAGAGATAAATATATTTCTTTAATTACGTTGTCATTCTGTGGAGCATGCTCATTGGCCGAGCGCGAACAAAAGGAGGCACTTGAGTTACCTCAGGCGCCAGCCGCCATTAGAAGGCATCGAAAACAATAAAATAAATTCCATTTCTCTTGATACTTACGCATGCAATGATACTTTTTATTTTTCAGTTGCAGTATAATTTTTACATTTCCTAAAAACACAGGACGGCATTTGTTTTTGTTGTTGAGGAAGTTATTCACTCAAGTTATTTTAATGTCACGTACACCCGCGCGCGGCACTGGTTGGTACGTGACTAAATGGACTTCTGGTAATTACCTTGCATTCATGTTGCCACTACAGAGCGCGGGCAACGTATCTATAGTTTATATATCATTGTTTGAACCCGTATTCTCGATAAACAATATGTAAATTATAAAATTTACAAACTGTTTTTCTTAGCTTGAAATATGCTTAAACAATTAATTCACCTCGCATCTGCCACTGTACTAATTGTGTGCACGAGACAAAATTGTGATCCATATATTGCTGTTCCAAGGCTTGGCGTTCTACTTCTCCGTTGTTGAATGTTTTTAAATTATTCCTAGAATAGGAGATCTATTTTTTTTTAAAGAATGATGTGAACTTCTTAGTTGCACAGGTTTTCTAACGACATTTTACTTTTCCATCGAAAGGAGCGATAATTAACTAATTAATACGCATGAATTGGAAAAGTCAGAGATGCGTGCCTAGGGTTCGAACTTGAAACCCTACGAGGAAGGCCATCGGTCTCCGATTAGACTATATAGAGAGTGCCTATTCTTTTACTCACAGCAAGACAAGACTTATCTAAATAATACGCACATAGCTTCGCAAAGTCAGAGGTTCCTTAGAATCGAACCTGAGACCTCTGAGTGGCAGTCCAATGGTCTTCCACCAGGCTATAGCTGCTAAGAGGAAATACAGGCATCAAAAGGACGAATAGGTTTTAGGCAGATGTAATGCTGTCGCGCTCAAATATTTCATTTTATAACATATAATAAGTTATAACATATAATAACATATAACATATAATAAGTTGCTCTAGAAATATCCATCGCCTAATGTCACATCCTTTCCCATAAATCACATAATGGCGTAAGAAAACTATTTCATGATTTTGTAAGATAGTATTGGGAACGAAAAGTATTATTATTTAGCAAAATATAAATTAATTACTTAAAGCATCGCCTGACAAAAAATAATGTCAAAAATATTATACTCATATTTTGTTTTTTAAAGACAGCTCCCGCCCTAGCATTAATTCCTGTGTCGCGGGGTCTTTACAAACATTCAAAAAACGGACACAAAGAATACCCAGACTCGGAACAACTATTTGTGATACACGAAAATTGTTGTCCCGTGTGGGGATCGAGCTCCCAACACTCGGCGCGGTGTCAGTGGCGAGGCAACCACTTAAACCACTACGTCATTCGTTTCCTTTTAGCTTTAATTAAGGTCCTCTTCCAGATCGAGTTTCCGAGTTTGAGTTACGGTGACCTAAAGGCTGGTCGTCGTGACTAAAACTTGAAATGAAACTGGCCATCTGCGCAGAAGATATTATAGTGCACAAGTGTGTGCGCAAACATAAGTGCACTCTCTGTTCCCTAACTCACATAATTCCATGGGACAGCAATCTGACACGACCGGAGAGAGATCAGGCGCAGGGCCAACGGCTTTACGTGGCACGGGGGTGTGTAACACCAACAAGTTCCTAACTCCGGCCTTACTTTGAATTTTTTGACCAAATAACCCAATTACTTTTCTTGGCCCGACCCGCGATCGATCTTGCGACCTCACGCACAGCAGTCGCATACAGTACCGCTGTGCTACCGCGGCAGTCAGCTTTAATTAATAAGATAATTGTTATGCAATTAATAAAACAGTTTTAAGAATGATATGTATTCTTAATATTGTCATACGTTTACGAGAATGATATACATTGAAATAAAATATTAAGTACTTACTTCTTACTATAACTATTCTTTCAGTTTTGATAATATCCCTAATACAGTCGCATTTAACAAATACTAGAGCACATAATATACAATTTGTATTACTCAAATCAAATAGTTACATTACCCAAACTCTACAATACAAGGAATTTTAGAAATTTATTCAAAATAAAGTAATATACAAGGGTTTCTAATTTGGTAATAGGGTTATTTGTCAAACGACAAAAAGGGTTTTGAGTAGTAGGTACACGCTGATTTCAGCACGAATGGGCCGGCTCGACCGGGGAAGGACTACCCTCTCACAGAATATCGACGTGAAATACCAGTATACTGTTGTGTTTCATTAGGTGAGTGAGAGTGCCAGAAGCCAAATCACCCTCTTTACCCCTTTCGGCTCCTCCATCTTCCCACTTCCTTTCCTAAAGGGTCGGCAACGCGCAAATGATGGCTCTGGTGTTGCAGGCGTCCATAGGCTACGGTGACCACTTACCATCAGGTGGGCCAAATGCCTGTTTGTCACCTTAGTTGTATAAAAAAAAAGGATACCCGATACAAACTGTGACGTAACCGCTATATAAATGTAGCTTTCCGAGGTAGATAGCTAGAAATCCCCACTACAATTCATTTTTTCTTATATTCAAATTTAAAACCTTAATTACTGCCATATTTTGCAATGAATTTTGATACAGTTTGCACAAAAATATTTCTTTTGATTGTTATTTGCTTTTGTGTGTGAAATAAAAACCAAACATAGGCGACTATGCTATTGACAGATAATATGGATATAGTAAATTTTATTAAACCTTACCTGTATTCATCAATAGGTAGAGGCGTTATGTTTTCATCATAACTCTGGAACATTCTTCTCAGTACGCTATCTCGTTTTGCCAGTACAGCTGGTTTCGGTGGCAGTATAGTCTTCCCATATACTGGGTGAACATGCTGCTTTATTTCTGTATAAAAAAAACATATCTATAAGGATTAATGTCTTCTAGACTGAGTTGGGTACGATAGCTCTTTTTTATCTTTTAATAAGATTACTATGAATAATTCCTGTATCGCCGAGGACTTTACAATCATGGCCTGATGGCTGGATGGCTTGTTATCAATTACATGGGTTTTGAAATATAGCTACTGAAATGTGGATGTAATATAAACACCGACCTACTAACTTTGATTACCCCTTTAGGAGTATATTATTTAAACGCTTCTTTAAAGGTAACTAACGTTTTGGTTGTTTTTTTTTGTAAAAATATTTGACTTGAAAGGGGAACGCCCATCTGAGGCTACGAGTGGACAAGAGGTTAGAGAAAAAATACTTTCCAGTTGATTTTGTCGTAAAACAATATGTATTTACTTTGATTCAATTTGACGCCACTGTAATTTACAAAAAATAGTAAAAAAGAGTAAGGTTATTGAAAAACCGATAAAGTAAGTCAATTGAAAAACGAGAAGTTGTTGCAAAATATTGCCAGCTTCAAAAAACATATTTTTAACAAAATGCAATTATTATACAATTACAATAATATTATTGTAATTGTATAATAGGAAAACGCATAGTGGGTTGTTGTGCACATACTATGACTGTGCTTTGGTATATAGGTAGGGCAAGATATGAGTCCAATGTATGTTCTTTTGCGCCTTCTCTAGATGATTTGTTAATAGTATATGACAATGAAGAGAATATAGACGCTTAAAATAACAATTGTGTTGTTTTTTCATACCCTATTAAGTATAACCAGATAAAAATATATTACAAACACACCTCCTATCATAATTAAAGCACTGAGAAAAGAGATGTTATTTAATTATCTCACAGCCAGACACATATTCGTATAGAAAATAACCTCAATACATTTGTATTTATATAGGTATTTCTAAAATAGTGGTGTCAATTTGAATAAATTTTTTCGATATTTAATACTGTTAAGATCTTAAAACACTCAATTTTTATAGTATTTTTTTATGTCCATCTGTGGCCTGAGACACTATGGAGAATAGGCATTCCCCTTTATGTCTTAATCTAATTTCGTGGTTTTTGTACAAAATACAAGGGTTATTTTAAAATGCAATTATATTTCGAGAAAAGGCTATATACATGATTAATGACATGCATAAGTAATAATTAGTATTAATAACCTTTTATACAAATTGTATTTAAAGTTATATAGATTAGTGTATGAATTGGCCATTAAAAAAATATTGATGAAATAGTACGAAAACCACAACGTTAACGATTTTACAATAAATTAGTCATAATTTTCCATACTGTTATTGCCTATTGGCTTACCTGATACATCTCCAAGAATGCCTAATTCTTCTTCGCTTTCAGAGTAATCATCTGCAACAAAGATATTCTATTAATCTTATCTCTCATATAAAGAACCTATGGATATTATATTGCTACGCATACGCATGTGCAAGGAATAGTGTTGTCGGGTATTCCAAAAATATATTTTTACTTTTTGTACTTATGTGTTTTGTGGCGCAGACCAAGGGGTTTTATAAAAATTATATCGCAGAATTAAAGAATTCTCCGATATAATTTTCCACATGAGCTTAGTTTTGTTATTTTACAATATTTCTTACACTAGGAATACTTTCAATTATAATTATTTGTTTAAATAATAATATAATAATAATAATATTCTATCACATACACACAACACCATCTAGCCCAAACTAAGCAGAGCTTGTACTATGGGCACTAGACAATGGGTAAACATACTTATATTTTTTTTTTGTAAATTCTTCCATAAATGTTTTGTAAAGTCAAAACATATAAACAAAGAACACCACCTACATTTTTTTTTCGAATGTTGTGATCGTACTCACAAAACTCGGCGCAACGTAGTGACATTTACACCTTTGCGCTATCCGTGCAGATTCTTTATAATATTCAATTATTTGCCAAAACATTTTAAAATAACGTGTCCTAAATATACTTGGCGCTTAAGAATAACATAATTAATTTTGAATTATTACATAAAAACGTATTGTACCTACATACCTTCATCAATAGTTGAATCTTTAGTTAAAACGGCTGGGGTTTGTATTATTTTATGTTTCGACTCCTTGAATGTGGTTTCGTAAATATTCTCTGAAACAAAAACAGCACAATTTAATATACTATTAACTTCTGTTCCAGGTATGCTTTCTTTGTCCCCTGGCATTAGTGTGCCTGAAATTGTAAAGTCCGTCATCTATTCACAGGCAAAAAAGGCAAAGTATTAATGCGTTATTCTGTTTGGAAATTATTAGTAGCAGAAGCGAGTTAGATACGAGCGAGCGAGAGACAAGCAGCGATAGCTCAGTGGGGAGACCAACAGACTGCAATGCAGAGGGTCTCGGGTTCGAACCCACGTCGCGCACCTCTGACTTTCGGAAGTTATACAACTTTTCGAAATGATGTGCGTATTGATTGACAATTATCGCCTGCTCCGTGCCTCGGAGAGCACGTTAAGCCGTCGGTCCCGGCTGCTATGAACATCTATGGCAGTCGTTATTGGGAAAGTCAGTACCCTCTAATATCCTGACACTGGTCTAGCATTAGGGTATCGTTAGCCTTCGGGTTGCGGAGGTCAGGTGGCAGCCGCTCCGTGTAAAAACTGATATACAGTCAAATCCGGTTAGACCAGAAAAGCCGACCCCAAGTGACTTGGGAATAATAAAGGCTAAGAGAGAAGAAGCGAGTTAGATAATGTACCATGTGGAGGGGTGGAACTATAGATTGTCAAACCCCCACGGAGCTACTCACTTTAATCATTTATGCTCCGATCTCGTGGCTCCATAGCGTGATGTTATATAGCCTATGTTACGTCAGGATTAAGTATCTTTCAAATGGTGAAAGAATCATAAAATCAGTCCATTAGTTTTTGAGTATATTCATTGCAAACAAAAATATAAATCTTCTCTCTTTCTAATATTAGTATGGATGACATGCTACAATTAGGATGTCATCCATACTTATACTCTGAGCTGGTTTCATATTCTATGGTGCTGTCAAATGCTTGTTCAATACTAAACTAATGAAGTAGTACTAAGTAGTCGCTAGTTTGCATTCTGAGTAGGGACAACAAAAATTTAATGGGATTTTAGTCAAGAAATTCTCAGTTGATAACCATGTTGATCTGTTGGTCTGATTTCTGGTCACCAGACAGATCTAGTCATGTCGAATTGCCGTGCTATTAAACTATGATTGAGGGCATAAATAGTGAACTTGTATTGGCAAACACATTTGTTAACTATAATATCGCCTACCTAGATGGCTAGTCTCTTATCAAAACTGAAGAATATTATTATCATAAAAATAATCTACTAATACATTGACATTAAAACTAAACCTACATACTTATCCCACTCTCATATTCTCCCCAGATCTTCTCAACCCGTTCCGCAGACTTGGCACTAATAGTCAACCGCATTGGGTCATTCAGCGTACTCTTTATTTCTTTTAGCACGTCCCTCTCGTATATTGGATTCCCTTTGCTGTCTATTCGACGGTTGGTGTATAGCCAGTGCAGTGCTTGGATAGCTGCTTTCTCCGCTGCTTGACGCTTTGATATAGCTGTGCTGTAAATAAAATAAATGTTTATTAATATATGAGGAATGCATTGTAATAATATCTTTTTCATTATAATACATTACTAGTTTTATGTTTAAGGGTGTAACATTACGTTTTAGAGTTCGAAAAATCTCTTATACAACAGCTTTGTCCGTCCGTCCGTCTGTCTGTTATACAACTTTCAACTCAAGAACCGTAAGAGCTAGAGACTCGCGGTCAACGTCACTTGACTCAGCATAGTCGATATACCCCCGAAATGATAAGAAATAATTCTAAGATTTACCGCAATTCATGGCCGTTTCTCACTTGTATTAAGCCATATAGAGTATATGGCTTATTATGTTTAACAATGCGATTAAGATCCATTGTCTAATAGCGTTCAAATCTAGAAAGTCTAAAAACATTTATTAGTTAAGTACACCTAATTGCAACGCAAACTACTAATCTACCTATAGTAAACACTGTAATATGCATAACTGATTAAAACAATCAACAAAGAGATATTCACTACAGCATATCTCTAAACGAAACCAAAGAAAACATTTTATGTTTTATTTCTTCCTATTTTCATTCAAAATGTGAGTCATGAGTGTCATGACTCATGACTAATTCTTATGTGCATTTTAAAACCGTTCCATATGACTTAACTTTTTCTGTTCGGTCCTCTACAGGCACAATGTCAAACAAATTTGTTACTTAAACTTACTGTTCAAATTTGATATTCTCTGGCCACACAAAGGCGTAAGTACATGTCCAATCATTATGTTGCGGGCCTTTTTTCCTTCCTTTAGGAGCAAGAGTGTTCTGCTTAAAGTGTAAATCATATACTTTGTCTGGTCTTTTACTTGTAAAGTTCTGCAGCACAACACGTGGGACTGGGAACAGGTCTGTGATTTTCTTAGTCTCTGTAAAATAGATAGAAATATTGATTACCTAGCTGTTAGCCGTGACTTTGTCCGCGTGGAATTTTTTTTTCTAACTGCACCTTTAAATTTTCTAAAATAACAGTAACCTAAGTTACTCCTTATAACATCAGTTATCTGCCAGTGAAAGTTTCAGAGGTCCGCCGGAACAAACAGACAGAGACAAAAATTATAAAATTTGTTGTTTGATATAATTATTTCTTTATTTACAATATATTTAGATAATTAATTTTAAAACGAAATAATCTAATATATATTTACAAACGTATTATAAAGATAACATAATTACAAAAACACAAATAATTATAATACTAAATATTTACAAAAGTGGTTTAGGCATCGTAGAATTCTTCAGCATTGCCACGTTGAATGGCAATGCTGATTCTTTGGGCCAAGAAAAGACCAGCCTTCTGATCACGCGAATCGTCGATCAGGCGTTTTGCGATTTACCTGTACAAATACGAGCGCTCGGACCCCTTGAACCTAGGGTTTCCACCCCAAACGGCTCAAAAATGTAATTTCCAACTAAATTACTATATTTGCGCCGTTTGAGGGTTTCCGCGGTTGCAGCAGCAGCGCCGGCACATCCCGCAGTGCTTGGAAGATGTGATGGCACAAGGGTGTCAACGCATGTTGCGTCCCACACCAAAGGCCTGCCCATCTTTCAAGGCAACAATGACATTTCGTCCGGTCTCTTCCCATCGTCGTGTACCAAGCCATTGGATTCAAGTACAGCTGAAACGCCAGCAGTGACAAGAGCACGACGAGCACCATTATTTCTATTTTAATTTCAATGCTTTATTGCTCTCCATATGTATTACATGTTGTTAAAAAGAATCCATATACCTACACTTTCATATTGTGCATTTGTCATTACAAACAGACACTTCAATTGTATTTATTTGTATAGATAAGTAGAAGTGTGCATATACTTCTAAACTATAGAGATTGTAGCTATGTGGTCAATGCTTCCTGGACCCTATCTAGGGACAATTTTTTTATTCTGTCTGTACTGTTCAGTAGGCAGGTGTCTGTGTCCCTTGCACTGGCAATACACCAACATATTTTAAAGAGTCAGTTATGTGCAAGTGGTAACAGGTGTTGTAGCATACACAGGCCATTACTAGTACACTGTTGTAGTTCCTAAAGTGCATGACATTGTAAATTTCAATTTTGTTAATAAGGAAATATTATGACCTCTACCACATGGACTACCTACAATACCCTTATTCGCCACATTGATAGTTTAATACTATTAATGGAACAACCATGAAAAATTGCTGTTGTATTATGGATAAATCTAAACATGTTTTAATACACTAGAGATAAGGGTATACATGCCATACAGCTGTTGGCCCAATAGTTTCAAAAATTTGAATCTCATAGTGCAATAGATGTCTTAGAAATATCTATCCAGTATACCAATTATGTCATAAAGGCCATCCATAAGTTACGTCACACTAATTTCATGATTTTTCCTCTCCCATATCCTTGTCACAGCTGGTCACATTTATGAGACTCCCTACCCCCTAGTCTGACAGGTGGCAAACAAGCATACGGCCCACCTGATGGTAAGTGGTCACCATAGGCTATAAACGCCTGCAACACCAGAGGCGTCACTTGCGCGTTGCCGACCCTTTAGGAATAAAAGGAAGTGGGAAAGAGAAGAAGCGGGAAGGGAGAAAGAGGGTGATTGGGCCTCCGGCACTCTCACTCACTGAACGAAACACAACAGTAGGAATACTGCTATTTTACGTCGATATTCTGTGAGAGGGTAGTCCTTCCCCGGTCGAGCCGGCCCATTCATGCTGAAATCAGCGAGGCTCTACTAATATCTAGAAATTATTAAATTAAAACTGCAGTTCCAAAATTAGTTTTATTTTCATTAAGGAATTCCGACTTTTCCTTGTGTAAGGTGGGGTATTGTACTTAGATATATTAGATTTTGAAATGTGACATCACAAAATTCAGGATCTCTCCCACCCCATGTCACACTTTGTCGACCCCACCCTCCCCTTTAAGGTGTGTCATAATTTATGGATGGCCCCTTATGTTAAATAATTTACATACCTTTACCATGCTGAATGTTAAACTCATCATCGTCATCTAGTAAGCCTTTTGAACACCATTTTCTATGCAGCGTTGATAATAAGGATATACATGTGTTCTTTGTATGTCTTTCATTTAATAGAGTCTTGTTCTGTACACAGAGTGAGAATGCTAAAAGAAAGAAAATAATAATTATGTATTTGCTTTTCAACATTGGTATCACCAACAGCCCTATGTTGGCTGTATATTTGTGTATGTATCATCTGCATTATTGCGCAACTCAAACATTTACCGTTTGTAAGCACAAATTATAGACAGAATTCCTATTTAATGAGGTCATGTCGTACTTACAATGTGACATGCGGGAATGCAGACATTGATCTTTTTAACACCAAAGTTACCATGTTAAAGAAAACATTGTGTGATATATTCTTTGTTAACAAATGTCTATAATAGGTTTGTTTAATTTGATTTATGTTGTTTTAGAATATCTACTTATAAGTGATTTTATTAATTTTTAGCTGTTTGTGAAAACTTGTCATTGGCCTTAGTTATGTTGTTCATTTTTTATTACTTGTATCGTCTAGCTGTAAGTTTTCCATGTAATAATAAAATAAAATAAAAAAGTATTAAGGCCAAAGAGACAGCCGCTTTTGTGATAACATCATTGCAGTGTAAGCAAAGCTTTGGACAAAGCTTCTGCACAATCCAGAAGTGATGAAGGAAATACTGCAGAATATCAGTTCCCTACTATCTTTCTGAGCAGAGCTGAGGTGATATGAGTTACCAAACAATTTTATGCATTTGTCACTTATGCACAGTTTTCCAATGGTGAAGTTACATGCAAGTACCAAGACATAATAATGTAAGCATTGTCTGGATGCTGGCTTTCATACACCATACATGGCAGAATTAGCAGTGAATAGAGAACATTTTGAAAACCTTTGGTCTCTATGTCTTCTCTCTCTTGTTATATCAGGTATCAAATTTTTTTTATAGAGAATTTTTTAATTATTTACTTAATTTATTTTAAATTACATCAATAACCTAACTATAACTGTTAAAAACTCTACGTACAAACTAAATAAATCTGGCATCTCAAACTATACAGTGAAGAAAGGAAGGAAGAAAAGAAAAAGTAATCTTTCCAATTATTGTGAGACTAATTATTAAGGCTTGAAGACAAATATAGGTCTTGAATAAATATTTGCTTGTCATAAAATGCAGCATTATATAAGATGAGAATTTTAAATAATCAATCATTTTTAGTTGGATTTCTACACTATTGACATCTCATATCCTAAATTGATAAACAACTAGTTTAACTGAATCTTTAATTTTCTATTAAACAATATTGTTAACTTTTAATACATAAAGATTCAAAAACAATAAAGATGGATTTCGAAAATGGAATTACAATTTCTTCGAGAACTTTATAATATTATGATCACAAAGACCACAGCATGTTATTATTATGCCAAGGAAAAAAGTTATCTACTAAAAATAAATTTTTTTCAAACTTACCACTATTATTTTGCTGCCGTGAGATTGAGTTATTTACAAAAACGTTATTTAATAATATTCTTCTCCATAGGGTTGTTCGGCACACTAAATTCTTGCACACAAACATAGCTAATTAGCTAAATGCTGATACAAATTACATATAGGTTATGTTTTGATATTTTTGAGACAAATTATTAGTGGTTTCAGTGCCTAACTGCAAAAAGAACTTTTAAAACACTGTCTGGTATTATCTGATGAGTAATGACTAGAGAAAGGCCAATGTTAATAAGTTATAAATACATTTCTTTAAAACAAATTACGGTAAAATCCCAACCAGAAACTTGCAATAGATCAATCCGTGTCATTGGTTTGACGGTTGACATTAACAGTTTGACAGTTGACACACGTGAGTTTAATAATTGACAGACGTACAACATTTTTTGGCCATAGGTTATAATTATATTTTGTTTTTTTTACCATGTCCTGAAATAGTTGGAGACCAAAATTATTGTGGTTAAAACAATTCGTTTACAATAAAATCTATTATTTGGTATTTATGTTTATAAAGTCCATCTATCATCTAATAAGAACTAGTGATGGAAGCGAAAATTAACTAGTAACACAAAGCGATCATCTTGGAAAAGAGATAATTTACTCTTTATTAATTCTCTTTTCTTTTATCATGAAGTAAAATCATAGGAAATGTATTCTGCACAGCTGACCATTTCATGCATATAAAGTGAATACATATTTAATTATTGAAAAAGGGATTTGTGAAAATAATAATAATAATATTCTATCACATACACACAACACCATCTAGCCCAAACTAAGTAGAGCTTGTACTATGGGTACTAGACAATGGATAAACATACATATATACTTTTTTTTTTTGTAAATACATACATATTATACATAGAAACACCGAAGAAAAATGTTTGTTTTCTGCGGCAATGGAAGCGCCTAGCAGCATGATTTAGCAAACTTCACCAAAAGTGAGTAAGTCGTGATTATTTAATAATAAATCGAGTTTCAGAAAAGTGACTAGATTGCTGATACCAATAGAATGCTTTAATTTGCTACATTGAGTGTTTTTTCATTGTAGCCAGTTTAAATGAATATCCTTCGCTTGATGGTGGAAAGCAGTCGCATAGTCCATAAGAAGATTCTCAAAAACACGAACAAAAGCAACTAGAGCGTTGATACGAATAGCTAATAGTATGCTTTGCACATTATATCGAGGCTTTCGAGAACGACTTCTTTACTTTAAACTTACTAATTTCTATAATTCAATGGAGAGACGCACTACAAAAAGATTGTCTTCAGCAGAATATAGTAGGTATGTATGGAAATTATGCAGCCCCACATTGCAGTTAAAATAATACCTGTTTAGAAGCCTCCTTTACATGATAATATTTTGTATCTTTAATATTGCGTAAAGTATTGCGCGAAGAGCATTTACGCACCAATGCAAGCGTGATTGGTTACATTCAGATTAAAATACCTAGCACACATGTATATAAATAAAAGATTTATTTTATTGGTAGCCAATATTTTCTTCTAGTACATAATTATATGTATACCCACTAAGGATATAAACGTGCATATACACACATCGTTCAAACATTGTGTTTGTGAACTAGTCATATGTTCTGTTATATTTTTTAGGCTTTCGCTGCCCGATTATGTTTCGTCATAGCAGATATTATAATATTTCTAAGACCAGATATATTTTTTTAGAATTAATCATTTAATACCGTTTTATTTCTCTGTCTGCGAGATGTCTACTTCAGACTTTATTTCTATGGTCCGTGACGTAGTTCCTGTTACTGGCCAACCTTAACTGGCCCTCTGCGCAGGAAATTTTATAGTGCACAAGTTGTTATGCAAACAGAAGTGCACTCTTTGTTCCCTAACTCTCATGATCTGATGGGACAGCAATCCGACACGACCGAAGAGAGATCAAGTGCCAGCACCTTGGCGCTGGCGAAGAGCTTTACGTGCTATTCCAGGCAATGGCTGTCTAATACGCCAATTCCTTAACTCCGGTCTGTTTTTGATATTTCTTAGTAGAAGAACCCAATAACTTATTGTTGGCCCGACTGGGATTCGAACCGGAAACCTCATGCGCAGCAGTCGCATTCACAATCATCACGGCACAACATTATGTATGTACATGGGGATCGAATCGGTCTTTACATTTTGTTTTATTAATAAAAATGTAAGTATGATATTGTGTCTTTCTGTTAGGCTGACTTTCGAACGGGTAAATAACTTCTTGTAACTTAAATAAGTTACAAAGAGTTATTTGGGCAAATGCCCATTAGGACAAGAAAAGCTTAAACTTACAATTTACAACATAAAAGGGTAGTTGTCTCACATTTTTTTATTATTTTGGTAATCAAATAGTTACATCATCTAAACGATTAAATACTAAGAATTTTTAAATCTACAGCCAAGCGTTTTAAATCTGGTGCTAGGGGTAAACCTCAAATGACATTCAAAGAATGCCCGATACAAGGTATGACGTAACCGCTGTTAAAATGCAGCTCTCTAAAGCCTCACTTTACCAAATTTAAAATATTAATTACTTCCTTATTTTGCAACCAACTTTGATACTATTTGCACAAAAAGATTTCTTTTGATTACCATATAACAGATTTGCTTTTGTGTGTTAAAATATAATGTCCGAAATCTAACAGGCATCTTAACTATTATATGGCAGTCAATACGTGCGTAAAATACATCTCTGCTTACCCAGAGAACATTTTGGCAGACAGCTACGCAGACAGCCATGAGTTTATCCTTACTAATATTATAAACGCGAAAGTTTGTATGTTTGGATGTTTGTTACTCTTTCACGCAAAAACTACTAAACCGATTGCGATGAAACTTGGTATGTATATAGCTGGAGAGCTGGATTAGCACATAGGCTACTTTTTATCCCGATATGTCCACGGCATCGTGACTTACGCGAGCGAAACCGCAGGACACACTTATTGATATATGTATATGTAGCAAATTACTGGGTGTAATTCTGTTTCCAACTCCTATAATTTATAATTTGTATGACATTTGAATTTAAGTAGGTATATTATGGCATTTTAAAGTTGATAATTATGTTTTTGATTAATTATTGTTCATAAATAAATATAAATTTATTGTTAATTGAAGTTATTATTATTATTATAATTAATGTAAAATTTGTTAAAATATTATTGTTGAAAGCTTAAGCATATAATTACGGTATCGTACGCTACAATGCAAGATATAGACGGACATATCCATTCATTGTAACATCGTATATTTACAAATAAATATTTATGATTTTCCTGTGATATATAAATTATCGTAACGCAATATAAACTATGGTTTTAAATTTTATCTATGGTCCAAACTGCATCTATTCATATAATAAAATTGTATTTAACTGATCGATATGTGTACTGTGTAATGTGTGTAATATTTATATTATAGTTCTATACAAGTCAAAACAACTATATTTTTAATTTTTGCCTAGCTGTCTGTCCGTTTGTTTGTACCTACGCGTATCAAATACTACTGCATAAAATTAAATGCGGTTTCCACAGTTATGTTGCTGGAGGTCTCACTTAAAATCTGGTGTAGGTTTCATCTTTATAAGCTGAATTATTACGTGTGTAGATCAGATTCTTCTTACACGCAAAGAAAAATGAATAAAGGTAGGTACATATTTCCAAATTCATGCGTTCGAAGTCGTGGGCAAAGGTAGTTGATAAAAAAAACTGGTTGTTTAATTCTAAAGTATTTAATTTATACTTAATCTGTAAATAGCAGCGATGACATCATACATTCTTTATTAGTCTCCAACCAGACATTTATCTGACTTATAAAAACAAAGATTTGATAATAAACGAACACAAATAGTGTTTATATAAATTGCCTAACAAACTTGATCTGTTTATAATATTAAAATGTGCAGCGGTAGCCTAGTGGGAGACTGTTGGACAGCCTCGCAGAGGTCTCAAGTTCGATCCCAAGTTCTATCTTCTATTTATTTTTTTCGTTTGTTTAGTGGCCAACCTGTTGTCAAGAGTTGTTCAAGCCGTCCGTAGGCCTCTGACATTGCGTAACGACTGTTGTCAATTTGACAACAACCGGGACCGACTTTTTACGTGCCCTCCGAAGCACGGAGACGCTCAGATGAAATATCACTAAGCGGTCACCCATCTATAGACTAACCGCACCCAACGTTCCTTAACCTCGCTAATCGTTTACCGATCAGTGAGTGCAACTGGCTATGAGAAAGAAGAAAGCTTGCTTTAACGGCGAAGGAATACATTGTGAGGAAACCTGCTTGTCTGAGAGTTCTCCATAATGTTCTCGAAGATATTATTATTGTGAAGTCTGCCAACCCACACTGGGCTATCGTGGTGGGCTATGACCCAAACCTTTTCACACTGAAATTTTAATATTAGTATAAATAAGTTTAAATTACATAGCGTCTTTAGTATTATGTGGATTCTCTCGATGGCCCAGCGGTAGTGAAATCATGCGAAATGCATAAGGTCCCGGGTACGATTCCCGGGTCAGTATAATATTATTTGTTTTTTTCCGCCTTGAAATTGCACGGAGTTTGCAAGTTTACATAGAACCTATAATTATAGCAACAGGTAAGAGTAAATTTATTGTATAGGTTATATAATTTGTGTAACTTTGACGTTCATAAGTGTTACTATAAACCTAAATGTATGAAGTATTAAGTACTATGGTTATTTTAATTTTAGCTGGAAAAATGTGGGTATGTATAAAACGCGTGCCTCTGATAATGAACGTGATACTATTTGAAAATGTATGTCTGTTTGTTTGTGACGTACCTACGTATACTAAAGTATTCATACGATTGTAATAAAACATTACTAGGTTATAGTATGTAACATGTATAATATTTAACCTTTCGAGTCGCAGCGGCACACCTGTGGCCAGACACAATAGATTTTATTGTCTAGGCTTTGTAACGTACGTTCGTTATTTACTTAGTTATGTATAAAATATTAGTTATATCATTCCTGTTCATAAGATCCTGTCTTGTCTGTACTGAGCACGGGACTTCTCGCATTTATTGCACTATTAAATAATCCTCCATGCTTAACAAACATCTGCCTATGTGTATAGATTAAAAACAAAACTATTTCCATAGTTCTTCATTGTAATAAAACAACGAGAAGAAAAACTGAAAAAAAGACTACAAAAAACATTAATGTGCGTTGCCAAGGATAAATTCATTAACCATTATACCTGCACAATACAAAAAAAATGATACGTCATCCACGAGAGCGGTTTATGTAATTGTTAACGTAAGATCCAAAACAGAGGGTATATGAGAAATAAAACGATGAAACAAAACAGGAAAACGTACAATAGGAGTTGTTTATTCGTTCTTAATACCTGCGGGTTTAATATAATAGTTTATTTCCCTATATTATTCACTCACACTTGGGTTTTTTTACACTAAATGATTTAATAAACAGTTGGTTTAGAATAAATGCCACTAAATATCACAGTGGTCGTCGGTTCTTCCATTATAAAGTATAGGAAAGGTCTGTTTGCGTGGAAGTATGGTGCTGATATCCTATCGGAGAACGTAGCAGTTGTTGCTGCCGATGCAACAGTACCAGATTCTGTGACTTCAATATCAGCTTTATGTATAATAGCAGACACGAAGATACTGTCCTTAGAAACTTTCGTAAAACTGGCTAAATCCGGTTGGAATATATCGTAGACACCCATATCGTTTAGAGGTTTGTTTAAAGCAACATTCGTGCTTATGTGGAACCTTGGTAACTTGACATCAACGTCCTCGGCGCCGAAAGAATCGACGTCATCCTGCAACCTTTTAAAGATGTCTTTTAAGCTGACCCTAGTAAAGTTTCTGTACATGTCGTTGATCTTCACTGAAGGGTATGGCAATACTACAAGCATACAGTATTTGTTATCAGTACCGTAGCGTAACTTTAAAACGAAGGACTTTAGAGACTGCATGTTGGAGAACGGAAACTGTCCTTTCTGGAACATCATGTTCACATTACCAATCACTTTCTTATTCTCGTCGTAGAACGGTTCTAACATCGTGTCGGATTTATTGAAAGGTAAATTCCATAGTCCTTTGAAAGATATCACGTTAGCCAAAATCATTCGCGATTCACGGAAGTCATCCGAACGGAGCACATTAGACACGCGGCCGCCAGATTTTTCGATGTAGGTGTTGGCTATTCTCGCGGAATTTGGGTCGTCGAAATCAAGTACCTTTAATGACGCGCCAAAATCATTCTGCAAACTGCCTCTGAAGTTTGGAAACACAGTGAAATCGTTGTCCAGAAACACGAAATTCTTGCTTATTAAGCTTACTCCATTCGATTGTGTTAGCACGGAGTTCGTTAGCTTTTTATACCCTTCTATTAAGGTGCTTTGATCCCCTGGCAGGAAAAAAGCACGACTTAGTTGCGTGTAACTGCTACCAGTAGCTCCAAGGGCAATGCCGGTCATCAGCGTCCATATTCCGAAAGGTGATATCACTACATGTCCGTCAGTTTCTAACTGTGTATAATACAAAAGTTCTATGCTAAAGTTCCTTGGCCTTTCATTGAAGTCAACTTGACAATAACACACACCGACGAACAACAACACAAGCGCGACAGTTCTCATTGTGTCCGCGACCACGTCTCGTAATGTACTGAACAATTATAATGCGAAACGGGAATGTGACTAATTTATAACCATTCATATTACAATTGTCGTACGTTTAAAATCCGACTTTATTCTTAAACTATTAAAGTTTATATTTTCCTGTTGGACTTGTGGTTTTATGTATATGGTATGCGAAGACGGACGGAACCGGTATTCTCGATGTATTTTGTATACTGTTTTGTGTAGTAGATATGTATCAGTGTATGTAACTATATGAAACTTGTAGTCCTTTCATATGAGCCGAGTGCTGTTAACTTCTGATTTATTATACTATTAAGCTGGCAAACAAGGATGGCGGTTCTAATAGTAAGCGGTTGCTGTAGTGTATGGGCGTTTGTAGCGTCAAGTTAATCGTTCGTGCGTTGCAAAACCTTAAGAAAGAGGTCATTGTATTGTCAGCGCAAGCAGTAACAAGCATTCTTGTCTTTCTGATAGCTGATAATCTTCTTAAGGTGCCGGGAAACCTAACACCTCACAACTACATGTCGGAGATACTTTTATTTATCGGTTGGACTCCGGGTTTTTAGGGTTTGGCAATGGACGCCTCATCAATAGCCACGTATTGAGCGAGTCCCATACATAAATCGAAAATTCACAATATAATAATTAATGACATAATTTGTAAAATAGTTTACAACTATTGTAATGATAAAATAACTCAGTATTAATAGTAAGTTAAGGCTTAGCTTAAAGAACTTATACTATTTTATAAACACCATATACCACATATGTTATACAAATAAAATATTATTGACTAGATGCCCGCGGTTTCGCTCGCGTAAATGTAGGTTAGGTTAGTTTAGTAACAGTACTTTTTCTATTATATGTATGTTATATGTCTATGTCCTTTTGTGTTTCTCTGACAACGTGTATACAAAATTTCATAATGATCGGTCGCGTAGTTAAGGCGTGAAAGCGTAACAAACAAACAAACTCACATTCGCATTTATAATATTAGTTAGGACGTTTTAACCGTTGTGTCGCATTCGCTTGTGAGTATATTTGTGATTACTGTATTATTTAATTAGTAACCAGTCAAGTACCAAATGGCTTCAACAAATCAAAAATCTCTTCAATTAGATTGTAGGATCGTGGAACTGCTGAATAATTTTAAAAACATACTAGCTTTCACCTGAAAATTGCTAATGATCTCTAATTATTGCACCTCTTTTAAACATACGCGGGGTGCAGTGATCTCTATGTTGAAGGTTAAGGTATTTGATGCCTTAAGTATCGGTCATGACCCTCAGTTGTATGGAAAACTACTTGAACATATACAGGTATTATTTGAATGAACAGAGAAGAACAGAAAACAGTAGAGCAATATCATTTTTCACACAATGTCTGTATCTAGTTTCTGCCCGCGGTTTCTCGCGTAAATGTAGGTAATGTCAATATTTTATTCCCTGGGACTTTTCCTGGATGAAAGATACTCAATGTCCTTTTCTGTGCTCCTGACAACATGTATACGAAATTTCTAAATGATTGGTCAAGCTGTTAAGGCCTGAAAGCGTAACATATAAACAAACTCACATTCGCAATTATAATATTAGTTAGGATATGGCTTTATGATAGAACGAGACAGCGGTAAATAAGAAGTATAGCTTTGTCTTGCTCTCTCGTAAAGTGCAATTGCTATACGACAAGTATAATTAATGCGGCTGCAGGTAGCAAAAAATGCCGGTCAGCCCGATGGTAAACGGTCAACGTAGCCTATAAATATTAACAATATATTAGGTGCGTGTTATCGACCGTGCTAAGATTAATTCGCTACTAACGTGAGCTACTAAGAATTTTTTTATCTGCAGACAGCACAGTTCTTCCTTGAGCAACTCTGGTATCTCACTGTAGATATAAACAAGATTATTTAACTGCTTTCGCGTGTGCGGGATTACAGATACGTATTTAGTCCGAGCACGTATCTAGAATTACGCTTGAACGATATAATTATACATAGAAATCACTGTTTGCCGTTCATCGGTACAAAAAGAAAATTTTCTTCCTCTACCTTTTTCTACCGACAGCTCAGTTCGCCGAAAGAATGTTAAAATGAATAATTGTTTCACTGATACCACGATTTGCAGATAAGGCGATTCGCTGAAAGTTCCAATGACATAAGGCCGGCGTCGTAAGCAGCTGTTATCACGATTACAGCCAACACTCTGATTGGCTGTAATGTGATGTACCTAGATAAATCACAAAATGAATCATAAAAATAAAATACTACGAAACATAAATAAAACGAGTCCTGCTATGCTAAGCATGAGAGAGGTTTATTTTGTATTCATACAGTGCTTTCTAGTCTTTCTCACTGCAGACATACACAAGGTTACTTGACTGCAAACTGCTGGAGCTTGGAGATACGTATACAGCTATGCTCTGCTAGGTATGAGAGGAGATTTTGCTATATTTAGCTAAGTACTTCCTTAAGAAGGGCTGTATTGCAGCACATCGCAGACACATAACTCAAGATTATTTCGATACGTCTGTTGGATCGAATTATTTCTTTAGTTGTGCTGTTTCAAGTTAAAGCGGAGCCCACTTGATACTTTAGCAGGGTTCATCTTTACCAATTGAGAACGTTCCTGATTAGCATGATGTGCATTCGTCACTCATTTCTCTCACGTACGTGCAGGCTCTGCAATAAACTACCTGCCGCAACGATTCCCGAGTGGTATGCCTTGCTTTTCTTCTAGAGATTTAAAAAGAGGAAGGGAGTGACAGAGAATTAGGAAGAGAGAGTAGAATAGAATACTACTATGTATTACGGTAGGCAGCAGTTCTACTTGCCCTACTACAGTGCTGCCTTCAGGAGTTCCAGTATACCGCTCACCGCAGGTATACAACAGTTCACAACACAAGGCTTTGACTGTGATCTTCTGTGTTGTGTAGGTATTTCTTCAGTCGTCATCACTATCACTGCTTTTAATTACTGTAAAATATGATTACAAGCCGTTTATTTTCGAGGTAATTTAGATATCGATTAATTATTCGACCACAGAAAAATAAGTTGCTGGTAAATTTAATTTTAGTATATCAGCTATGGTTGACGAATCTTTGTGACACATGAACTAGTGGTAGATTAATTCTGGGTACTTATTTGTTTTGCCGCAATTTCGAGTGAACAATGGTCAAAAAACCGTAAAGTAACGTTTCATGAATAATGATAGCCATGTTTGGCTAGATGATTCACGAATGCGGTGACAAATTTGTTAAAGGTATTTTTTAAATTGATTTACCTAAATGATAAGTATATCACAATGAAATAAAATTTCTACAATATGCATTAAAGACATTTCCACAATTAAAATAAACAGGAAATAGAAAATGAAACTGTCGTGAGTAGTACTCATAATGTAACCTGACCTTATCAACTGACACCTGACTTCTTCGCGCCAGGACGACGCGCTCATGATTAAGAACCGTTTAATAGATTGCATTAGAAAAGAAAACCACAAAAAATATAAAATTAAACACGTCACGATCATCGATCTTTTTTACAGAAACGATTTATTTATACAAGTCGCAGTCAGTATCGGTGCCCTGGAGAGAACGTAGTGATTATTATTATACACATTAGCTTTTGTGACAAAATTGGCTGAGTAATGCCTAGAGCTCCTTACGGTAACAAACAGCTGATTAAGTTTTACAGGTTCTTCAAAGAGCTGAGTATATCCGGCACATGCTATGCCTCTGCACGAGGTATCTTTAGGACACTTGGCAACGGATGAGGGATGATAGTTGTTAATTTAATAGTTCGCAGCGGAATACTGCAAGTTGAAGTACCTTCAACCTTTTTGTATTGCAATATTTGGGGTCAGCAATCTGTTGTCAACCTTTTTATTGCAATAGTTGGGGTTGGCAATCCGAAAATGTGATGAGTTTGTATTTTTCCAATTAATTGTTTTAGTATGTTTACAGACCTTCATTGAGAGCATTACATAGTAGTCTCAGGTATATGCATTATCATTTTTTACAGACTATGCTTCCTTCTGCGTTAAGCGAATATTAAGTAATTATTTTATATGCACCTTATTTTAAAAGACCGTAATGCGAAGTTTATTTCTTTCGAAGACAGACGCCGATATCAACCAGATGTTATACCCATGGACATGGCTTCGTTTCATCTCTTACTTCTCCGGCAACACAAGCAAGTCGGTGTCTGCAGTGGTTAACAGGAATATAAACAATTAGCTTTTGCCAGCTTTGCTCGGGAACAGAACTTTTTTCTGGATGAAAGGTACTCGGTGTCGTTTTCTGTTCACCTTACAACGTGTATGCGAAATAATGTATTCCGGGAGTTAGCTGCAGTCGGTATTCCGGGAGTTAGCTGCAGTCGGTATTCCGGGAGGTCCATTAAAAAAAGGTTAGTAATAGTAGTTTTTCTGGATGAAAGGTACCCTATATTCTTTTCTGTACCCTTGACAACGTGTACACGAAATTGTATAATGATCACTCGAGCGGTTAAGGCAAGAAGCGTTGTAGGCGTAAAAAGCAAACAAACAAATTAGGATTCTTTGTATTAATCTGGAAGTCTATCTATGTGTTAAATTTCACCCTAATATCCATAGTGATTTCCACGTGATTAACTAATAAACACCCAATTATCTTCACAAACTATTACATTTATAATTCCTACATTTAAAGAAATAATCTCACGCCTGTACAGGCGTGCTATAAAGCAACCAAACGCCGGGGAAATGTAAAATTAAATCTAAATAGTTTTTATAACTTAAATGGATATAATCAGTAACTAGTAAAATTGTTAAACAAATAGTAGTTTAAAGTTTCAATATTATGTAATAACTAGATGTGCCCGCGGTTTCACCCGCGTTTATAGTTACTGTGCCACTCCCGTGGGCAGTAGCGTGATGTTATATAGCCTGTAGCCATCATCGATAAATAGGCTATCCAACACTAAAATATTTTTTTATTTGAACCAGTAGTTCCTGAGCATAGCGCGATCAACCAAACAAACAAACAAACTCTTCAGCTTTATAATGTTAGTATAGATAGTGTTTTATAAAAAATAAACAACTCAATTAAATCCGTAAGTATAAAGTTGTTTAATTTCAATACTCACAAAGGGTTATTAAAATGTACTACACCGTTATCGCCAAGTATGTCTACGGTATGGTATGGTTTGTGTCTACGTAGGCACCAGCCTATTGACTTCTATCAAGCTCAGTACCAAACTCCGTGTTGCTACAAAAGATTTGTTGACAGACAAATGAATAACACCAATTATTAATTATTTTAAGGTGTCACAATAATAGAGGCTTTCCGTCTACCGAGCACAGTGGCAGACTCCGTGTAGCTACTGGTCATTTTTAATATTTTTTATTCTTTATTTTTAAGGGGCTTAGAGCCATTTTGACTATGGCAGTCCCATCGGGCTTACAAATACTACAAACAACTTAAAGTATCCAGGACTACTGGCTACATAGTTAAGTAGGAACTACTACTACACAAGAAATTATCTATTATCTAATTTATAAATAAGATTATATAAAGCAACTGCTGCGTGTGTCATAGGTCTTGACAAAAACATCTCAAATAGACGTAAAGGTCAGGCTGTCTGTAAACCTGTCCACTGTCGCACTTCTTTCGCAAGTCGTCACTTCATAGCTCAAAGTGCACGAGTATATAATAAAATCAATCGATTACTTGACATATACACTTTGACTAAACACAAATTAAAAATTAAACTTACAAGTTGGCTTCAAAAGCTGTCATACGAAGATACCGAAAACGTTATTATCATTAACTCATAGAATCATTGATACATACTGATAGTCTTATAAAAATATATGTATATACACACAAACACACGTCACGCATATATACTCGTCACACACGCAAACACACTCACAAACACACACACACACACGCACGCACGCACGCACGCACGCACGCACGCACGCACGCACGCACGCACGCACGCTCGCACGCTCGCACGCACGCACGCACGCACGCACGCACGCACGCACGCTCGCACGCACGCCCGAGCCCGCCCGCCCGCCCGCACGCACGCACGCACGCACGCACGCACGCACGCACGCACGCACGCACGCGCGCACGCACGCGCGCACGCACGCACGCTAGCACGCCCGCCCGCCCGCCCGCATGCACGCACGCACGCACGCACGCACGCACGCCCGCCCGGACAAAGATTATGCTTAGTAAGTAATATAGTTTCACAATAATACTTACTAAGCATAATCTTTGTAAATACCTGAAATATTGTGGTGAGAAAATAAACATATTTTTATTATTATTATTATATAGGTTCAGACAAGATACTTAAAAATACTCCAACATCATTCACGTTAATATTAAAATTATCTTTTAGGTGATCTCTCAGATTATCAGTTTGTATACATTCTGTTAATAAATGGTAAATATCTTCAACAACATTACATGATAAGCAGCAATAATAGAGGCTTTCCGTCTACCGAGCATAGTGGCAGACTCCGTGTAGCTACTGATCATTTATTGAAAGAAAAACGTTTTGCCCGACTTAGGATTTGACCCCGAGACCTTATGTACAGCAGTCACATTCACTATCGCTAAGCAATAATATCATTAGTATTGTATGTATATTTAAATCTTATATATAGTAGGTACTAAATCATTTAAATTAAAATCGGGCCAGTAGTTTTTGAATGAGTAGACGTAGAAGGACAATTATTAGGCTATGTTCAACCAGGATGAAGTCGGGGCGGCTAGTCTTTATAATATTTTAACATGCGTTTTATTCCTGCGGTGTGTATGCCTCCTCCCTTAATCTTATCCGGTTTGGTTGACATCCCGGGATTCCCGATGGCGAGTCAACGAACGAACTTTCCTTAGAAGCTATTTATAGTGACAGACGTTTTGCGTCTGAGATTATGTATTGGTTTTATTGTGTGTACAATGTAACCAAAACATCCTAACTAATATTATAAATGCGAATGTGAGTCTGTTTGTTACACTTTCACGCCTTAACTACTCGACCGATCATCATGAAATTTCGCATACGCGTTGTCAGGGATACAAAAAAGGACTTACGGTAACTTTCATCCGGCAGTCATTCGTGATTATTAGACTTAAGGTTTTAAGTATATGATCAAACCTACAAATAGATTCATCCAGCGACCATACCACGGTCAAAAGCTCGATCCCAAGGCACGCATCCCTGAATTTTCGAAGCTGTGTTAAAAAGTTTACTATCGACACTAACGGTAAAGGAAAGCATTTTGCCGAAACCTGCATGTCCGAAGGTTCTCCGAAATGTTCTCGAAGATATGTACCTAAGTATGTCAAGTCAGCGAACTCGCACTGAGCCAGCTGCTCGATTAAGGTCTATCCCTTCTCACTTAAGAGGAGGCCCGTGCCTAAGTGCGACAGTTTATATACATAAATAATAATAATATCAGCCCTGTATTTAAACTATCCAACTGCTGGGCATGGGCCTCTTCTCAGTGTGAGAAGGATTAGACCATAGTCCACCACGCAGGCCCAGTGCGAATTGGCAGACTTCACATATCATCGAGAATATTATATTCTCTTAGACATCCACACGATGTTTTCCTTCACAGTTAAAGCAAGCGTTATGCGCAAATAACTTCGAAATGTCAGAGATGCGCGCCTGGGGATCGAACTCGAGACCTCTGCGTGGCAGTCCAACTAGGCTATCGCTGCTATATATATAGAGGCGCTCATAGCCAGTTGCACTCACTGATCGGTAAACGATTAGCGAGGTTAAGCAACGTTGGATGCGGTCAGTCAGTATACAGGGTGAGCGCATAGTGGTATTTCATCTCAGCGTCTCCGTGCTTCGGAGGGCACGTAAAAAGTCGATCCCGGTTGTTGCCAAATTGACAGCAGTCGTTAAGCCATGTCATAAGCCTACGGGCGGCTTGAACAACTCTTGACAACAAGTTGGCCACTACCCAAACGAAAAGTAAAAAGAAAAAAAATTCAAATCAGCGCGCGGCCGCCATAGTAAATTTGTATGAAGGATTTGAAGAGCGTTTTTGATAAATATGTATCTTTATTGTCAACCAATAACTTAAATATTTGGGACGGACAAATTGTAATATAACTATTTATGTTTCGTTTAAGCTGTAAAATAGGATAGATTTCTACTGTTATAATCTAAAAATGACGTAACACGAGCTTACGTTTTTGCAATTTTTCGTGCAAATTTACGTAATTTTGTTGGCGAAAATATTAATTATGTTAAGTTTTTTACACGGAGTAATTATAAACACATTCATTGTTATGGTAAATGTATATTTTATATTTGTAGTAAACAAAAAGTGTTGATTTTATCAACTTAACTGTGACCGCCTGTTTTGGCACATTTCGCTTGGCGCAGTCTTAAAGGTTTGGTTAATTAACAAGTTACAAATGAGACTATTATAGGTTATTCATCCGCCTCGCCTTGTATAACTCTTATCACCTGTTGCAGATCTATGGAATACAGACGAAATTTACATACAATACATCTTTGCGGCTAACAAGAATATCATTACGTATTAGGGAAGGAAAATAAGAGACAAAAATAAAGCAGAGATTATATTTAGCTGTAATAAGAAGCTGCTACTCAGAAATAGGTCTTCGGGGAAGTGTATATCTCAGTTCTTCCTAGGAAATCTCAAAAGCTTCAAAGATATATAAATATCAAATATAATAGGAATTCTACGTCATTGAATAATGTGAACAGATTATTTTATGCCAACTAATATAATAAATGCGAATGTCAGTTTGTTTGAGTGTTACGCTTCGCGCCTTTATGCAGGCGCCACTATGTGCGTGAAATTGCAAGCCAGACTGTACAGTCACCCTTAACTTTTTAACATCTTTATGTTAAGTTTTTTTTTATGCGACTATGTTGGCAAACACTCATACGGCCCACCTGATGGTAAGTGGTCACCGTAGCCTGCACCGTAGCGTGGACGCCTGCAACACCAGAGGCATCACTTGCGCGTTGCCGACCCTTAAGGAAAGGAAGTGGGAAGGAGAAGGAGCGGGAAGGAGGAAAGCGAGTGATTGGGTCTCCGGCACTCTCACTCACCGTACGAAACACAGCAGTACGAATACTGCTATTTCACGTCGATATTCTGTGAGGGGTAGTCCTTCCCCGGTCGAGCCGGTCCATTCATGCTGAAATCAGCGAGGCTCTACTACTCATAAAAGTTACGGAAGCTTTCATTATTTCTACATCCAATATATCAAAGTATAGTCAACTAATAATAATAATGTCCTCCAGACCGAATTTCGGCCACGGCGGCCAGTCTTAACAGAGACTGGCCATCTGTGCAGGAGACATTATAGTGCACAAGTGTGTGCGCAAACATGACTGCACTCTCTGTTCCCTAACTCACATGATCCGATGGGACTGCAATCCGACACGACCGGAGAGAGATCAGGCGCAGGACCAACGGCTTTACGTGCTTTCCGAGGCACGGGGGTGTGTAACACCGCCAACTTCCTAACTCCAGATTGCTATTGAGATTTCTTTACAGAAAAACCCAATAACTTTTTGTTGGCCCGACCTGGGATTCGAACCCGAGACCTCATGCACAGCAGTCGCATTCACTACCGCTGCGCCACGGAGGCAGTCAACTACCATGCATAGGTCTCGAGTTCGAACCCAAGGCACGCATCTCTAACTTTTCGAAGTTATGTGCGTATTAAATAATTCATTTTAGTTCGCTTTTACGACGAACGAAAACATCGTGAGGAAACCTGCATGTCTGAGCGAAAGATATGTGAAGTCTGCTAACCCGCACTGGGCCAGCGTGGTGGATTGTGGTCTAACCCTTTTTACACTAAGAAGAGCTGGCAGCGGTTTAATACAGGGCTGATATTATTATATGGTACATAATCATCAACTGTCGGCCTCGATGGCGTAGTGGTTAGTGTAACCGACTGCCACGCCTGAGGTCGCGGGTTCGATCCCCGCACAAGTCAAACATTTGTGTGCATGAACATGGATGTTTGTCTTGGTCTGGGTGTTTCTATGTATAATATGTATGTAGTTACAAAAAAAAACAGTATATATGTATGTTTATCCATTGTCTAGTACCCATAGTACAAGCTCTGCTTAGTTTGGGCTAGATGGTGTTGTGTGTATGTGGTAGAATATTATTATTATTATAACTAAATTCATTTCGTTATTAAACAATAGTTATATACAATGTTTTGGAATATTAGAGGCATATAAATTTATGAAACAAGTAAATTTCAAGTAAATATCTGTTCCAAAACTGTTAACGAGGACGTTAACAGTTTAAAATTGAGATATTACAGCATATATCATCATGTTTTGCCATAAAAGATGTAAAATACAATATTTTGGCATATTAGATGTAGTATAGCAGCGATAGCTCAGTGAAGAGACCAACAGACTGCAATGCAGAGGGTCTCGGGTTCGAACCCACGTCGCGCACCTCTAACTTTCGGAAATTATATGAGTTTTCGAAATTATGTGCATATTGATTAACAATTATCGCCTGCACCGTGCCTCGGAGAGCACGTTAAGCCGTCGGTCCCGACTGCCATGAACATCTATGGCAGTCGTTATTGGGAAAGTCAGTACCCTCTAATATCCTGACACTGGTCTAGCCTTAGGGTATAGTTAGCCTTCGGGTTGCGGAGGTTAGGTGGCAGCCGCTCCGTGTAAAAACTGATATCCAGTCAAATCCGGTTAGACTAGAAAAGCCGACCCCAAGTGACTTGGGAATAATAAAGGCTAGGGAGAAGATTAGATGTAGTATTGGAATTAAATTACTTTATACGGCTTTTATCGCGTTGTTTATTACATAATTTTGAAACTTTGAACTATTATTGTTAAACATTTTTACTAGTGACTGTATACTTCTACTTAAGCTATTTAAATTATAAAACTAATTAGATTTTATTTTACACTTTCACCGACGCCTTGGTTGCTTTTCAGCAGCCATGCTCACGGGGAGACTAATACGTTGGTTGCCTCAAAGACTTTTTTTAACGAAAGACAACTTCCGCTCTAGAAATAATTCCTGTGTCGCGGGGGACTTTACAAACATTCAAACAACGGACACAAAGAACACCCAGATTCGGAACAACCATTTTTTGGACACAACATTGTTTCACACAAATTTTTGTCTCGTGTGGGGATCGAACCCACAACACTCGGCGCGATAGCATTGGCGAGGCGACCTCTTAAACCACTACGCCATACGTATAACTATCTTATTGAGGGTGACGGTACTAACGTTCGGAATTTGAACAATGCATTTGTAGTAATTATTCCAATCGTGCGCATAATGGGTTTATCCATTGTATAATTTTCAGATAGTGGAAAATTATTGACGTCATTTATTGGGTATGTTAACATCAGTTAAGCACTAACCTAACCTAACTGCATACAATTACTACGTTCTTAGTTACTGTTGTGCCTATAAGTTAAGCGTATGCCTGTCTAAGTGATTGAGTGAAGGTATAGCGTGAAGTTTCAAATGGCTAATAAATTAAATCAAAGCAATTCAAATCCACCTAAATCAGTTAAAATCAAGTCGATCGATCCACGCGTTAACTACTCGACCTCGATCATCATGAAATTTTGCATACACGTTATCAAGGGTACAGGTACACAATTTACCTTCCGACCAGGAAAAAGTATTGTTCCCGATCGAGTAAAGCCGTGGACAAAATCAATTAATTTATGTATAATATTGAAGACATTTTGTAGCACGTGTATACTTCATGGATTCAGTAAGTGGTTCAGTTGCACGTGTACTCAATATGATATTTACAACAAAAACCTTAAGATTCGGCAACGACCTTAATATTTATACGACACTGCATTACAAAGGTCGGGCAAGACGTAACCTCTACATCGTAACTAATATCATAAACGCGAATGTAAGTTTGTTTGTTACGCTTTCACGGCTACTCGACCGATCATCATGAAATTTCCCATACACGGTGTCAGGGGAACAGAAAAGCACACGAGAGGAGGAAATTATCCAGGAAAATAGTATTGTTACCGACCGAGTGAAGCAACGAACAAGAGCTAGAAATATAATAAAATTATAGCAGTCGATGTCTTTACTAAATATTACTAATCTTTACTAATATTATAAAGCTGACGAGTTTGCTTGGTTGAAAGCGCTAATCTCAAGAACTACTGGTTCGAATTGAAAAATTATTTTAGTGTTGGATAGCCCATTTGTCGAGGAAGGCTATAGGCTATATAACATCACGCTACGACCAATAGGAGCAGAGCATCAATGAAAAATGTTGCAAGAACGGAAAAAAATCTCTTATGTGAAGCAGACAAAGTTGCGCGGGTCAGCTAGTAGATGATATATAAGAAAAATAATGTGTGGGGTAACTTAACTATAAAAAAATAATATTTTTAGAATGTTTTTCTGCCTAAGGGTATGCGCGCATTACGCAAAAACGACCGCAGGAAATTTATTGTATTAATACAGTTGTATTGTTGAATAACCTAACTTAAAATCTGGAGCATGTTTCATCTTGATATGTCACCTAGAAGTCGAATGTTAACAATAAGAAATTTTCTATACGCCGGCCGCCGTGCGCTTTGAAGACGTAATAACTGGAAAAGTGGGAGGGTTGGAGAGAGAGATATAAGCTATCTTTTACTTATTATGTTCGCTGATCAGCTTTCTTACCTGCAAAGAATAAAATATATTGATATGTACCTACTTCCTTTCACACTTTCGAAATCGCGGGCAAAAGCTTGTCTAATATACATATACATATAATAAAACTGGAGAATTATTTGTTTTTAGAAGTAATAGGCGGATATCCTAACTAATTCTATTATAAAAGTGAATTTGAGTTTGTTTGTTTATTACGCTTTACTACTTGACCGACCATCATGAAAAGGGCATGGCAGTATTAGGCCCAGAGATGAACAGGAAATTGGGTAGTCTAAAAAAAAAAGATTAATATTTATGCTAGTTTTTCCTTGTATTTATTATTCTGTATAAGAATTAATCGAAACAGTAATTTACCATTGCTATATTATATAATTATTATTTTATAATATTGTCTTCTGTTCACGCGAATATTATTCTTTGAAATTAAACTACTATGTACAGATTTTATCGCGTTGTTTAGTTGACACTTTATAACATAATTTTGAAAACTGTTGCACTACTACTATTATTAAACTTTACTAATTTTTAAGCTAATTAAATTATTATTAAAACTATTTAGATTTAATTTAATTTTACTCTTTCCCCGACGCGGACGTTTCGGTTGCTTTTCAGCAGCCATGGTCACGGGGAGACTTACAGACTTTAAGAGGGGACAGACAGACAACATTATGTAATAAAGTGTCGAATAAACATTCATCTTTTATTTAAAAGTAATCCAAAAATTAATAATAATTATTAGTTTTATCTTTGCAAGATTGCTTTGATTAACTTAAAGTATTGTCTATTATCGATGTATCGAGGTTTTGTGTTTATTATGGCAACATCATCTCTCATCAACTTGTATGACGCCGGAAAACGTAAATGTCAATATCGTTGCTTGTTTTGCAATTCCATTGTGACGGTTAGTGTTTATTTATTGCGGTTAATATCGACGACTTTTACATATAAGCTATAAAACTGCAATGTATTCTGTTTTATTACATTCCTAATAGATTGTACTCAATAATAAATTAAAATAATGTGTATAGCACATAGGTATTTAATATAAATAGTTTGATGAGATATAAGAAGATCTGATAACTTTAAAATGCCATGTTTTTGTAAATCACTTCTTATGCTAATTAATTATTGGCATTGCTTACTATTATTATCATTAGCCTTTATAGGTGAGCACTGTGGGCCCGAATTACTATGGCGTCTTGGCATACCACTTTCGCATATTATACGTTGTCAGGGGTACAGGAAGGACATAGAGTACATCTCATTCAGAAAAAAATACTGTTACAATATTACCTTTTTTTTTGTCCCAGGAAAATCCTTTATAGATACCCCCTCCCCCAGGGGGGTAGGAAGGGTGTTTATGTGAGACTCTCCGCCCCTGGTTACTAACATTACCTAAACTAACATACATTTACGCGAGCGGAGCCGTGGGCAAAATCTAGTTGGCTATAAAACATCATGCTACGAGCCATGGGAGCGGCGCATTAAACGTATCTAAAGGTCGGTAAAGTCACGGGACAGCTATTGTCTCATACAATTATTCTATACTAGCTGTGCCCGCTGTTGCACCTGCGTTTATAGTTACTGCGCCGCCCCCGTGGGTCGTAGCATGATGTTATATAGCCTTAGCCTTCCTCGATAAATAAGCTATCCAACACTAAAATAATTTTTCAATTCGATCCAGTAGTTCCTGAGATTAGCGCGTTCAACCAAACAAACAAACAAGCTCTTCAGCTTTATAATATTAGTATAGATGATATAACAATTCGCAAGGCTATAGATTGTGGGTTTTTTTACCCGCATTAAGTAAATTGCCCTGGTCGCACAGTGAATGCTAGTACTTTGTGTGGTCTTGTTAGTGGTGGGTTAGATACCCGGGTCTGGCAGAGTGGTAGTGGGTTTTCTGCCAAGATATTCTCAGTCGCACCACGGAGTCTTGATCTATGTCCGGTATAGGTCATAGCACACATATAAACTCGGAAAGGGATCGTCACCGTATCGCCTTTCGCCTCGCCGTCAAACAGGCGTCAACCTAACGTAACCAAAGCTGTACGTCGCGTCGACTCGGCCACAGTACATACATATACAGAATTGTAACTCGGCCCCGTCTTTGAAATAATTACCTACAACAGCGCGTTTCGTAGACACGCGTTAGGGCTGCCCGCCTATAGTATTTAATTTTATCTACCTACTTGAGTTTCTTTCTAGTTTAGTGATTGTAAATATTATATGTATATTATATTATAAAAAATGAAATACATAATGAATGAAATAGAAAGTGTTCAATAAAATTAAATTATCACAAATCGTACGCTTACTGCTTACAAAACAATCACACCGTCCGTTCGTCACTGTGGCGCATTCGCGACTGGTTGCGTGCCGAGCGCATGCCGACTCCGAGGCGCGTAGGTATGACTCGAGTTCCGACCGTTTGTATGAAGATAGGTTACTGTATATTTATGTACTGTGACTCGGCTACGACTAGGCGACGCCGCGCTTATGCCGCGCTCACTTTAATCATATTAATATTGATATTTTCTCACTTCTTCAATGATCCCTTTTCATCGTTATTTTTTGTTTGAAATCTAACCCATAATTTCAATAAAACGAATCTTAGTTGTCTTGTGAATTACAGCACGTTCGGCAACAGTCGTGCACGGAGAGACGTAAGCGCGGGGATTACGGGCCGTAAGCGCGGGGACGTTGACCCGTAAGCGCGAGGACTGCAAGCTTGTCCCGAGGCGAGGCGATTACGTTACGATTCCGATTAGTATGCGTTGCAGTAGGGAGTTTCATACAAAGAATACTGCACGGCTCGAATTGATACGGTGATGATCCGTTTCCGAGTTGATATGTGTGCTATGAGACCTTAAGACGGCAATAAGCTTGGCTCCTATAATATTATTATTGAACTTATAACTTTACCTACGAGTAGGTATGTCTATACCTGTGAGTGCCATACATATCTGCCTATTTATGGCCTGAGATTATCTGTTTATTTACAAAATGAATAACGATAAACTTTATTATAGGTATACTTATTTTAAAACCGTATGCACTACACACTCGTATGCAGGTTTATGCTTAAATGTTGTATTATCTAATCTTAGTTTATCATATCTTGTGTTGTCTTACCTTATTTTATCTTAAATAAATGATAGATGGATGTGTGATCTTTTTGCCTATTTTGGGAATGGGTATACGGGCGTTTGTGTAAGATGTATCTTATGTGGGGGCCAGTCAGTGCAGACCAGCGACACTTCGACCCAGTGGGATCTTTTGTGTCGACACTCTCCCAATAATAATTGTGTAAGATAATGATACAATGATGACAAAGATTCAATATATAATATATTAGTAATACAATAGTATTACTAATATATTATATATTGAAATTAAACTACTTTGTACGAAATTTATCGCGTTGTTTATTTTAAAAACACTATTACTTCATATTATAGTAATATCAGCCCTGTATTAAACTGTTCCACTGCTGGGCACGGGCTTCTTCTCAGTGTGAGAAGGGTTAGGTCATAGTCCACCACGCTGGCTCAGTGCGGGTTGACAGACTTCACATATCTTTGAGAACATTATTGAAAACTCTTAGACATGCAGGTTTCCTCACGATGTTTTCCGTCACCGTTAAAGCGAGCGATAATTAACTATTTAATACGCACATAACTTAGAAAAGTCAGAGATGCGCGCCTTACTATATAATTTTGAAATTATTAAATTACTACTGTTAAACTTACAGTTTAAAAGTTTTAATAATATAATAATAATAAAACGTTTATTGCAAGTTCACAAAACGCATAGTTGTTAGTAAAACTTAGCCTAAGTGTTAGATATTCGGGCACGCCACGATCGTGGCGGTAAGTCCCGTGTTTGAGGAGTGGCTGGAGAGGCGGCATGGCGCCCTCACCTTCCGGCTGACACTGGTAATGACTGGCCACGGTTGTTTTGGCCAGTTCCTGTGTCGTATACGCCGGCAAGAGACGCCCGGTTGTCACCACTGCGGCGACTGCCGCAACGTAGTTGAGGACACGGCGCTGCACACTTTGGCGATTTGCCCCGCCTGGGCATCGCAGCGCCGTGAGTTGATCGCGGCAGTCGGGTTGGTTGCCCTCTCGCTCCCGGCCGTAGTTCAGTCTATGGTCCGGAGTGAGAGGTCGTGGAACGCCGTCGCCTCCTTTTGTGAGGAAGTTATTTCCATCAAGGAGGCGGCGGAGCGGGAGAGGGAGCGTTTAAACCCTCTCCCCAATCGCAGAGCCGGGCGCCGGAGGGCGCGAGACGACCTCCAGCCACCCTGAGGTTTGACCTGGGGGTGGCGGGCTTTGTGGGCCGCCATTCGTTCAGCACCAGGTCCGAGAGGCGGCGTGCGTGTTCCCACGCGCGCCTCTGTGTCGAGTCCGCCTCCCCTCTAGGGGGGAGGCAGTAGGGTTTAAAGTGAGAAGTGACTTGGGTAGGTCTCTCGTGTAGTGGCCTGCCGTTTCATACGGCGGGCCGTAACCTCGGCGGGGTCGCGACCGCATGCGAAAGTGATTCGCGCGGCCCCGTCGATAGTGGTTTTGTCGAGGAACACCGTGGTAGGTTTAGTCGGTATTCCGGGAGGTACTTTATCATCTTAACATCTTCTTTTACCCCGGCGAGTCCGACATAACCCCTCCGCCTGCCCCGGCGGAGGGGTATGCGTAATACATTCGCCGACGTAAAAAAAAAAGTGTTAGAAATTAATTATTTAATTTTTGTCGCTGCGATATGTATGTCGCAGCACCTTCGCATATAAGAACAGGCTAGCCTGTCCGCAATCATTGCCAGCATTGTGTTGGAACTAGCCCGCACCCTGCGAACTAAAGAAGTGAGATAAAAAACGATAATAAAAGATAATAAACTTTAAGATTATGCAATAAAACTGCTTTTAAGACAAGACAAAGTCAAATTAATTTCAATAATAACATGGATTTATGACTTGTGGCAGGAAATCAAATCTTTCTTCATAAAGAACAGTCGACATTAATTTACCAAGAGTAATTAATCTTCACTATGAGGTAAGCAAATAATTTGAATTGTCATTCACAATTAACGTCCGTGAACTTTTTATTAACACTAATTAAAATGTAGACTATAAACTATAAACTTAGCTCAATTGGTATGAAACAGACTAACCATTATTTCGTTTTTAGGGTCCCGTATTTGATAGGTGTCAACAGAACCCTATTACTAAACCTACACTATCCGTCCATCTGTCTATCAGCAGGCAGCAAAGTGGAAATTTTCACAGAGTCATTCTCCTTTTTTTTTTAATGCTCTTGATGCATACTCTTTTCATAACCCTCTCACCTACCCACAAGGGGACACGAGAGGTTTATGTAGGCCTACCGAGTAAAGCCACCACGATGTGCCAACTCGCTGTTTTGTATAGTGAGTGGTTCGCTGGAACTAAAAATACACCAACGACCGACATTGCACTCCTCCTTTTTTTAATCGTAGCGAAACTCTCCTTATGCTTACCCCCTCGCCACAAGGGAAGCGAGAGGGTTATGTCAGGCTCTCCTGAGACTTCGGGCCTACCGACTAAAGCCACCACGGTGTGCCAGCTTGCTGCTTTGTATGGTGGGTCGCTGGAACTGAAACTACATCAATGACCAACATTGCCCTCCTTCTAGCTTAAGTCCTTTATGGTGATGGGTTAGCTTTTCTCATTTTCTGCCTCCACTTCGCTCTATCTTCGACCTCGTCTTCAGTCACTTGGCACTCACTCATATCTTTTTGCTCTACATCTTTCCCTCTTGACTTGGGTCTGCCTCTGGATCTTTGACCTGTGAGTGACATATAGTGCTAAATTACCGACTTAGTCAAAAGGTCTACGTCGTACGTAAATTTTCGCAGAGTGTGTATTCCTATTGCCGCTATAACAACAAATAATAAAACACTAAGATGCCAAATTTCAAAATGGCCGCCATGCAAATTAAAACAAAATGAATATGCTGGTATTGGTCTTGTAGAATAGTACGGAACCCTTCCAGTTTAAGTCCGACTCGCACTTGACCGGTTATTAACTGCAAACTAAAAAAAGATCGCAGCCCAACGTTTTTTAAAATTGTAACTTGACGATTCCTAACTAGGAGTTCCTGTATCGCGGGGGACTTTATAAACATTCAAACAACGGACAGAAAGAACACTACAAATTGTTGTCCCATGTAGGATTGGAAGCCATAATACTCGGCGCGGCAGGAGCGGCAAAGCGACCACTTAACTACGCCATCCGTGCAGCAACTTACTTTTAACTTAACGTGCTCTCCGTGCCTCGGAGAGCACGTTAAGCCGTCGGTCCCGGCTGCCATGAACATCTATGGCAGTCGTTATTGGGAGAGTGTCGACACAAAAGATCCCACTGGGTCGAAGTGTCGCCGGTCTGCACTGACTGGCTAACCCACATAAAAAAAATACTTTTAACTTAAACTTAAACAAATGGCGGAATTGAAGAAACACTCGGCTTGTGGCAAGTCATGAGGCGACCACTTAAGCCGCTAAGCCGCTACGGCATCCGTGCAAAACATTTATAAATATCAGAAAGGATAGTTTTTAATATTACAAGAGATCATAGGTAATGGTAATCACTTCCCATCAGCCAAATAATATTCTTGTTTGCCGTTTTAGTAGAATAATAATATAGAAGACTAGCTGTTGCCCGCGACTTCGTCCGCGTGGACTTTAATTTATTACCCAATACCTACTTTTCATTTATTATCTAATATTAATATATAAAACTACAACTAAAGAAATTAATAAGTCTAACTACACCTATATAGGTGTAGTTAGCTATATATATAGCTAATACTTAAAAACTACCTACTAATATTTAGAAACTACCTACTATATCTAAAGAATTATATCTTTTGAATGAAATGTCCGATTTTAATAATTTAAAAAGTATTTTACGTGTATTGAAACGGTCTTTAATAAAATATCATTTAATGGGATAGAATTAATACAGAGGTATGAATAATATGGTTTGATTATTGTCGGCACTTTTATCAACTTTTGCGCACGTGATGACAAATTTCTTATGACAAATTTTTCACACCTTGGGTTATATTATTGCATTTTTATAAAGGATCCCTATTTTTTTGAAAATGTAATATATATCCTATATCACTCAGTGAAGATGTAGCTTTCTAATGGTAAAAGAATTTTTGAAATCGGTCCAATAGTTTTTGTGTGAAAACATTACAAACATACATACAAAAACACAAATGTTTCCTCTTTATAATATTAGTTTAGATAAAAGTTGTCATCAGCAAACAACATTAGATAATCTCATCCTACTTTCTATTCTTATATAAATGTTAATAAACTTGTTTGTTATTTAATCGGCAAAAAAGGCGGTAGCCTGAATGCTTAAACATTGGAGTTTGTTAGGTGGTGGTGGTAGTTAGGTGGTTTGTGAGGTGGGTTCAGGGTGCCTTGTGCGAGTTGTTTATACGTTAACGCTATCGAAACGTCGAGAAAGACAAACGCGGTAAACGTTGCGATCACGTTAACGTAAAAACTACTCGCTCTAGGCAATCTCCTGTCCGCCCACGTCATCGCTTTCCGTTGAGTTGGAGTGACGCCCTCCGACGTGCCGGGGGACGCCCCGGCACGTCGGAGGGCGTCACTCACAAAAAAATGCCTCCGGACGACGTCTCCTGGGTCGTCACCCAGGAGACGTCGTCCGCAGGCATTTTTTTCTGCGTTAAGCATTGCTGGGTGGGTCGCTGATGTACTCTGTGTTCTAGCGACGCACCCACCAAGGCAGCGAGTTGGCACGCCATGGTAGGTTTAGTCGGTAGTACCCGGGTAAGCCCGACGTAACCTGTCCGCTCCCCTTTTCGCGGAGACATATGAGGCAATGCATTCCTCCACGTTAAAAAAAAGAAAAAGGCGCCTTGATCCCACGCATTGTACTACTGACGTGAACGCACTACTAGCAATAGTATATTAATAAACCTAACTGGAAAGATTGACAAGAATGTGAATAATAAGAATAAGTAAATTGTAACACAAATTATAATCATAATGGAAATTCACGCATAAACCATTAACAAGATTGGATGAAATTTGGTACCACGTTAAATTATCCCAAGTGTTTCATCTAGAACATGATCTATTTATGTATCAAAATTCATACGAATTTGGTCAACGATTTACTTGTGAATAATAATAATAATAAATAATGAGGGAGGCCGCTAGAGCTATATGCTTGGGGGTGGAAGTGTCATTTTCAAGGGCATAACTACGGGGAAACCCGCTCCGGGTCTCCGTTGTCACGAGACCCGTGATGGTGAAATCGGCGCGGTACCGCTCGACACCCCTAGCCACTCGCACCGGTGTTGCCCTCTGCTGCTGGCGTGTATGCCTGTAGTGGCTATTCAGGGGGCCTATCTAGTGAGTTGGCGAGTCACCGTCTGCCCATTGCATTGATGCTATTAGAGTATTCAGGGCAGACGCCGATTTTCATCCATAGTTAGCAATATACCGGTCCACCAGACACTCATACCCATAGCCCATATATTAAAATCCATACGTAGCAATAGTCCTATGCCTGCTGTGGCTAGTGTCGCTGTAGGAGTTCCATCCCACCTTTGATTAAAACTCTCGAAGGGCCTCTTCACGTTAGAGCCATGTCTCCATGTAAGCCCCCCAAAGGGTCAGGTATTTTCTAATATAATATGTTAGAAAGTACCTGTGATAAGAGAACACATATAAGAGAGTACATAAATAATAATTATAATATTCTATCACATACACACAACACCATCGAGCCCAAACTAAGCAGAGCTTGTACTATGGGTTCTAGTCAATAGATAAACATACATATATAATTTTTTTTGTAAATACATACATATTATAGATAGAAACACCCAGACCAAGACAAACATCCATGTTCATGCACACAAATGTTTGACTTGTGCGGGAATCGAACCCGCGATCTCAGGCGTAGCAGTCGGTTACACTAACCACTACGCCATCGAGGTAGTCAAGAATAAGAAAACGCACACCGAAATCTCCAAAAAATTTCAATAAAGTACCCGAAATATACGTATAAAAAAAAATACCCTAAGTTGTGCTGACTAACTCGGGTATTTTTAAACAATTATATGTGTCTGTTAAAGAAGAAAAGAAGAAAGTCGATGGGTTGAGTTGAAATTTTTATACAACGTTGGAAGGATATTTTTATATCTACCTGCTTTTTATCCCGAAGTTCCCACGGGAACGGGTATTACTACCATAATAATTAATATACCACAGCAAAGCGTCTAAGCTAGTTTATAAAATGACTAGGATAGTACGATTTCGTATTTGATATGCACTTGATTGATATTTACAATCTTTGATATTTACAACAATTGACCTCTAAACAAACCAGTTCTTTAAAACAGGACTAACGTTTTTACGCAGCCGTAATTATTTACGTTTATGTTATTTTTGAGTTATTTTTATACGTATATCGTAATATCTGATATTTTGACTATTATAAATTAGCAGACCCAACACACATACTGCTAAAACGTGGGGATAAAATGAAAAAAAAAAAACAAATATCCTAGTGCCCGAACGCAGCGCAGATGCGCAGATCCAATTGTGAATCTAAAGCATCCAGGGACCCTCATGAACACACATAATATACTTTATCAGAATTTGTCTAGCAGTTTAGGAGGTGTTCGGTGACATACACACATAATAAGACTTATGTATATAAACCAGTTTAAACAATATTAATATAGACTGACTTTGTATATCCTCTTAAGGGTAAGCAGCGACATGAGGCATGTTAATAATGAGCAGAGGTGTAAGCAATACATTTATGAAACGCTTAGCTCTCTGTCGCTGTTTTTTTTATATTACCGACTACTGAGATATTAAGGGGTAGGTATGACGGCAGTTGTCTGGACAACAAGCAGTTGCTAAGAACAACGCCACAGAAAACACAACACCCGGGTATCGTACCCGGGACTACGTCACAGTTTGCAGATTAATACCACAGAACCAACTACCTACGCTGTTTGATAAATTAGATTAAATAACGAACAATTTTAACACAGACTCAAAAGAACTATCTGTGTACTAATTGAATGATTCGTAGATTAGTTTACTGAGAGACATACTAAGGATACTAATATATTCTCTTCTCTCTTAGCCTTTATTATTCCCAAGTCACTTGGGGTCGGCTTTTCTGGTCTAACCGGATTTGACTGGATATCAGTTTTTACACGGAGCGGCTGCCACCTGACCTCCGCAACCCAAAGGCTAACGATACCCTAAGGCTAGACCAGTGTCAGGATATTAGAGGGTACTGACTTTCCCAATAACGACTGCCATAGATGTTCATGGCAGCCGGGACCGATGGCTTAACGTGCTCTCCGAGGCACGGAGCAGGCGATAATTGTCAATCAATACGCACATAATTTCGAAAAGTCATATATCTTCCGAAAGTCAGAGGTGCGCGACGTGGGTTCGAACCCGAGACCCTCTGCATTGCAGTCTGTTGGGCTCCCCACTGAGCTATCGCTGCTTACTTGAGGATACGAATATAAATAACATAAATATCCGAGTCAGGAATCGAACCGGGTCCTCACGGTCGTGTACGCAAACTTATGTAGCATAGATTCAACACAGCAATACCTAACGAATGTGAATTTGTTTGTTTATTAACGCCTTAACTACTGGACCAAGCATCATGAAATTTGGCATACACGTTGTCAGGAGTACAGCTAAGGATATAGGGTACCTTTCAGCCAAAACAAAAGTGAGCGGAGCCGCGGAAATAAGCTAGTAAATAATAAAATATAAATATGTGTGTGTACACACACATAGGTAATTATAAACATGCACAAACATGCACACTTAACCGTGTTAAGCACATTGTCCTCTTTTAACTTCGCTACAGTAGGTAACACAAGAGATACAAAACCATTGACACTAATGTATTGGCCTTCATAAATGCACAGTTATTCCATAGCCTTCGACAATATATAGGGGCTGGATTTCACACATCAACATAAACGATTAACGTTAAAATACCGTTTCAGTCGAAGAATAATAAAGTGAAAGGATAAGGCATGTATATGTACGCGATTGTTGCAAAAAGCTTTCGAATGAATTGAATGTCGGTACCCGCATTCGAATGTTAGTAAGCAATAGTATTCGATTACTATTAAATCATGTCAAAGTTTAAATCATTCGAATGTTAGTCATTAATATTATTCGATTATCATTCAAGTCAATATCAATTATTCGAATCGAGAAAACGTTTGTCCTCTGATAGTTCAATAAAATTGTATACTTAATATTTACTACTATTTGCCTAAGACTTTGTTCGTTTGGTTTGCATGATCTATATACATTACTAGTTGTCCCTCGTGGCTTTACCTACGTTTATGATTTCCACGCAAATTAACACAATATCCATTCGTTTTTAGCTAGGACCCTAAAAACTGCGCACGCGTCACGGTAATGTAAGTAACAGTTTACCGTGCACACGTGGTACTAAGACATAGATTATTATTAACATATGAGTATTAAATAAATGGCGATCAGTAAAACAAATATTGTATGATTAATATGTCAAATGTTATTCTTAAATCGATTGTCTGGTCATCGGTGTGTCGCTGCGACTCAATAGGCCTCGATGGCGTAGTGGTTAGTATAACCGACTGCCACGCCTCAGGTCGCGGGTTCGATTCCCGCACGAGTCAAACATTTGTGTGCATGAACATGGATGTTTGTCTTGGTCTGGGTGTTCCATGTATAACATGTATTTACAAAAAAATATATATACATATATTATGTATGTTTATCCATTGTCTAGTACCCATAGTACAAGCTCTGCTTAGTTTGGGCTAGATGGTGTTGTGTGGATTTGATAGAATATTATATTATACATAATATAATATCAGCCCTGTATTAAACTGTCCCACTGCTGGGCACGGGCCTCTTCTCAGTGTGAGAAGGGTTAGGCCATAGTCCACCACGCTGGCTTAGTGCAGGTTGGCAGACTTCACATATCTTCGAAAACATTATGGAGAACTCTCAGACATGCAGGTTTCCTCACTATGTTTTCCTTCACCGTTAAAGCGAGCGATATTAACTATGAAATACACACATAACTTCGAAAAAAAAAACAATAGTTTTTATATGGACTCTAATTATATGTTACAAAAAATTTGGGTGAGAATGCATATAATACAAACGCGTTATATGTTGTATTACATATATTATTTAAACTGAATAAATATTCTTAAATAAAACAAGTAAAATGCTTATATAAAAAAGATAAATATATAATTAACTATCGTATCATAATATTATATCGTTCACGGTTTATATAACAGTAGTTATAAATTCCAATTCGAGAAAGTCCGCATCTTTTATCTCTGGGTTTACATTACATTTACATTTACATTAATGTTCGGTACAGAAATCTGTACCGAACATTAATGTGTAACAACTTGATGCTGGGATGAGGAAATCCAACACTTAGGGAACACAGGCGATTGGCATTTAAACCGTAGTATTATGTATTATATTGATGTAATTATAATCCCAATCCTAACTTATATTAATATTATAAATGCGAATGTGAGTTTGTTTATTTGTTTGTTTGTTTGTTATGCTATCACGCCGTAACTACTCGACTGATGATCATGAAATTTCGCATACACGTTGACAAGGCTACAGAATAGGACATAGGATACCTTTTATCCAGAAAAAAGCAAAGCAGCAATAGCTCAGTGGGGAGACCAACAGACTGCAATGCAGAGGGTCTCGGGTTCGAACCCACGTCGCGCACCTCTGACTTTCGGAAGTTATATGACTTTTCGAAATTATGTGCGTATTGATTGACAATTATCGCCTGCTCCGTGCCTCGGAGAGCACGTTAAGCCGTCGGTCCCGGCTGCCATGAACATCTATGGCAGTCGTTATTGGGAAAGTCAGTTCCCCCTAATATCCTGACACTGGTCTAGCCTTAGGGTATCGTTATAAATAAAGGTGCCAAAGTGTTATCCTTTTTTTTTATAGACAACTCCCGCACTGATAAATCCTGTGTCGCGGCAGACTTTACAAATATTCAAACAACGGACACAAAGAACACCCAGACTCGGAACAACCATTTGTGGATCACACAAAGTTTTGCCCCGTGTGGGATTCGAACCCACAACACTCAGCGCAGTGGCAGAGGCGACACGACCATTTAAACCATTACGCCATCCGCACAGTTAAAAATCTATACTGTAAAAGCATACGTACAGGTTCGCATGTTTTAAACCTCGAAGTGACACGTGGGATTATATGCTAAGCCAATTGTAATTAAACTGCTATATACGGATTTTATCGCGTTGTTTATTTGACACTTTATTACAAAATTTAAAAATTGTTACACTGATACTACTATTAAACTTTACTAATTTTTAAGCTAATTAAATTATTATTAAAACTATTGAGATTTAATTTATTTTTACACTTTCCCCGACGCGGCGACGTTACGGTTGCTTTTCAGCAGCCATGGTCACGGGGAGACTAAGATGGTAGTTGTCTCAATGTTCCAGTGTAATTATTTCAAAGTACCCGAACATAATTTAATCATTTGTGTTTCTATTTACGCAGAATGAGCTCAAATCAACAAATTTTCAAAATTTTGTAATAAAGTGTCAAATAAACAACGCGATAAAATCCGTATATAGCAGTTTAATTTCAATGAATAATATTCGCGTAAATAGAAGACAATATGTATTATGCTAAGCCAATGCTTAACTGCTAAAAGATAATATAATAATTATTGAATTATGGACTTTTGAACATTTTTTTTTTAATTTTTTTTCTCTCTCAAGCTACTTACTGTTGTTTTTATTACAAAGTTTCACAAAATACAGAGGAGTAAATTTAACAATGTTATATAATGATAAAAACATAACGATTGTTCTGTGCCTTAATGAGAGCTGGAGTCTGTACTAGGCTCGTGGCCTATTTTACAAATCTCCAGGCCCTCTTATTTCTAAATGACATAATGCGAGTGTTGCTTTTATCCAAACATCAAGATACAATATTACTTTAATAATTCAGTAAACTAAGTAGGTACCGTATACAATTTTTGTTTATTAAATCGTGGGTAACTAAACATAATTTAAAACTACTGTCAGTTATTCGCGTCTCTTTACTGATTAATACTGTATGTGCTTGAGGCCGGGACTCCACCAAAGTAGAGATGTGTGCGGTGTGCTGTGTGTTGTGCGAGAAGGGATGTTTTTCAGCTCGGGGGACTCCACCAAAGCGGAGATGTGTGCGGCATGCTGTAGAATGTAAGAATGCATGACATACATATGTGTATGTCATGCATTCTTTGTTTTGGCAATATTCTATAATTTTATTGTTTTATTTTCATGGAATAGAACAGGATGTAAGTAAATAAAACTAGATAAATACGTAGGTAATGCTTTTTTATAGGTAGGACTAATATTTTCAAATATTAAGTTCTTTGTGTTGTAAGCAAAGATTGAATTCTCTAAGGCAAGTAGCCTAATCTCTTAGTAAAGACACAGTAAGCTGTAGATATGTATATTTTTTGTAATATCGCTTGTCTTAAGATTGACGGTGAATTCTCCGTAGCTGGAAAGGTCTGTAGTTAAAAGAGTTATAGGTTTATCGTCCTGTCGGTGAAACATTCTGTAGCTGGAAAGGCCTGTCGTCGAAAGTGACGTAGATGAAAGTTTCTGTCGGCGAAATGTCCGTAGCTGAAAGGTTCTGCTGGGGAAACGGAAATAAATGAATCATCCTGTCGACGAACAGTCCAATGGCGAATCGGTCTTAGGAGAACGGTTGCGGCATCCTGTAGGATTTGTCCTGTAAATGCCCACGTAACGTGGTCTGTAGGTATCAATATTCTCTAGTAAAATTGCTTAAGTAAAGTTGCCATATCTGTGTCAACTTTACTTGTGTCATATTTTAGAACACTGTAACGTGTTTATTTAATTTTTTGTAGTTATAAACCGTTGAGCATATAGACACATGTCTTTGCTACAGACTAGATATATATATGTATATTTTATAGTATCATAGTTAATGAAAAAACTGATAATACGTCAAAAATACGGTAATGTTGCCACAGTTGATACCTACTGTAAAAAATCAGCTGTTTTAAAATTACATAAGTACTTGCCGGCTCTGGAATCTCGGTAAAATTTACATTTAACAAAACGTATAACGTCACCATACCTACCGGTATTTTTAATATACAAACGTTTGAAAAACCTAATTTGATTTTTATTATTGTTTCCTTGAAGATTACGAGCGGGACTGGAAAAACCCGTGGCTGACTTTGATCAAGTGAGTCGTGTCAATGAGCACGATTATCGGATTTGTTTATAATCATAATGGTTGTGACTCACATGTTTAGGGATGTGACTACTTGATAATAACATAAGTCAGCTTTTGCCCGCGGCTTCGCTCGCCTAAAATTAAGTTATGTTATGTTGGCAACAGTACCTACTCTTTTTAAAATAAAATGTAGCCTATGTTACTCTGTGATAAGTGATAATATAGCTTTCTAATGTTGAAAGAATATCTTATCTCGGTTTAGTTGTTTTTGACTTAAATTCTTACAATAAAACAAAGAATCTAATCTTTCCTTTGAAATTTAACTACCTTATTAAGATTTTCTCGCGTTGTTTATTTTAACTCACTTTTATTTCATAAGTTTTAATTCTAATTATACTATAATTTAAGCTATTTAAATTAAATAAAACTATTAATATTTAAGTTTACACTTTGCCCCGACGACATTTCGGTTGCTGTCCGTATAAAGTAGTTAATTTCAATGTATAACATTCGCGTAAATATAAGACAATATTATGTAATCTTTTCTTTTTATAATATTAGTATAGAACTGTAATTACAGGAAGTTAATTGAAGAAAGCCGATCTCTTAAGCTTTTAAACCGCGGCGGCACATAAATGATGAATTGATGACACATTTAAGTGGCCAGACACAATAGCGTAGCCTCGATGGCGTAGTGGTTAGTGTAACCGACTGCAACGCCTGAGGTCGCGGGTTCGATTCCCGCACAAGTCAAACATTTGTGTGCATGAACATGAATGTTTGTCTTGGTCTGGGTGTTTCTATGTATATACACTGACGGACTCATTAACTACATCAATGTTCACGACGCCTTTGAAATAAACATTTTAACCAAGGATTCAAACTTTTTATACAAATTTAAATTGAAACCTATAGTTTGGTTCGTTAACTTCATAACAGCGTAGTATCACATTCTTAAGTGTATGTTAAGTATACTGGAAAGGACCATTCAATTTTTTTGAACAAAAACGATAAATGTGACAAAAATTGGTTTTGGTTGGTTTATTGAAACATTGGTATTTACAATTAAAAAAAAGTTGAAGCACATGTTTTTTTTTTCTTTTAATAAGGTGTATTGCCTCCACGTGCCCTTATTAGTCTTATTACAGATTCTTATCGGTTCCGCATAGATCTGATTAGGGTTATTAAACGGTCTTGCGGAATATTGTTCCATTCTTGTGAAATCGCTGTTCTTAGTGCTGTTATGGGCACAGGAGTTCTCGCATATACAGCTTTTTTTAAACTGTCCCAAACATGCTCAATGGGATTAAGATCCGGGGTGCGTGCTGGCCAATCCATCGTACTATCCCAACCTCTTCGCAATATTGTCGAACTTGTGCAGCGGCGTAGGGTCGGGCATTATCTTGCATTAGAGTAAAATTTTCGCCTATTAATCCCATGTAAGGTACCACGTGAGCTTCTAAAACCTCTGTTATATAGCGTTGTGCCGTCAAACCACCTCTATTACCGTTTTGACGAACCATGTCGATGAACACAAGTTCCATTCGCCCGATCATGATACACGAACCGCCTCCAAAAGGAACACGCTCCTCAATGCAACTTTGAGCATATCTCTCCCCACGTCGACGATAAAGCCTTCTGCGACCGTCTGCACCATTTAAACATGTCCTACACTCATCGGTGAACAATATGGAGGCCCATTGCTCTTCAGTCCAATTAATATGTTCACGCGCAAATCTTAAACGAGCTTGTCTGTGAGCTGCAGACAGCTTTGGACCATTTGCTGGTCTAAAAGAAGTGATTTCCGCTTCCTTAAGCCTCCTTCTTATTGTTCGTGCACTCTTGTTTACTCCACGCACTTCATTCAGCTCTGTTTTGATGTTTACTGACGTGAGGAAACGATTTCGTAGGTAAGTTGAGACAATAAATCCGTCGTCACGACGGGTGGTTGCTCGAGTTCTGCCGGTACCGGGTCTCCTTTTGTAAGAACCTGTCTCTACAAACCTTCGGTATACTCTAGAAACCGTCGACAGGTTTAAGTTTTAATTTCTAGCAATCGTTTGTTGATCCAAGCCTTCCCGCACCAATACCACAATTTGAGCGGCTTATTCATACGAAGTATCCATATTTATGGTTACGAAACTTTTGTTGAGTTTAAAAGACTAATAATCAATACTAATGGTCACAATAATTTAAATCGCAAATTAAATAAAAAAACAAAAATAATTAATTTCAAACTTTACTCTAATAGGTAGTAAATAACACACGAATTTGAGACTATGAATAAATTTTATTTACCCGGCTATAATTTTATCTTTTACAGCAGTTCTATTTTAAATATATATTTTTTTATGATTAATACTCTGTCTCGACATTTACATTTCGTTTAATCGAAAAAGTTTGCATACTTATCAAAAATATTAATTCGAAAGTAATCCTGAACTTTGATCAGTTTATGAGTCCGTCAGTGTATTTACAAAATACATATATACATATATATGTATGTTTATCCATTGTCTAGTACCCATAGTACAAGGTCTGCTTAATTTGGGCTAGATGGTGTTGTGTGTATGTGATAGAATATTATTAGATAATAAATAAATAATAATTATGTCTGGTATTCTAAGACTTGATTAAAAGAAAATACGGCTAACATAACATTTTAATAAAATGTTTTTACACAATGGACGTATAACGTAGTAGTTTTAGTGATCACCGTGGATTCGATCCCAACAACATCTTGTGTACATACATTTTACTACGAATCTACGACCCCGGTATATTATACGTGAAGCTATTGACTAATATGTCTCGGAATAATCATTATCATACCAATATCTAATCCATGCAATGATTATTTTATATTGCTTTTTTGAAGAGGACTCCCTTTTTAGAGTTCGAAAAAACTCTTATACAACAGCTTTCTCCGTTCGGCCGTCTGTCTATTATACAACTTTCATCTCAAGACTTGTAAGATATCTAACAGTGTACTTTTAATTTTAATGTGTGTATCTAGCTATAAGGTACAATGGGATTGACATATCCTTAAGGATAAAAATCCCAAAAAAAAAAAAAAAAGAATTGTAAGAGAGCTAGAGACTCGCAGTCAACGCCATTCGACTCAGCATAGTAGATATACCCCTGATAAGACTATGACCTTTGACCTCTGACCCCTGACAAGGTCACGTGGTATCACGTGACCTTTGCATATTACTTGAGCCATTTTTTCGAACTCTAAGATTTACGGCAAATCATTGCCGATTCTCACTTGTTTGAAGTAATTCCTGTGTCGCGGTGGATTATAATTTATAAACATTCAAACGGATACAATAACAAATGTTTCTCTCGTGTGAGGATTGAACCCATAACACTGAGCGTAGCGGTAGTGAAGAGGCCAAATAATTATTTATTTGAATGATAGCGCGTTGACAAGGCAAGCTTACGAACCTTAAAACCTCATACTTGTACTTCACAATTTCTTAGTTCAATATACTGGAGAGGTCAGGAGGTGCATCACTGTTTGACTGGGTGCACCACAGTCGCAGTGAGTTTGGGACTGATCCAGTATTCCCCATCTACTACTACCTACTGACCTGTCCAGCATGTCCTACATTCTGCACAAGAGCCCACATCAAGATCGCCACTGCTGCCGTCATAGCGGTCGCCACTTTCTGGGCCAAGACCATTTAACCGCAAAAGGGGACAAGAGCATTGACTCGAAAAGAAGAAGTTCAATATACTTTATTATACATCGATCAGGATACCGAACCGGAGACCTCACGATCAGCTCTTACATAAGCTCAAAGGTATATCACGGATCAATCAATTATAGTCCGACACACCTACCACCTATTATATACCTACCTACCCCCGACGAGTGCTGAGGCGTATTATCCATATTTTTAGCCAAATATTTATTTATTTATTTGGACAACCAACAAGAACATACACCTTAAAAGCTAAGTTACAAAGTCAGTGGTATACAAGTATTGGTGCTGCCTTAATTACAGGTTGCCACGGCAAGCAAAATACAAACGATAGTTGGGAGCATAAGGCTTCCCAGAACTTAAAAATAAAAACTTAAATTAACAATTTCTTACATAATTAGCATATACTAAAAGAACAAAACTTTATGCTACTGTAATATTGAATCTCAGCATAGTGATAATATTTTCTTTTTAAAAGTTGGTAAACTTAGAATGATAAATATGGTTGTAGATTCTACATAATATGGCAAACCTATTGTTGTCTACTGAGCACATCGCCAGGTGCCTGAGAATTTCTGACTCTAAAATCGAGAATAAATCTAGAACCACTCAGGATCAATACAATATACCTACTACCTGAATTTCGAACCTAAAATTCCCTGTGCCGTATAATGATGATGATGACGAAGGCGACATCTAGTTTGTTATTCTGATACTAACTGTTGCAAAACAAGCATTGGATATCAATGTTTGTCTCATCCTTGAACTAAGTGAACATCGAAATGTTGTCACTAAATATTTCCAATGATATTATATAGATGGCGCTCAAAGTCAAGGCTTCCCAAATCCTGTTGTGATTTTATGTTAGTCTGTGAGATACTAGATGGCCTAAAACTCAAATCGAAGAGCATTTTTATCTCACTAATATTTCCTGATTTCAAGTAATAATTTGTTACTAATACTGATCAAATTTATGTACTGCTTGCCTGCGTTATAAGTTTTAACTTACATTTGAGCCGCTTGTGATGTGGGTTCAATTCTCTAATCTGGCAAAGGGTTATTGAGATTTTCTGTTAGTAGATCATTATTAGCAATACCGCATGTAAAAGTGTGCGTAATGTAGAGGAATATGAACATAACTGCGTTAGAGAGGAACGGGTCCTAGCTCGATCAGTTTATAATTTTTGATAACCTCATTGATTTAATATTATAATAGGGGTTTAAATATAAACTTGTCGCTTTGTATGACGAAAATCAGTGATGTTGTGATTTTCATACTTACTATTTCATCAATACTTTTTGAAGGGCCATATCGACTAGTTACTATGTTTTCATTTTCATGTATAGATAGATGGCTCGTATTTAGAGCATTATAGTTTGTCTTAAATTAACTAAAACATCATGCAATTACGGCGAATTGATTTTTTTTAAATGCCTATAGTTATTAAAATAAGTAGGTAACTTATATATTTTAAATATTTTTCTGCTAGCTATTTTACTTATCCTGTTACCATATTCGGGCTTGACGTCAACTTCTGGGACACCTGTATAGTCTATTCACAAAATATAAATGAAATTTTAAAATAACTAGTGAATTGCATTAATTGCATTGCATTGTACAGGCATCTTGAAATTAAATGTCGGATATAAGCAACAATTTCAAAGTTAAAGATCTAATATAATGATAAAATCTAAACCAGAACCGGTTTAAGCACTAACCGAACGCTAGGGTATTTTTTTTGAATTGCCAATGTTTTGCATTTGAAAGAAGACTACAATCACAAATGGCGCAGCGGGCAGGCGGCCGCCTCAATGCTTCTGTCACGCTAAATATTGTAGGTTCGAATATCACACATAATTATTGAATGAAAACACTATTCTGTGTGTGAGTCGTTGTGTACTTTATATCCTTAAATTGTGTGATTATAAAGGCGGAAAACGTTCTTAAAATATAACAAAATTTCTTGTTACATACATAGACGGTCGATTGTATATCTCTTCGGAAGATATGGCAGAGGCTTATTAAGAGCTAGCCGCTAAAGTTGTTCCAGATCCAGCGACTCCACCCACCATCCAAGGCAGCGTGTTGGCACACCGTGGTAAGTTTAGTCAGTAGGACTCGAGAATTTCCATCTTTCCCCGGGTGAGCACGACATATCCTCTTCGCTTTCCTTTCCCTGCGGAGATGGAAGAGTAAATGGCATTGCCACACGTTAAAAAAATATATATTATGAGCCTCATGACGCCAGCTTTGTTATGTTCACAAAAAGACGGTACATACATACAAAACTCCAGATTTCCCATTGCCATTCTACGTATTTTCCTCTTCGAATTGATCATGCCTCGCCATATTCACCCATCCATAGCAACAACGGACATTGCGTAACTTTACACCATACACACATTCGCACACGTGTGTGCAAAACCAGAACAAAGTTATCTAGAGAAACATTTATTCTTTAAAACAAAGCATGGGATATCCCATTGTTGAGAATCACTGCGACGTGGTAAGGCCGTTTCGAAGGGAACGGTGCCAATCTGCTAAATCGTTATAAATGTTTTGTACTTATCCCACTCCTTATAAAACAGCGTCTTAACTCGAAATGAAGATAAGGCAATTTCAACTCTATTTGTCTAACTATAAACTCTTATATTATATTAGTGTTAAGTAATTGCAATAGAGTCTAAATTTATTTACTCCAAGATACTCAGATAATTCTTTGTTTTATTAAGAGTGTGAATGTTTCGGATATGTGGAACAATGCACGCTATAGCATAATATGAATTATTGTTGTGTGTTTTAACCTTGGCAGTTAAGCGTTGCAAATATTATGTAAATAACTTTATACTTTAAGACAAACCCAGATAAACCTACCGACCCATACATGGGTTTTGAGAAATAAAAATTCTACCCTCATTATAGGATTTATTTAAACAAATCTACACATATTTTTAGAAACTTTAGTCGATAACTGTTAATTGTAGTGACAACTAACGTAGTGAATTGATGCATTTCTAGTTGTTTTTTGCAAGTGAAAATATCTAATAAAAGAGAAAATATCTATATAATTGTATATTATAAAACATGTCCTCGGAAAGGTAAGTTTATATTAAATTATCGTTATTATCCTAAAAATACAGAAATAACAATAAAAAATACGGATCATTACAATATTTATATTGCAAACAAAATTATAATTATTTTAATTTTCATCGATTTTCTTTAGCCGTACATTCCATGAACCCATACATAGGCCTGTCGGCACAACCATAGTACATTAGAATTTTTTAGTAAATTAACTTGTTTTTGTTATTACAGATCAAAACCTTTTATCGTTGCACGAAATTTTGAACGAGTTAGAGAATAGTAATGATCCGGTTCCAGAATGTATCATATTCGAACCACCAGATAACGCATCACCAGTAACAACTGGTGAAGAGGATAATATTATCATACACAACTTACCAGATTCTATCTTACGTGCATCTGCAGAGGCTTATTATGGAAATTGTACTAGTTCTGAATCGGAGAGAGAATGATATTCCTTTGGCTACTTTACAAAAGAGATCTCGCATTGAACAGCCAATTCAATAGCCAAGACCATCTACATCTACCATACTGGCTTTCAAAAAAACTGACCGTGGTTGCTTTGCTTTCAAGGCAAGTTTAGAGGAACAGATACTTGTCTGCAAGTGGAATGACAACAGTGTTGTTACTGTTGCCTCTAATGCGGAGTACATTGAGCCATTACAAAAAAAGAGACAATTATCACAACATCAAAAAAAAAAAATTTTATGTTGACCAATCGCACATTGTCAAAATATACAATGAAAATACGGGAGTCGTAGATCGTGCCGATCAGAATATAAGTTTGTACCGAACCTGCATCAGAGGCAAAAACATGTATTTTCCTTTCTTCTGTTATAGTATTGATATGACACTGCATAATTCATGGCAAATGTATCGTCTCCATGGTGAATACCTTGATCACCTAGGTTTTCGTAGGTCTGTTACAAGAGTCTTGTTAGAAACTTATAGAAGGTGTGAAAAACGCGGGCCTTGTCCTGTACCAAAAAGCCACCTTGACGATTCAAGATACGATCAACTGGATCATCTAATAAACTATGTTAGTAAGATTTTAAAATGCAAAATATGTAAAAAGAACTGTAATTATATTTGCGTGAAGTATAACATACATTTACATCGCAAAGAATGTTTCTTTGATTACCATACTGCATAAAATTTATATAAAGGCTAAATATATTACTATAAAAAGTTAAATTAATACATTTGTTTAAATAAAAAGTGTTTTATTTATATTACTATGTATTGGTCAAAGCATTTAAGTAAAAACGAGTGGTTAAGCCGACCGACCCATATATGGGATATCAATTTCCCGCTTTTCCAGCAGAGACAATTTTTTAATAATATTTTTCCTGATGTACTATGCCTATATTAAAATAGTTTCAGGCTTATCTGGGTTAACACGAATTAAAGTTGAATAACAATCCAAATTATAAGTAAAGTTTAAATATAGGTACATACATAAATTCACGGCTGTCCCTTTAGGCATATTTCGGATCCACGTCGTTAGTACAATGGGTGGGATTTGAACCCAATATCACCGATTACAAGTCCAATCGATCACACGTCGAATGCCTCATCCATTCGGCTATTGGCTAATGAGAGACCCGTACGACTTGATCTTTTGTTCGAATTATCCTGTGCAAACGTTTACATTTTCAAAGAATTCCGTAATACAACCATCCTGGCAGTCTGAAATGTCTGAATAAGACCGACGCACAAAATGTGTCACCATCCCAGCGCTGCCAGCGCACTTATGTTATGTATTGACAAAACCGATATTCTGAGGAGGAGGAGGTCTCGAGTTCAATGCCCCAGTCAGGCAGGGTAATTGAGATTTTCTATCAAGGTTTTTTTTAACAGGCTCACCATTTATTACATAGGACCGAAATCATGAAGAGTTCTTCATAATGTTCTCAAAGATATGAGAAGTCTGCCAACCCCCACTAGGCCATCGTGGTGGACTATGGCCTTCTCACACTGAGAAGAGGCCTGTGGCCAATAGTGGGACAGTTTAATACAGGGCTGATATTATTTATTATTATATATCCTATCGGAGTTAAAAACTCAGAAAGTGTAAGCAGAGGTGTATTGTAATCACATTTCGCTATGTTCCAAGTAAGTACTCAGCACGAGAACCTATTGCCGTCTACTAGACATAATTCCAGACACTGCACGCTACTCAAAATATTCTAATAAAACAATCCAAAATACTGACTAATCCGGGCACTAAACCGTAATCATATGTAACACAAACTCAAATTTATACCTCGAATCAACGGGGTAATCTAAGGAAAAATGGTATTAAATTATTAGTAAATACATAACATTGTTACAATAACAAGCAAATATTTAAATACGAGAACGTATGTGATACGCCATAACGAAATGCAAAAGTACGGCTAAGTTGTCGAAGTCAATATTATTGTGCAGACTTTTTTAAATGGTAACCGATTTTGTAACCAAGTGCAACTAAAATTTAATAATAAATACATAATCTATAAGTACAAAGGTACTTAGTTTTGTTTATTTATGCTATCATATTGCTTATTAATATATCTGAAATATTGCACACAAGTTTCCTATAGAAAGTAGGCATCACTATGGTAGGGTTCAATAGCAACAGAATTTAAAAGATTTTCTAGGTAGCTTCTCTCTCTTTTACGTGGAACCTAACAATATAATATGCTGGGGTTAAAATCCATTTACCTACTTATTTTAGGACATGCAGGCGCTCAAATGAAATGTTAAGATTTTAATGCTTTAACATCTTTGGCTGCAGCGGCCCGCCGACAGCCAGATACCTTTATTTTTTTAAATTCTGTCTATCTCTCCTGCAATTGCCCAATTATGTAAAATTAAAATAACTGCAACGCAGAGGTCTCGAGTTCGATCCCAAGGCACGGATCTCTGACTTTACGAAGTTATGTGCGTATAAAATGAATTATCACTAGCTTTAACGATGAAGGGAAAACATCATGAGGAAAGCTGCATGTCCGAGAGTTCTCCATAATGTTCTCGAAGGCATGTGAAGTCTACCAACCTGCACAGGGCCAGCGTGGTTCTCACACTAAGAAGAGGCCCGTGCCCAGCAGTGGGACCGTTTAATACAGGGCTGATATTATTATAATAAAAGGATCTGTTATCGTGAATTCGTAACTCATAACTTGCCGGGTACACTGTTGAGCGCCCCGGATCAGATTTTATTTACAATTTTCGTACTGTATTTTAATAACATCTTAAAATAACAACAAATAAATTCAACTTATAAGTAAGTAATCAAATAATATGCACCCAGTTTTGTGTTGACTACTAATATTGGATGTTCGTGGATATTTATCAGTTGTTCAATATAACAATGGGTGGAATTTAAGTTGTTAACGAAGCAAATACCTATATGTGTATTTTTCATGCAGAGTTTACAATGTTTCTGCTTCTTATTGTTTTATTAAAAGGTATGTACTTAATGTATAGAGTATTTTAAGCATAGTAAGATTGAGGTAAACGTATAAGGCGTAAGCCATAAAATATTCTGTAAATGTATCTTGCTAGCTTTTTGTTGTAACGTGGAACATATAAGCTTCAATTTTGGATTCATAATATTGGAAACACTTAATTTATGAAGACAAGATGAAGGAGTTATAGCCTCGTGTGATCTTAGTGGTAGATCGCTGTACCACCACGCATAGGACTCGAAGAACATTGGCGAAATAATTGCTGATAAAATAGTCAAGCGTCAACGGATATCATATTTGCAAATCGTTATAAAATAATTTAATATTTTTAAGGCTATGCTAATAATGCTGATACGCCTTTTTTCTAGACTTACATAAGTAGTAGTCTAGAAAAAAGCCGTAATTATGAAAATAACAATTGATTATTTATTTAGTATTTGCATTATGATATTGACGTTTTTGTACTTACTCTACTGTTTAAAAAAAGGCATTCTACTGTAAAATCTAAAATCTAAAACTTCAAATTGCAATATCTTTAATACCTGACTTTATTTTATGGTGATCCTGAAGACAAAATTGTTCAGGAATTTAAATCCAATTGTTCAAATATTTTTCATGCATTGACGCAATAAAATTATGTCAGCATAAAAATGTATAAGAGTTCGCCAATGTTCTTTGATCTTCTATTTTTGACGTTAAGTGCGTGAATAGTAAATTATCGCTCGCTGTAACGATGAAGGACAACATTATTAGGAAACTTTGGTGAGGACGTTTTTATAAGGTTGTAGGAGTGTCCGTAAAGTTCTCAAAGACAATTGAAGCCTGCCAATCCGCACTGTGTTAGCGTGGTGGACAAAGGCCTATATTTTTTCATATTGAGAACTGGTCCATGTTCATAAGACAGTTTATATTAATGGCATTCATTTGTTACTTAAGTACATATAGAATTATCTTGTTATGTCTAGCATGTTCAATAACATCAATAGACCTGGACTATTTCGACTGCGGCGTGGACGAATCCCTGTCCGTCGCTGAAGGAGATGTCAAGATCACGTCATATCCATGGCTCGGTGTACTATACTACTCGTACCGTTAGTACTTATTCATATTTTACTCACATTATTTTCCCTTTTCAAAATAACTAGTGCTCGCCAAGCGGACGACATTCGACCATAATCATTGTTAATAATAATAAAAATGTCCTCCAGACCGAATTTCAGTCACGGCGGCCAATCTTAACAGAGACTGATCATCTGCGCAGGAGATATTATAGTGCACGAGTATATGTGTAAACACCAAGTGCACTCTCTGTTCCTTAACTCTCATGATCCGATGGGACGGCAATCCGACAGACCGGAGAGAGATCAGGCGCCGGACCAACGGCTTTACGTGCTTTCCGTGGCACGGGGAGTGGCTAACACCTCCAACTTTCTAACAGAAAAACTCAATAACATTTTGTTGGCCCGACCCGGGATTCGAACCCAAGACCTTATGCACAGCAGATGCATTCACTAGCGGTGTGCCATGGAGGAGGTAAAAAAATTGAGGAACACATACAATATGAATTTACATTTTCCAACATTTCTTTTCCACTATTTTACAATTGTTCGTCAGTAGCTACTAAAGAAAAATTAAGGATAATCGGTTGACAAACAAAAGGAAAAAAGGTAGGGGACTGTTTCGCTTATACAGAATTATTAAAAAACAAATTCCTTTGAATTTGTTTTTATTGATATACTAGCTTTTGCCCACCGCTTTGCTCACGTAAAAGTAGGCTAGGTTAGGTTATATTAGTAACAGTACTTTAAAAAATAAAATATAGCCTATGTTACTCGGTGATAATATAGCTTTCTAATGGAGAAATAATGCTTAAAATCTGATCAGTAGTTTTTGAGTTAAATCATTACAAACAAACAAAGTAAAAATCAAATCTTTCCTCTTTAGAATATCTATATATTAATACGAGAAGCAAAAACTTTGTAACCTCTTTTTACGAAAATTGCGAGTACGGAGGCGTATGAAATTTGGTACACGTAAAGTTTATATGGAGAAGGAGGAGCGAATCCTAATATTTTATATAAAATATACATTAGAAATAAATTAAATTAATGAAAAAGCACTACACGCACACAACAATGCATTTGACACACGCAGTCGAAGCGCGTAACTATGGTTACATAAATATCAATATATAATGATAATGACATATATCAGCAATATCTTACAGGCAAACTTTGGTCGAATTTCGAGCACTAGGCGACCGCTAGTATAATAGATTAGTAATGTCCGGCAGACCGATTTTAGTTACCGACCAATCCTAGATATCTGCACACATTGTTGGATTATTGTTTCATGCAATTCTTAGTAGTACCAGAGTTGCCAATGTTTCGTTGTCTCTCTCAATGCCATTTGTCCTGCGCATAAACTCTTTCGATACAGGTCGGATAGCCGTCTCATCAATATATACGAGTGAGGGAATAGAGAGTTAATTGTGCTTACGCACACATTTAGGAACTTAACATAGCCTTTGATCAGATTATCGTGACCAAAATTCAGTCTGGAGACCTTTATTTTTGTACTTGTGCCATTTTAAGTTAACCATATCAGGATATAATGGAAGAAACATTGTGCATGGACTGGACACCGATGGACGGATTAACAAATTATTTATATATTAACAGGAGATCTAGAGACAGAGAAAAGATCAACAACGACTGTCGCGCTCATACACAAAGAGTTTGTGATCGGAGCAGCCGCAGATATCGGACCCATGCCTAAGCATGACTTCAGGTGAATCCAAAATCCTTAAAAGTAATTGAGTTACCAGCATCTACAGAATAGCACGCATGTCGCCTGGGGTCTCTAGAAGTTTTGCCTACTGTATTCCAAAATTGGACAATCTGAGTTTAATTATTATACTACCTAAATGGAAGCGTTGCCTGCTCACTTCCAAAATTGAAACGTTAAAAATTGGTCGATCTGAGTTCGATTTTTATTAAACCAAAAACCAAATAAATCCTCTCTTTCCTTCCTTTTTTAAAAGTCAAAATCGTCAAGGTCATAGGTAGTTTTATTCTTGTTAACTTGTTAGGTGCGGGTTCACATCGGTATTGCAATGCCTTACCCCTTTAACTATCTTTTTATTTAAACATAGAATTTTCCATTACCAATGGCACTTCGGCATAAGAAGTACATTTCGAGTTTTTTCATACAAAGACTACTTAAGTATAGACATAGTTATTTTTAGTTTTACGTAATGGATAATTTTTCATATCCAGACGCAAAACCCGCGTCCTGCTTGGTCAAGATTGGGATAGTCCGGGACGGCGCGTAAGCAACTACATTCTTCATCCAGAATACGGGGAAACGTTCAACACTGTTGCCTTAGTACAACTCAGGGACATTGTGAGAAACCGTAAGGAATATTTTCTTTATCACAAAAGTACTTCACTTGACATGGCCGACTGGAACTGTGTAGAATGCAATTGCTGAGCATGAGGGTTGAATGCTCGATTTGAGGAAGGTGTCATTGGGATATTCTATGAATAAATTCTTAGTACCAGCACGAATTCTGGATATGGGTCCGGTGGACCTCAAACTCGCTATCATAATTCGTGGACCTTTATATATATTTATCTTATGCAATATATTTATCGCGCTTTTTGCCAGATATAAATATAGCTAAAATGTGCTTATTTTATTTTATTTTACAACATCCAACAGCCATACTTGATACTATATAATATAATCAACAGAATCACTTAAAACTAAATGTAGTAATGTAGCCCACTACAGTGTTCACAGGTTACCATTGGGTCAAAGCTGTAAGCCACTAGGAAAGCAAGCTTACATGTATGACAATTCAGTAAAATATCCAAAAAAATAATACTAACGCATAAGGCGCACAATATTATATAATTATGAACAGGAACTTTTTTCCAGGAAACATCCATCAATTATGTCCAGCTCCAAATACTGTTTTGAAGAACCCAGCATTTTACGTTGTCAAAATGAAAGAAGGTAAGACTGGAAAAGTTATATTATAGCCTTGTATAAATGCCAGACCAATATAGCTATATAGCACATCCTTGGATATATAGTATATTTCATTGTCTAGAACCCATAGTACAAGCTCTGCTTAGTTTGGGCTAGATGGTGTTGTGTGTATGTGGTAGAATATTATATTATATTATATATATATATTAATTATATTTAATTACATACATATTTCATATCCCTGTATCACATCCATTATATATATTATATAAAAGCACACCACTGCTTCACTGTATAGAAATGGACTGGTTGTACGTTGTTTTATAGACAGCAATTTTATAGAATTTCGTTTCACATAAATTTTTCTCATATTATCATTTTATAGAATAATCGATACACAGAATACTTACTACTCTACTCAATGATTTTTGTTACAATGTTTTTTTGTTCTCGATGTTCTTATCATAGAAAAACAAATAAAATATTCTTTATCCTCATATTGTTTAGTTAATATTTTGTTTAATATTGTCTTCTATTTACGCGAATATTATTCATTGAAATTAAACTGCTATATACGGATTTTATCGCGTTGTTTATTTGACACTTTACTTTGAGCTCATTCTGCGTAAATAGAAACACCAATGATTAAATTATGTTCGGGTACTTTGAAATAACTACACTGGAACATTGAGACAACTGCCATCTTAGTCTCCCCGTGACTATGGCTGCTGAAAAGCAACCGAAACGTCGGGGAAAGTGTAAAAATAAATTAAATCTAAATAGTTTAATAATAATTTAATTAGCTTAAAAATTAGTAAAGTTTAATAGTAGTAGTAGTGAAACAATTTTCAAAATTTTGTAATAAAGTGTCAAATAAACAACGCGATAAAATCCGTATATAGCAGTTTAATTTCAATAATATTTTGTTTGTTTGTTTGTGTAAATATATTTGTTTCTGGCACTTGCCGGCCTCTGCCGCAAAATTCTATAATATTTCTGTCTGCGAATTAAGTGAACACATAATGGACTTAACACCAAATGAACTTCCTATGCTTAAGGGACCGATAGCGTAGATTATGCCAACAAACAACGTGTGGGAGCAACCGATTCGCTTGCATTGTACAATTTCACAATAGCTCTTCGCAATACAAAGCTCATTGCAATACAAGATTTTCCTATTACTACGTTACTGTGTAGAAACATACTCTAAAATAAAATTAAAATGTTTCAGACCTTCAAAACTTACAGAAAGAAGTGATTAGAGTCATGCATGTGCCAGGCAAAATGTGTAAAGACTTCTACGTCGCAGCCAATGTGAGTTTTTTATTATCTACACTTTAAGAGGACATATCGCAGTCTTAATAAAACAGCGACTTAACTCAAAATTTTTGAGCAGCGATAGCTCAGTGGGGAGACCAACAGACTGCAATGCAGAGGGTCTCGGGTTCGAACCCACGTCGCGCACCCCTGACTTTCGGAAGTTATATGACTTTTCGAAATTATGTGCGTATTGATTGACAATTATCGCCTGCTCCGTGCCTCGGAGAGCACGTTAAGCCGTGGGTCCCGGCGGCCATGAACATCTATAGCAGTCGTTATTGGGAGAGTGTCGGCACAAAAGATCCCACTGGGTCGAAGTGTCGCCGGTCTGCACTGACTGGCCCCCACATAAGATACATACATAACTCAAAATTTGAAAGTAAGGCAATTTGAACTCTAATTGTATATGTTAAATTCTAATATTATATTTATTATTTATTATTATTTTTTATTATTATTATACATTTAAACAGGCAGGCAGTTGAGACAACTGATGATGCCCGTATCTCGCACTTCTACTCGCTTTCACTTGTAGCCAAGTGTTTGTCCAGTCGGTTTTTAAACTTGTTAATGTTGTCAGCTGCGATGACATGCGCTGGAAGTTTATTCCACGATCTGACAACTCGGTTACTCAGAAAGTGCTTGTGTGGATTGTTGTTTGAGAAACTGGTACATAGTTTTAAGGAATGGCCTCTTAGATGGGTGTTGTCGTTACGTGTGAAGATGTGTTCAAAGTCTTGAATGTCGTAGTGTCCAGTTAGAATCTTATATGTTTCGATCAGATCTCCACGGGCCCTGCGATCCTTTAGGGTTGTGAGTCTCAACATTTTTAAGCGTTCTTGGTATCTTCGGTGTTTCAGGGTTCGTGGTATTTTCGTGAACCTGCGCTGTACCTTTTCTAGAAGTTCGATATCCTTAGCAAAATACGGGCTCCAGGCTTGAAATGCGTACTCCAGAATTGGTCTTATAAAGGTTTTGTGTATTCGAAGCACCATGTCTGGTGTGAGATTTCCAAAGGCTTTCCTGATTAGATAGATAAGGGTCTTTGCTTTCTTCGTTGTTGATGTTATATGTTCTTCCCACTTAAGGTCTTCCGCTATTTTCACTCCCAGGTCCGTCTGCACCTTGGTCTCCATCAGTGAAGTGGAATTCAAATTATAAGTTAGACGTGGATTGTTTTTGCCTATATGTAGTACAGTGCATTTCGAGGCGTTAAGGTTAATAAGCCATTCCTTGGACCAGTTAGCTATTCTGTTTAAATCCTCTTGGAGGCGATCATAATCAATAAGGGGGTTGCCAAATATTTTGGTGTCGTCTGCAAAGATGCTGACATTACATTCCAGGTGTTGTGGAAGATCGAAGGTGTACAGAATGTACAACACTGGGCCCAGCACTGAGCCTTGTGGCACACCACTGTGTATCTCTCGGTATTCAGACAGTGTGTCACCCACTCTTACCCGTAGAGTTCTTTGGCGTAAGAAAGCTTCGATCCATTTTAATAGTTGCCCGCGTATTCCTACGAACTCCAGCTTGTGTAGAAGTCTTCTTATTGGGACTTTATCGAAGGCTTTTTCGTAGTCTAGATATATTACATCGACGGGTTCTCTTTTGTTACAATGTTTAGTCCATGATGACAGACATGCCAGCAAGTCTGACACTGTGGAGCGATGCGGGCAGAAACCATGCTGTTGCTCTGGTATAATTTTATGGTTGGTAAAGAAGTGTCTGATATGCTTAACTATGATTTTTTCCATTACCTTACATACCACACTAGTCAAGCTGATAGGTCTGTAGTTTGATGGTTCCAGTTTGTTTCCCTTTTTAAATATGGGTGTCACTATTGCTGTCTTCCATATATCTGGTAGGATTCCCGTATCAAATGATGTCTGCATTATTATTGCTAGGCTGTCAGTGATGTTACATTTCTTAAGTATTGATACAGGTATTTCATCAGGTCCCGGTGAAGCAGTTGTTTTCATATCTTTTATTGCTTGTTGTATTTTATCTTGAGTGAAAATTATTTCATCAATGGAGTCCACCACTCTATGTGGTGAGTTTAAGATTGGCAACGGATCTGGCGTCTCTGTTTGAAAAACACTCGCAAACTGATCTGCAAATACAGTGGCAATTTCGCAGGGTTCGGTCACAGTTTCACCTTGTTTGTTGAGCAGAACGGATGGAATGCTGACCTTTGATGTCACTTGTTGCCTTATGTATGAGTAGAATTTCTTGGGTTCGGCATTGAGTATCTCCTTTTCATGAGTTAAGCGAGCTTTTCTATTTTGGTTTATTAATCTGTTGTTTAGTTTTCTATATTCTGTGTAGTGTTCGTCAAGTCCGGTCAGTACATATCTATTCCTTAGTGCACGTTTCTCTTTTATTAGCTTTTTGGTCTCCAATGATACCCAGGGCTTATTCGTTATGTGGTGAGTTATTGTAGTTCTAGGTACGTGTGCCTTTATAGCTTCTCTAAAATCTTTGCAATAGAGTTCAAATTTGTTTAATCCAAAATACTGAGATAAGTCTCTGTTTTATTAAGGGTGCGATATTTGGTTTTTTGTATGGATTTAACTCAAAATTTTAACGACAGATTTTAAAAATTCCTTTTCTATGAGAAAGCTATATTATCACTGATTAACATAGGCTATATTATATTTTAAAAAAAGAAAACGTTTACGATAGCAATGCCGCGGGAAAAAGCTAGTTGAACATAAAATGGTATAACTTTTGTTGATACTGCTACTTCAGTACACTAGCTTCCGTCGGTTGGTTTAAATTTATCATAGTTATAATTATAATAATATTCTATCACATACACACAACACCATCTAGCCCAAACTAAGCAGAGCTTGTACTATGGGTACTAGACAATGGATAAACATACATATATACTTTTTTTTTTGTAAATACATACATATTATACATAGAAACACCCAGACCAAGACAAACATCCATGTTCATGCACACAAATGTTTGACTTGTGCGGGAATCGAACTCGCGACCTCAGGCGTGGCAGTCGGTTACACTAACCACTACGCCATCGAGGCCGATAGTTATTTGACTGTCCCTATCTTAATATTATAAAATGGAAATGTAAGTTTATTTGTTTGTTTATTACGCTTTCACGCCTTAACTACTCGACCGATCGTCATGAAATTTCGCATACACGTTGTCAAGGGCACAGAAAAGGATATAGGGTATCTTTCATCCAGAAAAAAGTACTATTACTAACCTTACTTAACCTAATCTACATTTACGCGGGCGAAGCCGCAGGCAATATCTAAATACAATAAAAAGTTGTAAGAGAAAATTCTACTAATATAATAAATGTATGTATGCGAATATGATGATCAGTCGAGTAGTTTAGGCGTGAAAGCGTAACAAAAAACAACTCACGTTCGCATTTATAATATTAAGTTAGGATTAGGACATCCTAATCCTAACTTAATATTATAAATGCGAACGTGAACGAGATTATACAAGCATAAGTACATACTTATGCTTGTATAATCTGTAAAGGTCAATGGGCATTTTGTTCGAACGTTTGACCCACGGCGTACACGAACCAAATATGGCAGACTATCGACGATCGCACTCTTGCGGAATATGGGAGAATAATTGAAAAAACAGTAGAGTAATAAAACTTTATTTTGTTTGTCTTACATGCGAAACACAAACATTGAAAAACAACAAAAAATAAAAATAAAAATATATATAAGAATAAAACAAAATTAAATAATAATAACAAAAATAAAAATAAAAATATATAATATTATAAATATTAATATTTAAACTTAAACATTTATATTTTGATGGGAGACATATAAAAAACGTTAATAATTACAATTATTTAATATTATTCAATGTTAAATATATTTTTTCTCCGGCTGATATAAACAAAATAACTTTACGGAATGAAAGGCTTGATTAATAAGATGTATTTAAAATACATTTGATTTTAGTACGTAACTTTTGGTCTTTCAGTTGTATAGTACAATGATGCGGCCTCCACACGTGGCTTGTGCTGTCTCTCTTCAGACAAACGAAGTGTGTGTGTGGAATGCTGGAGCGGCGCTCGTCCTTCGAGATGTTTGGGGCCGATGGCAGTTGGTCAGTCTTTACCATTCTTTCTTTATGAGTAATGATGTCCTAGGCTTGGTTTCGATCATGTGTACCTCGATAATTACAAAGTTAAGTTCATAATGGATACTATTGATCGCTCGTTTTAACGTTGAAGAAAAATATCATCCCATTTAAAAACAAGTGCCAGGCCTAGCGGTCTGACAAATGTTGAACTGGACAACTCTTGCAACGACTGTGGGACACATAAATGTCTTTACGCACCATTCATTTATTACGTAAGGCGATTTAGGGGGGCGAGGGATTGACCATGCCTTATTTTTTTTACAGGGGTGTGGGAGGGAGTCTTTATAGTTCTTAAGTAAGATCACAAAAAATAGCATAGTTAAAATTACACTTGATAAAGCGCGGGCAACAGCGCGAGTGCCGAGGTGCGGTCGGATGCATATAGGTAAAGATGAATGATTAAAACCAAAGTGTATTACTACCAAAAAATACTAATGACTAGTACCTTTATAGGTACAAATAAACATGCTTTTGCAATTGTTTCTTTGAAAAATAAACCTTAAAACAAATCAAAAGTGTATTAACCTGTTGTATGCTCGAATACCAGATATAATAGAAAAGCATTGTGTCTCGCGCAGATCCACGTTCCGGCATACCAGAGGTTAATTTTGCCGTTAGATTCTTACGTAATAAATATTAAACAGGGGGGAGAGGGTCGGCCTATTCTTACTTTTTTCATATAGGGTTCGGTGGTCAAAAGCTAGCAAAAATAGTCTTACGTGATAAATGCATGACGCCTTAATTTGATTTAAGTGTTTTCCTTTTTTAAAATTGATTTCATTAAGCTTAGGTTAGTTGATAAATCCATCTTGTAGGCTTTGTTTTGTTTTTTTTTTTCTATTGTGTGTCACTGTCTAAAGTAATATATGTTTCTTTCTTCTATAGATAGTTCTAGTGTTGGATATGCACGCAGGGTCTGAAATATTTTCCTATGGATTCTAGATCATGTGTTAAATAGTTTGTTTATTCAGCTCGGAGTCGGTGTCAGAGGACCGGGTTGTGGTGCCCCATCCCGGTACCTGGATATGATGAGCTACTTACCCTGGATAGAATATGCCCTGAACAAGTTCCAGAGAGTAACCATCACCAAAATTAATGATCAGAATTATATTTTGCGATGTAAGTGCGACTTTCTTAGTTATTTGTTGTGCCTATTTATGTCATAACTATTAGAGTGATTCAAGATCTGGCGAATGCGCCACAAATGCGCTGCTCGCGAACCGCTCGCGAGCTGCGAACGTGCGGCACGCGTGCAATTACTGCAATTGTTTGGTCCGCATGCAGCTCCGTTTGCTTTCATACTGTAATTATTTAAATCAGTTGTTGCATGAGGAAGTAAAGGCGGGTACAGACTGCTGTAACGTAACATGCAATGTAACATGAAAGGAGCATTTCATAAGTGTGGACGCAGCGCGCGCAGGAACCGAGCATGTACCTACTCGCATCTGTTTCCGGCATACGCGCTTAGCTGTTGCTGTGACTTCTTCCTCCATTTTTCGCGCCCGTTCCGCAGTACAGATACACACAACCCGTCCACACTGGCGCCCCTTTGTCTTCGTCTAAAAAACTGACAAATGGTGGATCGCGGCGGGCAAGAATTGAAATACTCTGTTCGTGCGCGTAGTGTGTACGGTTCGTGCGCGCAAGGCGTCCACACTATGGGAATTCTGTTACATTGGATATTAGAAGCAAGAATTTGCAAGAATTTGCCGTCCACATTGTCGCAATGTATCAACATTGCGACAATGTAGACGGCAAATTCTTTCATTGCGTGTTACATTGCATGTTACATTTCGTAAGTTTGTACCTGTCTTAAGTGCAGTGTGCGGTCCTCACGCGCGCGTCTTTTGCGCGTAGCTGGCGCACGAGCGGCGCGCGGGCGGCGCGCGGGCGGCGCGCGGGCGGCGCGCGGGCGGTGCAGGCACGGCGCGCGAACATGAAAAACACGCACGCAGCTCGCGAACGGGTTGCGAGCGGCGCAATCGTGGCGCATTCGCCAAATCTGAACACACCCTTATAAGTCACGAAACTAGTCTGATAACTTACTGCGTGGATGGCACAATGGTTCATGTAGTCGTTTCGAAACTGCGCCATATGTTGTGGGTTCAATCGCCACATGAAACAAAATATCATGGGATCCACAAATGGTTGTTCAGAGTCTGGGTGTGCTTTGTGTCCGTTGTTTGAATGTTTTTAATGTCAACACAAGAATATTTCCCAATTAAATAGTTGTCTATAAAAGATTAGATTTTTTGTTTGTTGTAACCTAGCAATACTTATAAATGTTCAAATATTTTTATTTAATTCATTGACCTAGTTAACGCGTTAGTCAACTTATGCAAATTTCTACGTAAAACTGTGAGACATAAGTAATATGCAAGATATTAACTAAGTGTTACTATGGCTAATTTTGAAAGTAGCCCTTTCAATCGGAGTACCATAACAACTCGCAGCCCGCCTAGCACGCCATAACCACCTCAGCATGAACCCGAAGAGCCCTTGGAAACCTTGAGCACCAATGAAATCAAATACTGAATTACCTCCATTGAGCGATCGCTAAGTTGTAACGGTAGGCAAACTCAACTCTGAACAGAAGTTGAAAATAAATTCTTTGGGCCGTAAAGTTGAAAATGGTGTCTCTCAAATGGCGGTTTTTACCAGTCCTTGAAGCAAAAGACCTTATTGATGAATAGCTCTCTTGAGGCCATGACAGAAAAGCAGGATCTTGCTAAGTGCCTGAATGCCTTCGAAGATGACCATTAAAGAAATATGCGTTGCACAAAATCCAGCCATTGAGAAAGTCTCTTTTGCGGACATGGCCAAGACCACAAAAATGTCATGTTACGACCTAAAATTGTGAGCGCCATTGCAATTTATCCAAATGATAAATTGAAAACTAGTAACGAAACAAAGTCGCTAGTTCAGAAAATAATTTGCCTTGAACAATTGAAGTTGCACGTAAGAGAACTAAGGAAGACCAGAAACGGAGGAGTAATCATTAGCACTGATAGCAAGGACGACATTGAGAAGCTAAGGCAGTCGAGCCAGTTAACTAGCTCTGGCTTAAAGGTTGAGGATCCGCATAAAAGAAGACCAAGAATTATAGTAATCGGAGTACCAGCTGCCCTTAGTGACCAAGAAGTATATGATTGCTTATACGAGCAGAATGTTGCTGAAAAACTCCCCAACGTAACCCGTGATCAATTCTCGACCTCGCTAAAACTGAGCTATAAGTCGGGTAAGAAAGACGCACAAACTTGCAACTTCATCATTGAAGTGCCTGCCAGCATCAGAAAGGCCCTTATCAACCAGGATCGAGTCTTCATCAACTGGACTTCCTGCCTCGTACGTGACTTCACACTCGTGACCAGGTGTTTCAGATGCCAACAATATGGACATATCGCTAAGACTTGCCACGAGACCATCTCCACCTGCGGACATTGCGGTGCTTTAGGTCATCAGACCAATGAATGTTCAAAGAAAGACGAAACACCAAAATCTGCAACATGTTTGCGTTTTAAGAAACCAAGCAGCCATAAGACAGTTTCTCTCGAATGTCCAGCGAAGAAAATGGCTGAAACAAGGTACATTAATTTTATAGATTATCATGAAGGCGCCTAAGAGCGCTTACTTATTAAGTTTCTTTCAGACCCATTCTTGTTTGAATTTCCTTTAATTTTAAAGTATTTATGGCTGTTCAATAAATTAATGATTTAGATAATAATTATATATATTTCGCAAATGTGTGACACTGGGAGCTGCAAACTTTATCTTACCCAATATAGTAAACCGCTAACAATACTAACCCAAAACATTCGTGCCATATGTAAGAACATAGATAGTTTGGATGTAGACACAGGCTTAATATTGAGTGTGACGTGATTATTCTATTAGAATGTTGGCTTTCAAACAGACAGAACAATATACCAACTTTGCAGGGATACAATAATTACAATAGTACAACATCTCTCAACCAGAATGATGGCTTGGTAATATATGTAAAAAGTTCTTTGCTCGTCTCCGTCGAAGAGCTAACGGTCCAAGACTGCAACTGTCTTGTTATAAAAATAGGCACTGATATCGCGATCATTGCTGTATATAGACCTCCTTCTTTTAGAAACTTAGAGATGTTTACGAACAGTTTAAATCACATTTTACAAAGCTTATTAACTATTGAAAATATTATTATAACAGGAGAAATAAATATAAATATAAATTGTGAGAACCATGACGCATCTACCGAAGATTACCTTAATCTCTGTGCGTACCATGGCATTTTGCCTAGCCATACTTTTCCCACACATCAAAGTTGGTCATGCTTAGACCACGTCATGCTCAAAACTAGGCTTTCATGTTTAACACTTGTTACTAACTCGTCAATAACTGACCACTCTGCTGTTTTACTAATACTTGAATTAACGTAAACTAAGAATATTATTTGCCCGCAACAAAGGTCAATTATAAACATGATTCACCTAGAGCGTGATTTGTGCAACATTGACTTTACCCCAGTTTATCAAACTGCTGACGTTAACATATCTATGCCATTTGTTATTAATAAAGTACAAGAGGCTATCTTGCACAATACAAAAATAATAAAATTCAGTAGAAAATATTGTAATATTAAGCCATGGATAACTCCCGGCTTAATCCGATGTATTAGAAACCGCGATAAACTACACGAGAAAACTAAGCAATGCCCCGAAAATGCTACTCTAAACTTATCATATAAAACCTTTTGAAGAATTTAAAAATAGGGCATGACAGGTCGCAATTACAAGGAGCTAAAAAAGACACAAAGCAACTTTGGATAATTGTGAAAAAAGTCACGTTTACTTCAAATCTGATAGAAGTTTATTGCAAACACATTCCTCTCCGCTTTCCTCTGTCAACAACGTCAATAGGTATTTTGTAAATATTGGCACAACTTTGGCAAAAAAGAAATAGAAAGTCAGTGCAGCACAAATAACAGTTCTCTTCTGGTTTCGACGTATCTTAAAAGCGGAAAATCTATAGTTATGTTGGATCCGGATGAAGAAGAAATAGAGCGAGTTATTCTCTCGTTAAAAAATAATTGTGCACCTGGGTGGGATAATATAAGCTGTAACATATTAAAGACCTTTAAGCATATCCTGGTGCCTCCATTAAGCCACATTTACCGAATTTGTCTTTCTATCGGAGTCTTCCCTCTATGCCTTAAAAAAGCAATAGTGATTCCCATTCATAAGTCTGGTACGAAAGACCTTGTAACAAATTATCGACCAATCTCGCTATTGCCTACTTTCTCAAAAGTGCTAGAAAAAATAATTTATAATAAATTAGTACAATTTCTTGAACAATATTCCCTATTTTCCCATATGCAATTCGGTTTCAGACCTAAGTTGTCAACAGCAAATGCAGTACACAACTTGACAGCTTTTATCTCAGAGGAACTTGGGTAAAGAAAACAAGTAATTGGAATCTTCCTCGACCTCGCAAAAGCATTTGACACTGATCTGTTCCAATCCTATTAAAAAAATTAGATGCTTTAGGTATACGAGGCACACAGCTTAAGCTACTAACAGACTATCTACAAAATAGGTATCACCGCGTAAAAATAGATAATATTATCATTGCCGATTTACAAGTGCCGCAATTCGGTATTCAACAAGGGAGTGTCCTTGGAAGTACTCTATTTTTGGTGTACATTAACGATCTTTGTAACTTAAGTTTACCTAGTGGCAAAATCGTTTCGTACGTAGATGACACCGTCCTTCTCTTCTCCGCCGATAGAAATGAGGCAGTTCCTAAAAATGCCCAGCGTGGTTTCGATGTGGTTGATTCGAATGGCTTAGAAATAACTTGCTTACGTTAAATACTGATAAAACCAAATTCATTAAGTTTAATATACGCAATCAACAAGATCATTTAAGTAATATTCGACTGTATGCACACCATTGTAACAACACCATTAATGATGATTGCACATGTTCTGCAATCCATAGTGCAACTAACATTAAATATCTTGGGGTTATAATAGATTACACTCTTTCATTTAAACAACACGTAGCCGCTTTGTCAAGCAGACGACGTAAATTAATACGCGTTTTTAAAAAAATTGCGTTAAATCGCAGACAATAATCTTATTATACAGATCTACAAGGCACTGTGCCAATCCATTATTCAACCTCATGGGGCGGCATCGCAAAATCGGTTATTCTTCCAATTGAAAGAGCACAAAGAGCACTCCTAAAAGTAGCTACACATCGACCTTTTCGCTATCCCATGTGCCTTTTGTATCAAAATTCTAAAGTACTAACAGTCCGGCAGCTTTTTATAATGCACACTGTACTCAAACAACATACTACTCTTGATTATAACCCGGAACTTACTAACACTAAATGACGAAAAGATATAATTTGTACTACTTAGTCTCAATCTAAGTATATTTTTACCAATAGAATTTTCGCATTTTTAAGTCCATTCCTTTATAATAATATAAACAAAATAACTGCGATTTATGACAAAAATTATGGTAACACTAAGCAATTAGTTCAACAATACTTACAAACCTTGAACTACGATCATACTGAAAATTTGATGACTGTTGTTCAATAAGTGCTACGCAATAAAATAGCTCTTTAAGTAGTCATAGTAATCACTTAGTTTATAATGTAATTCGTAAGTTTTTATATACAAAGAATAATGTTTTATAAGTATTGTTTTAGAATTTATATCTATATTATACAGTATGTGCCCTTAATGCCTGTGGCACAGGTTTACCCTAGTACAGACTCCTCTTAAATATTACCTTTACGATGTAACCTAAGCTCTGTATCAATTTGTACCAATTTAAGTTGAATAAATGATTACTATTATTATTATAAAAAAATATTTAAAAATTTCTTTCACCATTCGTAAGTTATATTATCACCAAGTAATATAGATAACCAATATTTTATTAAAAATAAAATACTGTTACTAACAGTTTTACGCGAGCAAAGCCGCAAGCAAAAACTAGTCTTTCATAAAAATAATAGATACTTATAAGCATATGATCGTTATATCGGTTCATCAAACACCTATCCTCATAGCCCAGATATATTAGAGTCCATACGTAACAATGGTCCTACGCCTGCTGCGGCTGGTGCCGCCGTTCTTGTCTCTAAAGCCCTAACCACGGGTAGCTTGGTCCCTGTGCCTGTCCCTGTCGGTGGGCCTCCTTAACATTTTATATCTTATCTAATAATATAAATGCGAATGTGAGTTTGGTTTATTTATTACACTTTCACGCCTGAACTACTCGTCGGTTCATCGTGAAATTTCGCATACACCATGTCAGGGGAACCGGAAAATACGTAGGGTACCATTCATCCAGAAAAAATACTGTTACTAACCAAACATAACCTACTATTATTTTTTATTGCAGCTGGTTTAGCATTTGCAACACAGCGATTTGGAGATTGTGACACGGAGGAGATGCAACAGATTTTGTATAGAGAAAATATTCTAATGATGACAGATAACAATCAGCGCCAACGTATGATTTATAACGTTAGTAAATACTTGCTTTTGGGACTACCTCTGTGTTAATCTTCTTCAAATTTAAGAGCTTTGCTCTTGCCGGTAGAGTATACGCCTTCTTTTGTCGATTTTCGGCCAATACCTTCGCCTTTTTTTTATTTGGTAATTAAATGCCCGTCTGGGTCTGCCACTTCCTCTGTTTCTTTCCACTTTGCCTTCTTTTATGTTTTTACGAAATCCTCATGTCTTATAAGGTGGCCAAACATCTTTCCTCTTGTTCCCAAATATCGTCAAAATATTGCGTTTCTCTTGGACAAGGTTCTTCCACGTTGCTATTCTTTTCTGTCCAGTTGATTTTTATATTCTTTCTCTATGGACACGGGGCCACAAATTCTATGTGCATACGATATTGCCGTTTAGGTAAAGACCTAAACGGCAATGTCCTATGCATATCCACATAGAATTTAGACCCAAATTAAGCTACTTGGATATGGTGACCTGATGAAAAGCAACCGAAACGTCGGGGAAAGTGTAAACCTTAATCTTGATAGTTTCATATTTTAATTAAATAATGGATAAGTGTATATAATAACAGTAGTAGTTTAATGGTTTCAATATTACGTAATAATAGTATTTTATGATAAACAACGCGATGAAATTCGTATAACATAGTTTAATTTCATTAATATTCGCGTAAGCGTAAAACAATATTACATAGAATTAAATATCCAGAGGTCTACCTCAGCCGTGACTAATCCAGGATAGTCTGGTGTATACACCAGACTATCCAGGGTTACTCACGGCCCACCTCCCTACCTCAATAGCAGCAGTATCGTTGAAAGCTGCTGTGCATGAGACTTCAAGTTTGATGTCGGACACAATGTTCATAGATTCTTTGGTCAAGAAATTCTCAGTAGTAGCGCAGAGATTTTAGTCCGTCGACGTCAACCGCTTGCCTGTTAGGGGGGTGCCTCATTAGTACGTTGCGTTGCGTCGTCGCAACGGTTCAACGCATTGTATACCACACCTGCGTTGCGACGACGCACGACGGCGCAGCGCAAAAGGGCGACGCACACACTGATTTCAGTCTTTATTCCACAATGGATCGGAACACTGTCCGTCGTCGCACTGGAGCTCCGACAGCGCAGCGCAGCACCCTGCCCCCCGCTTCGTTTCTCATCCGTCGATCCGTTAAAACGTCGCGTGCGACGACGCAACGCATTAATGTGGCATCACCTTATGGTAGATCTAAAACATATTTGGACGCTTGGCGTAGCAATAGTACTGCCGTGCTTAGGTCCCGGGATCGATTCGTGGACAAATTGTTATCAGTTTATTCTCTCAAGTATTTTTTGTAGCAGCATGCTGAGCGGAGTTTATTATATGGGACCTAAGACCATAGTTAGTGAAATGTAAGTGTAATACAGATCTGCATACCCGTTCGGGGATACAGGCGTGGTATGAATATCTTCGAAGTAGCGATTAGATCGACAACAATCGAACATTTCGAATCTTTCCGAATATTCGAATACATTAAATTAGTTATTCGATTACGTTTTAGCTCTTGGCCACCTTACATTCGACTGCACGGATAATGTAGTGGTTTAAGTGTGATTTCGATGTTTGCTTTGAATTTTTGTCCTGACTGGGGACAAAATATTGTGTGATCCACAAATAGTTGTTCCGAGTCTGGGCGTTCTTTTTATCCGTTGTTTGAATGTTTGTAAAGTCCGCCGCAACATAGGAATTATTCCTAGAGCGGAATTTGTCTTTTCTTACTGCGCCACCGAGAGATGTTGACGTAAGAATAATGTATGAATAGCTGTTTATATGTTTTCAGTTGACTCTACTAGACCACGTCGAGTTCACTTGTCTAACATTGTCTATAATCAACGCAACGGCAAGCACTATGATGATGATACATCATTTCTGCGGCAGAGAGAATTTCGGCAAGCCTTGCTACTTCTACAAATGTAAGTTACTTGCTGCTGTTTTATTTGTAGCTGGAATTAAGGAGTACACTCCGTCTGATGGTAAGTAGTCGTGTAGACAACGAACATAGGCCTACACACCACCACCCTGACGTAAAGTGTTACCAAGGTCTCTTACTTTACCGGAATAAGGAGATCCTTCTTCATGTATGTATGTATGTCAAAAGAGAATTTTCGTCGAATCTTATTTTTCAAACAACAGCGATCGCCTAGTGCGATACCTTTGGACTACCACGCAGAGATCTTGACATCGATCCCAAGGCACGCATCTCTGACTTTTCAGAGTTATGTGCTTAATTATCGCTCGCTTTAACAGTGATGGAAAACCAGCATGTTTGAGAGTTCTCCATAATGTTCTCGAGGATATGTGAAGTCTGCCAGTCCGCACTAGGCCAGCGTGGTGGACTATGGCCTTATCCTTCTCACGCTAAGAAGAAGCTGGTGCCCAGCAGTGGGACAGTTTGATGCAGGGCTGATATTATTATTTTTCATTACAAATTTATTTAATAAGGATTTCTTACAAGAGATACAATGTCTCAATCAATACATCTTCATAATTAAAATTAGGTCTCATGTTTTCTCAATTACAAGATGACAACATGCTAAAAAAGTAAGTACAGGCAAATAGAATAAAGGCAGTAGAGTCATGAAAAATGAACATATCCTCAATTAATATTATAAATTCGAAAGTAACTTTGTCTGTCTGTTACCTCTTCACGGCTAAACCTTGTATCGCCTAAATAATTTTCTCCCATCTAAGACAAAAATAATGCTAGTGCAGACTTTGATATTTTCCTTAATTGACTATGGTGATGTGTGTTACTATGACCTGAATGCATATCTACTCAATAAATATGACCGACTTCTTAATAACTGCATTCGATTTAATTATGAATGAATACCAGCTTCTACGATCAATATGTTACGCCCTAGCCCAATCTATCATAAATTACTGCATCACTATTTGGGGTTGTGCCTGCAAAACCACCATCATTCAGCTAGAGAGAGCCCAAAGATCACTGCTGAAAGTCATGACATTTAAACCATACCGATTCTCTACTAAAAGCCTTTATGAAAATTGTGGTGTCTTAACGGTTAGACAATTGTATCTATTTAATATAATATCGAAAAAACATCGTGTCACTCCGATTGACCATGCAAACTTAACGAAACGAATTGCTACTAAAGTTTGCACACCCGTAAAATGTAGGACCTCAGCAGCTAGACATCAAAATGGCTACCTGGCCACTTATATTTATAATAAACTGAATAAAATCCTTAGGATTAACCCAATAACTAGAAATGAAGCACAAAAGTAGATTAAGAAATGGCTTTTATCACTAGATTACACACAAACAGAAAATATTTTACTTTAAATTATTAATAACAGGCATTTACTCATCATTTAAGATTGGCAGGGCACACATTTTACTTAAACCGCATACACACTCGGACGCTTATACGTTAACATACACACACCACACATACATGCACACAACACATACAACACACACACATACACATACACATAAACGTACAACAGCATGCACTATTATATTATTTTATTGATAATTACGTAATTATGTTTTTCCTGGGGAAGACACTGTCTCCTGTAACACAGGCCTCGGCCTAGCTCAGGAGTCAGGGTTTCAATTTGTTTTTATGTACTGTACTTTTATTATCAATAAAAAATTTATTATTTATTTATTTATTTATTTAACTAACCACTTTAAAATGGTTACCCATTAGTCAACACCGTAGTTTTTATTATTTTCTGTTCTAACCTCACCAAATGCCCCCACTCATTTAACCTGCCTTTTCCAATACCTATGTTCTAATCATGACAGAAATCTTCGTTCTTCCAATAACCTCCTCTTAGTTTGTCCCTCTCATACTTCTGGTTGCCTTCATTCTTCCTCCAGTCTGTTATACTGTGGAATACGCTCCCTCATGAAGTCAGGATGTCTACCACAACAACACAACACACTTTCAAGGTAAAAGTACGTGCTCTCCTCCTCGACAGTTTATCAGGTTCTTCTCATCATTAATATCATACGTATCTATGTATAATGTATGTATGCATGTATCTTTATCTGTATGAATACATATATATGAGTATATATTTGATTTTTTTAGATTATATAATTTGTTTATTGGTGTGTATATATTATGTACAAGTATGTTCCATACTATTGTATGCAACTATGTACCTACTTCATTTTATCTCTGCATCACCCTACGGTTGACTGGTAGAGAATGCCCTTGGCATTACGTTCGCCGATGTATATTGTTTTATGCATAAAGATAAAAATAAAAAAACAAATAAACCGATTTAGATAAAATTTGGTACAGATATAGTTTAAAACCTGGGGAAGGACGTATACTTTTTATTGATATAGGTACCACGTGGGCGGAGTCGCGCGCAACAGCTAGTTGTCTATAAAAAAATACTACTATTTGTTAAATAGCGATAGAAGAAGAGAGTTTTAATTCATTAAGTACTTCGAATTAAATGTGTTGTACTGACTATACCGTCATTATATTATACATAACTCAAGTCGTTCGAGGTGCGAGTCCCATCTTGCTTAATCGATGTATTCATGAAGGAGGACTTTTGTTCCGTCGCTTCCGTGGACAAGTGCTAATGAACGCAGAAAAACAGAGTGCAAGTGAAGCATCACTAACATAGTTAATAAGTTATATAAATGAAACTGCTATATACGGATTTTATCGCGTTGTTCATTTGACACTTTATTACAAAATTTTGAAAATTGTTACACTACTACTACTATTAAACTTTACTAATTTTTAAGCTAATTAAATTATTATTAAAACTATTTAGATTTAATTTATTTTTACACTTTCCCCGACGTTTCAGTTGCTTTTCAGCAGCCATGGTCACCATGGTCATCAATTTTGTAATAAAGTGTCAAATAAACAACGCGATAAAATCCGTATATAGCAGTTTCATTTCAATGAATAATATTCGCGTAAATAGAAGACAATATTAAGTTATACAAATACTAAAATGTATAATAATTGTTGATGACCTAACTAAAGGCTCGTAAAATAAAGACTTGAAATGGACTATAACAATTATAATATTGGTTCAAGACAGTATAATGTTGGTTAGGGCTCCGTACAACGAGAGTGCGCGCGCGTCGCTGACCGTGGTCGATGATGGAGTGACGTGCGGGGCCGCCGCTGCTGTATCGCCCCGCGCCGCACCGCGCCCTCCGCGCATTCCCAAGCGCCGTCTATGATTCACGCCTTGTCTGCGTGAACAATAATAATTATGAGTATTTTATAATGTTTAAATAGATATTGTAAATGAATCTTGAATAACTAAATTAATTAATTTACAATAAGAAACATAAAAATACTATCGCAAATTGTATGTATGTTAGTTAATAAGGTGTTTATCTTTGTGTCTATGCCACGCGTGTGAAAGAAATTCGTTATAATTAAAATGTTCTGTTAACAGATTCGTCTTTCGACATATCAGTTGAATTGCAGTACTCCGACTCTTGTTGGTTCGAGATGATTGCTTACGGTTGGCACAAGAACCTCACATTAATAGACATGCAAGCGTGGAGATGGCAAGAAGGTGCTTCTTACGACGACTTCTCATTGACGCAAGTGGAATACCGTGGACCTACCTATATGACCGATTATGGCTTTGAGCCGATTGATTATGGCCTGTGGTTGCCGGAGTATGATCTCTGGACTACTACCCTTCTGGATAATACTACGGATGAGACACCACCGCCCATGTATTGTAAGTTTTTCTTTTTTAAGTATAGACAACACCCGCACTAGGACTATATCCTGTTTCGCGGGAGACCTTACAAATATTTAAACAACGAACACAAAAAGCAACCAGGCTCGGAACAACTATTTGTGGATCAATACTTTTTTCTTTTTTCAAAATCTTTTATTTCCTTTGCTTCTGTAACTTAAATGTATGACATATGTAAACTCGCTAAACGTAATTGTTTAACGGCGAGAAGCGCTCTTAATTCTATGACTTAACCTACGTTATACAAAACAAATAAATATTATTGTTTGTCCCGTATGGGTTTCGAACTCGCATCACTCAGTGAAGTGGCAGCAATGAGGCGACTACTCATTCCATCATCATCTCCATCCATGCAATCATTAATAAGCAACTACTACCAGTGATAGCCTAGTGGGAGACCCTTGGACAACGCACAGGTCTCGAGTTCGATCCTAAGGCGCATCTCTGACTTTTCGCATTTATGTGCGTATTAAGTAGTTAATATTCGATCGCTTTAACGGTGAAGAATAACATTGAGAGGTAACCAGAGTGTCTTAGAGTTCTGCATAATGTTCTCAAAGATATTTAAAGTCCGCACTGGCCTGCCTCTTCTTCTTCTTAGGCTATGGCCTAACCCTTCTCACGATGAGAAGAGGCCCGTGCCCAGCAGTAGGACAGGCTGATATTATTTTTATCAAGACAACTGCCGCGTTAAGATCTTTTACGCCTTTTGGACTGTTCCAAGTCGCATATAAGTAATATATTTTAAGAGGTTTAAAATACTTTAATTAATTTGGGCTTTACTTTAAAAATGCTTAGAAACATTGTACAGAACAAAACAAATTTTTGTCATGTGTCAAATTCAGAACAATGGGCGCAATGGCAGTGATGAGCCGACCACTTTAACTGCTAGACCATCGGTATAGTAATTCAAGAACTTAAAACTTAATATTGTTCCAGTGCCGGCGGAAGCTATAACTAGATCCACAGGAATTTCGACTACCAAGAGAACTATCATAAAGAAGAAGCCTCGGTATAAGACTTCCACGACAACGAAGAAGACTAAGTAATGAATACTTATGCCCACTAGCAAAAATAATATTTATTTATTTATGGACAACCAACCAACTGAACCAACTGACTGAGAGTCAAATCCGGTTAGACCAGAAAAACCGACCCCAAGTGACTTGGGAATAATAAAGGCTAAGAGAGAAGGAGGATTTATGGACAACCAACAAAGCGTATACGAACTAAAATATTGTGTTAAAACATAAATACGGATATATAACATAGTGCTGCCTTACTTACAGGCTGCCACGGCATACATTAACAAAAAAAATTATCTATGCTCGTTTGAGAAATTACGAAAAATATAGATTAATTACATTAAAAATGACATACAAACAAATATGTGGCATGGCATTTAAATTAATTGCCATATAAACTCATAATATGGTTTCAGAAGTTTATTTCTTAAAACAGCATACAATGATTCACTTACACTGAGAAATACAAGTTAAACTTATTTATTATAAAGAGTCTCCCCGTGAACATGGCTGCTGAAAAGCAACCGAAACGTCGGGGAAAGTGTAAACTTAAATATAAATAGTTTTAATAGTTTTAATAAATTAATTAGCTTAAAAATTAGTAAAGTTCAATAGTATCTAGTAGTAGTGCGACAGTTTCAAAATTTTGTAATAAAGTGTAAAATAAATAACGCGGTAAAATCCGTATATAGAAGTTTAATTTCAATATTATAAAGAGTTTTCCAAGGGCGAAAAATTGAAATGAAATAAAACAAGCTGTGTGTGAGGTATCAACGAAATTCTTTTTTTATTTGGACGGCTCATATATACCATTAAGTGTGGAATATGACATCGTTCAACTGCCCGCCTCAGCTTCTTACAGTGGCACGGATCCGAGTGGTCCAATTTTCAATGACTCTGCCGCATAGATCCGGCTGAATTTGAGCGATGCAGATGGCCCGTGTTATGTTCATATTTAGGACATCGGTCGATTGTGGTTTATTTGCAGCGACTTCAAGAAATTCCACAAGAATTTAATTTTGAAATTATTGCATACACTTTTACATATGAAACGAGTATCACAACAGTTGTGCTTGGCAATTTTATTTCATTATTACAATAGTAACAGTACCAGTTAGGAGCTTATAGCCATCAACTTATTCTATTTCGTATACATTACAATGATGGATGCGGGTGGCCCAAGACCGGTCTATGTGGAAAACCTTGGGAGACGCCTATGTCCAGCAGTGGACGTTTTTCGACTGAGATGATGATACATTACAATTTATATTTTATACTGTAGGTAAAGTGAAAATATAGTGACTATTAAAGAAGTGTGACTGCTTTTCATGAGGTTCCAGGATCGATTTCGTTTTACGTAATTTTCGAAACATCAGGTAAACCATCCGGTTTAACTGATGAAGACTAGCAAAACTAAGCTAAGCAAGCAGCCGCTTGTTTACCACTAAAGTAGTTTATTTAAATGAAACTTTATTATTTATTTATTTATTTATTTATTTAATTTATAAGAAGACCAACGGCCTTATTAAATATAATAACATTGGTATATGTAGCATCTGGCCAATTAAAGGTCCTCACGGTTAGAAACAATTCGCTATACATAAACCATGTGCATTGAAAGTTACAATAAAATAAAAATAAATTAACTAACTAAACATCTACGTAGTTCATAAAAAAATCTACTATATATTATTTACTAGATGTGCCCGCGGTTTCACCCGCGTTTATGATTATTGCGCCGCCCCCGTGGGTCTTAGCCTGATGTTATATAGCCTATAGCCTTTCTCGATAAATGAGCTATCCAACAATAAAATAGTTTTTCAATTCAGACCAGTAGTTCCTGAGATTAGCACGTTCAACCAAACAAACAAACACACTCTTCAGCTTTATAATATTAGTATAGATACTGTTCCGTAACAATGCAATAATAAAATACAATTAAATGTTAATATACCCAGTTTAATTTAATTAAATAATATACTTAATATTGTCTTCTATTTACGCGAATATTATTCATTGAAATGTCAAATAAACAACGCGATAAAATCCGTATATAGCAGTTTAATTTCAATAATATACTTAAGTGTATATTATAATCATAAGCGAAACATAAAATATTTTTATGGCATAAGTGTGTAATTTTATTATAATATGAAACGTAATAAACAATAGTGCAGTGGCAGTGAAAACGACCGCTGAACGTGAATTCTTGAGTTTTATTCCCAGGTCACCCAATGGTTTTAGTATTTTGTCGAGAAATTGTTAAAATATGGTTTATACACAAAAGGCATTGGTTATTTAAAAAAATTAGTCATATTTGGAGAATCCTAATCCCAACTAATATTATAAATGTGAATGTGAGTTTGATTGTTTGTTACGCTTTTACGCTTTAACTACTCGACCGATCATCATGAAATTTCGCATACATGTTGTTAGGGGAACAGAAAAGGACATAGTGTACCTTTCATATAGAAAATAGTACTGTTACTAATGTAACCTTCATTAACACATCACGGGAGAAAGTCGCGGGCAAAATATACATATATTTTGCAAGGAGTAGGTTTTGCATAGTTAAAGTTTATATGAGGAGTGCATAAAGTTGATGAGGAAACTAGCTGACCCGCGCAACTTCGTCTGCTTCACATAAGAGAATTTTCCCCGTTGTTGCAACATTTTTCATTGCTGCTCCGCTCCTATTGGTCGTAGCGAGATGTTATATGGCCTATAGCCTTCCCCGGTAAATGGAATATCCAACAATAAAATAATTTTTCTATTCGGACAACAGTTCCTGAGATAAACGCGTTCAAACAAACAAAGAAAGAAAGAAGAAGAAGAAAGAAAGAAAGAAAAATATTTATGTTGGCACACAAAAGGGCACACGCAAAACATGAAGAAAAAAAATAAAAAAGATATATAATATAATATTATATCACATGCACACAACACTATCTAGCCCAAACTAAGCAGAGCATGTACTATGGGTACTAGGCAATGGATAAACATACATATATACTTTTTTTTTTGTAAATACATACATATTATACATAGAAACAATCCATCCATCCATCCAAACAATAAAATCCATGTTCATGCACACAAATGTTTGACTTGTGCGGGAATCGAACCCACGACCTCAGGCGTGGCAGTCGGTTACACTAACCACTACGTCATCGAGTCGTCAAGATAGAACAATAATAAAATTATAAAAAACTCTTCAGCTTTAAAATATTAGTATAGATATATAATTATACCAACAGACTGCAATGCAGAGGGTCTCGTGTTCGAAACCACGTCGCGCTCCTCTGACTTTCGGAAGTTATATGACTTTTTGAAATTATGTGCGTAATGTGACAATTATCGCCTGCTCCGTGCCTCGACGAGCTCGTTAAGCCGGCGGTCCCGGCTGCCATGAACATCTATGGCAGTCGTTATTGGGAGAGTGTCGACACAAAAGATCCCACTGGGTCGAAGTGTCGCCGGTCTGCACTGACTGGCCCCCACATAAGATAGATAGATAGATATATAAAACAATCTTTCGCTTTAAAATGGTCGAATGTTGATCTCTAACACAAATAAAATGGTCGCACAGTATTTAAAAGCAATTACTTTTAAAGTAAATGTTGCCTGCGGCTTGTGGTTGGTTAGGTAAGGTTAGAAACAGCGCCTTTTTTATGAAAGTTAGCCTATGTCCTTTTTTGTTCCTCTTACAACGTATATGCAAAATTGCATGATGATCGGTCGAGTAATTTAGGCGTTAAAGCGTAACAAACAAACAGACAAACTCGCATTCGCATGTATAATATTAGTTAGAATACTACTTCACAAACATTTAAAGGTGGGTCTACGCTAGACGAGCCGAGCATAAATTCGTGTAGTGCGGACCGACTTACAAGCCTCGAACGAGCGCGCTTCAAGCGTTTGGTTCGTGCTCGACTGTGCTCCGCCTACTGTCGGTTTTTTGACGAACACAAAGGGATTTGCATCACGCTCACTACGTTCGAGGACAGTGATTGTTCTAGGCTCGTTGTACGTCCACACTTGACACCGCGAGTATGCGGCTCGGCTTGTGCTCAGCTCGTGCTTGGCTCCTCTAGCGTAGACCCACCTTAACGGACACAAAGAACACCCAGACTCGAAACATATGCATCACACAAAGAACAATGCCAGGTCTCCATACTAAAAAATGTCTGGGATCAAATGGCAGCGTCCTGTAATGAAAAATATGTCAAAAGATTCGGCGTTAGTTCCAGACTCTATAAGTGAAACTATTTTCAATTGGGAAAGCCGAAAAAAATAGATATTGTAGTTTGAATTGTTTAGGTTACGAACTGAGTACGAATATAACAATTGTTGTAATAATCAAACAAACGTTTTTACCATCAGTTTAATTAAAAATAGAAGAATTACAGTGCATATTAATAAAGATTCAAACAAAGTCAATTAATCCATATCGATCATTCAATTTAATCGATACAGATAACTATAGAATACTACATGTACTTACACCCCTATTTGTATGGTTGACATTTTGAAGGTAATTCGTAATTCGTTCATACGTCATTTAAAATACTTTTATTAACATAAATAAGCTTTACGGCTTTTAGAAAAATGAATGAATATTTGATAAATCTTAGTAAATTAATTTAATTTCTTTGCTACAAATGAAATTTACGGACGTCAAAAAAACACTAGAAAAATTCTGCCATTGTTCTTTTTGGCCTGTGTAGTGTGTGGGGATCGAACCCACAGCGCTCGGCGGAGTGGAGGCCACTTTAACTATTACACCACTCGTGCAGTCAATATAACCGTATTATGTCAAACGGTAAATTAAAACAGCATGTATAAGAAAATAAGTAAATCTATACTAATGTTATAAAGGTTATATTATAAAGTTTGTTTGTTTGGTTGAAAGCGCTAATCTCAGGAACTACTGGTTCGAATTGAAATATTATTTTATTGATAGATAGCCCATTTATCGAGTAAGGCTATAGGCTATATAACATCACGCTATGACTAAAAGGAGCGGAGCATCAATGAAAAATGTTGCAAAGACGGGAAAAATATGTTATGTGAAGCAGACGAAGTTGCGCGGGTCAGCTAATTAATTGATATGTATTGAATGTATACAATTGGCGATTGAAAGAAGTGGCCATGAGTTTCTTGCCTGTTTCTTCTTATAAGTATTTTACAACGAACCGGCTTCTTTATTCATAATTTTATTTCCTTTTATTTTATTACAATAATTTGTCTATATTAATATTACAAAAACGGAAGATTTCTTTGTTTCTTTATAATCGACTAGAATTTGCTCGCGGTTTTACTCGCGTTAATGTAGATTTTTTCGATAAATTTCTGTCCTTCGAGAAGGGTACTTTTTGTAGATGAAAAGTACCCTATGTCTTTTTCTGTACCTCTGAAAACGTGTATGCGAAATTCATGATGATCAGTAGAGTTGTTAAGGAGCAGCGATAGCTCAGTGGGGAGACCAAAAGACTGCAATGCAGAGGGTCTCGGGTTCGAACCCACGTCGCACAACTCTGACTTTCGGAAGTTATATGACTTTTCGAAATTATGTGCGTATTGATTGAACATTATCGCCTGCTCCGTGCCTCGGAGAGCACGTTAAGCCGTCGGTCCCGGCTGCCATGAACATCTGTGGCAGTCGTTATCGTGTTGATGAATTGAAAAAATGGTTCAAGTAATATGCAAAAGTCACGTGATACCACGTGACCAGGGGTCAAAGGTCATAGTCATTTCGGGGGTATATCGACTATGCTGAGTCGAATGGCGTTGATCGCGAGTCTCAAGCTCTTACGGTTCTTGAGTTGAAACTTGTATAACAGACAGACAGACGGACGGACGGACGGACGGACAAAGCTATTGTGTAAGAGATTCTTCGAACTCTAAAAGCAGCGATAGCCTCGTAAGCGACTTTTGGACTGCCACGCAGAGGTCTCGAGTTTGAACCCGAGGTGCGCGTCTTAGATTTATCGTCATGTGCGTATTGAATAGTTAATTATCGCTTGCTTTAATAGTGAAGAAAAACATCGTGAGGATACCTGCACGTCTGACAGGTCTTCAGTTCTCGAAAATATGTAAATCCTGCTAATCCGCACTAGGCCAGCGTGGTTGACTATGGCCTAACCTTTCTGAAACAAAGAAGAGGCCCGTGCCCAGCAGTGGGACAGTTTAAAACAGGGCTGATATTATAATCAATATCCTTTATAAAAGTACTTATATGCGACGAAAATCCGGCTCTCAAGGTACAACTATTTTTGTTAAATTCTTAGTGGTCACGAGGTAGTTTTTGTGTACTGATGTCATGTATTATAATTGCCGTGTGAAATAAAAAAGATAATCAGTTTATACATTTTTGTGTAGGTACGTAAAACGTTTGGACATTTTTAACTATATTGTGTGTGCAGGTTAATTAATATAATATTCTATCACACACAACACCATCTAGCCTAAACTAAGCAGAGCTTGTACTATGGATACTAGACAATGAATAAACATACAATTATATATTTTTTTTGTAAACACATACGTACTTATTATACATAGAAACACCCAGACCAAGCCAAACATCCATGTTCATGCACATAAATGTTTTACTTGTGCGGGAATCGAACCCGCAATCTCAGGCGTGGCAGTCGGTTACACTAACAATTACGCCATCGAATCGTCAATGAAACGTTTGGGAAAGGAAAAGAACTACTTATGTTACGTCACAAATTAACCTATTGAGTCGCAGCGGCACACCGGCGCGGCGCGGTGGCGGCCAGACTATGACAAATAAGTTATTAATTATATCTGGCATTCCAAGACATGGCAGATTAAGCGAAAAGGTTTTGTGAATACAAACTTATTGTCTCTGTTTTCTCTATGAATAACGACGCTAAAGCAGAAAAAATATATATATTTTATATCTACTACTTACTGCTTTATTTCTACGCATTTATTTAGTTATAATTCAAATATTATAAGGACAAAAAAATTAACGCATCTAGCAAAAACATTTACGAAACAAGTTAAATAAATAAATACAGGCAACCTAAAAGCATTTTCATATAACTTATAAAAAATCAAAATCGGTTAAATTACCATGGAAGACACGGAGATGACCATTACAAAGGTATAAACACTCGAAGTAATTATCTCTTTTGCACATTCATATTTCGTTCGGGCCTAGCGCGACAGGAATAGATCTATCATTTTCTTTAAATGTTTTGAAGCTGGTAGGTATTACTTCTACGATAGGTCATTGGAAAGCACTATCTGAAACGCTTATGACGCGTCTGGTACGGAGGAAGCTAAGATACAGAACGTAGTAATAGGTTAAGATCAGCGCCGGCAAACTTATATCAATTTAGCATAGTTGTATTTATTGACATACGCACATTTAATAAAACAGCGACTTAACTGGAAAATTTAGAAGTTAGGCAATTTGAACTCTTTTTGTGTTGTGTTTGTGTGACTACAAATTCGAATATTATGTATGTATGTATCTTATGTGGGAGCCAGTCAGTGCAGACGGGCGACACTTCGACCCAGTGGGATATTTTGTGTCGACACTCTCCCAATAACGCCTGCCATAAATGTTCATGGCAGCCGGGACCGACGCGGCGACGGCTTAACGTGCTCTCCGAGGCACGGAGCAGGCGATAATTGTGTGTTAAGTAATAGCAAATAAATTTAAATTTGTTTAATCTATAATACTCAGATAAGTCTCTGTTTTATTAAGAGTGTGATGTGTAGTGTGTAGACAAACAACAAATGTATATTGGCTAGTTTGAATGCAAATCTTTTTATAAGTTGACAGACTTTTCGGACGCATCTGCCCAATAACACTATGCACATACTACGATGTTGTTTGCGCCCTGTAACGAGGTATCTATCCTCCTGGGAATATAATAATAATGTCCTCGAGACCGAATTTCGGTCACGGCGGCCAATGTTAACGGAGACTGGCCATCTGCGCAGGAGATATTATAGAGCACAAGTGTGTGCGCAAACACAAGTGCACTGTCTGTTCTAACCGAACTCTCATGATCCGATGCAACGGAAAACCGACACGACCGAGAGAGATCAGGCGCAGTACTAACAGCTTTACGTGTTTTCTAAGGCACGGAGGTATCTAACACTGACAGCACCGGGCTGCTATTTCTTAACAGAAAAGTCCAATAACTTTTTGTTGGCTTGACCCGGGCTTCAAACCCGAGACCTCATGCACAGCAGTCGCAATCGCTATCACTGCGCTACGGAGGCCCTAGGGATATAAGTGTGATGTATCAACTTTGTTAAGTTTATCTTTAACTTTGCTGTCTCATAAAAGATGCTATCCAAAAAATTAATAAACATATGCAACTTAGCAATATAATGATAGATTTTGAATTATCGTTGACCTTAGATCATAAATAATAGTCCTAGGACATTTCAATTATACCAAACATAAATCTGTTTAGTTTTGACATTAATTATAAAATAATTGATATGCTACTGCGTAAAATATAAATTTTAGAAAAGGTCAAGCGTATTTAAAATTTTAATTATAATTTCCGAGGCTGGGTCATTCATCTGTGTTGTTCTAGTCGAAAGATATAGGCCTGGAGAAAGCCTAAATTCTAATAGAGACGTCCGACGACTGCTGTGCATGAGGTCTCAGGGTCGATTTCTGGGTCAGGCACTGAGTTATTAGGTTTCCCTGTCAAGAAACTCTCAACAGCATAATGCAGTTAGTAACTTCTTTCAATATACGGTAAAATGTTCGCGTGCTAATACGAGGGACCGAATACCTAATCTAGCGGCATCAAGATGTAATAAACTTTTGTCTTCCCATTTGGGGGTAACCCATTAATTATGATTAATGAGATACAATGTCTGTGTTTTTTGTCAGAACATAGAAAATGAAATAAAAAATTCGCTATTGCTCACGTAATGCCTTTACCTACTTATGCCCTTGCAGAGGTCAAGACTATTATGCAATAGCAGCATTGTCTGTTTAAAGGCTACAAGTACGATAATAGATGGCAACATTATTTTAATTTGACAATGGACGATGGCGACAGGAAAATTTCCTTTATTTTGATTGTATTTAAAGAGTTGTTTAACCTTCTTATACATATGTTTATCTTACTTCCTGCCACGGAATACTATGCGTACGTCTTGACGTACAACTGTAGATATTCATAATTATGTAATTCTTTTGTACTTGTGTATGTCACTAAAATCCTCCGAAATGGCTGGACTGATTATGATGATTTTTTTGTGTGTGTTTGAGTAACCATCTGGGGATCCAGATGATATAGATTCACAATAGGACCCGATAGGTGATTCTGCGATCGGTTTTTAGGTTAAGACAACGTTTCGGCAGGATGTAATACAGAAATTATTCGTAGGGCGGAGGGCAATTAGAATAATTACTGTATCGCGGTACTGTTACAAGGCTTAAAAAATAGGCACTTAGAATACCCAGATCCAGAAAACCCATAGCAGATTACACAATATTTTGTGTCGTGTAGGATACAAACCCACAACACTCGGCATAGTGGCAGTGGCGAGATGACTGCTTAAACCACTACACCATCCGTGCAGCTAAGTAGCTGGTGCATACTACATGTGCACGGTAATGTTATATAACAGTATTGTAATTCGGCTCTGTCCTTGAAATAATTACCTACAGCTGCGCAGACCGCGAATACGCGAGAGGGCTGCCCACCTAAAGTATTTTAATTTCATCTAACTACTTGAATTTTTTCCTAGTTTAGTGATTGTAAATATTACATATTTAAATAAATAAAAAAAATTGTTGTGAATTAAATAGGATATGTTCGATAAAAAAAAAAAATTAAATTTGTATATTTAATAAAAAATCAATTTATGTATTTGAGGCTAAAAATATTTGCGCCTCGACTGAGACGTACGAAAAGCTTTATTGTACGGGTGTACGGTTGTCCTCCAAATAAAAAGTTCGATTCGATTTAAAAATTAACGGCTATTTTATTACAACAGTATTTTTACACAAGAATAGACACTGAAGAGTAGGAGTAGCACGAAACACAAGAGAAGAAAGTTTAAAGTATATAAGAATAAATTACAGCGATAGGAACACAAGTTAAATAAATTTAGAAATTAAATATTAGATCGCGAAATCAGCTGACGCACACTCCGCGCTAATCTATCTTGTTAATAACAAGTGTGCGTCGGACGAGTCGTAACAATGCACTGAGGCGTGGCACCGCGAGAAAACCGAAGGGCGACGATTTGACACGAAGATGCCCTGAACGCTCTTCGTCAACGGTCGGAGCTGCGGTGGGGAATGATGTCACGTATGCGCTGGCGCGCCGCTACAGTTGTTAAATTTAAAAGCATAAAAAATATCCGCATTCGGATAAAAACTTTAATTAATAATACTTTTGTTTACAATTGTACTTAGCCATAATTATTATGTAAGTACTTGTACTTATTTCAATCAAATATTAAGAAGTCGCACGCTTACTGCTTACAAAACAATCACACCGTCCGCGGCCGTTCATCGCTGCTGCGCATTCGCGACTGCTTGCGAACCAAGTGCCTACAGGTACCGACCTCGAGGCGCCTAGGTATGACTCGCGTTCCGACCGTTTGTATGAAGATAGAATACTGTTAGATAACATTACCGTGACATGTGCGATTTAATGAATACGGATTACTTGCGCGGGATCTGTCACTTATACCTACGTACGAGTATGTGACTCAATTCCTCAATGACTGCAGAGATGGCGTAGTGGTTAAGTAATCGCCTCGCCGCGCCGAGTGTTGTGGGTTCGATCCCCACACGGGACAAAACTTTGTGTGATCCACAAATGGTTGTTGCAAGTCTAGGTGTTATTTGTGTCCGTTGTTTGAATATTTGTAAAGTCCTCCGAGCTACAAGAATTATTACTAAATTCGCCGCGTCATGCTAGTGAATGCAATACTTATAAGGCTAACTTGCTACATGCGTTTTTGCAAATAAATTAAGAATAGTTATAAATAATTTAATATTTGCCTTAATTAAAATTGCTTTCCTTCAAGGCTATATCTATCACGATCTTTTACCGTAACTAGAGCCAATCAAATAAAAACCAATTAGATATTAAGAAATATAAAATATAAAAACCAATATGATTTAATATTATAAAACATAATAACTTAACTACTAACAATTATAATTATAACAAGTTAAAGTTTTTTCTGAAACTAGATTTTGCCCGTGGCTTCGGTCGCGTTAATATAAACTAGCTCTCGCTTTTCCACACATCCCTATTATGCAATAGGGATGTGTGGAAAAGCGAGAGGGAGGCCTTTGCCCCGCAGTGGGACAATACAGGCTGAAAATAATCTATCACTCATCTCACATCTCTATCACTCATCTCACATCTCTATCACTCATCTCACATCTCTATCACTCATCTCATATCTCTATCACTCATCTCACATCTCTATCACTCATCTCACATCTCTATCACTCTGAAACGATGAAAGGTATATTTCATAAATTGAAATTTCGCATTTTCGTTGTCAGTGGTACATTAAAGGATATAGGATACTTTAAATCCAGGAAAAAGTACTTTTCCCGAAGATACAAATTTATTGACGAAGTCTACATTACCGCGATCAAAGCTGCGGGTAAAACTAGTAAATAAATAACTATTGTAGGTATAGACGCTCGCTCATTTATCGTTGAAGGTATAAGTAATAACGTATTACACGACATTTCTCCAGCTGCAATTTAAGTAGGTAACACGTATTTAAGGGGACACCGCGAAAATTATCGTTTAGAATAGCGCCGCCCATATCCGCCCCAATGACAATCATTGTGTATCAATCCTTAAACAGCGGTCGTAAGGTCTAAAATTGCGATGCGCCCGCAATGATCGAGAACGCTTAGAAATTGTTAAAAAAACTTAAAATATTATTTAATAATGATTGGTTTTAGTTATGGAAATTATAAGCTAGCAAATCACTAATATTGATGTTACGAATATATTTAAGTAATCCCAAGCATAATGATAGTGTAACTTCCTTGTAATTTCAAAATAAGTAATTTTTCAGAGGTGTTTTCTAAAATAATTATGATCGAGCCAAAATCACAATATCGTGTTTTTGAGCTGGGAAATTCTAGTTAAAGACATCAATTTACCTATATCAAAATTCTAGATTAATTGGTCTTCTTATAGTCCTATACTATTCGATGAAAGTTAGTGCATTTTTTCAGTGTGTCCTCTTAAGGAATTCTTCAGTGGCGCAGCGACAGTGAAAGCGATTGCTGTTTGAGGTCGCAGGTTCGATTCCCGGATTGGAGAATGTATCATTAGATTTGCTGTCAACATTTTTGTAAGGCTCACGGAATTTACTAGTCAGTCTCCCCTAATACGTACATACATACATACATTCACGCCTGTTTCCCAGAGAGGTAGGCAGAGACGACGGATTTCCATTTGCTACGATCCTGGCACACTTCTCTGGCTTCATTCATTTTCATCACATTCCCCATACACGCTCGCCGGTTTAAGGTGCTCTAAACTTGGCCTTTGTCCAGAACGTCTTCGATCTGATCAAGAAACGTTCGTCTAGGTCTGCCTCTTGCGACTGTTCCATTCACACTAGCCTTATAAACTTTCTTAGTCAGTCTTTTCTCGTTTATTCTTTCTTCATGCTCAAACCAGCTTAACATAAATCCATTTATATTCTTGTCACTATATCCAATAATTTCATGCCGCATTTTCTCTAATCACAATATTTCTTATTCTATCTTTCAGAGTCACACCACATAATATATCTCTCAGCGCTAATATGTATAATTAGATGTGCCCGCGGTTTCACCCGCGTTTATGATAACTACGCCGCACCCGTGGATCACAGCGTGATGTTATATAGCCTATAGCTTTCCTCGATAAATAAGATATACAACAAAAAAAAAATTCAGTTCGAACCAGTAGTTCCTGAGATTAGCGCGTTCAAACAAACAAACTCTTCAGCTTTATAATATTAGTATAGATTATAATAAATAATAATATCAGCCCTGTAAATAAACTGTCCCACTGCTGGACACGGGCCTCTTCCCAGTGTGAGAAGGGTTAGGTCATAGTCCACCACACTGGTCCGGTAGAATCACATATCTTTGAGAACATTATAGAGAACTCTTAGACATGCAGGTTTCCTCACGATGTTTTCGTTCACCGTTAAAGCGAGCGATGAGACTGCGTCGAGCGTAAGACAGATAATGACTGAACTCGTACGGCGTAACTCAAAACAGCGCGCGGCCGCCATAGAAAAATTGTATGTAGGATTTGAAGTGCTTTTTTGATAAATATGTATCTTTATTGTCAACCAATAACTTAAATATTTGGGACGGACAAATTGTAATATAACTATTTATGTTTCATTTAAGCTGTAAAATAGGAAAGATTTCTAATGTTATAATCTAAAAATCACGTAACATGAGCGAGCAAGCAAGAACGTTTTTGCAATTTTCGTGCAAATTTACGTAATTTTGTTGGCAAAAATATTAATCATTTTAAATTTTTTACACGGAGTAATTGTAAACACATTCATTGTTATGGTAAATGTATATATTATATTTGTATTTAACAAAATGTGTTGATTTTATTAACTTAACTGTGACTGCCTGTTTTGGCACATTTCGCTCGGCGTCTACATATTTAATACGCACATAACTTAACGCGATAAAGTCAGAGGTGGCTCACTGTGCACACGACTACTCTGCTTTATGGCTCGTATATAAAGAGCGTTTATTGTTTATTAATTGATAGCGTACACAAGTAAAGTAAAAAAACAAATAATAAAAGCGAGCAAAATGTTGGTGATAGTAAGGTTATTGTGCATTCTACTTGACTGCAGGATGGCGGGGTTGTTGTAAATTCGTCACGTCGTCGTCGTGGTGGTAAGTCCCGTGTTTGAGGAGTGGCTGGAGAGGCGGCATGGCGCCCTCACCTTCCGGCTGACACAGGTAATGACTGGCCACGGTGGTTTTGGCCAGTTCCTGTGTCGTATACGCCGGCAAGAGACGCCCGGTTGTCACCACTGCGACGACTGCCGCGACGTTGTTGAGGACACGGCGCTGCACACTTTGGCGATTTGCCCCGCCTGGGCATCGCAGCGCCGTGAGTTGATCGCGGCAGTCGGATTGGTTGCCCTCTCGCTCCCGGCCGTAGTTCAGTCTATGGTCCGGAGTGAGAGGTCGTGGAACGCCGTCGCCTCCTTTTGTGAGGAAGTCATTTCCATCAAGGAGGCGGCGGAGCGGGAGAGGGAGCGTTTAAACCTTCTCTCCAATTGCAGAACCGGGCGCCGGAGGGCGCGAGATGACCTCCAGCCACCCTGAGGATTGACCTGGGGGTGGTGGGCTTTGCGGGCCTGCCCGCCATCCGTTCAGCACCAGGTCCGAGAGGCGGCGTGCGTGTTCCCACGCGCGCCTCTGTGCCGAGTCCGTCTCCCCTCTAGGGGGGACAGTAGGGATTATTTTTGCGAAATGCCTATAGGGTAGGTCTTATCGGGTAGTGGCCTGCCGTTTCATACGGCGCCGGCGGGCCGAAACCTCGGCGGGGTCGCGACTGCATGCGCAAGTGTTTCGCGCGGCCCCGTCGATAGTGGTTTTGTCGAGGAACACCGTGGTAGGTTTAGTCGGTATTCCGGGAGGTACATTATTCTTATTCCATCTTTCTTTTACCCCGGCGAGTCCGACATAACCCCTCCGCCCGCCCCCGCGGAGGGGTATGCGTCATGCAGACCCCACGTTAAAAAAAAAATTAAAAAATTGTCACATTAAATTCGTCACATTTTGAAAAATCCATACATGGAATTTACAATAAACAAAATTAATATATTGAAAATTTATTGCATAAATTTGAATTGTGACGAATTTACACATACTTTTTTTCGTGACGAATTTACTTTGTGACGAATGTACAACAACCCGAGGATGGCGTTAGTGGTTGAAATTTTTGCGTCACCACTACCTGCGTTAGGGGTTCAATATCGAAAAATAAACTTGTGTTATCTACAAGTGGTTGTTTCGATCTGGGTGTTCTTACTTCTTAGTGTCCGTTGATCAATTGTTTGTAAGGATACAGTCGGAATTATTTCTGGGACGGAATTTAATTTTAAGGAAAAAAAATTTTGTTATAGATGGATGCCTGCTTATCGCTGTATAGTCAAATGCACACGTAACACATGCATTTAGGGACTGCTTCTGTAGCGCAGTGGTGTAAGCGATTGCTGTGCTTGTGGTCAATGGTTCGATTTATAGGAATTTGCTGTAAAGAACTGTTTGATAATACCTCATACTCGTTCTACCGAACATTTATTGACAGCAATATTCGTTCTTATTAAAAATACAACGCCTGCACTAGGCAAAATTCCTGCTTTGCGGGGACTTTGCAGACTCGGAGCAACTTTTTGTATACCACACAATTTGTCCCGTGTGGGGATCGAACCCACGACCCTCGGAGCAGTTGCAGTCAAACAGCATTGCGAAGATATGCCACATAACGAACTTGACATATTAGTAGACATATCGCACCCTTAATAAAACAGAGACTTGTCTCAGTATTTTTGATTAAACAAATTTGAACTCTATTGCAAGAAGAAGATTTAACACAAATATAATATTAGAATTTAACATATACAATTAGAGTTCAAATTGGCTTACTTTCAAATTTCGAGTTAAGTCGCTTTTTTATAAAGAATGCGATATATAATTATGCGTTTTATAAATATCAAACATACTTAATAAGATGTTTTGCTAAATGTTGTAAGTTTCGTAAGCGTATGTAAATTGTTTTAGCCATGACTTTATAACACCATAAATTGCTATTTGCATAGCAATATGCTATTTTATTGACCTCACTTCACAATATCACCTCAGTTCGAATGTGAGTTCAAAACATAATGCTTTATTTTTATAAGGGGACTAGCTGACTGCGTCTGCTTCACATAAGAAAATTTACCCCGTTTTTGCAAAATTTTTCATTGATGCTCCGCTCCTATCGGTCGTAGCGTGATGTTATATAGCCTATAGACTTTCTCGATAAATGGGCTATCCAAAACTAAAAAAAATTCAATTCAATCCAGTAGTTCCTGAGATTTGCGCGTTCAATCAAACAAACAAACTCTTCAGCTTTATAATTATAGATATCTACTTGTAAAAAATAATAATAATAATAATAAAGAAGAAAAATTTAAGTAAGAATTTGGAAAGTCAACAAAGTTTACATTGTGCCGATTGTAATATCCACCACCAGGGTAATCTCAAAATATTTACACCATAGTCTTAAATTGCTCGACCTAACACCAAATACCTATATTAACATTCAAAAAGCAGCTATATTAAACACATGTAGAATAGTACGAAAATTTATGCAGAGTGATGAGACCGAACCGCATCATACAGAACAAAACGCTCTTATTATATCTTATCTTATCTTGTTACGGGGGCCAGTCAGTGTAGACCGGCGACACTTCGACCCAGTGAGATCTTTTGTGTCGAATTTTTTATATCTTAGATGACTAAATATTAATAACAAGTTAATTTTTAACAGCTACTGTAAAATACGATATAATTATATATTTGCCGGTCGCCGCGGTCGCGGACACAAAGAACACCCAGGTGTTCTCTGTGTCCGGAACAACAAATTGTGGATCACACAAAATTTTGTCCGGTGTGGGGATTGAACCCACAACACTCGGCGCAGCGGCAGTGGCGAGTGGACCACTTAAATCACTACGCCATCTGTGCAATAAATTCTATAACTTTGCGTTAGACGATACAAAGCATCGCCTTAGGTTCAAAACAGAGAGGCAATTTTAATCCCAAACGAAGGATTCTGAATAGCTTAGTTGGCAAATCGACGACACGTTTTGTAAGGCCATAGGTTCAAATCCTGTTTCGTCATCTGGAATTGAGACACGGATAAATTCCAGTAAAGTAACAACTATAATTTAGAATATTTCCAATATCATATGTGCAACTTTATATTAGATTCAGTAAATATTATGTAACAGTTAGAAAGCCAGTTATTTTGCAATATTTATTAATATAAATATTTGTTTGGTTGCATATACAATCTGCCTGATTTTTCGAATAGTGCAGCAGTGGTAATTTAACCTCTCAACCAATCCAGTTATCAAAAATATATAAAAGCTATTCATACCATAGAAAACTATATTTAAAAAATTACGTCTTAAATAGTCTGGTTAAGCTCGGATGTCGGCGGCTGCGGCCTAGCGTTGGTTGAGAGGTTAAAGGCGCGATTCCATTAGGCAAATTGCATGCGATAACGATTTGTTGCTTCATTACTGAGATACAAAAGGATAAACAAACTTACACACTTTCACATTTATAATATCTAAATAAGGATAAGCTGACTAAGTTTCTGACAAAGAGCATGACCTACTCATTTAGGGTTGCCAATAATAAAGTATTGTACGTTATTTCGGGTAAACGTACGTTTTGATACTTTATTAGGAAAATAAAGTACGTGAAAATACTTTATTTTACCTATGTGACTTTTACAGGTTTTATTTACTTGTTTACTTAAAGCAACGCTTTAGAGATTCCCTAAATTGGATAAAAAGAAATGTTAATCCAGCTTAATAAAGACATATATCGTAAAGATCTGATTAACACGTTCCTTTATAGTAAATATTTATTAAATGTTACTAGCATCAACAAAATATAATAACAAAAAAGCAGTTTAGATAAATAATATTTTATTTTCGGCGCTCGTCCTTAATTTTTTTACCTCAAATAAATCAAAATAATTTTGGCAACCCTATACTCAACCCACACGAAACAATATTAAAATCGGTTTAGCGGTTTAGTTTGAGAACGCGCCAAACAGATCGCCTTACTTTACTTACTTACATAATTTTACATAAAAATCAATAGTGAAAGCCTCGTGGGAGACCGTTGGACTGCCACGCAGAGGTCTCGAGTTTCATCCCAAGGCGCGCATCTTATACTTTTCAAAGTTATGTGCATATTAAATAGTTACTTATCGCTCGCTTTAACGGCAAAGGAAAACATTGTAAGAAAACCTGCATATCTGAGTTCTCCATAATGTTCGCAAATATATGAAAAGTCTGCCAAGCCGCAGCCAGCGTGGTGGACTATGGCCTAACCCTTCTCACACTGAGAGGCCTGTGCCAACAGTGGGACAGTTTAATACAGGGCTGATATTATTATTACATAATTTCACGCCTATATTTTGAAGAGGTTAGCAAATAGTGCTACGCACTCACTTTTCACCAGCTATGGGTTTAGGTACCACGTAATAGCCTACGAGCCTGTTGCGTTTACCGGGCATGCGATTTGCTTAACAGAAAATCTCAATTATACTTGATTAAATTCGGCCATCGAACTTGTAACCTCATGATCGTATCGATCAGGCACAGCTTGCAACTCCGTGCTCCTGAGAATTTCTTAATAAAAACACATTACCACATTGTTCCATCCGGGGCTCGAACCCCAGACCCCATTCATAGCTGTCGCATTCACAACCACCGCAGAGGCACACACTTGTACACTTGTATATCTATAAATAGTCTTGGATAGAAACTTCGAATTAAAAAGATTGAAACAAAAAAGCATTAATTAAATAATATAATCTACCAAATAACTTATAACTATTATCATTTATCTATTGATTTTGACTTCAATAACGGTACACATTTTGTACGTCAACACAATTATTCACGAATTAAGTTAATACCTCGATGACTTAGAGATTGATTTGTACAATGATAGCATTCATCTTTAAAAATATCTTGAGAACAATTTAAAGCGTTTCGACAGAACACAAATTAAACCTTAATAGGTATAAAAATAAAGTCTAATTTTAAATACAAAAAGTTTAAAACGTTCCGGACATTAAGCCGCGAATGGATTTCCCTGCAAAAATACGAATATTCACAAACATTTTTTGTCTCAACTAATTACTGTGCGTCCTTCATTTTTTTGTCTTCTTTTATCACGTTATATAACTGAAGGTTCACCGTACACACCCGCGAATAGTATTAAGTTACAACTCCTTTGCATGATTAGGAATACAAACTCCTTGTTTGCTTCGAACCGTTGTCCTAATATTCTATCTTCAAGCCCCACAACAGTCGAAGAAGCAGCTACAGTCCCTTCTTCTGTAACTTCAACTTCAACATTTTGAATTGACGAAGATACAAACAAAGGATTATCAGCCACGCCTGGTAATTTCGCTTTCTCACTGTCGAATATCGAGTATATTCCCGTATAACGCAGAGGCGGTATCAAGTCCAATCTTGATGACAATCTGAACCGAGGAATGTATGTATCTATTGTGGGCAAATTGCCTTCTATCCTGAACTCAGTCATCCAATCATGGGATTTCGTCGCCAAATTGTTCAGTAACTTCTTTATTGATATGCCTTCATATGGTACAAGAATCAACATAGAAAATTCTTCGTTATTCCCGTAGGTCATTTCAAGAATCTGAGCACCAATTTCGTCTGAATCTCCTGAGTAATGCGGTGCTTTATGATACATCATATTCACAGATCCTATAGTCTTTCCTTGAGCATTATAAAAAGATTCTACCTTAGTTTGAGTTGGGTCGAAGGGATGCGTCCAATTTGCTTTGAAATACAAAGCGTCGATTAAAACCATGCGCAGATTCTCCAAATCTTGCGGCTTCACTGCATTTAATATTCTTCCATCTGTCGCGTAACATATGTGCACATTTATATCGTGGGCTAATTCAGTAGTATTCGTAGTCTCCGAAGAGTATATAGACATGTCATACATAAGCGCTGACTGGCAGAAATCATCGTGGACTTTGGTCAAACACTCAGTAAACATATAAGACTGTCCTTTAACCACAACATCTTTGTATTGAGACTTCAAAACACTCTTAGCAGCGGTGTGCAGACACTGAGTCTTCCTCAAATCTTTAGGCAATCTTAAAGCAGTAACTAACTCCGCGAAAGTATCTCCCGAGGATCCTTCGGCAAGTAAGGCGAAGATACTCCAAACGGACACTGGTGATAACGCGATGTTTTTGTTACCGAAGTTGTCTTCGAACGCGTGAATATTTTCTAGCAGTTGTAAGGTGAATTGGTTCACTGGTGTAAAGTCTATGGATGGTGTTGATCGTGAGGCAACAGAGCCGACGATCGCGAGTATCCAGATAGCGAACATTATGCTGCGATCTTTAACGCTAGAGTGGCCGCGGTTCCCACGTGCGGTCGGCGCGATGTATATAATTTAACTGGTTAAGTAATGGAAGTGTTTAGGTATATAAGTGAGAGATGCTGCTGATTACAGATCGCACGTAGTTGTGTTGTCACGGGTGCTGTATGTGACCGGTTGAAGGGACGTGATCGTATGAGATTTTAATTAAAATAAGATGTTTCAAAGCATTTTACATTATTTTTTAACTTGACATACTATTTATTTAAACAATGAAAATAAACTATTTGTATTTGTGTTAACTTGTCGGCCTCGATGGCGTAGTGGTTAGTGTAACCGACTGCCACGCCCGAGGTCGCGGGTTCGATTCCCGCACAAGTCAAACATTTGTGTGCATGAACATGGATGTTTGTCTTGGTCTGGGTGTTTCTATGTATAATATGTATGTATTTACAAAAAAAAAAAAAACGTGTACATGTATGTTTATCCATTGTCTAGAACCCATAGTACAAGCTCTGCTTAGTTTGGGCTAGATGGTGTTGTGTGTATGCGGTAGAATATTATTAAAAAAAAAAAATTACAGATTTAGTCTCAGTTTATTTAAATTAGTACAATCTGCACGGATTGCGTAGGCGTTTACGTGGTCGCCTCGCTACAGCCACTGTGACGAGTATTGTGGGTTTGATCCCCACACAGGACATTATTTATTACAAACATTTGTGTGATCCATGATTTATTATTTTATTTTTAAATGTTTATATAATACCCCGTGACATAGGAAATATTGCTAGTGTGGGTGTTGATTTTTACGATATAGGTACCCGAAGTCGTTGCCATTGATTTTCATCGAGCTTGGTCATAGAGATTACGTAAAAATAGTTTAATTGCAATGTGTAACATTCGCGTAATCATAAAACTAATTTCTTAAATATTTTTTTTAAATACATTTATTTTGTTTCATGCATACTACAAAAACCAACTTGGGTTTACGTCCGTATATCAGACTTAGTTTTTAGTACCTACTTAAATGTAAATGTACGTATCTATAGAATTACATATGTTGCGAAAGTTTAGTAGGAGGTAGTTGGACTTCCACGCAGAGGTCTCGAGTTCCATCCTGAGGTACGCACCTTTAATTTGTCGAAGCTTTTTCAAATGCGTATTAAACAGTTAAGTACTTATCGCTGATTACTACTATAACTGTACAAAGATAGCCAAGTTTTGAATGTACGCCAACTTTTTATTCTCAAAACTGTCCTTGTGGTGCGCAGAAAAGTAATTGCTTCGGAGGATTACACAAATCTACAACAGCTTAGAGTGTATAGATTGCCCTTACCTAAAATCAAAACCAGTTCCGATAGACGCTTTTTAGCCCGTTTAAAGACATCTTCATATATAACAAGGCAGCGAGTACTTGTGATTTGAAGCAGTGCACAGTGAAAGAGGCAAAACTAAAAAATGATAAAATGGCTCGCTTCCCTATCGTACGATACCACGGAAAGTCACCTAGTACCCACATCATAAAACGCACAATCAGACTTACATAATCTATATATATAAAACTCTTCTGTTACTGAGTGACTGACAGACAACGCACAGCCGAAACTACTGAACGCAAGAAGCTGAAATTTGACATACATTCCTTGGAGAGTGTAGGGAAGCGCTAAGAGAGGATTTTTTGGAAATTCCACCCTGAAGGGGGTGAAAGGGGTGAAACCCGATATTCACACGGGAACGGGACTTACGCGGGTGAAACCGCGGGTAAACTATTATTTTCCATTTATATACTTATATAAAATATTTTATTACATAATATAATATAATACATGAACTACATGCATACCTTAGTTAAATTGTAACTTTCATTTGTATCGAGACACATGCACTTATTTTAGTATTATAAACTTCGCATGTTATAGTAATTATAAGTATGTGTGTTTGTTGTTGTACCAATTTTTTATTTATAAGCCATATATATACTTTATGATAGTAGATGGTAGCAGTGATAGCTCAGTGGGAAGACCAACAGACAGCAATGCAGATGGTCTCCGGGTCGAACCCACGTCGCGCACCTCTGACTTTCGGAAGTTATATGACTTTTCGAAATTATGTGCGTATTGATTGACAATTATCGCCTGCTCCGTGCCTCGGAGAGCACGTTAAGCCGTTTGTCCCGGCTATAATAGCAGTCGTTATTGGGAAATTCAGTCAACCCTCTAATATCCTGACACTGGTCTAGCCTTAGGGTATTGTTAGCCTTCGGGTTGCGGAGGTCAGGTAGCAGCTGCTCCGTGTTAAAACTGATATCCAGTCAAATCCGGTTAGACCAGAGAAGCCGACCCCAAGTGACTTGGGAATAATAAAGGCTAAGAGAGAAGAGAGAAGAAGATATACTTTATGATTATGATGCTGTCCGAGCTAACAATGTATGTTAAATAATTTAGTCGCTTCAGGCACTCACAGGACAGGCTTGCCTAGTTTTGGGCCACTGGATATTGTATTTGACATTGTTAATATTTTTTGGCATTAAACAAATTTTTATTTTATTTTACTATTTTAATATGCAAGATTCCTGATGATTAAAGGATAATCATCAGAAATCCCGCATATCCGAGACTTCTATATAAAATTTTCTTAGAAACCGCACTAGGCTAACGTAGTGGACTATGGCCTAACACTTCTCACACTGAGAAGAGACCCAGGAGTGCTCAGCGGTGGAACAGTTTACATACTGGTCTGATAATGTTAATATTATACAGAATTATGTATTATATTATTTATATAAAGTTATTCTTTAAAGTTAATTACATGTCAATTTTGTATTGATAATTTCTCTTATATTACGAGCCTTCTTCAGACTACCTTTTTAGAGATTAGACTTATTAATTTTGTATAGAAATAATAGAACTAAAACCAATTCTACCCAGCACAGGAAATTAATTTAGAGTCTTACGATTGACAGTAAGCGTAACTACTGATCTTACAGAAGACCAACGAATTAGTAAAATGTGAAACATCAATATAAAACAAAAAAAAAGCGAGGCAGTCTTTGGGGACTGCCGATAAAGGTGAAAACTAAGTAACTTGTGAATTGGATCGTTGAGCTATTAGATTATTATTTTTGAATTTTGAATGCGTTCGGTGACGATGACGCGAGTTCCATGATTATTGTTCACCCAAAAAGTGCTCAAAGCGCCTAAAGAAGTTTTCACTTTTGCACTACATACATACATAGATTCACGCCTGTTTCCCAGAGAAGTAGGCAGATACTACAGATTTATATTTGCTACGACCCTGACACATCTTTCCAAAGCTAGTATGTATTTTAATACTGCAAACTGCGTGCTGCAGCACCGAACACACCGGTATACATCTCTCGCCTGCATTACACAATTAAGGCGGAGGATATCGCTGAGTATGTACGCCAGAAGTCCAAGTACATGCCAAGAGTACAGCTGCTGGAATCCCGTCGCAACGTCAACTTCAAGGCGTTCGTGCTGCGAGTCCCGACTTGTTTTCAAGATGTATATATGAAGGACTACTGGCCGAAGAATGTGGTGTTCCATCGCTTCCGCGGACAAGTGCCACGTGAACACACAACGACAGACTGCAAGTGAAGACTTACTAACATAGTTAATAAGTTGTATAAATCGCATCCTTAATAAAACAGCGACTTAATTCGAAATTTGAAAGTAAGGCAATTGGACTCTAATTGTATATGCTAATTTCTAATATTATAATTGTGTTAAATCATTGCAATAGAGTTCAAATTTGTTTAATCCAAAATACTGAGATAAGTCTCTGTTTTATTAAGAGTGCGAAATACTAAGACAAATTCTATGTATGTTAGTTTATAAGGTATTTATCTATGCGTCTATGCCACGCGAAGTAATATCGTTATTATTATTATTATTATTATTAATAATAAAAACAATAAAAAGATTCCGAGACACAGATTTGCGTTTAGGTTTCGCAAAATGTCATTTGGTTTTACCAATTTTGGGTTTTACCATTTAAAAAGAAAATTCTTAGTAGAACCGATGTGCCTCTATCATCTATTGTTTCGTAGAACCTAAACCATAACTAGCTAAAGTAGCCTAATGCTCCACATCGAGTGACATCTTCATGTATCATTTCATAAATTTACAGATACACATCTGTAGAATACAAATTTGGTTGAAAATGGCATTTCTTTAAAAGTCTGAGTTAATTTAAAGATGAAATCAAAGGCTTTATATGTTTCAACAGTTCTAACTCTGGTAAAAAATAGCATTCATGTCTTTTCATTTCTATAAAAGTCTATCTTACAGAGCAGCGATAGCTCAGTGGGGAGACCAACAGACTGCAATGCAGAGGATCTCGGGTTCGAACCCACGTCGCGCACCTCTGACTTTCGGCAGTTACATCACTTTTCGAAATTATGTGCGTATTGATTGACAATTATCGCCTGCTCCGTGCCTCGGAGAGCACGTTAAGCCGTCGGTCCCGGCTGCCATGAACATCTATGGCAGTCGTTATCGGGAGAGTGTCGACGCAAAAGATCCCACTGGGTCAAAGTGTTGCCGGTCTGCACTGACTGGCCCCCACATAAGATACATCTTACAGGTAAATTCATTGCAATTTTTTTTATTTTCTTGAACTTTTGATTCAAGTACCTACTTGATTCCAAGGATATGAGGTACCTATCTATGTTTTTCTTTCTTTGTATGTAAGAATAAACTGATTTACACATTACACTCAACTTTAAGGTGGCGTATACAGCATGCACCAGACTTTAAGTAAGATATCTAGCAATATAACTGAGCGAGCAGCATTAAATTTCTAGCAGTATATGAATAACTAGTACTTTTCCCGCGGTTTCACCCGCGTAAGTCCGTGTGCCCGTTCCCGTGTGAATATCGGGTTTCACCCCTTTCACCCCCTTCAGGGTGGAATTTCCAAAAATCCTCTCCTAGTGCTCACCTACACTCTCCAAGGAACATACATGCCAAATTTCAACTTCTTGCGTTCAGTAGTTTCGGCTGTGCGTTGTCTGTCAGTCACTCAGTAACGGAAGAATTTTATATATATAGATAGTTTAGATGTAATTGCAAAACTTTGAATTATTTACGAAATAAATTATTATTAAAAAGAAAACCTGTGTCGCGTCCCTCGCGTTAAAAACATTAAAATAACGGACACAAATAGCACCCAGACTCGGAAGAACTATATGAGGATCACACATATTTTTGCCCCATGTAGTACTGAAACTATGAAACTCGGCACAGTGTCAGTGGCAAGGCGACCACCTAAGCCACTTCGCCATTGATTCTATGTTTCATTCTAACACACTAAGGGGTGATGCCCCATTAGTGCGTTGCGTAGCGTTGCGTCGTCGCAGCAACGACGCTGCGTCGTTTTCCATATATTTTTTGTGACATGCCACATTAATGCGTTGCGTCGTCGCACGCGTCGTTTCAACTGATCGACGGACGAGAGACGTGGCGGGGGGAGGGTGATGCGCTGCGTTGTCGGAGCTCCAGTACGACGACGGACAGTGTTCCACAAATAAAAACTTACCATCACTATTTCTTAATGCAATCAAGGGATATATCCACAATATTTTATTGTTTCTACGTTTCTTTCGGTGGTGGCGTAATAAACGCAACAATAGAACACGTTTGTTCCGTTCCATTGTGGAGACTGACTAAGGTAAACTACGGACTGCGGACGTGAGTCGTCTTCTTGCGTTGCGACGTCGTGCGTCGTCGTCTTCCAGGTGTAGCATACAATGCGTTGATACGCTGCGACGACGCAACGCAACGCACTAATGGGGCATCACAGTAACACCACAGCTTGTTTCATGTAAAATACTCATAGGTATCTACTAACACAGCTAACTCTCTTACTTGGAACATTCTGTCCGCCCATACATAGTTAGAGCATACAGCATAAAGCCAGATTTCAATCTGTATGCTCTACTTCCCTACGTGTGAGTTGTTTTGTGAGCCAAATAAATAAATACATAACATCCTTATATTCTTAATTGTACACAGAATAAAATACCTAACAATAAAATTCTTAAGGTAAGGAATTAATCTCACTTTTTTACATAGGTATTTAACCTATGTAAAAAGGTGAGATTAATTGAATATAAGTTTCCTACCAGGAAATCTTTGGGTGTTAATAAAAATAGAAGAGCGTTTTCATGTAGAACAGAAGAATAGTAAATATAAAATGTACTGCAAAATAACGAAAAAAAAGTTTGTCTTTAACAACATCTGATATATTCGTTATATGTACTTAGTGATCGCATACTTCTACAACTATACGATAGATGACACATAGCATCGCCTTAGTAGCAAAACACAGAAGTAAATTTCAATCCTTGACATAGGACTTCACTTGGCAGAGTGATGACATGGTTTGTCAAGGTCGCAGGTTCAAGTTACGCTTGTCTTCTTCCTTCATTATAATTTAAATGAATAGTATTATAGACTTGTAAGGTATAGGTATATTATATGAACATATATTAATCTTATATATTATACTAATTTTGTTTCCTGTATTCTATATTAAGGCATCAATAGTTTAGCGGGCGAACGCAGAAATCTCGAGTTCGTTTCTAAGACACGCACCTCAGTATTTTCGATGTTATGTTTATAGTAAATATAAACCTATTGAGTCCCAGCGGCACATCAAGAGTCTGATACCATTTTTCAATAATATATTAACGGTGAAATAAAACATCATGAGGTAGACCGTAGGTATTTCTGAGCGTTCTCCATAATGTTCTCGAAAATATGTGAAGTCTGCCAACCTGCATTGGGCCAGCGTGGTGGACTTTAGTAGTAAACTGTTGTAATAATATAAAGAAATGACTAATACTAATGTTATTTATAAATTACATGTGATTAGTATAGATTAACACACATGAAGGTCAAGGTTGTATATGTTGACATTTTCTTATCGCAAAGCCTTTTTTAGACCAGCCACAGATAGTTTTAGTATCAGCCAAGGCTTCTCACAGATGCTCGTTTAAATATTATGATTATTTCCGTTACTCGTACTACAAGATTACCGTATTAAAAGACCTCGGCGAATGTTCTCAAGCCTGCAATGCTATTCTTTAAAATCTCATAATCGTTTTAACTTACAAATTCAAAGATAACGAAATGTTTTTTTAAAAAGACAACACTCGCACTAGGTATAATTTCTGTGTCACAGTTATTTTACAAACATTTAACAACGGACACAAAAAAAAGGTTTTTTTTTATTGTATTGGAGGCAAACGAGCAGACGGATCGCCTGATGGTAAGCGATTACCGCCGCCCATGGACACCCGCAAGACCACAGGAGTCACAAATGCGTTGCCAGCCTTTTAAATTTGCTCTCCCCCCAAGAGGGCAGGGGGGGGTTGGGCCTCCGGTACCCTCACTCACTCGACGAAACACAACGCAAGCGTTATTTCACGCCGGTTTTCTGTGAGGCCGTGGTATCACTCCGGTCGAGCCGGCCCATTCGTGCCAAAGCGTGGCTCTCCCACGTAGAAAAAGTATAAGTCGTAGTAGTTAGTATTGGTGCAATCGTTTATGGATCAGACAAATTTTGTCCCATGTCTCGTCGAACCTACAATACTGGACGTAGAAGTAACGGTGAGGCGGCTACTAAACTGCTAAAAGAACTTAGAAAGACAACTCTTGTACTAGGAATAATGCCCGTGTCGCTGAGGGATTTACAAACGTTTAAGGGGATTGCATCGCTCAAACTTTAAAAACACGCTCGGTTTAAATAAGTTTGTAGATAAGTCCTTTTATGCATTTACCATAAAAAAATATACAAGTAAACTAGATTATATAGGGAAAACATCGTATTGATTAAAATTTTAATTAAGTTGTCCATATGTTACCAAAAAAATTGAGAAAATAGGTCGTGCTGAAATTAAATATAAAATTTTCTATAACGTCTAAGATATTCTGTATGAAATTTATACTAAAAACATGTAATACCCTATTTAACAATGTGTATTGTTTATTTTCACATATACGTTTTAAAATTTTGTAAAAATCAACTATAACCCGAATCTTTACAAAAGTCCCCGTCAAGCAGCCCCGCTACGCCCGTGACGCTTACTCGGGACTGCAAAGCCCAGATCTTCAAGGTCATTGGGCAATGTAATGCCCTTAAACAACGGACACAAAGAGCACCTAGGCTCAGTATAATCATTTGTGGATTACACAAATTTTTGTTACGTGTCGCATCGAACCCTAACACTCGGCGGACAGTGATGAGGCGAAAAAACATAATACCATCCGCGCAGTTAGTCTTATGCAATACGATACCAAACACAATGTGACTATCCCACAGTGATGACCCCGACGTGATCCAACACCCGAGGTGATCCAACATTAGACGTGACCCAACACCTGGCGTGATCCAAAACTCGACGTGATTGGAAGCAGCCTTCACGGAGCCAATCAGCAACAGCAACCATCACCATAATATTCGCCTCTATCACACAGTTTATGGAAACACTTCAAAGCTTATACAAATCAGCTACCGCAAACGTTGTCGCCTGCGGTATAATAAGTCAGACATCTAAATCTTCGATGTCTTGTGTCATACTACCTAAATATTTTAAGACAAGGCTTTCTGAAGGGTTCTCGAAAACATGTGACGCATAACCAGAACACATCCGCTTATAGTTGTCATTTGCGGATAAATAAAGATATATAAAAATAACCGCAGAGTGAACAATCTGGTATTCTGTGAATCGAGGGAAATGAACCTATATTTTATTTTATTATTATAAAATAAAACATTGGTTCATTACAAAAACTAGCTTTTGCCCGCGGCTTCGCTTGCATAAAAATAGGATAGGTTATGTAAGTAACAGTACTTTTTTAAATAAAGTATAGCCTATGTTACTTGGTGATAATATAGTTTTCTAATGCTGAAAGAATCTTTAAAATCGGGTAAGTAATTTTTCGGGTAAATCCTTACAAACAAACAAAATCAAATCTTTCCTCTTTATTATATTAGTATAGATGACAATCTCAGCTCTGGGTATAATTCTTGTGTTGGACTTTACAAACTTTGAAATAACAATCACAAAGATCACTCAGACCAGGAAGAACTACTGTGGATCTCAAAAATTTCGTCTCGCGTGAAAATCAAACCCACAACACTCATCGTAGTGGCGAGGCGATCACTTAAACCACTATGCCACACGTGCAGTCAAAAATATTTATCCTTGACCCGTGGAAGCTTCGATTAAGACCCGGATATTAAAACAAAGATTTTGTGTAGGTACAATACATATTTGGTAAAAACTATACGCCCAATAAAATGTTTTAATTACATATAATAGCGACAAGCGGATACTATTATTTATAAACTATTAACGAATTTAATATGTTTTTTGCTTTTACAAAACATACTAACCAATTTTTGTTTGTATTGATAAATTTAAAAATTAAAGCTTCGGTTTTAAAAAATATTTTCCCATTTCAGAACTTCTACATACATACATAGATTCGCGCCTGTTTTCCAGAGGGGTAGGCAGAGACTACGGATTTCCATTGGCTACTATCCTGACCTGATTTCCCTGGCTTCATTCACTTTCATCACATTCCTTATACACGCTCGCCGGTTTAAGGTGCTCTTAACCTGGCCTTAGTCCAGAGCGTCTCCGATCTGGTCAAGAAACGTTCGCCTAGGTCTGCCTTTTACGACTGTTCCATTTACACTAGCCTTATAAACTTTCTTAGTCAGTCTTTTCTCGTCCATTCTTTAGCTCCTTTATCTAGAAAGAGCATCCTTACTTAATATAATATTTTTAATGCGAAAGTAACTTTTTTTGTTACACTTTTACGCCTGACTACTCGACCAATCATTCAGGAATTTTGCATATACTTTGTCAGAGTACAGAAAAGGCATCAATTTCACCCAGAGAAAAAGTAGTGTTACCCAGGTATAGAAATAAAAAGCAGCAGTTACCACTGGTTCTCAGCAGAACAGATAGGATGACTGTATGGGTTAGTTGGGTGATGAGCGGTTGCTTATGTGCTGGTATGGTTTATTTACACTGCGTCGTTTGCCAGAGTTCGGTAAATGACTTCTTAGTGCAAGGTGTCTTAGGGTGAAGCGTTGCCTACACAGGCACTAACACCTTAAGCTTGCCTATGAAAATTTACCTGGGAATAGGCTTGCCCTCTGCTAAGTAAGATAGCAGACAGACAGACAGCTTGTAAAATCTGAGGACAATACTGTTTTGACTACATAATCTAAATCATAATCTTTTTTTCTTTAAACCACGCTTCTATTGGTCTATTCCTGTGTCGTGGAGGACTTAACAAACATACAATTAATATACACAAAGTGCAATTAGTTTTAGAACAATCTTTTGTATCTTATCTTATCTTATCTTATGTGGGGGCCAGTCAGTGCAGACCGGCGACACTTCGACCCAGTGGGATCTTTTATGTCGACACTCTCCCAATAACGACTGCCATTACATATATGTTCATGGCAGCCGGGACCGACGGCTTAACCTGCTCTCCAAGGCACGGAGCAGGCGATAATTGTCAATCAATACGCACATAATTTCGAAAAGTCATATAACTTCCGAAAGTCAGAGGTGCGCGACGTGGGTTCGAGCCCGAGACCCTCTGCATTGCAGTCTGTTGGTCTCCCCGCTATCGCTGCTCTTAATCTTAATTTACAATCTTTTGTAAATCTCACAAAGAACTGTCTCGTGTAAAATTCGGATCCATACAGTCACAAATACGTAATATAATACTACACTAGGTAAATTCTAAAAACAGTGACTGTGAGTTTCTTGCAGGTATCTTATTTCGTTTCAAACTAGCAACTAACATAAAAGTAACTTAAGTAAATTCACTAACCACTAAAACTTAATGCTCGTAATTTTAAATTGTGACATAAAATCTGTCAGCTTAATTACGACATAATGATAAAAGCATTGTGTCTAGATGCCGGCGTGTTAATGATGATTAATGCCCTAATAAAATTAAATTATTTTTGTCTATGACATTAATATGTAGTCATGATTTCGGGTGTAGCTCTAGATTTTATCCATTTTCTTTTAACATGGTGGAATGTTTTTTCTGCTTCTCTCGCCGCGGGAAAATGGGAGCGGAGAGGTTATGACGGGCTCACCCAAAAAAGATGGGCAGCCCCGGGTCATGTCCACTAGGTAGCGAGTAGGTAACACCGTGGTAGGTTACCATGGTGTTACCTACCTACTCGCTGCCTTAAATGGTGGGTCGTTGGAACTGGAACTACTTCAACGACGAACTCTAGATTTTAACCTACTCAACCCGCCACTTCACTCCAATTTTCCGGAATAGTGTTCTACATCACTCTATGGACCATTAACTAACTCTACAAAAAAAGAACGTCCGTATAATCCGTTGCTGCAGGTAAAATAGACCAAGAGACACGTTTGCATTTTTTGAAGACGTTTCCCGCAATAGGGTCAATGTCTGTGTCGTGGTAGACTTTACAAACATTCAAACAGCGGACACAAAGAACACCCAGACTCGGAACAACTATTTGTGGATTACACAAATATTTTTGTAATGTGGGGATCGAAACCACAACAATTGGTGCGGTGTTAGTGGCGAGGCGACCTCTTAAACCACTACGTTATCCGTGCAGCCCGATTTGTAGTTTTTGGAAGGAAAATAATAATTAAGATATCAGGCGAAGACGCGAGCGACAACTATTATAAATAACTAGCCGTGCCCGCGATTTCACCCGCGTTTATGGTTTCTGTGCCGCTCCCGTGTGTTGTAGCGTGATGTTATATAGCATATAGCCTTCCTAGATAAATGGGCTAACCAAAGGAAAAAAAAATTAAATTCGTGGTTCATCCATTGGTTCTTGAGATTATCGTGTTCAACCAAACAAACAAGCTCTTCAGCTTTATAATATTAGTATATATAATGAACATATAAGGTACATATGCGTAAGATAAATCACTAATAGTTTTTTGTTTCGAAAATTATACTATAAACGATATGAGTAAGTCATGCGCGTATAAAAATACATTACAAGCCTGTTTTTATTTATTATTGGCGGCGCGACGAATTTTTAATATCACGAGGTTCTGTACTAGTTATCTCTCTATAATAATTATTATATTGCGCATTGAGACTGTGCTCTGAAATAATTGTTTTATTTATTTACACATAACACATACCAGAAATAATGTAAAGAACTGATTTTTACTAGATATGAAACGGATATTCGGTAACTATCCGGTATCTGGCCTATCCGGCGGCTTAAATACTATCCGGCCGAATACCGGATAACTAGCGTCTATCCAGCCAAATATCGGATTTTAAAAACAAAATGTCGTAATTGGTTGCTTTATTTAGTTAGTATCACTTAAGAAATACAATCAGTAAACAAAACATAATTCTACAACTCAGAAAATGAATTAGTGCTCATACTGCACTAAGGGCAAATTATGGTGATTGAATTCTAATTTCTCTGCATTAAGAGGTAGCAAGCAGTTCTGCTTGTTTTCGTAAATACGGCCAGCTTCAGAAAAATGTCTCTCGCCGTTGCACACTGCTGCAAGGTGCTGAAAGATAGATTCAGGCAAACTTTGTTAAATTTGGGTATTGTTTAGCATTAGCTGCCCACCACGAATAAGGGTCGCAATTGTAATCAATTCGCACTGACTTAAGATAAAAGTCAAGCTCACATGCTATCGCGTTTCTTTCTTCACGTTAAACCTGGCTAGTATTGTTTTCATTTGCTACCTCATCAAAGCAATCCCAAAACGTGTCATGAGCTTTACGAGATACAGCTGACTCTGTCTCTTCTCCTCTCCTTTTTTTAGCCGGTGTTGAAGATGAACTGCTACTGTAGGACTCTTTACAAGACATTTTTAAATATGCCAATAGAATCTTCTGGCGCGCTCTTTCAACATCAAGCACCCCCAAGTAGTTTGTTTTGAATCTCGGGTCTAGGTATTATCGGTATATTCGCGCGCCGTCTTCGCAAGCGTGCTTCGTGCGATGCACCATACGGCAACGTTCCGCCGGATATTCGGCGGCTGAATATCCGGCTATCTGCCTGCAAGCTTGGCCGAATATCCGGTAACCGGCTAAACTGCTATCCGTTTCATCTCTCATTTTTACAAAAGCATAGCAAAGCAAAAGATATACAATAAAAACAAAATTAATTTCAACAGGATAAAAAAATTGACATTTTCTTGTGATTAGTGGTCCGGTCCTGTGATCTGATATTATAAATGCGAATTCGAGTTTGTTTCGTTTATTTGTTATCTACCCTTTTACGCGCTAACTACTCGACCGGTCATTATGAAATTTCAAATATACAAGATGTCAAGAATACACTAAACGATATAAGGTACCTTTCATCCAGAAAAGGTACTTAATATTTCGAGTGGTGGTAATTTATTCAAAAAATCCATGTGGTTTTTAAGATTTCTCTTCAAGTATTATCGCACATATGTATATAGAACATTTACAATAAGATGTTGGTGTAGACCCAAATGTTGGTAGGAGCAATATATATAAATATTTAAAGAAATATATATAGCAATCATCATCATCACCATCATAGTGGTCTTTTGGTTATCCAATCTTGGATGTAGGCCCTTCCCTCTTCTTCCACTCCTTTCGATCTTGTGCCCGACTCATCCAGTTTCGACCTCCGTGTCCTCGGATGTCGTCCACCCAGCGCTGTGGTGGTCTTCCGCACCCTCGGGTGTCCGCTCTGGGTCTCCATTCTAAGGCTCGTCTTGTCCAGCGGCTCTTGTCTATTCTCGCAGTGTGCCCCGCCCGTGTCCACTTTCTTTGCGCTATTACGGCCATAATGGCTCTAACGCTACTTTAACTATAGCAATAGTTTAGCAATATTTTAAATTAATTTGTTTTTGTTTGTGCATGATTAATATTAACATGAATGTATGTCCTAATGGTAAAACATAAATAAGCAGTATTTCAATGATGTGTTTAACATAGTATGTAATGTCAAACATAGTAATTAATGTTTGACATTTTTAACCATGTACTTACATTTTTACCTTTTACGTTTTTATCTATATGCATACTCATGTTTTAACTATCTTTATTTTTACTCTATCACATTTCTTAGCGCCATTTAAGTAATAAATAAAGTGAATTCATGTGATAATGCCAAATTATTAAGCTATTTTTTATGGCTTAGGCGGCAAACGAGCTCACGGATCGCCGGATGATAAGCGATTACCGCCGTCTATGGACGGGTGTCCAAAGGAGTGCAACACCAAAGGAGTAACAAGTGCGTTGCCAGCCTTTTAAATTCCCCTCACCTCCAGGAGGGGGGAGGGTTAGGCCTCTGGTACCCTCACTCACTCGACAAAACACAACGCAAGCGCTATTGCACGCCGGTTTTCTGTGAGGCCGTGGTATCATTCTAGTCGAGCCGGCCCATTCGTGCCAAAGCGTGGCTCTTCCACAGTCGAAAAAGGCTTTCAAAAGGCCGGGAATAGAGGGCCCTGGTATATTAAAATCACCACCATCGGAAATCATACTGGAATATATATTTGCGTCCATTTTAAAATATACCTACACATATAAGTATTATATAATACGGAACTCTAAAACGATACGGAACTGGGTACTATGTTTATTTAAAATGACGCCAGCCGGTTAACCAGTTATTGTATATTCTTTAATGTCAGTAACACTTCGCGATTACGTAGTGACCCAGGAACAGTAATGAAGAAAATTGGATTCTTTATACCAACAAGAAGTTAAACATGCCTCGCCTAGTGGTAATAAGCTGTAACAGTACAAATAGACGATCAAACATGGTGCGGCTCAACCAACGCACAGTAAAGCCTTGTATCCATTTGAGCACGCTCAGGCAAATGAGCGGTTCATTTTGCCGAGCCGCTCAAGTGGACGCCTGAGCACGCTCGGCCCGAGCAATTCCGAGCACGCTCAAGGCGAGCCCAAACCTTGTCAGTTTTTGTCTGCGCTCAAAGGCGCTCAGTATTCGCTCGGCGCTCAGTAGGGACGGGTGTTTCTGTGTTTGAAAGGCTCGGCGAATAATAAGCGCGTCGAGTTCTTGATGTATCTGATCTTTATTTTTAATTTGCAGTCCGATCAATGGAAGTAAATGGTCAAAATCAATCTTTGACATTCTTGAATGTCACATGTCACATGTCATGTCGTGGAAACATGACAGAGCCTAGCATATACTGAGCAGTCCGAGCACAGCTTTTTCAATGTTGAAGCTTGTTCGACCAAAACTTTCATGTTGTTCCTCTAAGCACGCTCAAGCGAATGACCGGCTCATTCACCTGAGCGTGCTCAAGTGAATACAATATGGTGCGCTCTTCAGACCACACCACACCAAACCACCGTAACACCGACCGTCATATTATTTTCGGCGCTGCACCACATTCGATGTGCAAGCGATCAAACCAGCGTACTGGTATTAGTAATAATAATGTTTTGCGCACTGTGCGCCACACGATCGGATAGGTATGGTACGAGAGCGGTCCGCGTTTGTGGTTCGGCTGCACCGTGTTCGATCGTCTATTTGCACTTTTTAGATCGCTTGCAGCACTAGGGCACGCACTATCATGCGTATGATACCAGCCAAGAGAATCATTCAGCTGCACGGATAGCATAGTGGTCCACCTCGACCCTGCCAATACGCTGTGTGTTGTGTGATGGATCCACACACGAAATAAAAAACATTGTGTGATCCACAAACAGTTGTTCCGAAGGAAAACCCAAAGCTCTTTGGGTCATTTTTTGAATGTTTTAATTATTATTCATAGTGCAAGGGTAGTCTTTCAAAAACGAAGGTAACGATTTATATTCCGAATATGATGCATGCATCCCGACCAAGTAGCTGCCGCGTGTAGCCCGCAATTGTAGCATGCGCATGTAGCCTGAGATAGGTACTTTTATCGTTTACAAACACTATAATGATTCAATTTGATTGTTATGCGTGGCGCAGGAATTAAAATTGGGCAAAATTATGATTGTACAATTATTATATTGTAGGTTTATGTGATACCTCAATCAGCCTCCGTGACGCATCGGTTGTGAATCCGACAGCTGTGCATGAAGGCTTGGGTTCCATACCTGAGAGCGCACGCTCCTTATAAGATTGGCCGCCGGCACTGAATTCGGTCTGGCGGACATTATTATTACTTAAGTATCTCGAAGACATACCTATGTCTTCGAGATACTTAATCCAAGTAAACGGGAAATCCTTAAAAGTGGTTTTTTTTACATTAGTAGCGGTTCCACTTTTGCTATGACATCTTATTACTTTATTTCCTTAGCAACAAGTTTGCAGCTGAGGCAACATCGAGCGATGCGACCTGATAGCTCCGGAGGTTAAAGAACTAAATTTTAAAACTATCTTGTTCTAAAAATATATGTGAGTATATATAGTTGACCACGTTTATATGATTTGTATTAAAATGTCAAAAGCCAACACGTATTCTAACTATCAAATAGCAATGTACATTATTGCATTAGAATTATATTCGAATGTTGGGTGTAGTGTAGAAATACATGTACATTTACTAAAATTTTTGCCTAAGCGATAAAGATGATCTTGGTAGATGATTGATTTTCATGAAGAATTTGTGGGTCGCTTCATGTACACAATATGCTACACGCTTAAATCATAGTTGTACTTTATTACGTTTAAATATGGTCACCTTTCTGTACAGTAAATAGTAATTCAACACACAAAACCAAAATGACATATGAACTATAAAGATGACGCTCACTAATATTGAAAATTATACACTATCATTTTCTATTATATAAATGGAATGCATGAGCTTCCTTTTCTTGGCGTCGACGCGTTTTCTTGCGATCTTAGTACCGTGGGGGCACATCTAAGAAACAAATCTTTATTGCAAGCATAACTATACTTAGCTACCTTAACGCATCGAATGCCTTGTACCAGACACAATAGAAAATGCATTGTTTGCGATCATTTGAAACTGGCACGGCTTTGAGCGTGTTAACGTACAGGTACATACATTGGTCGTATAAACTTGGTACTATCGTGTGCATGCGTCGATCGGTGAACGTTTGACGATCAAGGTCTACCGTAGAAAGGGGCACTTATAATGTCATCGCGCGGTTTGTATGTCACGGACTCGCCTTTGGAGTAAACGGAACTTCCTAGATTAAAAACGAATAAAATTTTAGTACCGCAATTATTTTTATCGTTTTAGCTACTGGTTAAAAATAATAGCGTACGAAAATAAATGGTACGTGGGCGCAAAAATTATCATGTAAAAATAGACATCTATAGATTAATATTTATTTATTTATTTATTTTATATATAATAGTGTTAGCCCTGTATATGTACCGTCCCACTGTTGTGCACGGGCCTCTTGTCAGTGTGAGAAGGGTTAAAAGCCTTAGGTAAGTTACTTATATATTAAATATTTAAGATGATAGTTTTCAATCGTCTAATAGATTAATTCAAAGATGTAAATAATATATAATATATTAGTATCATAGGGTATTCGAATGGACTGCCTCGGTGATAAAGTGGTAGTGAACACAGGTTCGATTCCCAGATCAGGCAAAGTGTTAATGGGTTGTGTTTTGGAATTTTCAAACATTGAAACTTCGAACACAAAGAACACGCAGACTTGGAAAAACAACAATTTACTGATCACAGAAATAATTCTCCCGTGTAAGGATCGTACCCACAACTTTCAGTGCAGTAGCAGTGGCGAAACGACCACTGAACTAACCTAACTAATATTATAAATGCGAATGTGAGTTTGTTTGTTGCGCTTTCGTGCCTTAATTACTCGACCGATCATTATAAAATTTCGCATATAACTTGTTAGTGGTACAGAAATCGACATAGAGTACAAAGTAAAGTAGGTACCTATTGTTTCTTAGATATAATTTTTATTATAATACTTTCCTATTTCCTAGATAGGGATAGAAATTGACAAAATTTAGATTAATGCGGACATTTTTGTTTTTTTTAGAGATAACTCCCGCACTAGAAATAATTCCTGTATCGCGGGGGAGTTTATAAAATCAAAGTATCGTTATTAATTTAGGTCATAATGTAACACTTACAAACATTTAAACAACGGACACAAAAATTACCCAATCTCGGAACAACATATTGTGGATCACACAAATTTTTGTCCCGTGTGGGATTCGAACCCACAACACTCAGCGTACTGACAGTGGCGAGACGACCATTTAAACTACTAAGCCATCCGTACGCCATACTCGCAATCAAAAGAATCGCTCTCCGATTACTCATAGATTATTTCGCAGATACTAAATTTCAAGCTATGTCCAGCAGTGGACTATTATAGCCTGATGATGATGATGATGATGAAATTTCAAGCGTTAAGTATAAGTAAGAATTAGATGAAGTCTCATATACTTCAGAAAGCAAAAAGTGTGTGGAAGAGACGTGATGAGCCAACGTCAGTAACATCCTTGGATTGAATGAGTTAACTCTATTGACATGATTTCGTGAAAGGACATCACACTGACGCCCACGGTACGATTTAGAAAGACGTTGACGACATACCTAGTATTGAATTTCGTGACAATATTACAGTTGCTTAACTAACTTGCAAAACTATATTGATAGGTCATCGATTTAAAAATGACATCAACTGGTTGAAATGCGGTGACATAATCAAACAGTAATCTGTCCCCTTGTACGGGCGAAAGATGAACTTTTTTGCAGTTTTTTCCCCAAGGGGACAGATCAGGGGTACAGCACCCCTTTTTGACGACAACCTGACGTAAGACTTTTTCATTTATATTTGGCATTCCAAATTCACAAAAGAAATCGATATTTTAATTTAAATTCATGTATACTTTTCTATCTGTGAGTTTGATTGATTGTTACGAAGTTCGTTCGAGTAGTTAAGGCCTTAACTACTCGACCGAACTTCATTAAATTTTGTATACACTTTATCTGGGGTACAGAAAAGGACATAGGTACCTTTCATCTAGAATAAAAGTTTTATTCTCGAGCGAAATCGCGACCAATAGCTAGTGCTTTTATATTATTTAATTTGTTTACAGTTAGACCTTAACCTTAAAGGTTAGAATTAAACCTTCACGACTAAATATTCTTTCCCAAAACACAGCTTTAAGCTTAGTTTGGAATGCAAAAGGCACTAGGCTAACTTGGCCAACTGATTTGCAAATAAAACTGTAAGAAGAATAATTTCTACCATCATATTTAAAGAATTTGCGTAGTAAAAATCGCGTAATGATTAGGATAAATAGAAGTAATAAAATTTCAGGTACTGATTACAGGAAAAATAAAAGTATGTATTGAACAGTCTCCAAGAAATCAACAGATACAAAAAAGCTCAATTATGCGGTCGGTATTCAAACAGTGCCTTTATCTCCTCCAAAATACTGACTCGCACTTGGGCGGTACGTTGGGCCATGCATGCCTATTTTTACCAAATTAGCATTACTAATTACCAGGGGTCGGAATAGGTAGAGTTTTTAATTACCAAATGACATAAAACTACCTACGAAATCCTAACATGGATATGCCTTTTAAACCCGGAATTGGGGATTAATAAAAATTGTTTTCTCAAACTTCTGGGCTTGATATTATTGTCTAATAAAACTCTTTTTTGTGTTAAACACAAATTAAGCAGCGTTACACGTAACACGCCGGCAAATGGCGCTTGACGGAATTTTAGTACTCGCCGCCTGGCGGCTTGATAAAGTTTAATTATTTTCTATTTTATGTGCAAAGAGAGTAGAGAGATGAAAAAATTAAACAAACTTGACTCTAAGTATATATTTTTTATTAAACAGTATCTACAAATTAATGAAATGAAATGAAATAACAACAAATCAATCAGAATTTATTTCAACTATGTTAGAAACACTGGTGGAAGCTAAAGGTTCATCGTCCACATCATTTACTAAAGAATTAAAATATATTATCATAATTTTTCAATGTTTTCTTCTTTTAATCGGTTTCGATACGGGTGTAAGACCCACTTATATGACAAAAATGATCTTTCAACGTCAACTGATGTGAGCGGAGCAAATATAAGCCATGTTTCTTGGCTTCTTAAAATGTCGAAAATAAATGTTTTGTGTCCAAAGAAGGTAAACAAATTTAGAATACTAAATCAATCCCGGCAATGAATTAAAAAAGGCATATCCATATTAAGATTTCGTAGTAGCATATTTGACATCATTTGGTACTTAAAAACTCTACGTATTCCGACCCCTGCTAATTACGGCAACCTACATATATAATAATCAGATTCCTTGCAATTAAATAAACAAGTAATTTATTTCATTCATTAATAATATTAGCCCTATGTACAAACTGCCCCACTGCCAGGCACTGGCATCTTCTCATTATGAGAAGGGTGAGGCCATAGTCCTCCACGCTGACCCAGTGTGGGTTGGCAAAGTTCAGACATCATCGAAAACATAATCTAGAATTCTCAGATATACATGTTTCCTCACGATGATTTCCTACACCGTTAAACCTAGCGATAATTAACTACGTATTTAATACGCACATAACTTCGAAACATCAGATTGCGTGCCTTGCGATCGAACTCGAGATCTCTGTGTGGCAGTCTACAGTTCTTCCACAAGGCTATTGTTATCTTATCTTATCTTATCTTGTTACGGGGGCCAGTCAGTGCAGACCGGCGACACTTCGACCCAGTGGGATCTTTTGTGTCGGCCCCGAGATCTATACCTTAGCTATCTCCCTATGAATGTACTGCATCAATCGCAGCGTACACTTCAGAGGGAGAAGCCTGAAGTCCTCAGGGCTCGGATATGCCAACCCCATCAGACCCATCCTTAGTCCAGCCAACGCGTCACATTTACACAGTAGGTGTAATATGGACTCGTCCCGCTCACCACAGGCTCTGCAGATCAAATTGTTTGTCAAACTCAATCTGCACAGGAAGTCATTGGTGCCAAAGTGACCAGTAAACGCTCCTGTGAGCAGGCGTATTTGGCCCTTGTTGTACCCGCAGAACTTCCGGGTGAAGCCCGTGGCTCTGTTTGCAATGAATTTCTTGGAGTGTTCCAGACCCCTAAGGGCCATCCACTCCCGCCTGTGTTTATCATTGCCATGTGCATTCATAGCTGCCTTGACGGTACTCTCAGAGAGTCCTACAAATGGCTCGGGGCCAACAAATAGTTGCTCCGAGCCCTTCCTGGCCAATTCGTCAGCCTCCTCATTACCCTGCACACCTGCATGCCCTGGAACCCACACAAGCCTGACTGTGTTTTTCCTGCCAAGTTTGTTAAGGGCTTTAACACAGTTCAGGACTAGTCCGGAATCCACCCTACAGGAGTTCAGAGCCTTAAGAGCAGCTTGACTGTCACTGAGAATATAAACAGTCTTGTCAGTGACATTTTTGTTGATATTCTCCTGCGCGCAGGCAATTATAGCATAGGTTTCCGCCTGGAAGACCGTTGTATATTTGCCCATGCTTTGGCTCACCTTACAGTCGTTGGCATAAATACCAGCGCCTGATCCTGATTCCATTTTGGAACCATCGGTGTACCAGATGAGACAACCCTTGTTAGGGGATTGTAGACCTTGTCTCCATTCCTCCCTTGTGGGGACCTTTATTGTAAAATTCTTTTTGAATATGTGCATTGGTTGCATTTTGTCGCATCCCATGCTCATAATCACTTTGAGATCCTTTGAAATCTCCAGTTTTGTGTGTCGAGTTACCGGCATGTTGACGCTCCACAGCCCATGCACAGACAGTCTATGTAGCGCCTTCAACGCCTCCAACTCCACAACAATGTGTAGCGGCGTTAGGTCCAGCAGGATCTCTAACGCAGCCGTTGGCGTAGACGGGAACGCCCCTGTTATAGCCATGCAGGCCAATCGCTGCACCTTAGACAGCGCTTTCCTGCATGTTGCTAGTTTAGTTCTTGGCCACCAGACAATGCTTCCATATGTGAGTATGGGTCTTATCATTATCGTGTATAGCCACTTGATGACCTTGGGCTTCAGGCCCCAGGTCTTCCCATAAGTAGAACGAATCATGCCGAAGACCCGCTGGGCCTTCACTATGGCTTTGTCTACATGAGGTTTCCACATTAGCGTGCTATCCAGGGTCATGCCTAGATACTTCACCTCCGTGGACCATTTTAGCTGTGTACCATACATGGATAGAGTTTCCAACCCTGTCAGATCCCTCTTCCTAGTAAACGGCACAACAGTAGTTTTCCCTGGGTTGATCGATAAATGGTTGCTACTGCACCATTTTTCTACCATAGTCAGGGCCCTCTGCATGAGACTGGATACTGTGCTCGGAAATTTTCCATTGACGAGTATCACCAAGTCATCCGCATATCCGACCGTTAAGTACGGACCTTTGTTGAGTTGTTCTAAGAGTGAATTAACCACCAAGCACCATAAGAGTGGTGAGAGTACTCCACCCTGAGGGCAGCCTTTGGTGGTCGTTGCAATCATTTCATCCCCTAACAACTCAGACCTAATAATTCTTCCCCTGAGCATACAATCGATCCACTTGCAAATGGTTGGCTCTATGCCGTGATTTGCCGATGCCACACTAATGGCATCAAAGGTGGTCCGATCGAAAGCTCCCTCAATATCCAGGAATGCAGCAATGCATAATTCCCGGTTATCTAATGCATGTTCTGCCTTGTTTACCACAAAATGCAGTGCCGTCTCAGTGGATTTGCCCGACTGGTAAGCACATTGTAGCCCGTGGAGGGGGAATTTCCCTAATGCTCCCTCCCTGACATGTCTATCTACTAACTTCTCCAGGGCTTTCAGGAAGAACGACTCAAGACTGATAGGTCGCATGCCTTGGCTTCCTCGTAGTCAGCTTTGCCTGGTTTCGGTATGTAGATGACTTTAACTCGCCTCCATATCTTTGGAATATATCCAAAAGCTATGCAGGCTCTGTATAGTCTGCACAAATGCGGAACCAAGAGTGCAGCTCCCTGTTGTAGGATAATGGGGTAAACCATGTCTGGACCAGGTGACTTGAATGGTTGAAAACCATTTAAAGCCCATCCGATCTTCCCTTCATCCACTACCTTCCTTGCAGTGTCCCAATCTGCTTTGGTTGTACGGTAGCTTAGTTCAACCAGGCTGATCGGGTCCTCCTGCTCCTTTTCTATTATCTTACAGTCTGGAAAGTGTGTGTTTAGCATAATTGCTAGTGTCTCCTTACCAGACTCGGTTCGCTGCCCATTGTTATCTTTAATGGATGTCAATGGGTGTGCTCTGACAGTCGAGATTGCTTTGGAGAGTCTCATTCCTTCAGGAATAGTACTAATGTTTTCACAGTGGGCTCTCCAAGCCTTCCGTTTGGCTTTTCGCACAGCTTTGTTGTAGTTGGTCAAGCAGCGAGCGTAACCACTATAGTCCCTGCTGGTCCTAGCATTGTTGAACGCTCGCCTGGCTTCTGACCTCAGCTTGACCAACTCTGGCGTCCACCACGGTACCCTCTTGGGCCTAAGTTCCTTTTCAGGACAGTTACTAGTCCAGGCCGTATTCACTGTCTGGACCAATTTGTCGGCTGTAAACTCTATATCTAGTATAGAATTAAGCTTACCCTTAGAATCCTCCAGATCTATTCTGAGGTCACTCCTAAAGGAGTTCCAGTCAGTGTTCCTAGGATTCCTTCTACGTGCTGTAGGAGCTGGAACCAGCGTCCTGTACTTAAAGCATATGTAATTATGATCTGACAAGGTTATCTCGTCAGACACATGCCACTCGACAATCTTAGTGCTAGCCCTGTTGGTAGCTAACGTGATGTCAATTACCTCCGCTCGCCTACAGTTAACGAACGTTGGCCTGTTTCCCTTATTTAGAATTTGTAAAGAGGTACTTACCACATATTCCAGTAGCTTCTCCCCTCTTACATTCACATCCGTGCTCCCCCAGACTGTGTGGTGTGCGTTGGCATCGCACCCCAGGATCATGTCCAGGTTCTCCCGGCTGCCATATTCAACAAGGTCCTTTATCTGTCTAGATACAGTTTCCTTGTCCGTATAGTCGAGGTATGCAGAGGTCAGGATTACAGTATCCCGCCCTCCGCTCCCTCGCACATCGATCTTAACTGTCGTAAGATCCCTAGAACAGAAATTGTATAAAGGCATTGCATTTATGCCATTTCTGACATACACACATGTCCTTATATCATTAGTGGAACAGTTGTGAAAAATAACACCTCCCGTCCCACCCAAACCTCTAATCCTTCCCTCTTTAACATAAGGTTCCTGGATCAGGGCAATATCATATTCCTTCATCCGCAGGTGGCGAGCCAAAACGGCCATCGCCCCGATGCAGTGATGAAGGTTTATCTGTACGCACCTTAGTCCTGCCATTTGGTCTGCCTACATGGTGTCGTCAATTGTGGCAGGCACTACTGGCCGCTCTCCCTCACTCCCTTCCTCCATCAGCGCCTCCGCAGCCTCCGGCGACGACAAATCAAGACAGTCAATGTGTCCGATTATGTCGTCGGTCTTCGGAGACGTGCATGGCGACGATGAGTAGAGAGCCGTATCTGGTTCATGCACCACTGGGTTCACGGGCTCCTCCCCGTCCCCCACCTGTGGCTCTTGTGTCGCAGCTGGGGCCCCCTCCCCCACGCCGGCATCCGCTGACACCTTCTGCACGTTCAAGTCCTCAAGGATTTTGAACGTGCTTTTGTCCATGCCAGCATGGAGACAGAAGCCGTCTGCCTTGATCACCGCAGCCGACACTCTGTCCACCAGGACGATGCGCCTGGTGTGCGTCTCTTCAACCTGCGTGCCCAGCACCTTCCACTCGCAGGTCCTCAGAGAGGGATTGAGGCGCTGCAGCATGGTCAGCACCCTGGAGGCATCTAGGCACCAGGTATTCCTGGTCTTCCAGGCCATCTTTATTGGCCTTGGAAGCTCCTTGGCGCTGACCACTCTGAGCTTCATGTTTCCAACGGATTTGCCGTTGAGGCCGCGAAGCCACTCTGCGGCTCTCTCACCCTCACAAGTCAGGTGCAGAGCTCCTCCAAGCAGTGCACCAACACTAATGGCCGGTAGAGGATCCAGCGGGGCCTCTAGCTCGTCCCAAATGGCCACCCTTACAAGTTCCACCTGTTTTGCATCAAGCAGAACGTCAGGGAAGCTGTCGGCAACAACGGCCATTTTCACCCCCGTCAGCGCCTCCCTGTAGGAGTCGCCTTGGGTCTTGGCTCGTTTGGTTGCACCTGCCTGAGCAACGGTATCGTCGCTGGCTTCCCTGACCCTTTTAGAATTGGCTGCATCGGGTGCCAGTGCCACCTGCCGCTGCAGCTCACGCCGCTTACGGTTGGCACACCCGCTGCGCCTCTTCCTGCCCCGGGTATGGTCTGCAGAGTGTGCAGCAGAGTTTGGCTCCCCCTTGGGGTGTGCCTCGCTCGACTGCTCCTTACTTGCCTCCCCGATCTTGGAGGGTTGACACCCACTCCCCGAGGTTGTCGCGCTGGGATCCCCTTTTGGGTATTCCCTGCGAATCTGACCCCCTCTGTGGCTGCCACGCCCTCTGTATTGGTAGCCCTTTCCAGGGTTACCCCCTCTCCATCCCTTAGAACCCGTGTGAGCACCACTCCCCTGGCTCACGCTCGGACGGCCAGTAGGGCCATCACGGCCATGCAGCTTGGGTATGTAGGTGCTCCCACGTGCAGCTCCTACACTAACAATAACCTCTCCCCCTAAGGGTCCAGAGGTCCTATGTTGCTCGCCCTTATCGGTCAAGCCCTTGGTTATGTTTGTGAAAGAATCCATTTTTGGTCTATCAAGTTATTCACCTGCTGGCTCCCCACCCACCATGGAGCCCTCAACGTTGGGGGTGCCTTGTTCAGGCACCAGGGCTACCAGCTAGGTATAGCGCCCCCAAGTGAGCTGTCCCCGAGACGTACAGCACTAGTTGCTCCACCCCAAACCACTGAGGTGGGAAACGAGCACTGCCGGCTGGAGACCTCTTCACCCAAGGACACTCACCTGGCGGCCGCATGAGCGGACACCGCAGCCGATTGATCGCAGCTGGTTAGACTACGACCTCCCGTGTGAGAGGAAATCCGGACCAAAGGGGCGTGTTGCAGATCAGCGGCACCACTATCGCCACATCACCACTCAACCCCCAGGACTCCTTCATCCCTCCGTACGGGTCCCCGCGCACGGCACAAACACGCGGGAGATCATTACTATCCATCGTCTGTCGTTCGACGATGAACCCGCCGGAACATGACCTCTCCATCCCAGGCAGTGGTCGTCTGGTGGTTTTAGTTACGTCTATTTCAGAGGGAACTAGACCAATAACAGGGGGCAACCACGTGAAGGCTTCCTCACCAGACTTGCCTTAGGGATCTACACGACTGTTGCGCTCTCCCCTAAGACCATTAGCACTTTACCCGTCTTGAAGAGTCGAGTAAAGCAGGTTTGCATCTATACTAAACAAGCAGCTGATCCAGTGAAGCTAAAGAGCAGAAAAAGCAAGCTAGGCAGTGCAACTATTAAAGCATATATACAAACCCCCCCCAGGCTATTGTTACTATTAAACAAGTAATATTTAATTATTCAATCTCTTACATCCGGTGCATAAACGTTTACAGAATATTTTCCTCACAGGAAAACTTATTCACGGAAAATGACGAATAGTGAGTGATGAGTACAGGAAGATACCTCGTTGTGGCATTGACATGATGACCTAGACCTACTGCAGTCAAAGAATCGTCTTAAAGGTTTGGAACTAAATATCTAACTAATACTACACTAATATTATAAAGAGAAAAGACTTGTATATTCGTTTGTAATAAGTAAGCTCTGAAACGAATGAACCGAATTTAAGCATTCTTTCACCATCAGAAAGCTATTTTATCCAGAAGCAACAAAGATATACATATAACATCACATCTACTTTTGTAAATGGAAAAGTTTAGAAACTACTTTGTAATAGGTATTAGATGTTACTTACAGATAAAACATGTCCTTGATTAATATTTGGAACACTTTTTATCGCTGTATGCGTTCCCGATAGATTCACAGAGGCGAAGCAGCGGGCTAGGGCAGGAAGGTAGTTGGTATATAATGTAATTATATATAATTATGTATGGACCATTTATTCTTCCTTTCTGTTTTAGTAAACAAATAAGGCGTACTGGTAGCTAATGTCTGTACACAGACAGTACAATAACTGAATGATTTTATAATGAGTCTGTTTATACGCAGCTATCGCCTCATCGCTAAAACCACGCTGGCTGTTATGAGTTCAAATCTTATAATCAGTATTCGCACGGAGCTTAAAAACATAAAGACAACGGAGACAAAGAACAACCAGATTCAGAACAGCTATTTGTGATCACACAAATTTTTAAACAGTATGGGGATCGAGTCCACGGCATTCGACGCAGTGGCAACGAATTAGTGGCGACCATTTAAACCACAGAACAGGAAAATCTATGCTCTGTAATTTAAACCAACTCTTCTTTTTCTGTTACCTTGACAACGTGTATGAGATATTTCATAATGATCGGTCGAGTAGTTAAGCCATGAATCCGTAACAAACAAACTCATATTCGCATTTATAAGTATAGTTAGGATGTATAGATATCGACTAGTTACAATGGTATAATTTGTATAGATATGGTATTATACGCTTTTGTCCCCGAAGGGATAACTGCAGGGATACCAGTATTACAATATACATGTAGGAGAGTAGATTAAAAAGTACTCGGCCTTACTAAAAAAATAAACACATACAAAATCAATTACAGAGGACCTTAAATAATTTCTCGCTGTTTCTTTATTTAAATCGTAGTAGGAGCACTCCATGCATGAAATTTCGAATGGTGGTAAATATCAGTGTATGGTAGTTCACTTTAATAAAAGCTCAGTATTTCTTTATTGGTACTGAAAATTTAAACTTTTGTGCCAAATATTTTTTAAGTATTTGCGGAGAATTTTATTACACTATTTTACTCAAAAGACATCTGCAGCTAAAGCACACAGAATTCTTGTCAAGACTTACGGTGACAATGCTCTTTCGGATACGACATGCAGAGATCTCTTGAAAACTACTGCTTCAATGGCAGAAAAGAAAAGGCTTTTTGCACCGGATCGTAACTGGTAATGATACATTAAGGTAGAAAATCGTGGGATAAACCCGGCCATGCATCAACATCGTCCACAAAACCAAGTATCCATAATTCGAAGCTTCTTCTTTGCATTTGGTGGGATCAGCAGTGGGTAATCTATAATGAGCTGCTCAAATCGAATGAGACTATCACGGGAGATCACTATCAACTTCACTTGATACGTTTGAGTCAATTCCTAAAAGAAAAACGGCCGCTTTATGAGCAGAGACACGACAGAGTGATTTTGTTACATGACAACGCTCGGCCTCACGTCGCAATACCAGTGAAAACCTGTCTGGAAACGTTTAAATGGGAAGTTTTACCACACCCGCTGTATTCACCTGACATAACCCTTCCGATTTTCACCTATTCCGTTTGATGGCACATAGCCTAGCTGAGCAGTGCTTCCATTCTTAATAAGATACTAAAAAATAAATCGATTCTTAGATAGCCTCAAAAGACAGTGATATCTAGTGATGGGAAATACATTGAGTTAAATGTTTTTGTTCTTTGTATCTTAAATAAAGCTTTAATTTTGTGCAAGAAACAGCAAGAACTTATTCAAGGTCCTAATATATTTTTATTTTTCTACGTAATCACCATCAATTTGAATGCACATCTGCATCTTCAAAGCTGTTGAAAAATAATTCGTCCTGAAAGTCAAAATACGCGTCCACTGCTACTTTGACCTCGTCATTTGTCGAAAATTTCTGACCTTTTAAGTGTTTTTTTAGATTAGGGAACAGAAAAAAGTCGGATGGTGCCAGATCAGATGAATAAGGTGGATGCGGTAACACTTTAAAGCCACAGTTATGAATTTCTGCCATTGATTGCACAGATCCTGAGCTCCTGAGCATTCCTGGACATTTTCTTTTATTTTCTCACGTAAACGACGTAGTAATGTGCAGTAGTAATCAAAGTTTATATTCTAACCTTTTTCAAGATAATCAACCATAATAACGCCCTTCGAGTCCCAGAATATTGAAGCCATCACCTTATTTGCCGACAAAATCGACTTAGCCTTTTTAGGGGGTGGTGAACCGGGTCTTTCCCACTGTTTTGATTGTTGTTTTATTTCCGGTGTACTGTGATGAACCCATGTTTCATTCATAGTAACAAAACGGCTTATAAAATCATCTACATCGGCTTCAAATAACTCCAAACAGTCGCGTGAAATAGTTAATCCCGTATTTTTTTGTACGACTGAAAGCAGTCGCGGGACCCCTCTCGCTGACACCTTGTGGAAACCCAATTCGTTAACTATGATGATTTGTGTTCGTTCATAACAGATGCCTATAATCTCGGCTATGTCTCTAATTTTTAATCTGGGGTCTTGCATAACTAAATCAAGTACCTTTTCAATATTTCCTTCAGTAGTGGACGTTGAAGGCCTTCCAGTGTGGGGTTCGTCTTTCACACTCTCTACCACGCTTGAATTCCGCTATCCATTTTTTGACAGTTGAATATGACAGAGCAGAATCCCCTAACGTACTGACCATATCATCATGGATGGCCTTTAGTGATAACCCCTTATTATGGAGGTACTTAATTACAGCACGCTGCTCAATTTGCTCCATTTGAGGAAATTACGGCGGGTTGCTTGATAAATAAATTTATAAAATCACATTTGATTATCGTACACGTTTCGAACTCCACACAGTTACCTAATCGGAACTGAATTAAATAATGTGGGTAGTTATGATTTTAAGAATTGAATGTATCTGTATCTGGCCGAGTACTTTTCAATCCACCCTCTTATATGTAACCGTATAGATATTTTACAGCCTCAATTACCTGGCCGATATTCTCATGTAAACAAAACAACTATTAGTTACATCACAATACTAGAAAAACCCATAGGTACAGTGCCAACAGATAATTGTACCCGGAATGATAGCGAGACCAAGGTTCCGCCGCCATCGCGATCGTTCGTATCTATGTAATTTGTCACGCACCTAATAGACACAGCTAGACAAGTGATTGATGTGACAGACATACAGAATACCCATTAAATCACTTGCAATACTTCAGTATAGGTTTAAATAATATATAACAATAATATCATCCATATTATATTACCCATATTAAGTACTTTATGGACTGTACATGTTTTACCGCTGTAATCCTTACTTAATATTATAAATTCGAAAGTTACTCTGTCTGTCTGTCTGTTACCCTTTCACGGCTAAACCACTCAGCCGATATAAATGAATTTTGGTACAGATATAGTTTAAAACCTGGGAAAGGACATAGGCTACTTTTTATTGATGTAGATACCACGCGGGCGGAGCCGTGCGCAAAAGCTAGTCAATAAACAAATTATTTATTAATTATATCAGCCCTTTGTATTAACAGTCTCACTGCTAAGTACGGGCCTACTTTCAGAGTGAGAAGGGTAAGGCCATAGTACACCACGCTGGTCCAGTGTGGGTTGGCAGATCTTACACATATTCTAGAACATTATGTTTACCTCTCAAACATGTAGCATGATTAAATCACTTGCAATATAGTTCAGTATAAGTTTAAATAATATATAATTGTATCAGTCCTGTGTAGAAACTGTCCCACTGCAGGCACGTGTCTCTTCTCAGTATGAGAAGAGTCAGGCCATAGTCTACCACGCTGGCCCAGTGCGGGTTGGCAGACTTTACACATCTTCTAAAACTCTCAGTCATACAGGTTTCATTACGATGTTTTTCTTTGCCGTTAAAGCAAGCGATAATTAACTAGTAGTAACTAACAAAAGTCAGACGGAAGAAATAAATAGAAAGTACGCACCGTACTTCGTGATCGTACTCGCGACCTCTGCGTGGCAGTCTAACACTAGGTTATCACTGCCTTTTTTATAGTCGTTTTACTGAAAACACGAAATAATGCATACAATGTGCACCTAATTGTACATTGACGAGAGGCATCCTATTTGTGCCTTGACCGCATGCGAGCTACCGTATGATCGGCGTAGGTCTTCGTCGGCACTTTATCAGAATTGACTGGGTATTCAAAAATTAAAGTATATTTTGAAGTATTTTTATTTCCTGAATAGTTTGCCCCTGGCTCCGCTCGCGTAAATGTAGGTTAGGTTACTAACCTTAGTGACAGTACTTTTTTTCTGGATGGAAGGTTCTGTTACCTTGACAACGCGTATGCGAACTTTCATGATGATCGATGGAGTGGTCGGCGTGAAAGTGTAACAAAATTAATTCTTCCATTCGCATTTATAATACTAGATGTTGCCCAAAATCGTTGTACTATAAGATTAAGGGCTTGTCCCACCACCTCCAAATCAATATCTATAAGAAAAAATTCTCGCCATCTCTCTTCTTTAACCTAACAAGAGAGAGACAGAATGGGATTTATCTTTCGGATAACGTTTACTTGTTAGTTGTGGGACTGGCTATAAGAAGTTTTCTTAAAGGCGCCAGCAAAACCTACCGTTTTTATTTCGTATACGCGGTCTAACAGAGAGAGAATCTATAATGTATTTGTGGTTGATAGTTGACATGATTACGTACTTTAGTCAGGTAAGGACCAAACCTTGGCACAGTTGTTTTACCTCCGGTTGCTTGACCTAACTGGACGGTGACCTACGTGGCTGAGTCACAAGAAAGTCCTAACAGAAAACCCATTACAGCTGCTATAACCAAGAAGGCCTAAGTCTGGGTAAGCCCGATTATTTGTCGCTTTCAAATGAGCAGGTAGTTTGTTTTATTTTTTACAAGATACGAGGGATTTAATAACTGTTGTAATACAACTATTTCTAGAGAGGTTTCTAGAGAGCTCCCGCACTAGGGCTAATTGCGACAGAATATTACAATGGTTGAAACACGAACACAAAGATAACTTAGACTAGAAACAATTACATAAATAAATGCACAACCGATTGGTGTGGAATCACACATACATACAAATTCTTAAGCATGCAAATCACTACAACAATCTGGAATATGCAAATGTTCTAGATTAAAAAGAAATAATAAATAAAAAAAAGAAATGATTACATTTTTATTTCTTCTTCATTCTTAACATAAACAAAGCAACTAAATAAAATATATACTTATGAATCGAATAGCAATCTGGTGGTCTAAATGATCGGTTTCTGCCTACTTTAGGGATGACGATCTGCGAAAGACTGCAGGCAGATGCTGGATGCGGCAAGCCGAAGACAGGGCGCTATGGCGCTCATTAGGGGAGGGCTATGTCCAGCAGTGGACTATTATAGCCTGATGATGATGATGATGATGATTAAAACCTAATTTTGTAATTATCTGCATGAATGGCGTAGTGGTAAAGGTGTTGGTAGTGACCAATGCGCCGAGTGTTGAGGGTTCGAATCCTACACGGAACAAATATTTGTGTGATCCACTAATGCTTGGATCGATTCTGGATGATCTTTGTGTCAATTTTTTTGTAAAGTCCGCGCGATACAGGAATTATTACTAGTACAAGAGATGTCTTGAAAACCAATTATAAAAATATTGCACTGAGAGATATACATATATTTATATTTTTATTATTAATTATTTGCGGCTCATACAAGTAAGTACCAAAAAATAGCATTAGTTTATGGAATCTTAACGTGCATAAGAAATGAATAAATAAAAAAGATTCCAACTTCATTCAATTGCTTAAATGTGTAGCTATCGCATGAGTTCAGTTTTTTTTTACTAAACTATAATTGGGCAAAATGGTACCGAGGAGTACCTTTAGCTTGACAATCCCAACTACTGCAATAATTCCAAAATTGTTGAAGTTCAGGAGTTCAGAATTATCAATATTTTTATTGTAACATGTACTAATAGGTGGACATAGGATTGTCTATTGCACTAGTTCGAGTGGGCAATCTGATTACAATGGATACACCAAGTAACGGGTATTTTTAACACATGACTTCGTTTATACACAAGGAAACTCATACATTAAATGAACGCAATTGCTGCTAAAGCGATTGCGTGATGGATTCTTTCCTTTCAAATTAATATGATATAATTTTATGTACAGACGCTTGGTCACACTTATTAAATTAATTACAATATACAAAAGTCTATAAGGAAGCACGTCTTTATATATCAACATAGGAACAAAGAAAACCATTATATTACCTTACGTTGTTACTCAAATAGCCATGATCATGATCACGCATAATTCATTCTGTTTAATGCTATATGTATAATGTTTTATTGATTTAGAGTTAATAGTAGATCTTATGTTTTGTATTCGTTTATGCATATGTTAGATACTATTGGACAATATAGAGACTGCGTGGTAGAATACAGAAATCGGCATAGTAAGATTCCCGGGTCGGGCTAAGAAGAAAAGAATCAGAAAGAAAGGGAACCCGGCACGCACCTCCGGATTGCCCACCCCAATTATTGCTCTGAATAGGGATTGCCACGACGTGGGACCCGGGCGTACTCCAACTTGTAGTATTCCGCTTCATCCTGAGGCATCCTGAAGAATCCAAAAGTTAGGTGTAACCTTTGGAGCAAAGAACCCATTCCTAACCCAATCCCTAACGACCCATTTTCGTCTGATAAGATTCTTCCTGACTGAATAATCAAGGAACGTCGGGCAGATTTAAAAAAAATTGTTCGTTGGCCAGTGCAAGTCAAACGTGTTCAGGTGGAGATTTAAGGATGGTAATCATCTGGGTTGCTTGTGTGATGTAATCTGAACGGTATCCTACCCTACATTGTACTTTGCATGCACCAATATCTGCAAATGGGAAGACTTGATAGACCGCAATAGTATTATTTGTTGCAATATTTGGCATCAAAACACAGACGATCGTGATTTAAGATAACTAAACATGAAAAAAAAAGATCTCTCCTATTCATATATCTTACTATATGTGCCCGCGGTTCCACCCGCGTTTATAATTACTGCGCTGCCCCCGTGGGTCGTAGCGTGATGTTATATCCTATAGCCTTCCTCGATAAATGAGCTATCCAACACTAAAATATTTTTCAATTCGGACTTAAGTTCCTGAGATTAACGCGTTCAAACAAACAAACAAACAAACAAACTTTTCAGCTTTATAATATTAGTATAGATATGACTGCACGGATGGCGTAGTAGTTTTAGTGGTCGCCTCGCCACTGGCTCTTCACAGAGTGTTGTGGGTTCGAACTCCAAACGGGACAAAAAAAATTGTGTATTCCACAAATGGTTGGTGGATGTTCTTTGTGTCAATTGTTTGAATATTTGTAAAGTCCCCCGCGATACAGGAATAATTCAACGAGCGGGTATTGTCTTAAAAAAATATAGTTTAGGCAAAGGTGTATCATTCCTACATTGTGTCAAATATGTTTTAGGTCACACGTAATATGCCCCATATTACACGAGTTGTCTTGAAATATATATACATATGTATATGAGTCTATTGCCGTCTACTGGACACAGTTTCAGGCTACGTGCTGCTACTGGGATATACTTTGATATAAAAACCCAATAGCACTTTTCCCGACGCGGGAATCGAACGCCATACTTTATGGACAGCAGAGCAGTCGCATTCACAACCGCTGCGCCACCGAGGCAGTCTAATTAAATATATATTTTATACTAATTCTTAGAATGGACATTACTTATAATACAATTTACACATAAATGGGATATAATAAAACCATGTGGGATGTGTTTTATGATGGAGACCGCCATTTTCAATTCAATTAATAAACGATTTTATTGATTAGTCTGATTTATATTTGGCATATTGACAAATACGGCTTTTTATGCTTCCTACTGCGATTATTGACAACTTCATTAAGAGAAATGAATCATATCAATATAGAAAACCGCCGAAATCTGTAATTAAGCACCGTAATAGCCCGCGTTTTATATGTATTTATTTCCGAAGTAGAAGGCAGAAATCTATTACACCCACATATACTTAGGCTTGCATATTCGAAGAAGTTATATAAATAATTAATATTAATAAATTTAATTTTCTGTAGTTTTAATATTATTAATTATTTGTAAACATTGTGCATCAGTTTCTTTTAATTTGACATTAGTTTTGTTATTTTAACAGCATTATTTGTTTGCACGTTTGTTGAATGTAATTACTTACTTATACTTACTTAGTTTTATTACACATATACGAGCATAGATTATAAGTATTTTATTTTTATTAATGCACGTCGTGGCAGCCTATAATTACGGCAGCAGTATACAGGCTGATTGGTAAAAGACTGGACATATTGAAGGAGGGTATTCAGTACTCGATTCTGGACCCAAATATCTAAAAAAATAGGTATTTAAAATTTGACCTGGTTATCCAATAAAAACTTAATATGCGGACACTCTTGCGCATATTATACCAAAGCTAAACAAAACCTCCGCCCCCACCCCCACTACCGCAACCTGTACTTGCCCGAATTTGCACCCCTGCTCGTCCTTTTCTTATCAAAGGTCATTAGCCTCCGACAACTGTGTGCGACCGACGCGCGCAGTGACCACATTTTATGGATATGCCTACAAATTTTCATAAAGGTTTTCTTTTGCAGGTTACACACATTTTATTATTATAATTTTTTATACGTTACTTCTGACTATAAATTATTATGTCCTTAAGTATGTACAATGTTTAACCAGTCACAGTGTAGAATGTATGCCTGTGTATGTATTACTAAAATGTTGTAGTGCATGCTTTGTTGGTTGTCCATAAATAAATTAATAAATAAATTGTAGCCAGTTTTAACTGTAGCTCCGTTTCATTTAATACGTAATAATAATATCTACCAGACCAACGAGAATCATTACTTGGATAAATCTCAATGATGTAATCCATTATTTGTTTGTGTGCCTAATTACATCCAAATCGGTTCAACGGTTCACCCTTGATTGCGCAAAAAATATATACATATATTTCTTTAAACTTAACAGTTATAAATTAATTTGAGTTGCGGACTTGATAGACGTTGTCCTGCTCGAACATTGACTTGCAAACCATTAGCAGCACTTTGTCGCCCACGTCTCACGTTAGTCTTAGTTTTGTTGGGGTATCTTGGTACCTAGCTGTGCAATTCGTGAAACCATTTACGTAAAACAGGCTAGATTCAAGCCTAACAGACAGCAGCGGTGAGATTGGAATGCTTACGACACAAAGTCAATGCGCCAGGCTAATATTAAATGCTATGTCCTTGTAAAGTTTAACATAAACAAGTCTAAAGTAGTAGCAGGCATCGTATTCATTCAGCAATCGTTAAAATTACGATGTTAGATTGAATTACAATGAAATACAGCCGGTTACAAACTGCACGACTGGTTTGTTGTTGTATCTTCTTTATACTTGAGCTTTGCTTTTGTCGGTGGAGTATACGCCATCTTTCTCGATTTTCGTCCAATAATACCTTGACCTCCTTATAAGACATGGCCTTCGCCTTTTCTTTTAATTGACCTGTTAATGCCCTTCTGGGTCTGCCCCATATTCTCTTTCCTTCCACTTTTCTTTCTATGATGTTTTTTATAAAGTCGTCATGTCTTATAAGGTGACCAAACATCTTTCCTCTTCTGTTCTCAATTGCCGTCAAAATGTTGCGTTCTTCTTGGACAAGGCTTGTTGTTGTATAGTATACTAGATATTGCCTGCAACTTAGCTTGCAATAATGTAAATTTCGGCAATAAATGTCTATCCTTCGGGCACAGTACCCTTTTCCAGGATGAAAGATACCTTATATCCTTTTCTGTACCGCTTACAACGTGTATGCGAAATTTTAAGATGATCGGTCATGTTGTTTAGACTGCGCCGAGCGTAAGACATAATGACAGAGCTCGTGCGGCGCATATTCAATACTCAATACTCAATACTCAATACTCAATACTTTATTGCTTCCATAATGTATAATTACAGGTGGTATTCTTAATCTATGGTAGCATTTATGGACCCTGTAGGGCACTGCACAGTGTAGGAGAGAGGAAGAAGAGGGCTTACTTTGTAATTTCTTAGAACTACTGACTATTTATTTATGTTAATTAAATTTAATAATTTAGATTATTAGTTCATTATGTTAAATTATGATATGTTCATAATACAATATATCTGATTATTTATTCAATATTTAATAAATTACAATACTTATTATTATTTATAACAGCACTTATTGCACACTATAATTGCTATTTAATTATTATAATTATTTTATTGCGTTAAGTATTTAATGGAATTAGATTATTTGCTGTTAAATTTATAATTAAAATTGATGTATAGGTAAATATATATTTGTTAAGTTATAATTTATCATTCAAGAATTCTTGTATTGTGTAGTAGCTTTTATTAATTAAAAATTCTTTTAGCTTGCTTATAAAAATATTAAATTTGCTTATATTTTTAATGTATTCCGGTAGTTTATTATATATTTTTATAGACATAACCAAAGGACTTGTAGAGTGCATAGTTATTCGTGAAGAAGGAAGATTTAATCTACTTTTATGTCTCAGGTTAAATTTAGTTACTTTATTTTCTCGTGTTGTGTAGAATTCTGGGTATTTACGAACAAACTTACTGATCTCTAATATATATATGCTAGGCAAGGTTAGGATTTTATGGGATTGAAAGTGTGGTTTACATGTGTCTGTTTCCTGTATGTTAACTAAAATTCTAATTAGTTTCTTTTGTATTCTAAATAGGGTTATTGCATCTACGGTGTTTCCCCATAGCATTATACCGTATGAGAGCCAAGAGTAAGCGTAAGCATAGTATGTAACCAGCGCTGTGGGTAAGTCTGTGGTGATTTTAACTTCTCGTAAAGCATATGCGAATTTAGATAGTTTCATTCGGACGTTTTTTACATGAGATTTCCAATTTATATGTGAATCTATTGTTATACCCAGCAGAGTAAATTCATTTACAGTCTCAATATCTAACCCTTTAAACTTGTAATTTATATTAATAGGTTTTTTTTGGTAGGGATAGAAGGTTATTATTTTTGTTTTTAAAAAATTAATTTGGAGATTGTGGTCATTCATCCAAGCTACTGTTTTGTTGAATATAGAGTTGAGGTTTTCATTGAGATTTAAACTGATGTTACATGAGGTAAGTAAGGAGATATCGTCTGCAAATAAGACACAAGGACCATCAATAGTTTTTGGCAGGTCGTTTATGTATACAAGGAACAATAAGCACCCTATTACGCTACCTTGAGGAATTGAAGCTTTAATATTTATTTTGTTAGAGCGGATGTATTGTAATTCATTTGTTGCTTCATTAAAATATTCGATTTGTACAAGTTGTTGTCTGCCTGTTAGATATGATGTAAGCCATTCGTGAGCTTTGCCACGTATGCCTATACCATATAATTTATTTAGTAGTATTCCGAACTGCACTTTATTTGTGCTTTGGTCATATCAAGCAAAATCCCTATTGCATATTGTTTGTTATTTATTATATTGAGGGCTTCTTGAATGTATTTAAAAACTGCTAATGTTGTTGATTTATTTCTTTGGAAACCATTCTGGCACTCGTCAAATACTTTAAATTTTTTACAAAAGGAATATATACGGTTACACATAGCTTTTTAGCTAATCGGCGGTGCGCAGCCGCCATAGTAAAATTGTATGGAGGATTTGAAGTGCTTTTTAGATAAATATGTATCTTTATTGTCAACCAATAACTTAAATATTTGGGACGGACAAATTGTAATATAACTATTTATGTTTCGTTTAAGCTGTAAAATAGGATAGATTTCTACTGTTATAATCTAAAAATCACGTAACGCGAGCTTACGTTTTTGCATTTTCTCATCGCATGCTGTATCACTCTTTTTAGGTTAAGGAAGAGAGATGGCGAGACTTTTATCTTATAGATAAATGCTATTTGGAGGTGGTGGGACAAGTCCTTAGTTTTTCGTTTGAAATTTTTTTATAGGCAGCACGCTGTGACTTATGGATATGAGGTGAGATGTTGTTGAAGTCCATTCATCCTCATATTTGTAATTATTGTTGTGCCAAATTATTTGAATACTAGGAAATTTCGAATTTTGGTTATAAGATAGATTCTGGTCGACATTTGTGATGACAATTTCTGCATGTGTATAATTTAACAGTTAGATTTTACACCGATATTCGGAACATCCATTGGCTAAACACAAATTTTTGCCCAGAATGGAATTCAAACCCACCATACTCGGCAAAGTGGTCGAGACAAAGGAGACACTTAAACCAGTACTCCATTCATGCAGTCCAAACTTCCTTTTAATTATACGCTTTCGACTGCTTGCCACTACTTATAAATTCTACTTTCGACATTGACGCAATGAAGCAACCGCTGACAGATACTAATAGTAGTTGTTCTCGAAACTTAGATTAGGGTTAAGGGTGAAGGGTTAAGTTAATGTAATTAAACTTAACCAGTAGATAGTTAAGTTATTTACTTGTTACAACATGAGTTTTAGTAACCAGTAGTTCGCATGTTAAGGGGCCTTCTATGTTGTTGCAATTATTTATTGGTACCAACGACCGGTCTTGTACTTGAACTTATGATAAAATGAGTGTTATGAGTAGTAGGGCCTCACTGATTTCAGCATGAATGGGGACCGGCTCGACCGGGGAAATACTACCCTCTCACAGAATATCGACGTGAAATAACAGTGTTCTTACTGTTGTGTTTCGTTTGGTGAGTGAGAGTGTCGGAGGCCTAATCACCCTCTCTCCCCCTTCCCGCTCCTTCTCCTTCCCACTTTATTTTTTCCTAAAGGGTCGGCAACGCGCAAGTGATGCCTCTGGTATTGCAGGCGTCCATAGACTACGGTGACCACTTACCATCAGGTGGGCTGTATGCTTGTTTGTCAACTGAGATACACAAAAAAATAAAGTTGCTGTCCCCCGGTTTAACCTTTGTTTATGATAACTACTCCGCTCCCGTCGCTAGTAGCGTGATGTTATTAAGCCTATATGATTTTGCCTGTGACTTCACTCGCGTTAATTTATATTTTGTCAATAACCTTCTATCCATCGGGAACCCTGACGCATAATTTCATGATGATCGGTCGAGTAGTTAAGGCGTCACAATCAAACAAACAAACTGGCATTTATAATATTAAGTTAGGATAACGTTCTTTATGAAGAGCGCTATAAAACGCAAATATATTTTTTGAAATCCGGTTGGTAGTCCACGACATTCGCTTAACAACAAAAAATCTGTCAGATTCCAGCTTAAATTATAACAAGAGGCACAAAGACCTTGTGAATTCAAAACATCTTAATGTATCACACGCTTTTTAAATAAACTCTTATACAACAGCTTTGTCCGTCCGTCCGTTTGGCTGTTATACAACTTTCAACTCAAGAACCGTAAGAGCTAGAGACTCGCGGTTAACGCCATTCGACTCAGCATAGTCGATATACCCCCGAAATGACTATGACCTTTGACCTCTGATCTCAAGGTCACGTGATACCATCTTTCAACTCAAGAACCGTAAGAGCTAGAGACTCGCGGTCAGCGCCATTCGACTCAGCATAGTCGATATACCCCGAAATGACTATGACCTTTGACCTCTGACCTCAAGGTCACGTGATACCATTTTCTCGAACTCTAAGATTTTCGGCAATTCATGGCCGTTTCTCACTTGTTTGTACCATGTTAGGATTGAACACAAAATACTCAGCGCAGTGCAAATATCGTTGCGACCATTTAAATTTTAAACCATTGCGGCATCATTCCAGTTGTGCAATCGTTCTATATGTAGCCAGCCTTACATGATTGCTAGTTCTAAATTCTCGAACATCAAGTTGCATACACAATGACGGCAAAAAATATCTTATTTTTACATAATTATCATAAAATAGCGCAACCGCGCAACATACGGGCCTTGCGCATTTCGATGACATATTTAACATAGATATTTATGATCTAGACATGCTTTTTTAAATGTTATGTCAGAATTTAATTAGTCGCTGTCATTTCAATTGACGGGATAATCCATGTTTTTATTTAGATTGATCTACCCGCAACTTCGTTGTTGTGACCATTCAATCAATCAATTAGTTTGTAATTGCAAGTTACGTGATTAGATAATTTAATGATTTAAAGAATTTTGAATAATGATTGAATAATGATTGAATAATGATTGAATAATGATTGAATAATGATTGGATACTAAGGCAAAACAAGTTGTCTTATCTTTCTTGTTTTTGTCTTTAAGTTGTCTTACAGAAGTCACATATTAAACATTTGCAAATAGGATGTAGAAATTTAGGATTTGTACTTAGGCAGTCACGACACTACCAACTTGGGTACGGTAAAGGTTTTGTACGAAACGCTAGTTAGGAGCCATCTCGAACATAATGCTATCCTATGGGCTCCACATGAAGCTAAGTATAGCACTATGTTGGAGAGAGTCCAGAATAAGTTTATCAGGCACCTGTACATGAAATTATACGGCGTCTATCCATTTTATCCGTTAATGTACCCTACATTGTTTGTGCTTGGTATGGTTGGGTACAATGAGTTAAGAGTGCGACGGGAATTTTCAAAGGCTATGTATTTAATTAAAATCTTAACGAGTGAGGTGTGTAACCAGACAGTGCTGAGACGCCTGAACCTCTGTGTGCCAGACCAGCACAAAAATTAATATATTTTCGTCTAATTTGAGTGAACTCGCAGAAGTCACTTTATGTGTTGTATCATATATACATAATGCGTAATGTGTGTATATGTGTAATGCATTTGTAATTTTTTTTTTTACGTGGTTGAATGCATGACGCATACCCCTCCGCGGGGGCGGACGGAGGGGTTATGTCGGACTCGCCGGGGTAAAAGAAAGATGGTAAAGATGTTAAAGTACCTCCCGGAATACCGACTAAACCTACCACGGTGTTCCTCGACAAAACCACTATCGACACGGGGCCGCGCGAAACACTTGCGCATGCGGTCGCGACCCCGCCGAGGTTTCGGCCCGCCGTATGAAACGGCAGGCCACTACACGAAAGACCTACCCTATACGCACATCTAAAAACTCCCTACTGTCCCCCCTAGAGGGGAGACGGACTCGACACAGAGGCGCTCGTGGGAACACGCACGCCGCCTCTCGGACCTGGTGCTGAACGGATGGCGGGCAGGCCCACTAAGCCCGCCACCCCCAGGTCAATCCTCAGGGTGGCTGGAGGTCGTCTCGCGAATGCATTTGTAATTGAGTAAGTTATGTGATCTTGAAGTAAGTTTGTGAATTTTTAGTTTTATTTTATGTTATAAATGTATGCATGCATTTTATTTTTGTTTTATAAATTCTTTTTTTTGTGTATTTTACCTCACATTCGCATTGGGTTGTCCTGTAAAGATTGTGTGGGATGTGTTTATAAATAAATAAACAGATAACAAAATCAAACGTCACGGGTGGCGTAGTGGTTTAAGTGGTCGCCTCTCCACTGCCACTGCGTCGTGTGTTGTGGGTTCGATACCCACGCGGGACAAAAATCGTGTGATCCACAAATAGTTGTTCCGAGTCTGCTACGTCTAGGTGTACTTTGTTTTCGTTGTTTAAATGTGTGTAGAGTCCCCCGCGACACAGAATTTATTTCTAGCGAGGGAACAAAATAAATAATTCAGAAATGAATTAATGCAATGTATAGTTAATATTATTAAGCAGTAGATTTTGTTTGTTTGTTTGTACGCGCTAATCTCAGGAACTACTGGTTCGATTTTAAAAATCGTAAAGTGTCCGATGACAACTTGACGTCCAGAAAGGTGACCATATTTAAACATAATATTTATAGGCACATCTGTGATTTATACATTTGCAATAATTGAATATTTATAACTATTTAGCGTGAAGTTATATAGTCTATAGCCTTCCTAGATAAATGGGCTATCCAACACTCAAATAATTTTTCAATTCGAACCAGTAGTTCCTGAGATTAGCGCGTTCAGCCAAACAAACTAACTAACTCTTTGGCTGTATAATATTAGAATAGAAGAATAGATTTACAAAGGGTTTTGCGTATTAAATAGGTTTCTACCACTCGCTTTATTGGCGAAGAAAAATATCGTGAGGTTACGTGCATATCTAAAAGTTATAGGTACATAATGTTCTCGAAGATGTGTAAAGTTAGTTAAATCTCATTAAGCCAGCTAAGCGCCTACACAATTAAACTCGGCAATTATTAAAGCTTGCATATCTTACGAATTAATTAATTGTAACAGTTAAACATATACATTGAGTCGGGAATATCTATAACTTAGTGTAGGTACTTTATATTCAGTTCAGTCAGACAATACATGTTATCATATAGCAGGTTTAAGATTGTGCAGAGCGTAAGACATATAATGACAGAGCTCGTGCGGCGCATATTCAAATCGGCGCGCGGCCGCCATAGTAAAATTGTATGGAGGATTTGAAGTGCTTTTTAGATAAATATGTATCTTTATTGTCAACCAATAACTTAAATATTTGGGACGGACAAATTGTAATATAACTATTTATGTTTCGTTTAAGCTGGAAAATAGGATAGATTTCTACTGTTATAATCTAAAAATCACGTAACACGAGCTTACGCTTTTGCATTTTTCGTGCAAATTTACGTAATTTTGTAGGCAAAAATATTAATTACTTTAAGTTTTTTACACGGAGTAATTGTAAACACATTCTTTGCCATGGTAAATGTATATTTTATATTTGTATTTAACAAAAAGTGTTGATTTTATCAACTTACCTGTGACCGCCTGTTTTGGCACATTTCGCTCGGCGCAGTCTTAATAACGACTTGCTCCGATTTAGCCCAGGTTGAATATTGAATACGCTTTTGTAATAGTAAACATTTTTTTCATACAGGTGCAGTACTTCCGGAGATTACCCTCGAAATAGATATTACATAGTCAAAACAAAATTTGCTCTCCCTTTGAAATTAAACTACTATATACGGCTTTTATCGCGTTGTTTATTTTACACTTTATTACATAATTTAGAAACTGTTACACTACTACTAGGTACTATTAAAATTAACAAATTTTTAAGCAAATTAAATTATTAAAACTATTTATATTTAAGTTTACACTTTAAACTTAAATATAAATAGTTTTAAAGCGTAAATAGAAACACTAATGATTAAATTATGTTCAGGTACTTTGAAATAACTACACTGGACTATTGAGACAACAAACCATCTTAGTCTCTCCGTGACCATGGCTGCTGAAAAGCAACCAAAACGTCGAGGAAAGTGTAAACTTGAATGTAAATAGTTTTAATAATTTAATTACCTAGCTTAAAAATTAGTAATGTATAGTACCTAGTAGTAGTGTAACAGTTTCTAAATTATGTAATAAAGTGTAAAATAAACAACGCGATAAAATCCGTATATAGTAGTTTAATTTCAATGAATAACATTCGCATAAACAGAAGACAATATTTGCTCTCCCTTTTTATAATATTAGTATACATAATCCCTACGAACGTTAAGAAGGCTATTAATAGTCGTATAGATAGTACAGACTCGTACGATAGAAGGCAATTTGACAATTTCTAAGGAGACCAGATAGAGTAATTTTGTATTAGGGCCATCTGTAGAGATTTTGTAGAACTACTTCGACTAATTGCTGTTTTAACAAAACACTGTGCTTTACAAGATATTGTATAGATGGCATTGTAATATATTTCTATTAAGACAATTTATATAATATTCGTCTAGATTTTCAGATTACAAACAGTGTGTACCTACAACAGTTATCAATTGTTAACATTTTATCGTACCTGAATGACTGTTATCTTTATTCTTACTAATATTATAAATGTGATATTATGTTTGTTGGTTTGTCCTTTGTTCACGAATCAATAGAGCAACGGATCAACATAATTATATTTCGCATAGTGATAGTTTATAGGCCGAATAGTGCCGTAGGTTAGGCACTTTTTAACCTACTTCACAAAAAGGAGCTGGTTCTCAATTCGTCTGTATGTTTGTTACGCGAAGACTCCGCCAATCATGAATTACTTTTGATGATTCTTTATAGGTCATTATTTTCAAAGGTGGATCCATATAAATTTAAACGAAATTGATTCGGCGCTTGTTGACATAATCAACCGTGTATTCAACAATAACAAAAAATTTACACTTTGATGACATTTGGTTTTTTTATGGTTCAGTCCCTTCAGCAAATGTTTTGTAGTTTTTACTTTTTAGTTGAAGTTTGTACATTTCCGTATAGAAACGAAGTCAGTTCTTGTTTTTTCTTAAAAATTAACATTATCTTATTTGCAGGTTAATGGTGGCGCTGCGGCTAGAATAACCTATCTATACTAATATTATAAAGCTGAAGGGTTTGTTTGTTTGAACGCGCTAATCTCAGGAACTACTGCGCCGAATCGAAAAATTCTTTTAGTGTTGGATAGCCCATTTATCGACGAAGGCTATAGGCTATATAACATCACGCTACGACCAATAGGAGCAGAGCAGCAATGGAAAATGTTGCAAAGAATGATGAATATCTCTTATGTGAAGCAGACGAAGTTGCGCGGGTTAGCTAGTAGTATATAAAAAAGAGAGAGTACTGGCTAGTTAAACGGTTAGTCGGTACACTCAGCGCTTTGCCTTGCATACGAAACAGCAAACAGAACTTTACTTTTTGTTATCGCGTTCACGATTTCGATTTCCGTGTCGGACAAGAAGTTATTGGGTAGGTATTTCTGATAAGAAATTGTCAGTTGCAGCACGGACTCTAGAAATGTGGTTAAAAGCACCATGCTCCTTATTATGTGGGTTTTAAAAGCATAGTTGGCGAAATGTGAGTGTAACGTATCGTCGCCTACATTCGGGGACGAAGATGTGAGACTTTAATAATATAATGTAAAGAATGTAAGTCTGGCTATTGTACTTTGGTACAATAGCCAGACTTACATTCTTTACACAAATTTGAAACTCGAAATTACCATTCTGGGGATATAGTCTTGAGACTATGTACTTAAATACCACTCATACTTCTCATCTACACATTGGTATCACGTTTTCACCGGTATGTATCTTATGTGGGGGCCAGTCAGTGCAGACCGACGACATTTGGGATCTTTTGTATCGACACTCTCCCAATAACGACTGCCATAGATGTTCATGGCAGCCGGGACTGACGGCTAAACGCGCTTTTCACCGGTAACTTGTCAAGTCTTGAAATGCCAGACAATTAAAAGCCTATTGTGATTGGCCGCCGCCGCCGGTGTGCCGCTGCAACTCAAAATATTAATGGAAGCACTGTGCATTGCCGCCGGTGTGCCGCTGTGACTCAATAGGTTAATGAAAGCAGTGCCGAACTATAACGTTAATGTACAATCAAATTATGCACGGGCCGAGGCTGTATGTTATCAATGTGTCATACAATAACACGGCGGTTAATTAAACGTACAACATGGTTACGACAGCTAGTTACGTTGGGAAACATAAGGGAATAGGTTATGAGAAGCATGCTGGAGGAGAAAATTTAGTATTTACTTGCACAGAGATGTATTTTTTTAAGATATCTCACGCACAGGGAATAATTCCTGTATTGTAGGGGAGCTTATAAACATTGGAACAATGGACACAATAACACTCCCACTCGGAATACACATGTAAAAGCACGGATGCGACTAAAGTGTTTGCATTGTGGTGGGTCTAATCGCCTTTTGCCTAAAACTAAGAGAGCCTGGCGCGGGGGCTCTTTTCATCTTACAGAATAATTATCAAAGCTCTTAAGAAAGCGCTAAACCAGAGGTTCCCAGACGTTTTTTCTCATACACCACTTTCAAAATTTAGCAGGGTCCGGTGGTGCAGCTACTTTTCTACAATATTCCTTGGCATTCGTATTTATATTTAATCAAATCTCTACGGGATAACCTATTTTCTTTTAATTCTCTTTTTTAAACCTACTAAGGTAGGCGGGCCGAATATGGAATATGCAAGTTTTTACAAGTAACAGTCGCTGAGCTTCTTAAGTTATTATCTGCCTACATTGATGGGTGAAGTCAAGCCAACATTTTAGTTCTTCACTATCAAAAGCAAATACATTTTCGTGGACTGGAATTTATGTCACGCTAACGTAGACCCCGTCGAGTCTCCCGTGGACCCCTGGGGGTCCACCTGGACTACTTTGGGAACTAATGCGCTAAACTATCAAGAGAGGGCACGGAATAGCTTTGAGAAAGTTGCTTGCGTTGGCATTCCAAAGCCAGTGGCTTTGGCGATGGCGTAGTGATTTAAGTGGTCACCTCGCCACTGCCACTGCGCCGAGTGTTGTGGGTCCGAATCCCACACGGGAAAAAATTTAGTGCGATCCACAAATTAATGGTTTTCCGAGTCTGGGTGTTCTTTGTGTCCGTTGTTTGAATATTTTTTATGTTCCCCGCAACACAGGATTTATTACTAGTGCGGGAAAACAATTTCTTTAAAAAACAAAATCCGCCACATGTACATATATACTTGGAATTTGCTTGACAGTTTAGTAATCTTAACACAGCTTGCTAAAGAAATGAAAACTTCTTATACATGAATAGAAGGGTAAGCAATGTCAGCGTTAAAATTCGAATTAAGTCATTAGACATCCATTAGGATGAGATCATGGGTTCGTATCCCGCGCCGGCAATTCTCATTACCGACGCGGTTTTTGAGCCTGTGCCAGGAAGACATCAATAGGCTTGTCCCTTATCAATAGTAGCATTTTTCCCGACTCGGGACCCGAACCCGAAACCTAATACACAGCAGTCGCGTTCACAGCTGCTGCGTCACCGAGGTAGTCTGTGCGAGTAGTACTCGTCATGTTATTGCTATTTTATACTCGATTTTGCCCGCGGCTTCGCTCGCGGAAATGTAAATTATGTCTTTCTATCCCTCGGGAACAGTACTTTTACTGGATGCAAGCTACCCTATGTCCATTTCTGTAGGTAACCCTGATAACGAGTATGCGAAATTTCATGAAGATCTGTCGAGTAGTTGAGGCATGTAATCGTAATAAACAAACTAACATTCGCAGTTATAATAATAAAAAAAGCCTGCCTAGATTCTTAAAACATGACTGCTTGCATATTTGTAATGACTTAAAATAGATCTGGTGTGAGTTAGGATGTAGAAAATTCACTAAATATAGTTGTTCTCTTATAAGTTTTTACAGTACCTAATGATTAGGCGAGTCGCGTGTCTATGTGATACTTTAGTAGTTGTGGGTCAAAGACCCGAAACTGCAGTACCTACTGGAATAGATGTCTTTAACAAAAAGTGAATTATAGCTATACGTGATCTTATAGTAAATAATATATATGACTGTTAACGCACACAGCGTTAACACTTCAAATTACATTACACACACATCGGCGCGAGGCACAACGACGGGCTCAAGGACTCGCGCGCGGACAGTTCGACGACGACACCAAAGCGATCACACGCAGTTTAATATTATTTTTGCAAACCTATTGTAGAACCTGGATTATACCACATTTTCATACAGTCCACTCTTTTATTTAACTGGGCCTATCTATGGTCCTTCGCGTCCGTCTAATAAGCGAAGTAAAAAGTATTATATCGCGTCGCGATCGCAAGCCACGCCGAAACACAGCGCGTCCGGAATTCAGCTGGAGGTCAGACAGCGGTCAACAAATCGCAACAGCGAGCGCAGCCTACTAGCATCTGGAAACAGCCACACAAGCAGCGTTGGCCACATCAGTCGCTAAGGACGAAAAAAGGGTTTGGTAGCAGCAGTTTCGTGAGTTCGACCAATTCATTCTTTTTTTTTAAAGTCTACTTTCAGTGCCTTTAAATTTTTTCTAAGTGAACTTGCTTAAATTGCCAGCCATTTCCATTTTCAAACATAAATTCATCCATACGTTCGTGCACAAGCAATTATTGCATCAGATTTTTGCTAATCACCTATCTACATTTAAAAAAAAAAAAAAAAAAACTTGCCATTCTTTCTAGAATTTCTATTCATTCCAATCACCAATCATTTATTTCATTGTTTTATCGCTTTCTTATACGTTCTTCTTTCCTAAACAGCTTTCATCGCTTTACTCTCGGCCTTTCGAGTTGGCTTCACACTTCACACCGAGTGTAGGTATTTGGGAAAGTTGCGTGAGCATCACACTGTGCCTGCTACATTTGCTATCCAATTTAAGTATCGTTGCAATTAAGTATTTATCTACCTACATATATTACTTTCATTAAAATTCAATTATGACTGATTGTAAACTAGCCCAAACATCAAATAAGTCCGATGACAATGAGTCTCTTCAACTCAATTCATATAAAAAAAGAAGAGCTAGTCATAAAGGAAAGGTCACGGTTTTCAAAAATTTTATTGAATCATTATTAAAATCCAAAAAACCGTTATCCAGTTTAGATATCATACAATTAAATAATCGCTTAGAAGCCTTCAAGTCCCTAGCAATTGAATTTGATAAAAATCAGACCCTCATCGACGACATTATTGGGGTTTCAGATGAGCAGTTGAAGGAACGGGAGCAATTTGAAACAGACTACCAGTATCAACTTGCGCTCGGCATTCAGCTCCTGCGAGACAATGAAATTGCATGTGTCGGCGGGTCTGTACCACATCCAAATGCAGGTGAATTGGCAGCTAAAGCTTTTATTAAATTACCCACCATTGACCTTCCACACTTCTCAGGTGAATATCAGAATTGGCTCGAATACAGAGACACTTTTGAATCACTCATACACAAGAACAATTCAATAGATAACATTCAAAAGTTTCACTATTTGCGTGCTTCTCTGCAAGGTGAAGCTTCAGAAATTATCAAATCATTAGAAATGTCATCAGACAATTACCGGGTAGCTTGGGAACTCATCACAGACAGGTACAATAACACACAACAACTCATAGATAATCACCTTCACGCATTATTCAGCATACAAAACATTGAAAAAGAATCAGCAACATCACTCAGACAATTATTAGATACAGTAAACAAAAATCTCAGAGCACTTAATAATTTAGGTGAACCTACTGTAGACACAATGTTAATTTATCTTATTATCTCCAAATTAGATTTCACAACACTTAGATATTGGAAAGAAACAAACAAAAATAACAAATCAGTAATGCCTACATTTCAAGATTTAAAAACATGTCTGAGTGACCGTTCAGTTCTTTTACAAAATCTTGAAGACACTAAAAACATAAATAAATCAGAATCAAAACCACATTCATCCAAAACAGACAATAAAGAAAAACAATCTCGCATTCCTTGTCCCTTATGTAAAGGTCACCATTATCTATTCGCTTGTCCACAGTTCAAACAAATGACAGTGGAAAAGAGAATAGAGAAGGTTTCCAAGTTCTCTAACTTCTGTGCTAACTGCTTGCATAACGGTCACGAAACAAAATCTTGTCGTGGCGGAGCATGTAAATATTGTCAACAGAAACATAACACAATGCTACATATACATAAGGAACCGTCCAAGGACCCTGCACACACCACACTCGCTAGTAACAGTAGTTCACAACACACATTAGTTTTACTTTCCACTGCCCTAGTGCATGTTATCGCCAGTGATGGAACACCACACTTGGCGAGAGTATTACTGGACAATGGGAGTACCTCCTGTTACATCACAGAGAATCTGAGTAAAAAGCTCAATCTCACACTCGAACCAATTCGAGGCACAGTTTCAGGCATAAATCAACAACATACAAACATCTTTCATCGCACAAATGTTCTATTAAAATCATTACATAGTTCATTCACAGCAAATTTGTCATGTTTGGTACTTGATACAATAGCACATTCATTACCAACCATGCGCATCAATACAGAAAGTTTTAATCTACCTAAACATTTAAAACTAGCCGACCCTCAGTTCTATGAACCCGCCCCAATAGATCTGCTGCTAGGTGCTGACATATTCTGGCAAATAATTGGCGGTGGTCAGATTCAGTTAGGTAAACAACAACCTACACTACACGAAACTGAATTAGGATGGCTAATTTCAGGGTGCACAACAGACACCAACAAACACACAAACAGTTGTTTTTTCAATAACAACAATCCTGATCAGTTATCACGCTTTTGGGAGCTTGATAGCTTATCTAATTCACAAATCAATGATCCCTGCGATTCAGATGCGTGCGAGATCATTTTTACTCAAACAACCACAAGACAAAGTGATGGCAGATTTGTTGTCACTATTCCATTTAAAAAGTCACCCGAGTGCTTAGGTGATTCATATTATCAAGCAAAAAAACGGTTTTATTCCATAGAAAACCGCATGAATTCAGATCACACATACAAACAACAGTACTCAAACTTCATATCAGAGTACATACAACTAGGTCACATGACTTTAAATAAACATTCATATAAAAATACATCCATTCATTCACAATATAACAAATCAATCATTAAATCAAGCGCAAACAACACACACACAAACATACAGCACTCACCCGTGTACTACCTACCACATCACGGTATTATACGTGAGTCAAGCACCACCACAAAATTCAGATCAGTGTTCGATGGTTCCGCAAAAACATCCACAAAACTATCACTCAACGACATACAGTTGGTAGGACCTGTCGTCCAAGACGATCTTATTTCTATACTCATACGCTTCCGTCAACATAAGTACATAATATCAGCTGATATAGAAAAAATGTTTCGCCAAATATCAGTGGTGGAACATCAGCGACCACTGCAACAAATCATATGGCGATTCAATCCTACGGAACCATTGCAAACATACATGCTCAACACTGTCACATATGGCACGGCATCAGCGCCGTTCCTAGCAACACGTTGTATTAAACAAATAGGCCTAGATTGTCAAAACGCACAAAATTATTCAGACAGCTATGATCACAAACTGGTCTCCGAGATCATCTTGCATGATTTTTATTGTGATGACCTTTTGACCGGGACTGATGACGAGTCAGTACTATTGGAAATTGCCAAAGGAGTTTATTCCGAATTAAAAAAATATCAATTTCCACTTAGAAAATGGCTGTCTAACCGTCCCGCTGTTTTAAAAAAACTAGGTTTCAATTATTCAGACATAACAACAGTCAATCTTAGTTCTAACGATCCATCAAAAACACTAGGCATTTTTTGGAACATTCATAAAGATACAATTTCATACACAGTACATTCAGAATTTCTATCACAAAAAACAATCACAAAACGTACAATTTTATCCACTATAGGTCATATTTTCGACCCATTAGGGCTCATTAGTCCATGCATACTCGAGGCTAAACTACTAATGCAACAGTTGTGGATAAACAATATCAGTTGGGACAGTGAAATACCTGTCTCAATACAACAACAGTGGACGAAGTTTGTAGAATCGTTATCTTTAATAAATCAGTTATCTATTCCTCGGCGTGCATTCTATGATTCATCGCGCGATAACATTGAACTACACATTTTTTGCGACGCTTCACAACAGGCGTACGGCGCGTGCGTATACATACGTACCTACACATCAGACAGTAATATCAGCGTTCAATTGTTAGTTGCCAAGGGACGGGTAGCTCCTTTAAAAACACTTTCTATACCGCGACTTGAATTATGTGCCGCTTATACCGGTGTTAATTTAAGTAAAAAAGTTTTAAATTCACTTCGCAATAAAAGCAACTGTAAGTGTTATTATTGGAGTGATTCAATAATTGTTTTGTCTTGGATAAATTCACCTACACACAAACTACAAACATTCGTCAAACATAAAGTCACAGACATACTCAAACATACTGATCCACAGTCATGGTACTATGTACCAACCAAACAAAATCCAGCAGACATTATTACGAAGTGCAGCAATGCACAACAATTACTTCAAACACCTTTATGGTTTTCAGGACCTGACTTTTTAAGGAATGATGATAGTCACAGCTGGCCTGAACAACCAGGGCATCTCAGCGTGTCTGACCTTCCAGAAGTCCGGTCCCAAACACATCTCACACACACAGATACACTTAATAATAATTCATTTGTTTACAAGTATTCCAATTTTAACAAACTTACACGCATCGTAGCTTACATACTTCGGTTCATACATCATTGCAAACATAAACTTTCAAAAAACATTTTAAGTACAAACAAACAACAACAGGTATGTATACGTGACGTCATGCCGTTATCAACTGTTGAACTTAATTTAGCCAGGTATCAGTTAGCAAAGATAGTACAATTAGATTGCTTTTCTGAGGAGTATCAGCTGTTATTACATAACAAACAGTTACCTGCTGCACATAAATTTAATTCACTCAACCCCTTTCTAGGAGATAATCAACTCATTCGTGTGGGCGGAAGGTTAGCACAATCGCCATACAGTTACGATAGAAAATTTCCTATCCTTTTGCATCCAAACCACCACATTACTAAAATCATATTCTCAACATATCACATCACACTTCTACACGCTGGCCCACAACTTTTGTTGTCTCACATACGTCAAATTTTCTGGCCGATTTCTGGTCGTAACCTCGCTAGAAAAACAACACAATCATGTGTAACATGCAAACGGTTTAAAGGAAAAACTGTTAAACCTATCATGGGGCAGTTACCTGACCAGAGACTGCACGCAAACTTTGTATTCAGTGACGTAGGTGTCGACTACGCTGGGCCGATTATGATCAACAACCGTAAGGGGCGTGGAAGTGTCCTTATCAAATCTTACATTTGTATTTTCGTTTGTTTTGTAGTAAAAGCTGTGCATTTGGAGTTGGTTACAGATCTGGCGACAGAGTCTTACATAGCAGCAATTAACAGGTTCATTTCTCGCAGAGGTAAACCTAATAATATTTACTCAGACAATGGGAAGAATCTGGTGGGTGCTGCTCGGGTGATCACCAACTTTCTCAAAAATCACAGTGAGTCAATTTACAGTTGCGCTGCAGAGCAAGGTGTAAGTTTCCATTTCATTCCACCATATTCCCCCCACTTTGGGGGTCTATGGGAGAGCACTGTTAAGTCAGTGAAACATCATCTCAAAAGAGTGCTAGGCATGGCACATCTCACATATGAGGAAATGTATACATTACTAGTCCAAATAGAAGGCATTCTTAACTCAAGGCCTCTCACACCACTTTCATCCGACCCATCTGATCTTTCAGCTCTCACTCCTTTTCATTTTTTAATTGGTCGTACTCTAACTGTGTTACCTCATCCACAGATGTCCGACTGCGACCCGGCACGGCTGCCGCGTCATCAACGAGTCGAACTTCTGCGCCAGCATTTTTGGAGACGCTTTAATAAGGAATATATTTCCCAGTTGCACCAAAGGACGCGCTGGCATCGTTCACACGGCGCGCTCACAGAGGGCTCGCTGGTCATCGTGAAGGACGAGGCGCTACCAGTGGCGCAGTGGCCGCTGGGACGTATAGTAAAGCTGTATCCTGGACCTGATGGAGAAACTCGAGTAGCGGATATAAAAACAATGACCGGAACAATCAGAAGAGCTTTTCATAAAATATGCCCATTGATAGATGGACCATCGGATTGAACACAAAGCACTCCTCAACCAGCAGCCTCATGATGTTGCAGACGGGCTGGCCTTTCCATGGTGGCCCGGGAATATGTTAACGCACACAGCGTTAACACTTCAAATTACATTACACACACATCGGCGCGAGGCACAACGACGGGCTCAAGGACTCGCGCGCGGACAGTTCGACGACGACACCAAAGCGATCACACGCAGTTTAATATTATTTTTGCAAACCTATTGTAGAACCTGGATTATACCACATTTTCATACAGTCCACTCTTTTATTTAACTGGGCCTATCTAATGACTATAAATAAGTGCATGGCCACAGGCACTTTTCCGGATAGTTTAAAAATTGCAAAGTTTAACCCGATATACAAATCTGGAGTAAAAAGACTAAAAAGCGACCCTGGCAATTATCGACCAATTTCGGTTTTGCCAATCATGTCAAAAATATATGAAAGGGTGATATATAGCCGTTTAAGTAAAGATCTAGAAGAAATTAATTACCTATCACCACAACAATACGGATTTTGTAATTTTTTTCTATTTACGATGGGAAGATAAATTTATAAACAGATGGAATAACGAAAGAGTACTCACGGTTTTGAGGATGCTGTACAAGCCTTCAAAATGACCTGAGGCTTGTTCATGCAGGATTGAGTTTTATAAAAGGCTGAGTAATACACTAAAATGTTTCATGTACTGCAATATAGCAATGTTTATGCTAACACAACACTAATACTTATTCACTTCTATTAACAACACCTACGCGAAATTATGTGCTTATTGAGCTTAATTTGATGGTACGAAAATAATAGACTCGCAGACACGTCAAAACACAGAAACACTTTCTTCTTGAGAATTCCGATAACAAAATTATAACCTTTGACTAGTAAAATATTTAAAACATCACAAATTTAATATTTTTACGTTGCCGCGCAAACGAATAATGACAATCGGCGCTATTACACAGATAATGCATAAAATACTTACGTTTAGTTTTAGCTCTAAAACTGCGTTTAGTTGCCGAGTGGCGCTAAGATGCTGCATCATAAACATAATTATATCGAGATTCGAGCACGAAGCGTGCAGTATTATTATACCAAAGGGTTTTATTTCTTGACATAATAACTAATTAAACTGTAAAACAGAACAACTAGTAGCTATCTTGCCTCATTAACAATAACGTCTATTTTTGAGTGGTAGTGTTAGGTAAGTAGTTGTGGTATCAAAAATAAACTGCGGGTAAGAAAATTAAAATTGAAGGTTGTTTATTATAATTTTCTTATATACTATTTTATGGTCAATAGTTGGGGTACTCTTTTTAAATAAAAATTACCTGCGTTAGGAGACCTCGTTCTTCACATTACAGTAATAATATAATTGCACAAGCTTCACAATGTTCAAACAAATAGTTAATAAATATAAACTTAGGTATATAACTAAAGAGGAATGCTCATTTTTGACTAACGTGTAATTTTTGCCGCTCAAGATTATACGTATGATAAAAAATATATAATAATTTCTAATAATTTTTCGTATGTAGGTATTATTTATTTACCGAAGCAAAATCTATAAAATAAAACAATTTTTGTGTCTTGTAATAATCAGCAGTGTTGCCACGTTATAATATCAACATAAAAAGGGGATTCTAATATTATTGAATAGATGTATTAGAAATGATAAAGAAATAGCATACTAGTATTTATTATATGTTAATAATCCACAAATAATAAAACAAATATATTCTTGTAAGTTATTATGCCAGTAATAAGCAAAATAAAAATATGGATTAGATATTGATCTATGATTTTTTGTTTTTAACTTACAACACTGAAACCAAGTGTCATATCAGAAATCAGATTGCCTTAGCAACCTATATTTGTTATAAAAAGTTAATATAAAGTTATAAACTCATAAACAGTCTTCATAACTGGCACCTCTACGTCTAAGGCGGTATCTTATTTAATCTAATGCTTAAATTACGAGTTGGCTAAGTTAATTTAATATAATACACCGGGCGCCGGAGGGCGCGAGATGACCTCCAGCCACCTTGAAGTTTGACCTGGGGGTGGTGGGCTGCGTGGGCCTGCTCGCCACCCGATCAGCACCAGGTCCGAGAGGCGGCGTGCGTGTTCCCACGTGCGCCTCTGTATCGTGTCTTTGTCCCCCCCGCTCAGGGGGATGGTGGAGGAAATATTCTTCGCGCAGTGGCCTGCCGTTACACACGGCGGGCCGAAACCACGACGGGGTCGCGATTGCATGTGAAAGCGATTCGCGCGACCTCGCCGTCTATGGTTATGTCGAGGAACACCGTGGTAGGTTTAGTCGGTATTACCGGGGTATCTTTTCCCCGGTGAGCCCGACATAACCTCTCCGTCGCCCCGCGGAGAGGTATGCGTCAAAGCATTCCCCCACGTAAAAAAAAAAAAAAAGAAATAATACTCTACCCGTCAGTTTCTAGCACCTAATCATTTTGGTAAAATGACTACGTACTATATTTGTGAAATGAGTGTCTTATAAATATTATAAGGTTATGAATATTTATAAAGATGTTTCGATGGTTGTTACTCAATTACGCGTAGAAGTAGTATAACGAATTAATTAATAATTATTATGAATTATGAATTATGAACGACTTTTATTGCCGGTATGACCTTTTACCGGTATTTGTCCATGATCTCGCGGGCTTACAGCCAAAGCCTTGGGCAACACGCCCACGATTGACTTTGTTTTCAATCTTACGGAGCATCAATGTAAAATATTGCAAAAACGGGCAAAAATTTCTTATGTGAAGCAGACAAAGTTGCGCGGGTCAGCTAGTAGGTTAATATTAATATAACATACCTAGATGTTCTCGCGGTTTCACCCGCGTTTATTGTTACTGCGCCGCTCCGTGGGTCGTAGCGTGATGTTACATAGCCTATAGCTTCCTCGATAAATAGGCTATCCAACACTAAAACAATTTTTCAAATCGAACATGTAGTTTATGAGATTAGCGCGTTCAAACAAACAAACTCTTCAGCTTTAATTATTAGCATAGAAGATAAAATTTTGGTACTTTGAATAAATTCACTAGGGCATCTTATTGTGTATTAACTATTGGCTAGGCATACACAGATATATTTTCACTTTGTTTAGTAACAACACTATTGTATTAGGTAATATATCTGTAATAATAGTTGTATGAAATGTATGTAACTTATGTGGGGGCCAGTCAGTGCAGACCGGCGACACTTCAACCCAGTGGGATCTTTTATGTCGTAGACACTCTCCCAATAACGACTGCAATAGATGTTCATGGCAGCCGGGACCGACGGCTTAACGTGCTCTCCGAGGCACGGAGCAGGCAATAATTGTCAATCAATACGCACATAATTTCGAAAATTCATATAACTTCCGAAAGTCAGAGGTGCGCGACGTGGGTTCGAACCCGAGACCCTCTGCATTGCAGTCGGTTGGTTGGTTGGAAATGTAAATAAAAAAATTTATTCACAACGTGCCAAGTCAGCTTGTATTCTCTCCCATATGTGTTCCACTATGCCTCGTACATCTGTATCGACCGCACATAGACCACATATACGCGTTAATTAAACCATAACAACGTGCAGCATATTTATACATATTATGTCTCTAGATCAATAATAGAAGCCGCTAGTTGCACTTAAGTAAAACGTTTATGAGAACAGTAATGTCAGCCATGTTTCTAACCTAACTGTATAATGTGTGCCTCCGTGGCGCAGCGGTAGTGAATGAGTTCTTGGGTTCGAATCCCGGGTCGGGCCTACAAACAGTTATTGGGTTTTTCAGTTAAGGTATCTCAATAGCAGCTCGGAGTTAGGAAGTTGCCGGTGTAAGACACCCCCGTGCCTCTGTAAATACGTAAAGCCGTTGATGCTGCGCCTGATCTCTTTCCGGTCGTGTCGGATTACCGTCCCATCGGATCATGAGAGTTAGAGAACAGAGAGTGCACTTGTGTTTGCGCACACACTTGTGCACTATAATATCTCCTGCGTAGTTGTCAGTCTCCGTTAAGACTGGCCGCCATGACCGAAATTCGGTCTGGAGGATATTATTAACTGTATAAGAAGGGGTGTGGTCAACTACACTGGTCAAGTATGGGTTGCTAATTTTAAACATTATCACGGATATTTTATAACTAGCTTCTGCCTGTGGTTTCGCTTGCTCAGGAACAGTAGGTACTTCTCCTGGATTATAGAGAAAGTATGTGCAAAGCGATTAGAGGAAGCGAAGCGAAGCGAAGAAAGGTTAGAAACAGGGCTTATATTTTAACAATTCTTGAATATGTGTGAAATTTGCAATCTATTCTTAACCAGTGAGATTGGTTAAGGCCTAACTCTTCTCATTTTTTAAGACGGCCTGTGTGCAGCGTTCAGAAAGGTATGAAACAGAGCTGATATAAAAATGGTCCTAAAATATGTCAAGTTCAGCAATTCATAATAGACTATGTACTGACTTTTCTCATCTATACTAATATTATAAAGCTATAGAGTTTGTTTGTTTGTTTGGTTGAACGCGCTAATCTCAGGAACTACAGGTTCAAATTGAAAATATTTTGGTGTTGGATAGCCTATTTATGGAGTAAGGCTATAGGCCCCCGTGGGTGGTAGCGTGATGTTATATAGCATCACAGTAACCATACACGCGGGTGAAACCGTGTGCACAGCTAGTACTATGATAAGACCTCTGCCTAGCTGTTTGACAGGTTAAAAACAGGGTTGATATTCTAACTAATATTATAAATGCGTATATACGCTTTCACGGCTTAACTAAAATCATTAAATTTCACAAACATGTTGTCAGGAAAACAGAAGAGGATATAGGGTAAGTATCTTACATCCAGACAAATAGTATTGTTTCGAGCATGCGAAGCCGCAGACAAGTGCTAGTAAATAAATAAATTAAAAATGTATGTGGTACACCGCTGCCTAGCCTTTCAGGATATACAAGCGAGGGTCTATGTATCTGTTTGTTATATTTAAAACAGCAAAATGCTTTCGTATAGGTATACTTAAACGAAAAGTGTCGTTTTTATTACATTTGCAAGTCATCATAAATTAGATTTATCTAAGCTAATCTTTTACGTTGGGATGCTTATTCCGCATGCATATTCATTAAAATGCTACAGCGATATAAGTTGGATGATAGTTGATGCATATCTTTTTATATACTTACTAGTAGTTTTCTCGCGGTTTCACCCGCGTAAGTCCCGTTCCCGTGTGAATATCGGGTTTCACCCCTTTCACCCCCTTCAGGGTGGAATTTCCAAAAATCCTCTCTTAGTGCTCCCCTACACTCTCCAAGGAACATACATGCCAAATTTCAGCTTCTTGCGTTCAATAGTTTCGGCTGTGCGTTGTCTGTCAGTCACTCTGTAACGGAAGAGTTTTACATATAGAGATTTACGTATTTATATGTAATAAAGAGAGAAAGAAAACAAAGTAGCTAGCTTAGGAATATCGTCAATAAAAGAGTATAGTTAAGTAAATAATCATTTGTTTGAATAATATAGGTAAATTAACCCGTATAGCCTTGGCGAAATCCAAATGAAATGTGATTATAAGGGTATATTTATAGATAATAAAACCTTAATAACTATCAAACTTAAATTTTAAATCAATTTAACCGTGGAGAGCCACGCTTCGGCACGAATGGGCCAGCTCGACCGGAGTGATACCACGGCCTCCCACTTACAGAAAACCGGCGTGAAATAACGCTTGCGTTGTGTTTTATCGAGTGAGTGAGGGTACTGGAGGCCCAGCCCTCCCCCCACTCTACTGAGGGGGCAGGCAGCACACTTAAAACCCTTAAAAGGCCAGCAACGCACTTGTGACTCCTCTGGTGTTGCGGGTGTCCATGGGCGGCGGTAATCGCTTACCATCAGGCGATCTGTCTGCTCGTTTGCCACCTATACCATAAAAAAAAGGAAATCTAAATGAGATGTGATTATAAGGCTATATAGTTATAGACAATAAAACCTTAAGACTGCGCCGAGCGTAATACAGATAATGACAGAGCTCGTGCGGCGCATATTCAAATCGGCGCGCGGCCGCCATAGTAAAATTGTATGGAGGATTTGAAGTGCTTTTTTGATAAATATGTATCTTTATTATCAACCAATAACTTAAATATTAGGGACGGACAAATTGTAATATAACTATTTATGTTTCGTTAAAGCTATAAAATAGGATAGATTTCTACCGTTATAATCTAAAAACACGTAACACGACCTTACGTTTTTGCACTTTTCGTGCAAATTTACGTAATTTTGTAGGCGAAAATATTAATTATTTTAAGTTTTTACACGGAGTAATTGTAAACACATTCATTGTTATGGTAAATGTATATTTTATATTTGTATTAAATAAAAAGTGTTGTTTTTATTCACTTTACCGTGACCGCCTGTTTTGGCACATTTCGCTCGACGCAGTGTTAAGACTATATTATCATTTATCAATCACCGAGTAACATAGACTATATTGTTTTATAAAGGTACTGTTACTAACATAACCTAATCTACTTCTACGCGAGTGAAGCCGCGGGCTAAAGCTTGTAGTTGTATAAATATGTATGGATCGTTTGTATAGATGTGTATGAAAGTATCTATATACTTCTTGCATATAGCCAGCTCAACAGAAACCAAGACATAAAAAATTAAAAGAAATAAATATCATAGCAAGTCCTTCGTATAATATAGATGCGGCGTTACGTAAACGTTTCCGTCCCGTACAATTAATTATGCCGCCGCCATAATAACTCGCGGCTCATTAAAAGTGAAACGCAAACCCGTACCTAACACTGACACTTTAAAATCGTTGGTAATTTATATATTTATGAATTATGCTTCGTTGGTAGAGCTGTACTTAGTTGTTTCATTGTAATTTTATGTAAATTTTGTTTATATTGGCCCTTGTTATTGTTTATTGATCGTGTTTTTGACCTTAAGGGAAGGGTTATTAAAACTGTTTATTATGTTGGGGTACAATGCTGTTATTTGTAGCTGTTCTCTTTGAAAACTTGGAAGATAATGGTTGATAACTTTCATACTATATAAACTGAAATTACCACTCACTGACTTAGAGAAATAGAAGTCATACAAGGGTACTCCCCCTTAGTAGTAGGAAAAACGTAAATATAGCGTCGTATAGAGAAATAGAGAATCGTTCCGAAGGCTCGGAAAAAATACCTTCGGAAGGTCAGCTCTTGGTAGTGGAACCCCATTGGATCTCAGAAACGGTGATATCTACGGGAGTCGTTCTCGAACAAAATCTTCCTAAAACCTTGGGAACTTTTAGGGGGAGAGGGGGGCAAAAAAACATGGCTTTCATACAAAAGAACATGGCCGCTGTACACACTTTGATCGCTAATATCTCCGAAACGATTAAAGATAGGCAGGGTGTGTTTGAACAAATGTCATAGAGGTCGATGAGATCTTTCCAGAAAAGGTAATTTTCAAGGTCACCGAGGAACATCGGTTTTTTTTGGCTTCTGGTATTTTCAAGGTCCCTTTTCGAACTGTTTGATCTTCCACCCTTGCTGTATATCCGCCGCAACCACGCGAATACTAGTTTAAAGTATAAAGATACTAGATGTGCCCGCAGTTTCACCCGCGTTTATCATTACTTCGCCGCCGTGGGTCGTGGCGTGATTTTATATAGTAGTGTATCCTTCCTCAATAAATAGGCTATCCAACAATAAAATAATTTTTCAATACGGACTAGCAGTTCCTGAGATTAGCGCGTTCAACCAAACAAACAAACAAACTCTTCAGCTTTATAATATTAGTAAATAAAAGAAAGGTTGGGCAAATCGGTATAGTAGTAAGTACTGGATACAGCGATAGTCTAGTGATAGGCCGAGTGGTTCTTTAAGTAGTTGTCTTGCCACTGGCATTACAGCGAGTGTTCTGGGATCGATACCCCGACGGAACAAAAATTCGGTTAAAATAGTTGTTCCGAGGCTGGGTATTCCAAGTGCCCGTTTTAAAGGCTTTTGAATTGCCCCGTGTCACAGAAAGTATAGGAACGCTTAACCCGATGTATGCTGGAATACCAGACATAATAGAAAAACCATTGCGTCTCGCGCGGATCCACGGTATACCGAAGGTAGGAAGAAAAGAAAGGCAACTTATCTTTAAATAAACAAAAAGTGTAATAGAAATAAGAATGTTTGTAGTCACAAATGTACATGGAAGATTACATAAAAGTATCGGAAACAGCGATAGCTAGTGGGAGAGCGTTAGGCTGTAACGCTGAGGTTTCAAGTTCGATAACAATGCACGCTTGACTTTTTGAAGCTGTGAGCAAATTAAATATTTAATTATTATCGCTTGCTTTAACGGTGAAAATAAATATACCGGCAGCTCTTAAAGCCAACACTAAGTTCTTTACTTTCTACAATAAAAATGAAATGTATTTGAAATATATTAGGTAATTCCGAAAGCAAACAAAATGAGCAGTTTGTGTAATAAGCAGCTCTAACAAACAGACACACAGACAACAAAGTCGGACGAATAGAGTTATGTTTTGACTAATTTAATACGGTAATCTAATAACAATTTAAAAGTAAAAATTATATTTATCCTTATTTTAAGATAGTATTTTATTTCTTTTCGTTCACATTAAAAACATAACCACAAAATTAAAAGTAATACGCCAATAAATCCTAACTAATATTATAAACCGTGAATGTGAGTCTGTTTGTTTATTAATCTTTCACGCCTTCACTACTCGACCGATCGTTATGAAATTTCTGATACACGTTGGCAGGGAACAAAAAAGGACATAGGGCACCGTTCATCCAGGAAAAAGTACCAACCTAAACTAAATATACGTGAGCGAAACCGCGGGCAAAAACTAGTAATTCTATAAACACTGGCTTGATGGTGCTCTACTTAAAAACATGTACTTCACGCTAATGGCACCGCCGGCGGCTACGACAAATGTCACGACCCTTAAACTCTTTTAACTCAAAATATTAGTCTGAATGTTCGTTAAAAACAACATTACACGCATCAGATGTAAGACAAAGTTTACTTGTAAAAGAAAGCTTACCGACTAAAACCACCACGATGTGCCACCTCGCTGTTTTGTATGGTGGGTGTGTCGCCGGGACTGAAACTACATCAACGACCCACCCAGCAGTGCCCAACGCAGAGAAGTAAGGTCTGCGGGTGACGATTCCTGGGCACAATGGCTGGCGGGCGAGAGATCCCCGTTCTTCCGCCCGCAGCGGAAGGATACTTTCCTCACGGAGCCGCTCAGCCGCCTCCTTCAGCGAGGACGTCATCTCGCATGCGACTGCTACTCACTTCCTCGCGCTGTCGACCGTGGCTTTGATCAGGGCTGGCATCGATACGTCTTCTCTGATCTGACTGTTAATAACTTATATATATAATATGTAATGGGTATTAACGCGATCATGCATAATGTTTACCTTTTTATGCTTGACGTTTCGACCAGTTTACACCGGCCGTGGTCACAAGCTGACAGACAGTCAATCAGTCAAGTTTAAAAGTTATTGTTACTAACTTAACCTAACCGACATTAACGCGAGCAAAACCGCGGGCAAATCTAATAATTCTAAAAACGCTTCTTAGATGGCGTTTAAAAAGCAGTGATAGCTCAGTGGGGAGACCAACAGACTGCAATGCAGAGGGTCTCGGGTTCGAACCCACGTCGCGCACCTCTGACTTTCGGGATTTATATGACTTTTCGAAATTATGTGCGTATTGATTGACAATTATCGCCTGCTCCGTGCCTCGGAGAGCACGTTAAGCCGTCGGTCCCGGCTGCCATGAATATTTATGGCAGTCGTTATTGGGAAAGTCAGTACCCTCTAATATTCTGACACTGGTCTAGCCTTAGGGTATCGTTAGCCTTCGGGTTGCGGAGGTCAGGTGGCAGCCGCTCCGTGTAAAAACTGATATCCAGTCAAATCCGGTTAGACCAGAAAAGTCGACCCCAAGTGACTTGGGAATAATAAAGGCTAAGAGAGAAGAAGAAGATGGCGTTTAAAAACATGTACTTTACGCTAATGACACCGCCGGCGGCAACGACAAACGGCACGACCTTTAAACTCCTTTAACTCAAAATATTAGTCGGAATGTTCGTTAAACAACATTACACGCATCAGATGTAAGACAACGTTTACTTGTGAAAGAAAGCCTGTCTCTTAGCGAGGTGTTTTACGTAAGATAATAATGCTATCGTTCTGAGGACTTTAATTTCTGTTGCCACCTGAAAGGTTCTCACGGGTGATAAAGCTATGAGGGTACCATAGATTCGTGTTTAGACGCCTGATGTTGTGGGTGGAAAAGTTGTTTAGATAGATAGAAAAGAATAGTTTCTTAATATTGTCTTCTATTTACGCGAATATTATTCATTGAAATTAAACTGCTATATACGGATTTTATCGCGTTGTTTATTTGACACTTTATTACAAAATTTTGAAAATTGTTACACTACTACTACTATTAAACTTTACTAATTTTTAAGCTAATTAAATTATTATTAAAACTATTTAGATTTAAAAATTAGTAAAGTTTAATAGTAGTAGTAGTGTAACAATTTTCAAAATTTTGTAATAACGTGTCAAATAAACAACGCGATAAAATCCGTATATAGCAGAATAGTTTCTGTTTCGTTAGCACACTTTTGTAAACAAAAATCATGTTAAATGAAATACAAATTTAATAAAAATATAGATACTATAGAGTGCTAACTATCCTAATCCTAACTAATATTATAAATGCGAAAGTGAGTTTGTTTGTTACGCTTTCAGGCCTTAACTACTAAACCGATCATCATGAAATTTCGCATACACGGGAATAAATAAATAATAGCTTAAAAACTAAAAAACAAGCTTTATTATTATTACATTAAAATGATCAAATAATTTTCTTTTTGGTTTGGTGTTTTTAATCAAGCGTATTTTTAGTTTATATAAAATATATTTTTTATCTAAATTATTGTATTGTCATCGGTCCTTGATAAGTGTGCAAAGTTTCAAATCAATCCGTCGGTTTGACAGGGGTGAAAATCACGTTCAAAGATTCCGTTATATAGATTCATAGATACATAGACACATAGATACATACTTACCAAGCTGATAAAAACGTGTTAGTAAATAATAGTTTAAAAAACTAAAAAACACGCTTTAGAAAATAATTTAATAATTTTAAGGTGAAAAAGCGTGGGGTGCTTTAAAATATTTTGATAACCCCCATCCTTTTTTTTTAACTTGGGGGAATGCATGACGCATACCTCTCCGCGGGGGCGGGCGGAGGCTGGGGTAAAAGAAAGATGGTAAAGATGATAAAGTACCTCCCGGAATACCGACTAAACCTACCACGGTGTTCCTCGACAAAACCACTACTGACGGGGTCGCGCGAATCACTTTCGCATGCGGTCGCGACCCCGCCGAGATTTCGGCCCGCCGTATGAAACGGCAGGCCACTACACGAAAGATCTACCCAAAGGCACTTCTAACACTCCCTACTGTCCCCCCTAGAGGGGAGACGGACTCGAAACAGAGGCGCGCGTGGGAACACGCACGCCGCTTCTCGGACCTGGTGCTGAACGGATGGCGGGCAGGCCCACAAAGCCCGCCACCCCCAGGTCAAACCTCAGGGTGGCTGGAGGTCATCCCGCGCCCTCCGGCGCCCGGCTCTGCGGTTGGGGAGAGGGTTTAAACGCTCCCTCTCCCGCTCCGCCGCCTCCTTGATGGAAATGACTTCCTCACAAAAGGAGGTGACGGCGTTCCACGACCTCTCACTCCAGACCATAGGCTGAACTACGGCCGGGAGCGAGAGGGCAACCAATCCGACTGCCGCGATCAATTCACGGCGCTGCGATTCCCAGGCGGGGCAAACCGCCAAAGTGTGCAGCGCCGTGTCCTCAACTACGTCGCGGCAGTCGCCGCAGTGGTGACAACCGGGCGTCTCTTGCCGGCGTATACGACACAGGAACTGGCCAAAACAACCGTGGCCAGTCATTATCTGTGTCAGCCGGAAGGTGAGGGCGCCATGCCGCCTCTCCAGCCACTCCTCAAACACGGGACTTACCGCCACGATCGTGGCGTGCCCGGCACTGGGGTGCACAAGTCGCTCCTTCCAATTCGCCACTAGGACCTGGCGGAGCTCGGACCTCGCCGCCTCGAGAGCGGCAAGAGCCGGTCCTTCGCTGATAACCCCCACCCTACGCTTTCTTACATTAAAATTATTAAAGTATTTTCTACTTTTTAAAGCGTGTTTTTTTTAGTTTATTAGAACTATTTTTTTTTTAAATATATATATATATTTTTTATTTTTTTTATTTTTTCTAATTTATTCTATTGTCATCGGTCCTCGATAAGTGTGCAATGTTTCAAATCAATTCGTCGGTTTGAAAGGGGTGAAAATTACGTTCAAGGATTCCGTTACATAGATTCATAGATACATAGACACATAGATACATGCATACCAAGCTAATAAAAGCGTGTTAAAAAGGACATAGCGTACCTTTCATCCAAAGAAAATACAGTACCCGAGGGATAAATAATAAATAAAATTAAATGGGGCAAAATATAACTATAAAATACATCATTATAAAACTACCAGATGATAAAACTTATTGTGCTAAGGTAAAACAGAAAAGGGCCCTTGTCTCAGCTTATGCTACAATAACGGAGTGTTGCAAGACTATTTCCATTGTGTTACAATTTTAAAGTTTTGTTTCACCCACTCCCAACACTGCACGGATGGCGTAGTGGTTTGAGTCCGCTGCCACTGCGTCGAGTGTTGTGGGTTCGAATCCCACACGGGACATATATTTGTGTGGTCCACAAATGGTTGTTCCACATTGCACTTCCGTACTCAAGACATGCTACTGGAAAATGGATCTATGTCATAGGGTTTACACATTTTGTTAAGGTTCCTGCTTGCGCACTGCCCTACTCGGCACATTATATCCTATTTTAGATAAGAGCTCAGGACAATCAATGTTATTGTTTAAAGTTTTAAGTAAAAAAGTAATGTCTTTTTCATAGTTGTCGGCCTCGATGGCGTAGTGGTTAGTGTAACCGACTGCAACACCTGAGGTCGCGGGTTCGATTCCCGCACAAGTCAAACATTTGTGTGCATGAACATGGATGTTTGTCTTAGTCTGGGTATTTCTATGTATAATATGTATGTATTTACAACAAAAAAAAAAAGTATATATGTATGTTTATCCATTAGAACCCATAGTACAAGCTCTGCTTAGTTTGGGCTAGATGGTGTTGTGTGTATATGGTAGAATATTATTATTATTCTCTTTATTACTCTTTTTTTTTTCTAATAATTACATTTTAAATATATATATAAAACTATACATATGTAAAAATATAAAAACTGAAATGACCCACCAACAACGGGAACAGGGTCCAAGCTGCCGGTGGTTAGGGCCCCAGAGAGAGGAATCTCCTAACAATATGCGCCGTGTCGAGTAGTACTGCTTTTTGCATCAAGGACTTGATGCAGCCATCTAACGCGAGCCTCTGCAGGTGGTGGTTGATGCTCTTAGGTATTAAACCATTGACTGTAATGACTATCGGCACAATGATCGCCGAGTCCACACGCCACATGTCGACAATCTCGTCAGCTAGGTCCAAGTATTTCAACTCTTTTTCTTTTTCAGCTTTCACAAGATTCTCGTCATGCGGAATGGTAACATCGATGATCATTGCTCGGCGCTCCAATCGGACAATTGTTCACCACAATTGTCCTATCAGTGATGATAGACAATTGTGGCGAATAATAATATATTATTATAAATAAAATAAGTATCCATATCTATTTCGATACCAATATTGTAAAGGTAAAAGAGCTGTATTTTTGTATTTTTGTTTGTAATGGATAAACTCTAAACCATAAGACCGAGTTAAATTGTTTTGTCACCAGTTGAATCTAACTAAATTGGACTATATACCATCTCACTAAAAGGTATGCGAGCGGAATAGTAACCAAGGCTATGTAACTTCTGACTAAGTGTCATGGGAGCGGCACGGTAACTATAAACGTAATAAATGAGGAATAGTGTGATTAGAGAGAGATGCGGCATGAAAGTGGATATAGTGACAAGAATAGAAAAGGGTATGTTAAGCTGGTTTGGGCATGTAGAAAGAATGGACGAGGAAAGACTGACTAAGAAAGTTTATAAGGCTAGTATGAATGGAACAGTCGCAAGAGGAAGACCTAGGCGAACGTTTCTCGATCAGATCGGTGGCGTTCTGGACAAATGCCAGGTTAAGAGCACCTTGAACCGACGGGCGTGTATGAGGAATGTGATGAAAGTGAATGAAGCCAGAGAAGTGTGTCAGGATCGTAGCAAATGGAAATCCGTAGTCTCTGCCTACCCCTCTGGGAAACAGGCGTAAATCTATGTATGTATGTATGTAAATAATGTAATATGGAAATTATACATGTTTGTAGTTTTAAGCTACAACACCTAACCCACAAATGCTATTTTAAATTTTGCCATGTTAATATACATTGCATATACATATGTATAATCCATGTTTGGTTATGAAATACCATAAAAGCTGTTTGTTTTTCTGTAGAAACGACTACTCCGCACTAGGAATAATTTCAGTGTCACGAGGACTTTATAAACATTCAAACAACGCACACAAATAATATCAAGACTCGGAACAACCGTTTGTGGATCACACAATTTTTATTTCCGTGTGGGATTCGAACACGCAACTCTCGGCGCAGCAGCAGTGGCGAGGCGACCAATTAAAGCACTACGCCAATCGTGCAGTCAGTTTAGCATTTTTAACATTAACTCAAAACTGCATAACATAAATATTGCTCCTTTTGATTCTATGTGACTTAATTATATAAACTCGCAAGTCACTCAAAACTCACTTCGGAAACCCATAGTAGAGTTTCATTCCTTTTGCGACTGTCATCCTATAAAATGATAAGCACAATTTCGGAGACAAAACATTAAATTTTCTAAGCTCCGTACTTTGGTAACACTTTCAGTATTAAAAGTGATATAATTTGGCTATTTTATTTTCCTCTTATTGTGTATAACTTTGTTTAGATTTACGAGTTTGGTGTTGTGAGTTTAAAATTAGGAAGATTGTTATGTTTGAAATGTACTTTAATTTGTTAATGAAAAGAACGATAGCATAATGGTTGAAGTATTGCAGTTATGGTCGAGATGTAGCAAATTTGGATTCTGTATATTTTATAAACATACACCTATCGCTCTTGCTCTGCTTGACATCTGCATCCGCATCCGCATCCGCAATAATCAACGCGGTGTTATTGCGTATCCAGATATAGCGTAGGTTACGATAAGAAATCAGTTGGTCAGTAGTACGTGTTTAATTTATGAACCTTTGCAAAGCAGGCTTGAACCTGGGAAGGCGGTGATATTAGATACTTTTATTAAATAAGATAAACAATTTTCATCAACATCCGCATCCGCGGATGTGAGATTTCAAATATCCGTATCCGTATCCGCAGATGTCAAAGAATCTGTAACCGTAACATCCCCGATACAAATACAACAACAAATAATAATTGTATTAGGCAATCAAACACAACTTAAAACATTTAAATACGTACATAAATTTTTTGTAGACTTTATTTTCTTTAAAAATTAAGCTGATGTGTATTACTCCTTTTTGCCATTTACGTATGTTTTTAGGTACCACGTAATAGAAGGCGAGCCTTTTGCCGTCTACATTGAGAGACTTCTTGCTGCCACTGAAAATTCCTTCAACTGGGTTCAAATCTCAGGTCGAGCTAGAAAAGAGGTATACATATTTTATTTTTTATTTTTTTAATTTATTCGGAGTAACAAACAGCAACACATTGTATAATACTAAATTGTATCAACATGTACATAAATGTGCACTCACAACGTTATCTACTTAATATATTTATAATATATTTATTCAAGTAGTGAACATGACAATTGATATTAATATTAATAAACCTTAAATGAATGAAACACTTAAATACAAATTGCAATCATAAAAGTAAGATAAGTTTAGTGGGAATTATTTAAACATGATATTAAACATTTTCGAAATGTAGGTGCCGACATATTAAATATATCGAGTTCAATGAAATATATACAGACGTGCCTTCGCAGCATGTAATGTTGTTGTTCCTGCGACTGACCTCTGTTTGGTCTTATAAGATTACCAACCCATTTGGCTATGTGAACGCACTTGTCTTGTGTTTACGCACACACTTGTGCACTACAACATCTTTAGCCCAGTTAGCAGTCTTCATTACCGACAGCTGTGACCGAAATTCGATCAGAAGGACACAAGCTACAGGAACCGCTTGCCACCTATAATAATATCAGCCCTGTATAAAAACTGTCCCATTACTGGGCACAGGCCTCTTCTCAGTGTGAAAAGCGTTAAGTCACGGACTACCGCATTGTCCCAGTGCAAGTTGGCAGACTTCACATATTCTTCGAGAACATTATAGAGAACTCTCAGACAGGCTTCCTAATGAAGTTTTCCAACATCGTAAAGCGAACGATAATTAACTATTTATTACGCACATAACTTCGAAAACTAAGAGGTGCGTACCCTGAGACCGAACTTAAGACTTTAGCGTGGCTATCCAACGGTTTCCCGCTAGGCTGCCGCTGCTCTTACCTGTATGGTATATTTATTAAAAAATAATACTGCGTATCGTCTTACAAACTGACATTATACCCACCGTTTAATTCTCCCTTTCTCATAAACCCGAATGAGTTTTGTATGTTCCGTAATGCGTTAATTAGATCTTACGTCGTGTGATGGCGCCCATGGGTGCCATGATACCTGACTCTTTATGGCAAACAGGCCCCAAACATGTTGATGAAAAATTATTTATGACGGAGTTTGTGACCGCTAACGATAATTAATGGGTACTTGAACTGGGCCAAGGACTTCGTGACTGTTTTTGGAGGTTCGCGATTTGTACACATCCTTACTATTATAAATGCGTTTGTGAGTTTGTTTGTCACGCTTTCACGTCATAATTGATACTAGCGGTCGCCCAGTGGTCGAAATTCAACGATAATTTATTTAAATTTTAAGTTAATTTTAAGTTAATAAGGTTTTATTGTCTATAACTAGTTATGCAGGCCCCACATACCGTTCGCACCATAACAATTGCATAAAGGTGTACAAATATCAATATCATGTTTAATGGTTATTGTTTTGGTCATCGTTAAGTTTAGCTTAATTGAGTAATTACCAGACGACACCCAGTAACAGTAGCCATGTAACCATGCCAGAGGTGGTCCCATGCTTGGTTCCCCCACCTTAGCAAGTAAGCCTTTATAAACTATGTTCTATTCCCAGTTGTCATTCTCATTGTACTGCTTACGCTGAGCACATCAACTTGTAAACTTCAAAATAAAGTTTTTAAAAAGTTGTTTTACCGCCGTTTATATTTGACTAACTATACTCTTATATATAATCACATTTTATTTAGATTTCGCTAAAGCTATCCAGGTTAATTTACTTATCTTTTTTAAACAAATTAACTTTAATCTTTCATTGACGCTATTCCTAAGCTTGCTACTTTGTTTTGTTTTTTCTTTATTACCTATAAATACATAAATATGTTATAATATAAATAGTATATATAATTCCAATCAACCCATAGGTTACCTGTAAGATATTGTAGATATATGTCATTATATATTGATATAAATAGAAAAAGTGGAGCAAGTGAAAGAGTTTGTATATTTGGGTACTTTGTTTACAAGGGATGGTAAACATGAGGGAGATATTGAAAGGAGAACGAGTGCGGGAAACAAAGTGAATGGAGCTCTACGCGCTTTTATGAACAGTCGAAATGTTTCCGAAAAGGCACGTTTGGCTGTTCATAGAGGACTATTAGTGCCCACACTTATGTATGGAAGTGAAAGTTGGGTATGGCAAAAGAAGCATGAGAGCAGAATAAATGCTGTAGAAATGAGAGCGCTGAGAAATATATGTGGTGTGACTCTGAAAGATAGAATAAGGAATAGTGTGATTAGAGAGAGATGCGGCATGAAAGTTGATATAGTGACAAGAATAGAAAAGGGTATGTTAAGCTGGTTTGGGCATGTAGAAAGAATGGACGAGGAAAGACTGACTAAGAAAGTTTATAAGGCTAGTGTAAATGGAACAGTCGCAAGAGGAAGACCTAGGCGAACGATTCTTGATCAGATTGGAGGCGTTCTGGACAAAGGCCAGGTTAAGAGCACCTTGAACCGACGGGCGTGTATGAGGAATGTGATGAAAGTGAATGAAGCCAGAGAAGTGTGTCAGGATCGTAGCAAATGGAAATCCGTAGTCTCTGCCTACCCCTCTGGGAAATAGGCGTGAATCTATGTATATTGATATATGTAACCATAGTTACGAAGAAAAAGTACTACATCAGCCGAAGAATGCCGTAATACGACGAACGCGATTCGACTGCTTGTGTCAAATGCATGGTTGTGTGCGTGTAGTTTGTTTCAATAATTTAATGTATTTCTAATGTATATTTTATATAAATATTAGGATTCGCCCCTCCTTTTCCATATAAACTTTAACTGTGCCAAATTGCATATTCCTCCGACCGCGCAATTTTCGTAAAAAGGGGTACAAAGATTTTGCTTTACGTATTAATGTATAGATTTACTCGACCAATCACCATAAAATTTCGCATACACGTTGCCGGGGGAGAGAAAAGGATATAGCGTACCTTTTATCCAGAAAAAAGAAGAATGAACAATGACAGAACCTACATTTAGATAGCGGAGCCGCTAGATGTATAATGATAACAATCTGTATATAAAAGTTTCTAGATGATACTATTTTGGGAAAGATTTGGTTTGATAGTGATTTTTTTATTCGCTAAATCAGTTTATTTTATCTAATATTATAATTGCGAATGTGAATTTGTTAGTTTGTTACACTTCCACGCCTTAGCTACTCGGCCGATCATCATGAAATTTCGGGTACCCGTTGTCAAGGGTACAGAAAGGGAGAGAGGGTCCTTTTAATCTAGAAAAAAGTACTTTTCTCGAGGGATATAAATTTATTGATATTATAGCGAACCCGCGGGCAAATACTAGAAGGTTTAGATAATGTCTGATATTCCAAGACTTGAAGAGTTAATTGACAGTGCTTAACATGGCAACAGATTGTTCCTACATGTAAATTTACATTAATAAGTGTAACTTTGACGTTCGTTACTTCGTGACCTACATGAATAAACATATTTTTGATTTTGAATTTGTTTTTTGATTAATGTTTTTGTTTGGTTTGTTTCTGTTTAAAGATTATTTACAAATAAGAAAACTATTTATTTAAGACTTATTTTAAGACTTATAAAAAATCAGACTAACTGAAATGCTGTAGGTCTGGCGGCTCTCCGATCGTTCAATTCGTTTTCCTCAGACTAATCCCTCTTTACCGCGTAAAAAATAAAAAAAGGCGTAAAAGATGGCTTAGCGCAGTGAATTTTTGATAAATTTTTGTAATTATTACTTTTTTGCTGTAACAGTTATCTCGTCGTCGTAGGTACATACATCGACGTAGTCGCAAATTTACACATTTTGCTGAAGTCGAATTCGTTTAAATTCGGTATTCCGTATATATACAAAAACGTGCCCTTTCATAGATTAGTCTTCTATTTAAAAGCTTAAAATATTTTTATAAAACCGTTAATGATAATCGAGGATTCGTATGAGTATTTACTAATATCATTGCTATGTTTGACGTGACATATCTTATGTTGCTACATTTTTTTATTAGTGATAACTCTCGCTCAATGAGTAATTCCTGTGATGCGGAGGACTTTACGAACATTGAAACAACGGACACAGTAAACAACCAGAACCAGAACAACTATTTGTGGATAACACAAATGTTTGTCCTGTGTGTGATCGAACTGACACCATTCGGCGCAAGGGCAGTGACCAGGCAACCACTTAAACCACCACGCCTGAGCAGTCAATATTCTTTTAATTATTAATTCTTTATTGTCATTATAAAAAGGTTTACTATAAATAAAAGAAATAAATGCCATGAATGCATGCATATGCATATCTTGTCAATAAAATATTTCTACATAATAATTTTTGTTCTTATTAAGCTGGTCTACTAGGCCGAATCCTAGATAATTTTAATGCGCTATCACTAGCTATTGAAATTAAAACTCACCAAACAAAATAGATAACAAAAGTTTCTATGCAGCAGTTATGCACAAAGGTTTGCCGCAGATGCGATACACTGAATTTCATTCGCTACATTAGTTGTGTTCAGCAATATATCAAAGGTGCATACAACGCCTCGTTCTTACTAGAGGGAAGCCGAAACCGATATGTTTGATTTGGTTTCGGCACATGCTATGATGACGTCGAGAATTGGTATCGGTTTCGGCCATTAACATCAATAATTAATTATAAGATACCTATATATAAATAAAGTGCTTTAAATTAATCTGTCTCCGGACAGTTTCGGATTTCGTTAGATAATCCTTAACAACTTATACATTTTTATTTATTTCATTAAATATAAACTCACGCTATAGGAATCTTTATATTTTTACTTTTAAATCAATGACTCGGGAGACCATACAATTAATGGACGCAAGGCACACGCAGACTCGGAACAATCATTAGTGAATTACACAAATAATTGTCTCGTTCAAACCCAACCAGGAGGGCGGCAGCGGCGACATTTAGTTTACAAATGTTGTATCAAATATTGCAAATTTCTTCAACTGTTTGTGCCGGGTGACTTGGTTTCGGTCTCGGCCTTTCTCTTTGGCGTTCATCTCTACCGGTCTCGCCTTTTGTCCGTACCGTTTCCACATGAACGCATTGACTACGTAATCTGTTTCGTTTATAACTTCGTTCGTTTTGAAGATTTCACAGCCTTTGAGTGTGGTGAACGGTTAATTTGCCACTGTTTTAGTTGTTTTAGTTTAAGTGAAAATATTTACGAATGCTTACTTCTGTTGAAACCAAATAAGTCTTTAGCATAACTTGAATTAAAAACATTTAGGTGGAAACAATTTTGTGCTAGTTTTTTGAACGATTTAGTTGCAGAAGTTAGGGCAATTATATAAGAGTGAAGCGAAACGAGCGTAATTTTTTGAGCTGTGAGTCGCGTAAAATAAGTCGCGGAATTTACGCTGCATTCGGTTTCATACTAAGTCCTGTTTGTACCACACGGCGCGCGGCGACGCAAAATGAGTTGTCTGCTGATGTTTACCATAATGACACGTCGCAATGCGTAACATACATAAGCGTTACGTCGTGTCGCACACTGCAGTATAGGCTGCAAGCAAGGCATGACGTATCACGTCACTATCGTTGCTTACGCAGTACACCTCTTTACCCTGTGGCGACTCCGCACAGATGAAGAAGTTCCGTCTACATTTAACAGATGGCGATACAATCGCACTTCACATGACGTCATACTATTTTGCATCGCACAAGTGGAGTTTACACAGCGACTAAGTATACATACAAGCTCCCGACATCAACCGTGGGGCCGCGGCACGCCAGGCACGATCAACCAGCCTGGTTGGAGGATCCTCCCTTTGTGTTGGAGGGACATCACACCCTGTTCCTCCACAACCCATTTACAGATAGATTTAATAAAAAGTATCAAAGTTAGTCACACTCGGAGTAAAATTACGCAAGTGATGTATACTTTAAGCCAGTGCCGCTGTTTTGTCTGTTATCGATATCAAGCTACATAAGCTTATATATTAATAATATCACAGTCACACCACGTTTTTGTTATGGATATTTAGTAGGCTATGACCTAAAGTTGGTCAACTCGCACTGAACTAGCAGAAGCAGTTATAAACTACGGTTCAATACACTGATTCAGTGTGGGTTAGCAGTACTTATATATGGAAAAAACATTAAGATGACTTCCTGTTAAAATTAGCTATAACTAACTAATTAACTACTTATCCTTTGAACGCTGTAAGATCCTATTCTGTCTGGACACAATAGGTTTACAATTATGTTTGGTATTCCAGCGAATAACAAGTTAATAATACACATATCCTCAAAGAATGCCTGCTGAAGGATCGCACTAGAGATTTCTATTTGGTTCTCCAGTACTCTCCCGCTAGGCCCTCGCTGCTACATTAACTATGTACAAAAAAGCAAGCATAAGAATCTGTACCTATTATATTTATACTAAATTCGAGTTTATACAAAAGAATCCCATTTATGCTGCGTAGAGAAAGCATTTTATTAATCGTAGGTTTATTATAAACTTGGTCAAATTACTCCACACTAAGCTTAATACTGAAATGTACTCGTGTTTCAAATAAAACCGAATAGCTTTAACTCGAAGCTTTCCTTTGGAGTAATTCTCTTATTTCTGAAGTATACTCCGCTAAGTTTAAATTAAAATACTGAAAAAACTTTGAAACGAAATAAACTTACGTTTTAAAACTGTTCACTAGTCCGCTAATTATGAGATTTTAGACGTGAATTTAATTTTATGTTTTCTTAAAGAACTGCTGATTAAATATACTGTGCTAGCTGTTTTCGTATTAGGTTAATTTTAAGTAATTAGGTTTTCTCATTATTCTATTGGGGTAATCGCGGAGTGTATATTGTGTAGTTTTAGGTTCGAGATCCGGATTGGGTAAAGAATTTATGTTAATGCCATTCCATAGTAGGTATGTAAATAGCTACATAGATATACAGTCTCACGCTTATATCCTTGGCGAAGTAGGTAGAGGTGTATTTTGCTTTTTTTTTTCTTCTTTCCTCTGGTATTGGGTATCATTCCTGAGTAGTGTTATTTATTTTTTCTGACAAGATTTTTATGTCTCGCATTAGGTAGATAACTGACTATGACCTAGCCTTTTCGATTGTCTCATCATTTCAGCCTATTGCAGTCCACTGCTGGACATAAACTTCCCCCAGGGTGCGCCACAAGGCCTGATCTCCTTTTTACGCCATCCAGTCACCTCCAGCCACCTTTTTCAGGTCATCGGTCCATCTGCCCGGAGGGCGTCCTACACTACGCTTGTCGAGTCGTGGTCTCCACTCGAGAACCCGTCTGCTCTAACGATCATCGGATCTGTGACAGATGTGACCAGCCCACTGCCACTTCAGCCTGCTACACTTCTGAACTACGTCGGTTACTTTGATTTTTTGTCGGACAATCTCGTTCCGGACTTTGTCCCTTAACGAGATTCCGAGCATACATCTTTCCATAGCTCGCTGAGTGACATGTAATCAATTGTCTACGTAACTAAATTTTCTTAACTATTTCCGACGAAGACTTCTTTTACTTCTACGTAACCAGTTTTAACCATACCACATTAGTGAGATGGTATATTAAGCCATCATACATACTTACTATCATGCATATATCCCCGAATGGGTAAGTAGCTGTGTATTACACACTTTTAACTAGCTATGGTTTCAGATCCCACTGTATAGGGAAACCTCTAATATTATATAATATAATATATAATATTCTACCACATACACACAACACCATCTAGCCCAAACTAAGCAGAGCTTGTACTATGTGTACTAGACAATGGATAAAAATACATATATACTTTTTTTTTGTAAATGCATACCTATTATACATAGAAACTCTCAGACCAAGACAAACATCCATGTTCATGCACACAAATGTTTGACTTGTGCGGGAATCGAACCCGCGACCTCAGGCATGGCAGTCGGTTACACCAACCACTACGCCATCGAGGCCGTAACCTATTTTCGGACAGTAGCTTGTTGTTTGAGTCGTTTGTTTAAATGTTTAAGATCCCTACGACACAGTATATACTTCAAGAACGAGAGGAGCACGTACTTAAAAAGAAAAAGAAACGATTCTACTCCAGATCCCGTTTTGCTAGTGGCAATTTTTAAAAGCATAACCTTTGCTTGAACCGGACATGTGTCGCGTTATCGGCATAGCAGTCACATTCTCAACCGCTGCGTCATCGAGGCAACCAGAATAAGATAAAGTCACAATGGCTAGTTATATAGTTTTACTAGTTAACTTCACAGATTGCTTGAATAAAAAGAATCTTTGTAAGTTTAGTAACTCTGTAGATAGCAATAAAAACGCTGCTGAAATCTCCAAAATGTATGAAATTTCGAACGTTAAATCTTTCTACAAGTGAATGAGTAAAGTTGAAAACAAAACAATTTTATATTCAATGAAATGGACACAAGCTTACTTATTTGGATTATAGTATCTGTTCTAGTATTATTTGGAATATATTTTCTTAATATATCCTAACTTATTATAAATGCGAATGGGAGATTCTTTGGTGTTTTGTTACACTTTCCTTCTTGCCTTAACCGGTCGTATTCCGCCGGCTCGCATACCAGCCGGCAGATTTGTACGGCTATTCGTAGCCAATAGGCAATCAGTTTTGATCGGTAAGTTTGGTAATATACGGTTTTAAGCGAAGGCGGCGCGCGGCGTTTTGGCGCCAATTTGGTGGCTCGCAAGCGAGCCACCGGCCTACGACGGGTACAAATCTGCCGGCTGGTATGCGAGCCGGCGGAATACGACCGGTTAACCACTTGGCCGATCATCATGAAATTTCGCATACATGTTGTCAGGGAAACAAGACAGGACATACGGTACCGTTCATCCAGAAGATTTATTCCCGAGGGATAGAAATTTATTGAAAAAATCTACATTAACGCGGGCAATTTAATCCGTGGGAGAGCCATGAATGGGCCGGCTCGACCGAAGTGATACCACGGCCTCACACTTACAGAAAACCGCCGTGAAATAGCGCTTGCGTTGTGTTTCGTCGAGTGAGAGAGAGTACCGGAGGCCCAACTCAAAAATTTAAAAGGCTGGCATCGCACTTGCGACTCCTCTGGTGTTGTGGGTGTCCATGGGCGGTGGTAATCGCTTACCATCAGGCGATCCATCTGCTCGTTCGCCGCCTATAACATAAAAAAAGGCAAAGCCGCGGGCATAATCTAGTATAAAATAAAAAAACTGCAATAGCATAGCAGCATTAGACTATCACGCTGAGGACTCGAGTTCGATTCCTAGGCACCTCTGACTTTCAGAAATTATATGCGCATTAACGCTCACTTTCACGGCGAAGGAAAGCATCCTAAGGAAACCTGCATGTCATGCATAATGTTTTAGAAGATATGTGAAGTCTGCCAACCCGCACTGGGCTAGCGTGGGCCAGAGTGCCTGACAGGGCTGATATTATTATTAACATAGGAAATATTGTAGCCTAATGTATGTATGTTATGTGGGGGCCAGTCAGTGCAGACCGGCGACACTTCGACCCAGTGGGATCTTTTGTGTCGACACTGTCCCAATAACGACTGCCGTAGATGTTCATGGCAGCCGGGACCGACGGCTTAACGTGCTCTCCGAAGCACGGAGCAGGCGAAAATTGTCAATCAAAACGCACATAACTTCGAAAAGTCATATAGCTTCTGAAAGTCAGAGGTGCGCGGCGTGGGTTCCTACCCGAGACCCTCTGCGTTGCAGTCTGTTGGTCTCCCCACTAAGCTATCGCTGCTCATTGTAGCCTAATACTCGATGCATTTATTTACCCAATTAGGTAAACAAAGGTACCTATATACATACTGCCGTCCTTTAACTAAAATGGCGTTAACCCACAAGCGCGCGATTATGAGTGTTTAATGAAAAGTAATATAGTTTTGAATTCTATACTAGAATATAGATATAGATAGATAATTATATAAATAAATAGTTTTAAATTAATAAAAACTATTTTACTATCCATTAAAAAGTCATATTCGCGCGCTTGTGGGTTAACGGCATTTTAGTTAAAGGACGGAAGCATACATTAGTTAACATGGAAGTATTATTACATAGCATTTCGTATACTTAAATTAGCTTACTGATTCGACTATTCGATTCTTTTATCGACAAGCGTACATCACTAGCAAAATGATATTACATTTTAAACTAGTGTTTGTTTAGTGACAAAGTATGATGCTAGAAGCACAACATAGTAACCGTTGCTTTTAATATTTGATCATGTAAAATACGCGCTGAATTTGTTGTCAGCAGATAAGCGCGCCTCTTCCTGTACGCTGCCGCTGCCAGCGAGCATAGATTACTGCGACTATTCAGAGAAAGACACCTTAAATTTTTATATTTTTAACAATAATATGTTGGTGGTAACAAGCTTACGGTCCGCTTGATGGTAGCCGGTTAGTGTAACTTATAAGCGCTGGCAACATTAGAATTAATAATAAACTTTAATCACCAATGGTATTATTATTCCACTGGAAATTAAAGATTAGCATGTACTATTACAAAGTTGAGCAAAATAACAGAAGCAAGAGCAAGCAAAATAAAAAAAAAAAAATTTGTTATTTTGCTCAACTTTTGCTTTCTGTTGGGAATCGAGCTGGCAGTTTGAGCGTAATGCCAAATAAGTGGTGATTCTGTTGTTGTTCTACTTCTTACTATGGTAATCGAATCCACGAGCTCTCGATGGTATGTCCGATGCTTTGTCAATTGGACGTGGCCGCTATAAATTATTATTAACTTCAAGCTATAATTATCGTCCTGTAGACCCTAGTTTATCTCCGTAATATTTTCAATATCAGTTAAGCGTTTTATTTTCGTTAATATGAAAAACAGACAAAGCTTGTCTGCATATTATAAACTTAACAATATTATTCTCAGATTATTATTTTTATTATTTTGCCGCGCTACTGTGCATTAGGTTCGATTTATTTCACTTCGCTATAACAAGGACTCTAGATTTGTATACGACTACAAATTTGAATTAACCTGTCAATCGTTGGAAAGGCACACATAATTGGAAACCTTCAGTGTGGCACTGCGACTCAATAGGTTATCTAGACCGATTAATCTTTCTCACACTGAGAAGACACCAATGCCAGCAGTGGAATAATTTATATGCAGGGCTGATATTATACAAGTCAAGTCAATATAAACATAAAGTGTCTGGATAAACCTACTCTGTGAACCCCTCTACGCTATGTAGAGTGATATATCGCGTATAAAACGTTACACGCTGATTATAACGCTATTCGCTTTAAGAACGTGCTGCGACATATTACTTGTGCGTTAAGTAACATTTAACGTCACATTCCGCGTGATTTGCAAATAGCATTTTAGATTAAAGGGAATAAGGTTAAGTTTCTTATGTGCGTTTGAATGTACGTACATTGTCTCAAGTCTATAAAATAATAATAATATAAACTGTCACATTGCTGGGCACGGATCTCTTCTTAGTGTGAGAAGGGTTAAGCCATAGTCGACCACGCTGGCCCAGTGCTAGTGGGCAGACACACATACATATCTTCGAGAACATTATGTAGAATTGCTCAGTTCCAAATGCTTCTACTGAGAATTTCCTGACAGGAAATCTTCGAATCGTAAATTGAACATGAGATCTTATGCGTAGCTATCGCATTGACTACCGCAGATACACTATACGTTGAACCTTGATACGTTGAACCTAAAGTATAGTTAACGAAATGTGGGTGTAATACCTCGCTACCTATCTCTTTAGGTATGTAGGCTTGAGCCTATATACAGGGTGTCCGGTAATTAATGGATAACATTGCAATATCTTAAAGGAGAAATCATGGCAGTTCAGAAAAAAAATATGGACAATCTATCCTAATTACCACCTGACATATGACTTTTTTAATTACCTTATTTATCTTTCTTGTACACTACGACCATAAATTAATGAATTTCATCGGTTTTTTGTTGTTTTATTATTAAACACCAATTATGCTAATAGATAGACAGTCAAAAGTATGACTAAATATTGCAATTCAAATTTTTTTTTTTAATTTCTCGTGTTCATTTCTTCTGTAAGACATTTCAAGATTATCCATTAATTACTGGACAACCTGTATATAGTTTAACTCTAATAATGTGCTGATATTACTAGTATCCACAAAGGGGTAGACCATAATATCATCATCATCTCAGCCAAAAGACATCCACTGTTGGACACAGACCTCCCCCAAGGTTTGCCACACAGACCGATATTGAGCCACCCGCATCCAACCGCTTTCCGCGACCTTTACCAGGTCGTTGGTCCACCTTATAGGAGCCCCTGTTGCGTCTTCCGTTGCCATAATATATTGAACCTAAAATTTGCCAGTTATGTATTTATAGTGCCATATAATAAGAGTAATCTTTTGTCCATTTCAGATCAGATTAGAAACGTGGTCGTTCACTATGATCCTTATCAGGAGGCTCAAGGTTACTCAGACGGCAATGGAGAGAGCTATGCTTTGAGTTATCCTGCGAGATCTTATCAGGAATGCGGAGAGATCCGTAGGAAAATTAAAGTCGCCGACATAAATTTTCGGATATCCCAGATGAAGTGGCAGTGGGCAGCGCACATAGCTCGTAGAACCGATGGCAGTTGGGGTTGACTGGTTCTGGAGTGGCGGCCACGCACCGAATGATGCAGCATGGGTAAGCCTTGCACAAAGTGGACTGACGACCTGGCAAGGGTCGCGAAAAGCGGTTGGTTACGGACGGCCCACAAAGCATTGCAAGTCTTTCGCCTGAGATGATGATTGCCCATTTGTCGAGCACATATCCAAGCTGCCTGTTGCTAGGGTCAATTTTAAAACAGATAATTGTTACACCACACTCCGATCCAGGTCTCTAAGTCACGAACCCGCAAACGACTACAAATTTAAGCACAAACTTATGCTTTGAGGCCAAGGGGAGTCTACTAAAACACAGGTACATTTTAGGGTAGTGTTTGTAAAATTTCAAAATGTGATATAATGTTTGTAGGTTTTTTCAAAGAGGCAACGCTTACGAGCCGAGCGGAGCGTATGCTTGCTTATTAGAGCATTCATTCATACTTGAGAGTTGGTAGGGTTGTGCGTGAATGGTTAACACATGTGGAACTGCTAGGCAAAATAATTATACAAAATTATATCTTTGCTTGTTGGATAAACCGGCAAAATAATATATGTGATCTCAATTATTTTTATGTAATTCAACTTTACCGAAACGTTTCATGCAAATACGTTATCATTTTATTTCATGCTAGGTTTTGCTCGTGACTACGTTAGCGTGGCAATTGAAAGCAGGTACCTATCTACTTCATATTTTCTTAATTTGCATGTTAAAAGAAGCACATGACAGTACTTGACTTCTAGATGGCGTATCAAGATACTTCGAATTATTGCTATTCGATTATTTTTAGTAAGAACCTTCCTACGAAAGTGCAAAGTTATTGTTGCGTTTTATAACAATGAAATGATATTTTCATAATACCTTGGGATCCATTTCTAGATTACTATATAAGTCATGATTTATCCATCAACTTATGGATGCTAACGTCCATACAAAATGCTTATATCAATATGTTAGTAATGCATACACATACTTAAACATAGCTTCACGCCTGTTTCCAGAGGGGTAGGCAGAGACTACAAATTTCCATTTGCTACAATCCTGACACACTTCTCTGGCTTCATTCACTTTAATAACTTTTAAACTTTCGCGTTGAATGATATATATATAATATGTAACGGGTATTAACGCGATCATGCATAATGTTTACCTTTTTTATGCTTGACGTTTCGACCAGGTTACACCGGCCGTGGTCACAAGCTGACTGGTGCTGCGATGTCATGTCTCCGTTTGTGAGGCAGTCATTCACTTTCATCACATTCTTTATACACGCTAGCCAGTTTAAGGTGCGCTAAGCTAAGTTATGCTTAACTATAAAACCACCAATAAGTCTCAAATATCCACTCTATTAAAGTCTTTTTGGCGATTTTGTCATCCAAATCTCTGTAAAATCAAGCCCATAGGTAATTTATCTGATGATTGCCAAATTGTCCTTAGGTTGTATATTAATAAACAAATATTTGTGCTTATTATACGGTGTCGCACCAAAATGATAAAAAGACGGTCATTATTGTGCGATACTTTGTCTGTTTGCCCGTTAGTCTATCAATAACAGTTCTTTATCTTAACAACTGCTAACGAAATTTTTTCAATTGGAATTTGGAATATTGAGTCACAATGCTCGTAAAATTTTCACCCATAACACAAATTTAATCTTAGCTTGGGTGCCAGAGTATCAAACTACTCGTGATTTACAAAGAAAATATTGTAGACTATGTATTGTCATTCCTAAAGTGCATTGTACCTTTTAAATCTTAACCGACTGCCACGCCTGCGGGCGCGGTTTCGATTCCCGCACAAGTCAAACATTTGTGTGCATGAACATGGATGTTCGTCTTGGTCTGGGTATTTCTGTGTATAATATTTAAGTATTTACAAAAAAAAGTATATATGTATCCATTGTCTAGTGCCCATAGTACAAGCTTTGCTTAGTTTGGGCTAGATGGTGTTGTATGTTATAGAATAATATTATATTATTATAATATTCTATTATATTAATTTTATAACCACAATACATGCATAGTCTCACGCCTATATCTCCGAAGCGATATGCAGAGGCGTATTACAAGCCACATTTTGCCAGATATGGTGTTAGGTTCCACGTAATTGAAGGCAAGTCTATTGCCGTTGATCAGGCCGTATATAGCTTTAGACTCTGTGCTTTCACTGAGAATAACTAGACTACAATACCCAATAAAACGAACGACTCGAATTTCGAACAGGAGACCATTTATAAACAGACTTTTAAAAAAAATAAGCATAGAAACATTAATATAATATTAACTTATGAATCGCAGGAATACTAGATATAATTGAAAACCTATCGTGTCTGGTCGCCGCCGCCGGTGCACCGCTGCAACTAAATAGATAAAGTAAGATTATGAAGTCAAATGGAGTACATGATAAATATTGCGTTTTTATGCTTTAGTTTTAAACTTATGATGAGTGACCTAAAGCATTAGGTCATTTAGTGCATGGTAGTACGTGGGAGGAGACCCAATGTCATACAGAGCACGCACTTGGAGAGGTAATGATCTGGCTCAAAAATAACCTTCTTACAATAAATTTAAATAAAACCAGTTATATTACGTTCTCTCACCGAGCAAATGCCCAACCACCACCCCACTTTAACATTAAAGGTACATGTCTCCAGGAACATAGCTGCACATGCCCGATGTTGGTACGAACAGACACAGTAAAATATCTCGGTCTTATTATAGATAAAAATTTAACCTGGTCACCACATATTAATAAGCTAACAACTCGAATAAGAAAGCTTATTCCAATATTTAGGAAACTTAGGCGGTCATCTGATTTAGATACCCTATTTTGTGTATATTATGCCCTAGTCCAGAGTATACTCCAGTACTGTATTACTACGTGGGGTGGAGCAGGGACTACAATATTACTTCCCCTAGAACGGGCCCAAAGAGGTATTCTGAAGGTCATACTTGGTAAACCTAGGCGCTACAGTACGGAGCTCCTCTATAGTGAGTGCCCTGTACTCTCAGTAAGACAACTCTTTGTCAAGGGTTTGATAATGCGAAGGCACAAATGCACTACTTTTATACCGCTTGTAAAACGCAACAAAACCAAAATTTACTCGGTGGCCGCTCACAAAACCGCGCTCGCTCGGCGACAATACTATGTTCTTGGAAATTGCTTATACAATGCTGCAAATGCTGTGAATAACATCTACCCATTATCAATGGACAAACTCAAAACGGTTATAGTAAGTTGGCTGAAAGGGCTTGACTATAAAACAACGGAAGAGTTAGTAGATAACCAAAAACTTAAATAGCTCCTACAGGACGCAAAGATGCACACACACATAGGCACATACACACACATTCACTCTCTCACAAACACACACACACACCCACACACACACACACACACACACACACACACACACACACACACACACACACACACACACACACACACACACACACACACACACATACACCCACACAACTATCGACTGTGGTAAATGGAAGCTCAGCATCATACTTAGCTGTTTATTACTATTTATTATTATACCTATAATTAATCTCCAAATAATAAATTGATCTATTAAATACTTAACTGATTTTAACTCGTAATTAAATTAAATTAAATCCTATACTTGTAAATTATTTTTATTTCTGTTATAATGTAATATTGTTAATCTATTTGATAATTTATTGTTTTTGTAATTATTATGAAGAACTTTCTAATATGTAATCATTTTTGTATTGGGGTGGAAGACGCTGACGACTGTAACACAATTAATATTAGTACGGTCGTCAACGGCAACCTCTTATGATAAGTTCAACTAATGTCTGGTTTTAATTATAATACAATAAGAGAAAATTTGTAACACAAATTGAAAATAAAATATATTATTATTATTATTATTATTATTATTTATGCAGTCATATAATAGTGAAAATCACTCTTTTTAAAGCATTTTGCCAGACTTTTTACACGTGCAGCCTGTGGGTTAGATATACTCAGAGGGCCTACAACGCTCTTCGAGTACAATATAATAACGCCTTCAGGGTACTTTTGGGGCTCCGGCGATTCTGTAGTGCGTCAGGCATGTTTGCGGAGGCGCATACAGACAGCTTTGAAGCTGTAATGCGAAAAAGAACAGCATCTCTGATGCAAAGGATTCGCCGGAGCAACAACAGTATTCTGAAGGTGATCAGTGATAGGCCAGACTGTTCCTTCCTCTTGCACTAGACCCGTAGGTATAGCCGCGGGGCCGGTGCAGCAGGAAGATACATGAATTCATTTTAATAATTGTATAACTAACATAGTTTTTAAGTTATTGTTACTAACAAAATATGATTCATAATTCATTTATTTACTTGCGAACATGGGTACATGGAATTATGAATGAATTATGAATTATGAATTATGAATTATGAACAAAATATGGATAATTCTGAATTGAATGTTTATTATTATTATTATTATTATTATATCAAATAGATTTGTGCAGGTATACCTGTACAGTATTGTTTTGTTTCTTGTGTGCTGTACCAAAAAGTTTGCATCCTACAGTCAATGTTAATGATTGACAGCCCTACTTATGACAGACTAGGCCGCTGCGTCAGGCGTTGGTTTCAACCTCTTTTTGCAGCGAAACATTTTGAAACATCCGCCTCTTATGTAACTTCATAGTTGATATTAATGTAATTTTTGTTTGAGAGTCTGCCATTTAGACCTGGAATAAAAAATAAATAGGTATATTAATAATACGGCTATAGATAGGTGTACGTTTAAAGGTAGACCGTCGGACTAGCAAGTCAGTGATCTGAAATTCACGCACCACTGAGTTTCGTAGTTATGTGCGTATTTTATAGTTAGCGCAATGTTTTACGTGTACGCAATGTACGCAATGTTTGCGGACTAATAAAAAGTTAGTAAAAGCTAGTGTGTGCTGTGGATCATATCGTCTCGAGTTTACAGCTGGATCGGATATGGTATTGGGTTTTTCTATCAAGAGTTTCTCAGTCGCAGTCTGGAGTTAGAAAGTTGGAGGAATCGCTTCAAGCATGTAAAGCCGTTTTGTGGTCTTACTCCGGGTGGTGCATTATCAGAGACCATAGGATAGAAAATTTGCATTCGAGAGCTCTTTAGCCCAAGCTAAAGAGCTCTCGAATGCAAATTTTTAATAAGTTGTCAATGATAATTACTCAATCAAACCAACAACTTCAAGCTGCAGCTACCCAGGCAATTGTCGTTCACTATAAACGAATATTTTTCCTTTTATTGATAAGACAGCCTCCTTGGTTCATGCCATATGCTTCTGAGCGATGGTGAGGATTTAAAATCGATTTTCAAATCGGGCAAACTGTTATTGAGGTTTTCTGTGTAAGAATTCTTAGTTAGAGTTCAACTATCAAGTTATTGATCAATCCAACATCACCTTTTCTTGAAATAACTAAGAAATAATATTACATAACTAATCTTAATATTGTCTTTTGTTTACGCGAAGGTTACTCATTGAAATTAAACTACTGTATACGGATTTTATCGCGTTGTTTATTTTACACTTTATTACAAAATTTTGAAACTGTTACACTACTACTAGATACTATTAAACTTTACTAATTTTAAGCTAATTAAATTATTAAAACTATTTATATTTAAGTTTACACTTTCCCCGACGTTTCGGTTGCTTTTCAGCAGCCATGGTCACGGGGAGACTAAGATGCTAGTTGTCTCAATGCTCCCGTGTCGTTATTTCAAAGTACCCGAACATAATTTAATCATTGGTGTTTCTATTTATCTTATTATTTTCTAATTTTAGAATGATGTTCGAAGTCAATGTTTGTATGACCACAATTTTCTATTCGATATCGTATATTGTGGTGAAGTGAACGATGTTGCATTGCAGACAGGGTGGCTCATAAATCTACTCATACCACATTAACTCCACCCTGCCGTTTATGATTTTCCAAGTGCCATAAAACAGCTGATACTACATATATTTTCATTTTCTATTAATCTTTACAGACTTCCTCGTTTTAATCGAAGCAGTGAATCACTGTTATATTTTGATTGTTATTCGAATGACGATCGAATATTAAAATGAAGGTTTCAAACAAAGATCAGTCACAATAAAAAGAAAACTTATAACACATGAGTTTTCTTTTTATTGTGGCTAATCTTGTTGATGACGTAGTTTGACTTGTTATGTAAGGGTTTTAGTTGATATTGGTGGTGCATTATTTACGAATGCTAATCCATATTCAAAAACCAGGTAATTCTTTTGAATAATGTGCATAGTCTCCAGCTTATATCCCTGAAAGGTCAAGCAGAGATATGTATATTACATGCAGTTTTTGCCAAGTATGGTATTACGTGCCACGTTATAAGAGTGTCTTTAGCGTACCAAAAGCCGTACTAAGAATTTCATGATAGAAAAATCCATTAACACTTTGTCAGAGCCGGGCGTCGAACTCAACATCTTATGCACAGCAGAGTGCCTAGTGCGAATTTATTTTACATTACCGCACCCAGTCCCATTCACTGCAGCAGCTCTACTGAGGCAGCGATAGTGAATGCAACTGTTCTGCAACATTATTCGGATTACATGAAGAATCAAAATATTTGTATTTGAAAAAAGACACGATAGTTTAGATATAAAAGAAATCTGTATTCTCAAATAATCTGCTATATATTGGTCGCAAGAGGAAGATTTAGGCGAACGTTTCTTGATCAGATCAGAGGCGTTCTGGACAAAGGCCAGGTTAAGAGCACCTTAAACCGACGGGCGTGTATGAGGAATGTGATGAAAGTGAATGAAGCCAGAGAAGTGTGTCAGGATCGTAGCAAATGGAAATCCGTAGTCTCTGCCTACACCTCTGGGAAATAGGCGTGAATCTATGTATGTATGTATGTATATTGGTCTAACCATAGAATTTTAGATTGCAAATGTCGTATATTTTTCTGTTAGAAAATTCTCGGCGATGTCGCAGAAAATGGGCGCGATAGACGGCAATATGTTCGCCCTGAATTACCAACGTGGGATAAAGCTGGTACAACGTTGATGCTCTCTATACGTATAGTTGGGTATGTCTAGTATGGCTAAAGCAACGTCATTTTATCTAGCAATGAAAGGTAAGTATCAGCCAACTAATCACATACTTATAAATGTATGTATGTATGTACCTTATGTGGGGGCCAGTCAGTGCAGACCGGCGACACTTCGACGCAGTGGGATCTTTTGTGTCGACACTCACCCAATAACGACTGCCATAGATGTTCATGGCAGCCGGGACCGACGGCCTAACGTGTTCTCCGAGGCACGGAGCAGGCGATAATTGCCAATCAATACGCACATAATTTCGAAAAGTCATATAACTTCCGAAAGTCAGTGGTGCGCGACATGGGTTCGAACCCGTTAGTCTCCCCACTGAGCTATCGCTATTATAAATGTAAATGTGAGTTTGTTTGTTTGTTACACTTTCACACTTTTGTCGACCACAGAACATTATGTTGTCGACCGATCATCATGAAATTTCGCATACACGTTGTCATGGGTACATAAAAGCACAAAAGTTACCTTTATCTAGAAAAAGGTACGGTTCCCGGAGATAGAAATATATTGCCGAAATCTACATTAATGTTAGAGAAGCCGCAAAATCTTGTGAATTATATTAGTAAGCTGGCAAACAAGCATAAGGCATCTTGATGGTAAGTTTCTGCAGTATCGCTAAAGTACTTCCAATACCTGGGGTACCATCTGCAAGATTCTTATCTTAGAGAAAACGACTTATAGATGGGATGAACGGAAATATATTTTGTGAGCCGCCAAAACTCTTACTTAGCGAGCAACTTAGTACCTATTACGCTGCTTTTCTATAAAAGGGTAGTATTTTCCCAGACAAGCCGGTTTAGTTGAACACGTGATTTCGTTAATATCTTGACATAACATTATATCATTAATTAATAATAATAATAATATTCTACACATATACACCACACCATCTAGCCCAAACTAAGCAGAGCTTGTACTATGGGTACTAGACAATGGATAAATATACATATATATACTTTTTTTTTGTATATCCATACGTATTATACATAGAAACACCCAGACCAAGTCAAACATTCATGTTCATGCACACAAATGTTTGACTTGTGCGGGAATCGAATCCGCGACCTCAGCCGTGGCAGTCGTTTACACTAACCACTACGCCATCGAGGCGTCTGTGATTAAATTATAATAATAATAATAATCTTTATTGATTCAAAAAGTTACAGATACACATTATACATAGATGATATAAATAATTACAATCTGTCTTCTATTTTTTTGGGTGTTATTACTGGCAACTATATTTCAGCTGCACATCGCAGTAAAATGACGGCAGTTTAGAAGCCTTAAACACAAATAAATTAAGCCTGACGCAATCCACGGCCTTGGTGGTCCAGTATAGAATATCGCTAGTAGTAATAAACCTGCCTCAAATCCGAACTACAACGTTCCCCAGGGCCTTGTAACGTTAGATGTTGCCGTCGGGGCCTGGCGTGTAATTCACAATGATTGACGTTTCGAGGTTGAATCATCCGCTTACTAATTGTAACTGTTCGTTTTGTGTTCTGTGTTCGAACAGACTGACTTATGTATTATGAATTTGAAACTTCGAAATGCAGCTTAGCCCGTGTTAATGTAGGTTTTTTTTAATAAAATTCTATCCCTCAGGAAATGTACAATTTTTTGATGATAGGTACCCTATGTTCTTTTCTGTTCCCCTGACAACAATTTCATGATGACCGGTCGAGTAGTTTAGGCGTGAAAGCGTAACAAACAAACTCACATTCACATTCATAATATTAGTTAGGATATCAGTCCTCTATATAAACTGTCCTACTGTTGGACACGCTACGAAGAATCGTAGTGTGTGAAAAGTTAGGCCATAGTCCACCACACTGGCACAGTTCGGAGTGGCAGACTTCACTTAAATTTTAAGAGAATATTTTGGCTAACTTATAATATGAATGCAGGTTTTCTCATGATGTTAACATTCACCGTTAAAGCGAGCAATTATTATTTATTTAATACTAGCGACCCAATTTGGCTTCGCCCGGATAGTACACACGGCTACACATCAAATTAAACACCCTATATACGCATAACTACGCTACATACAAAATAGAGAATTGTCGGAAAGGGATAGTGCATAGTGGTGTCGATGTAATTGTAAGGATAGAGCGTAACAAAAATATAGCGCACTCTCTCGCTCGATTCGCAGCGTTCAACTTCTAATAGTTCAAAGTCCAAACAGTCTAGGTTGATGTGTCGCTGTGTATACAAAACCTTAACAAATTATACACCTAAACCTACCTCATGATATTCTATCTATATCCTCTGTCTATTGGTGAAAACCACATGCAAATCCGTTCAGTAATTTTTGAGTTTATCGCGAACAGACAGATAGATAGACGCAGCGGGGAACTTTGTTTTATAATATGTAGTGACTTGGTTTTGCCTGCGGGTTCGTTCGCGTAAATGTAGCTTAGGTTAGGATAGTAGTAGCACTTATTTCTGGATGAAAGGTATATATAAATGTGTATGTCCTATTTTGTACTCCTGACAACGTGTATGCTAAATTGCATGATAATCGGTCAAGTAGTTGAGGCGTAAAAGCGCCACAAACGAACAAACTCACATTCGCATTCATAAAATTTGTTAGGATCGTGATCGACACTTACGTCATGTATCTGCTATAATTAGTAGATTAAATTACATTGACTTAACTTAGCCAGACTAGATAGACAGACGGTTGTGCCTTGGAATTTGTCTCGAGACTTAGAGGGCATGGCAGTTTAACGGTTTCACTAAGCAATCACTGAGCATACCTATGACCAGTTTTAAACATTCGCTGCTTCCCTCTTATTTACGTATGGTAATATTAGATCCTAAGCTTTGCACTGCTGACCCTGACCTCTTTTGAAAATTCAGAAGGCCTCACTTCATACTCCTTTGAAAATATTGTAGAGCACTCTCAGACATGCAAGATGCTTCACAATTCTTCCTTTACTGTTAAACCAAACAATCATATGTGAAAAAAATTGCTTATGTTAGTATATTAAAATGTTATTTATTATATTATTAAAACTAGCATGAACGACTTAGAATAACTTCCTCCATAAAACTAGAAGTATGATGAGAATCCCATGAGAAAATTCAGGACATCGCGCTCCAAGATCAGCTCCCGCACATCACGTCTGTCGTCTTAGAACACAAATACTTTAAAAATACTACCGTTGTATCGACAAACTCAAGGAAATTGAATATCGGTACTGAGTTACGTTTGAAATATTTAGGGAGACCACGCGATCGTGTTTTATTATCGTCTGTTTCAAATACGAAGTCCCTTTTGACACTTCATAGCACGTAATTCATATAATTTGCTAAACTAAACTATGATTACTTATGGTAGTATAGACTATTAAAAAATAATTTTAAAAGGTCGGCAACGCATTTGTAACTCCTCTGGTGTTGCGGGTATCCATGGGCGGCGGTAATCGCTTGCCATTAGGCGATCCGTCTGATCGTTTGCCACGTATCACATAAAAAAAAATTGGAATCTATACAAAATATGACATAATTGTTTCACAAACATAATCAACAATTAAAATTTTACTACAATACGTTACGCACTAGGGTTTTTTTTTACTTTCATTCTTATAGTGACGCGACAATATGAATCGGATAAAATCGATCTAACTCGAGCTAAAAACAATTGTCCGAGAAATACTCTTGTAAAATTATTGTATTTGGTATTAATTTTTTTTAGGTAGCAACGTACACACGGTTACACATCAAGTTAGACACCCTACATACGCATAACTACGCTACATATAAAATAGAGAATTGTCGGAAAGGGACAGCGCATAGTAATATCGACATAATGGTAACGATAAAGCGTAATAAAAATATAACGCACTCTCTCGCACGATTCGCAGCGTTCATCTTCTAATAGTTCAAAGTCCAAACAGTCTAGGTTGATGTGTCGCTGTGTGTATCTTAAATCCCATTCAGTAACCCCTTAATATATTTTCTTTATCAATAAATGGATTTGAAGCGATATTGGACTTATAGTTTATAAATAAACACGGTATGATTAACATTGATGTAACTATTCTTTAAATATGTTAAACTGGATCCTCCTTTTTATTTTGTTTCTATCATTTCTGTTTCGATTCTAAACTCACGATTACAGTTTGTTTATAAAGTTAATCGGTAATCGATTTCGTGCTGTGTCGATTGAAACGGTGTCTTCACTATTACTGCCCAGCGATCATCTGTCAAATGGGACTTTGTATTTGAAACAGACTATAGTTCCTTACTAGTGTTAGTTTGAAAGTAATTCTGTCTGTCTGTTTGTTACCTTTTCACGACTAAACCACTCAACCGATTTAAATGAAATGTGGTACAGATATAGTTTAAAACCAGGGGAAGGGCATAGGCTACTTTTTATTGATATAGGTATCACGCGGGCGGAGTCGCGCGCGAAAGCTAGTAAACTATATTCGCTTGGTAGTAGCTAGTAACTTGCTAATATAGATTAAATAGTCGAAAAATGCATATTCAACGACAGCCATGTGCATGATCGTTTGACTGTCATACAAAGGTTTCGAGTTCGTTTCCAATACCTCTAACTTTCACCGCTTGCTTTAACGGTAAAGAAAAACATCGTCTCAAAATCTCCATAATGATCTCGACGATGTGTTAAGTCTTCCAACCCAGTGCGTGGTGGATTATATGGCCCAATTATTCTTAAAGTGAGAAGAGGCTTTTGCCCAGTAGTGGGACAGTTTATATTTAGGGCTGATATTAGTATGTCGGCCTCGATGGCGTAGTGGTTAGTGTAACCGACTGCCACGCCTGAGGTCGCGGGTTCGATTCCCGCACAAGTCAAACATTTATTTGCATGCACATGTATGTTTGTCTTGGTCTGGGTGTTTCTATGTATAATATATATGTATATACAAAAATAAAAAAATATGTATGTTTATCCATTGCCTAGTACCCATAGTACAAGCTCGGCTTAGTTTGGGCTAGATGGTGTTGTGTGTATGTGATAGAATATTATGATATTATATTATATATTGTTAGATGAGAGACGCCATTTTGAACACGCGACAGCGCTGCGTCACTAGCCAACCTATAAAAGCAGTCGCGTGCCAGCGCCGTCCCTTTTGTCTACGTTCTACCACCGCGCCGTAAACATCGCTCCTATTCCTACATACCTGTTTCTTTATTTGATTATTTTATTATAAATTTGTTTGAATTACAAAAGTACTTAAAATATAATTTTCGTTGTGATTTTGTTTTTTTTTAATTTAAAATTGTCGAGACCTCTTACAATATATTATATTATTTATTCGCTTGTTTGTAGTTAACGAAAGAAAGAAACATTTATTTGCGCAGAATACAGGTGGTACCAGATTTAACGATGGTTATTAGGCATGCAAATATTAATAATTATATAAAACAATTAAAATATTAGTAACAGAATGGCAAGCTATTATTTAGAATATTTATCATCATTATATTACATCATATTGAGGCGCTCATAGCTAGTTGCACTCACTGATCGGTTAACGATTAGCGAGGTTAAGCAACGTTGGGTGCGGTCAGTCTATAGATGGGTGACCGCTTAGTGGTATTTCATCTGAGCTTCTCCGTGCTTCGGAGGGCACGTGAAAAGTCGGTCCCGGTTGTTGTCAAATTGACAACAGTCGTTAAGCCATGTCAGAGACCTACAGGCGGCTGCTTGAACAACTCTTGACAATAGGTTGGCCACAAACCACAAGAAAAAGAAAAAAAATATTATATTAAAATTTACAAATAATCAGATTCATTAGTTTTATGTTGCATGAACTCTTCTATTCTATAAAAGCACTTATCTACTAGCCATTTTCTTAACTTAAGTTTAAAATATTTAATTGGAATGTGTGAATATCGATTTAATATTCCTAGAGTTGATGTCATTATCATATATTTCAGCAGTATTTATCGTTATGCAACTGCATTAATCTATACTAATAGTAACTTTTGTCTTCGGCTTCGCTCTGGAATAGTACTTTTTCTGGATGAAACGTGTTGCGAAATTTCATTATAATCGGTCAAGTAGTTTAGACGTGAAAGCAGAACAAACAAACAAACTCATATTTGCATTCATTTTATTAGTTATTACGATTATGAAGAGAAAAGATTTGTATCTTTGTTTGTAAATAATCTCAAAACTGTAAGTTCAATTTTCAAATTTATTTCTGCATAGCACCAAAAATATACAATAAAGTACCAAATAAATTTAAGGACCTTTATGTTAGTTTTATTTTATTTTATTTTTTTTACGTGGCGGAATGCTTGAAGCATACCCCTCCGCGGGGGCGGGCGGAGGGGTTATGTCGTACTCGCCAGGGTAACAGAAAGATGTTAAGAAGATAATGTACCTCCCGGAATACCGACTAAACCTACCACGGTGTTCCTCGACAAAACCACTATCGAAGGGGCCGCGCGAATCACTTGCACATGCGGTCGCGACCCCGCCGAGGTTTTGGCTCGCCGTATGAAACGACAGGCCACTACACGAACAGACCTACCCAAAGGCACTTCTCACAAATTATCCCTACTGTCCCCCCTAGAGGGGAGACGGACTCGACACAGAGGCGCGCGTGGGAACACGCACGCCGCCTCTCGGTCCTGGTGCTGAACGGATGGCGGGCAGGCCCACAAAGCCCGCCACCCCCAGGTCAATCCTCAGGGTGGCTGGAGGTCATCTCGCGCCCTCCAGCGCCCGGCTCTGCGGTTGGGGAGAGGGTTTAAACGCTCCCTCTCCCGCTCCGCCGCCTCCTTGATGGAAATGACTTCCTCACAAAAGGAGGCGACGGCGTTCCACGACCTCTCACTCCGGACCATAGACTCAACTACGGTCGGGAGCGAGAGGGCAACCAATCCGACTGCCGCGATCAACTCACGGCGCTGCGTTGCCCAGGCGGGGCAATCCGCCAAAGTGTGCAGCGCCGTGTCCACAACAACGTCGCGGCAGTCGCCGCAGTGGTGACAACCGGGCGTTTCTTGCCGGCGTATACGACACAGGAACTGGCCAAAACAACCGTGGCCAGTCATTACCTGTGTCAGCCGGAAGGTGAGGGCGCCATGCCGCCTCTCCAGCCACTCCTCAAACACGGGACTTACCGCCACGATCGTGGCGTGCCCGACCTTTATGTTAACGTATTTAAACGTAATTTAAGAAATCTTTTATTGCATAAATTTTACTGTAATATTAATGATTTCCTATGTGATAATTTTATATAATTATTATTTTTCTCTGTTTTAATAATCATTTATCAGGATCTAATTTAATTTGACATGTTCTTAATTATTGACTTCTTATCTTTTACTATTCTATTACTGTAATGACATATTAATTTAATTATTTTTATATTTATTGTACGGATTTGAACTGATCTATTTATAATATATCTCACTTCATTGTTAAGACATATTAATTATTATTGACATGTTAATTATTGTATTAGATCCAGCATAATTTTAAAATTCTTATTAATTACAAAGCACATACATTTGCATGTCTGACCAGACAGAGCATGTTGAGACAAAAAAATATCTGTAACACCTGATTGTACACATGTTGAGTCAAATAAATGTATCTTTATCTTTATTACACTACCACTAGATACTATTAAACTTTACTAAAGTTTTTGTAAAGTTTTATAGTATCTAGTAGTAGTGTAACAGTTTCAAAATGATGTAATAAAGTGTAAAATAAATAACGCGATAAAATCCGTATATAGTAGTTTAATATCAATGAATAACATTTGCGTAAACAGAAGACAACATTTATCTTTATCTTTATTGGAAAGCTGCTTTATACAAAAGTAATATTTTATGTCTGTATAAGGCAGCTTTCTTTCGTTCACTGAATATAATCTTTAAACTTTATAACATTACGCTGCGAGCCAAGGGAGCAGAGCAATAATGTTAAACGTGGGTGAAACCGCGCTGAACAACATATATGTTGAGTAATGTAGATATAAGACATGAGTATTTTTATTGAACGGTGTAAGAGGAAAAAGTTAGGTTAAAAATATACAACAGCATATGTATCTCCTTCAGTTTTGTTTTCAATATATTTTTGTTCGAAGCTTATAAATTTTATATACGATCGACGTATATGACGGTCCAGCCTTGGGATCAGAGTCACGTGCCCGATTGTATAATATTCCAATCTGAAAAATGAGCTAGTGTCCTATCCAGTACCTACGTACCCTTGGTAATCTTCGAACTTACTCCATATAGTGAGGCCAAAAGGATTCGGGGCTTCAAAAGATTCAATTTGGACAAGATTGCGTAGATACTGCAAACAAGAGTTAGTGTCATTTTATTGAAAGCCTATATTAATTCGGGCCAAAAACAAAAATATAAGTAACTTTTTACATATAAGGTTCAGTCAGAATTTCGGTCACCTATGTAGGAGATATTATAGATCCCACGTGTGTGTGTAAACACAAGTGCATTCTCTATTATTATTGTCGGCCTCGATGGCGTAGTGGTTAGTGTAACCAACTGCCACGCCTGAGGTCGCGGGTTTGATTCCCGCACAAGTCAAACATTTGTGTGCATGAACATGGATGTTTGTCTTGGTCTGGGTGTTTCTATGTATCATATGTATGTATTTACAAAAAGAAGTATATATGTATGTTTATCCATTGTCTAGTACCCATAGTACAAGCTCTGCTTAGTTTGGGCTAGACGGTGTTGTGTGTATATGGTAGAATATTATTATTATTCCCTCTCATAGTCCGATGGTTCGGCAATCTAACATGAATAAAGAGAGAGATCAAGCGGGTCCCGCGCCTGATCAACGGCTTTACGTTGCGTTCAACACCACCACAAGTCGGTTGTCAGGCAATGTGCTTTTGAGTTTTCTAATCAGGCATTATCAATAAACGTATAAGGTCTGGAACGATGTCCCGTACATGGTAACAGGCTCGTCTTCTATTGGCTGATACCTACAACAATAACGGCCAGTTTCACCACTAATAAGTAAAAGTTATCCAAAAGATAAATCGCATGCTGTCTCAGTCTTGTTAGGTTAAAGAAGAGAGATAGCGAGACTTTTATCTTATAGGTACATACTATTTGGAGGTGGTGGAACAGGCTCTAAATCTGAGATCGAGGATACAATCGTCGAACTATGTGTGTATTTAACATTTTGTACGATTTATTTTGGAAAACGCCTTTTGCGACAAGTGAATCCTATTCGCACTAAATGTCGATACCTTCGAATACAATCTATATATTAATACGAATTATCGAAATTTGATGATGATCGGTCGGGTAAATCTATATATTAATACGTGAAGCAAAAACTTAGTACACCTTTTTACGAAAATTGCGCGTATGGAGGAGTATGAAATTTGGCACAGTTAAAGTTTATATGGAAAAGGAGTGGCGAATCCTAATATTTATATAAAATATGCATTAGAAATACATTAAATTAATGAAAAACCACTACTCGCACACAACCATACATTTGACACACGCAGTCGAAGCGCGTAACTATGGTTACATATATCAATATATAATGACACATATCAGCAATATGTTACAGGCAAACTTTGGTCGATTTTCGAGCTAGGCGACCGCTAGTTCAAATAAAATCATCCATTTCGGACACCGTTACTTAAAAGGACTGTCCCAAACAACACAAAACACAGATAGACCCCAGCTATATTGAAAATTGGTTCGCGCGGCTCCACATTACTGCGTCTGTGGCTTTAAACTTCACGCGATGAGACTAAAATAACTTTTAAAGATTTGGTAAAGCCCTCGTGCTTCGGAATATAGAACGAGCTAATGAATAGCGATGCTTTAGCGCTCTCCTGTCCTGTATCCTTTATGTATACTTAAGGAAACAAACCCTCGGCTTAAATCTGGCTGTTTAACCATATCGAAACATAAAAGCACTAGCTGTTGCCCACAGCTTTTCTCGTTCGAACACAGTAGGTACTATTTTTCGGATGAAAGGTACCCTATATCTTTTTCTGTACTCCTGACGTCGTGTATGCGAAAATGTGATGATCGGTCGATTAGTTTAGGCGTTAAAGCGAAACAAACAAACTCACATTAGCATTTATAATAAGAGCTAGCTTTTGCCCGCGGCTTCGCTCGCTACGGTACCGTACGTCCTTTTCTGTTTCTCTGATAATATGTATGCGATATTTCATGATGATCGATCGGGTAGATAAGGCATCAAAGCGTAATTAACAAACTGACATTCGCATCTATACTAATATTATAATAATAATAATAATATGTTTTATTTTTCTCTCAAAGGTACATACATGTGAATAGATTCATTATAAGTTAGATTTAACCTTTGAGAGAGCTGGAGTCTGTACTAGGTTCAAAACCTGTATGACAAATCTCCAGGCCCTCTCCCTATTATAGACATTATAAACAATATTTAATGTGGCTAAGGTTGTATGAACAAAGTACTTATAACTATTGTCAAGAAAAGCAAATGTTTAAGCAGCAAAATAAACTAACAAAAAGGGTTGCATGCAGATGGTGAGTAACTGTGTATATGAGTATGTGTGTGTGTGTGTGTGTGTGTGCGTGCGTGCGAGCATGCGTGCGTGCGTGCGTGCTCGCGTGCGTGCGTGCGCGTGTGCGTGCGTGCGTGCGTTGTGTGTGTGTGTGTGTGTGTGTGTGTGTGTGTGTGTGTGTGTGTGTGTGTGTGTGTGTGAGTGTATGTGTGTGTGTGTGTAAGCGCCAATGTTTATGTGTGTGTGTGTGTAAGCGCCAATGTTTATGTCTATGTATGTCAGCGTGTATTATTATTAGGTTTAATTTATTTTATTTATTTATATTCTTATTTTATTGGGACAATGAGACTTTCAGTCTCCTCATAATTTAAACTATGTAACCAATCTGTAACTACTTTTTTACATTTCGTTCTACACATTGAATATATACACAATATTTTATTTACATTATTGTAGACGTAGCTACTGAGGAAGTAGTAGTTTCGTTGCGCCAAACTAGAACTGGCCGACACCAGCTGGCATACATTATGTTTACGGCGGATGTTCGCAAATTTAGTTGGTTCGTAGGGAGTATGCGCGTGTGTTGTTAAAATGAGATTAAGTAGGAACAGCTGACGAACTGAAAGTACGTTACAAGTTTTGTAGAGTTCTGTGGTGGGCATGCGGAATGGTAACTTCCATCCAACCTTTAAAAGTGCTCTTTGTGCGCGTTCCAATTTCAATAAGTTAGTTTTCGAGGTTCCTCCCCAGGCCACTATACAATATTGTGTCAGAGATTGACAGAGTGCCAAAAACACCATTCTCAGAACCTTAGTATCTGCAACATAGCGGAGACCTTTAAAGACAAAGATCAACTTTCGCAATCTGGAGGCTAGTGAATCAATGTGAAGATGGTATGTAAGGGTATCGTCAATCTGTACGCCCAGATATTTAATACAGTTCGTTCTAGTAAGGATAGGGCAGGTGCAACGTGATTGTGATGGTATATTGCAAGAGTGAGCTATCAGAGTATGAGAAGCAGATGGAAGTTTACCCTGAGATGACAGTGAGAATGTAAGATATTCGGTTTTGTTTATATTTAATGTCAGCAGATTTTGAGCCAACCAATTAGTTACTGCGTTGAGACCTGCCTGTGCGCGTTTAAATGCTAACTCCCACGATGGACCATGAAATATTAGGGCAGTATCATCGGCATATGTGAAAATAGAGCAATTCAAGAGCTTAAGATTGCAAAGGTTGTTTATATAAATTAAGAACAGAGTAGGACCGATAATACTGCCTTGGGGCACCCCGTAAGATAAAGACAGCTCGTCACTTACACAATCACCGATCTTCAAACATTGCCGCCTACCACTAAGATAACTCTTAAATAGAGACAGTTGCTCCCCTCTTATTCCGATTTTGTTAAGCTTATCGATTAGGATGGAGACAGAGATCGTGTCGAACGCTTTGGCTAAATCTAGAAATACACCTATGACTTTTTGTTTCTTGTCTAAATTAACGATAATATGATTTGTTAAGTCGAGAACAGCTGTACTAGTGGAAGTACCAGACCGAAAGCCATATTGTGAAGCAGAGAGTAATTGATTTTGCTCTAAGTATTTAATCAGCCTGGTATTCATAAGTCTTTCGAGTATTTTCGAAAGTGTAGGCAAGATAGAAACTGGTCTATAGTTGTTCACAAGACCTCTGTCTCCCGATTTGTAGATAGGATGCACTATTGCTAGTTTAAACGCGTCCGGAAAAATTCCTGCGCGGAGTGCTAGGTTGCAGATAAATGTGATAGGGGGAGTTAAAATGTCCCTAAATTTCTTAATCAAAGTGCCAGAAATATTATCAGCGCCTACTGCACGTTATAAAGCTAAAGAGTTTGTTTGTTTGTTTGGTTGAACGCGCTAATCTCAGGAACTACTAGTTCGAATTGAAACATTATTTTAATGTTGGATAGTCTATTTATCGAGGAAGGCTATAGGTTATATAATATCATGCTACAACCCACTAGGGCGGCGCAGTAACGATAAACGCGGGTGAAACCGCGGACACATCTAGTTTATAATATTACTAATTTTGCCTAGGCTATGTAAATTTTCTATCACTGAGGAACAGTACCTTTTTTTGGATAAAAGGTACCCTATGTATTTTCCTGTATCCCAGATGACGTGTATGCGGAATTTCATGATGAACGGTCAAGTAGTTGTTGCGTGAAAGCGTAACAAACAAACTCACATTCGCATTTATAATATTAGTTAGGCTTTTGTCTCGACGCCGGCGCACGAACGATTTTATTGATTTCGCTAATTATTATACATTATACACGTAATAAAATAATTAGTCAGATAGAAACCAGCCACGCCGCGTCTTGGGATCCGGGCGTACTCAAATTTGCTGTATTCCGCTACGAACACAAAATATCCTTCAACACGTGTATTGCCACAGCATGAGGCATCTTCAGAACAGTTTAGCAAATTGGTATTGTCAATTTCTTTTTATTGCTATAATTGGGGTTGGCATTCCAAGGAGGCGTAGCGAGTTCCTCTTTCCCCAATTAGTTTTTTACAATGGGTTTTCGCCAAGTAACGCTTAATCGATTCATTATAATAACATCCGCTTTGACATCAACACAGAAATTAGTTAACGGCCGGTCAAACGTATGTCAATTGTTGTGATTGGTTGATTGTGTTACCAAGAGCCAATTAAGTCACTCAATATGTCTTTGATTTTGATGTCGGTTTTCAGAAAGCGGTTGTGAGCCCTCACGCGTTGATGGCGCAGCGGACATGTGGTCGACTAGCCGCTGTGGCGACGCTGAGTCTTGTGGGTTCGAATCTCGCATGGATTACTATTTATTTCATTCACAAATTATTGTTCTGAATATCCGTGCGGTATTAACTAGCGACTAATCAGAAAAATAAACATCCGTAAATATTAGTCAACGTTGAGGGTTAGTTGAGTTGTATAATAGTTAAGTAACAGCGACGGGCCGTTGATCATTGATCAAGGATTTGAGAGCTAATATTAAAATAAATTTAATCTTAAAGCTAGAGTTCATCTTCATTTTACGATAGGAAGATATTTTATTCTTCGGAATAAATTTATTTCTTGTGTGAGGATCCTACTGAAATGTTACTTTTGTTTTCTGTTAATATTTTTGAGGATATCTGCCATAAGAAAATTTCATCCGGCTGCCTATTACGGTTCAAAAGATACAAAGAGCACTTAAAAGACATAACAGACAGACGCCAAGGCGGCGCCGCGGCGGGGCTTAGTAATTGGGTCCCTTTGGATATAGGACCTTAAAATCTTAATATTCTTGTTTTTAATATTTTTGTCAAATTTATTTACTTTCCAAGCAGCGATAGCCTAGTGGGAGACCGTTGGACTGCCACGCAGAGGTCTGGAGTTTGATCCCAAGGCTGTGACGTTTCGTAGTTATGTTTATATTAATTATATGTAAAGTCTGTCAACCCGCATTGGTCCAGCGTGGTGGACTATGGCCGTTCTAACCATTCTCACACTAAGAAGAGGCCCGTGCCCAGCAGTGGGACTATTTAACACAGGGCTGATATTATTATGCACTAGGAGTTTTAACAGCTTGTGGTGGGTCATGATACATGTGTCGTACCGTCGCACGTTTTAACTCACTCATACCTCGGTCAATATTGCAGCTTAACGCATTCTTGGACTTTAACCCAGAAGTTGATATTTTTGCGGATGAATGGTAGGTAATTATTATTAAAATGTTTCTATTATCACAAGTATTTTCTAATATATCATTAGAAAAATACCTGGCCCTTTGAGATACTTACACGAAGACGTAGGTCCAATGTGAAAAGGCACTTTGAGACTTATAATCTGAAGTGGGATGGAACATCTACAGCGGCACTAGCCGCAGCAGGCGTAGGATTATTGGCACGTATGAAATATGATATATCTTGGCTGTGGGAATAGAGCGAAAGAAAGAAAGAAAGAAATATTTTATTTTAATGAAGCATTGCAACACACAATCATAACTATTATAATACAAAATTTGTGTGTAACAGTAATAAATGTATTTATAAATTGATAATAATAAAAATAAACTTATATACATTATTATATACCTATATGAATTACTACATTATAATACGTTAATTAATTACATATACTATAATCTCATATATTATTATATATAATATAATAGAATACACATTTATACATGGAGCCCTTGCTGTTCAATGTGTGTCGCAGTGTTCATTAAAAAGAGATGTTGCTCAGCATAATGCTGCACCGCTTGCAATACAGGGCTGATTTTCAGCAACACCTCAATAGTGATTATGAGCGTCTAATACAGTCCAAATTAATACCATTAAACTACAAAAAAAGTACAGAATTTTTAGTTATTACAGATTATAAGAAAGCGCTAGCAGCGATAGCTCAGTGGGGAGACCAACAGACTGCAATGCAGAGGGTCTCGGCTTCGAACCCACGTCGCGCACCTCTGACTTTCGGAAGTTATATGACTTTTCGAAATTATTGCGTATTGATTAACAATTATCGCCTTTTCCGTGCCTCGGAGAGCACGTTAAGCCGTCGGTCCCGGCTGCCATGAACATCTATGGCAGTCGTTATTGGGAAAGTCAGTATACCCTCTAATATCCTGACACTGGTCTAGCCTTAGGATATCGTTAGCCTTCGGGTTGCGGAGGTCAGGTGGCAGCTGCTCCGTGTAAAAACTGATTTCCAGTCAAATCCGGTTAGACCAGAAAAGCCGACCCCAAGTGACTTGGGAATAATAAAGGCTAAGAGAGAAGAAGATAAGAAACATTGATTACAGATAAATTAAATAAAAAATTTACATGTCAATTTTTTATAACTACAGATAAGAATTATAAATTAAATATTTTTATTATTGTAGATAACACTATAGGTAGATGAAACAAATATGAATAAGATGTCAATAAGGAGTTAAATACTTGGCGATTTACTATGGATGAAAAACGGCGTCTATTCTAAATTTACTAATAGCATCAAGTCGTATGGGCAGACAGTGACTTGCCAACTTACTAGAGGGCCCCTACTAGTAGCCGCCATAGACTTACAAGCCTATTATTAAAATTATTATTAGAATATACGAGGTATTTTAGGTAGAACGAGTGAATTCAAAATTTTAAATATATGTATGTTCTATCATAGTGTTATTGGCGTAAGTCGTTTTATTTCATGTAAATTAAAACGACTTCCACCAAATAACTGGGCCAGGGCATAGTAAAATTTTGGAAACGCTACACTACGCCATAATTTATAATATTAAGTTACGTATAAAAATCCTAACCTATTATTATAAATACTAAGTGAGTTTGTTTGTTTTGTTTATTACGCTTTCACGTCTTGACTACTCGACCGTTCATCACGAAATTTCGCATACACGTTATCAGGGGAACAGAAAACGACATAGAGTACCTTTCATCCAGAAAAAAGTACTGTTACTCACCGCAACTAAGCTACATTTACGCGAGCGAAGCCGCGGGCAAAATCTAGTAAATACCAGTCGGGAAAAGGCATCTCCGTTATTCCTCATATGAATAACTAGATGTATCGTGTTTATAGTTACTGCGCCGCTCTCCCGGGTAGTAGCGTGATGTTATATACCTTCCTCGATAAATAGGCTATCCAACACTAAAATAATTTTGCAATTCGTACCAGTATTTGCTGAGATTAGCGCGTTCAAACAAACAAAGAAATAAACTAAGCTACTAAAGCTTTATAATATTAGTATAGATTATCCTGTATCGCGGGGGACTTTATAAACATTTAAACAACGGACACAAAGAATACTATAACTCGGAACAACGATTTGTAGATCACACAAGTCTTGTCCCATGTTCGGTTCAAACTCACAACACATAAATCACTACGCCATTCGTATAGTGAAACGGATTGAGGTTTAAAAGTAAGAATATAACTAAGTACTACATCGACATATATTCAGGTAATCTGTGTGAGTTGTACGAGCGGATAGCTCTCCCCAGAGAAATTATTCGCGACCCACTATTCGTATGTAATCTTACATACGGCGCAAGATAGTTTGAACTGTATGCGGCATGTTGTGTATACGATATTTGTACGTCAATATGATTTAGTTGAGCTCTTTAATGCCTTAAATTTCATGACATAGATATATAGAAGTGAGTGAAAAATACTAATAACTCATTACCCTTATCTTACGTCACGCACCTCTAACTTTCGGAAGTTATGTGACTTTTCGAAATTATGTGCGTATTGATTGACAATTATCGCCTGCTCCGTGCCTCGGAGAGCACGTTAAGCCGTCGGTCCCGGCTGCCATGAACATCTATGGCAGTCGTTATTGCGAGAGTGTCGACACAAAAGATCCCACTGGGTCGAAGTGTCGCCGGTCTGCACTGACTGGCCCCAACATAAGATACATACATACATACCCTTATCTTCTTTACATTATACCTAACAATTTATGTTCTATTATTCCTGATATACTACTATTTCTTATGCTACTAAATAAGTACTCTTACAAGAATATTTTCACAAGTTAAAGTTGTACGCGATCAAGCTCCCACTATGCTTTTCTATCCACGGTGTGTTGTTAGGTTCCGCTGCTGCTTTCATTAGCGACCGCTTGTATTAGTCTTGTATCTTGTATTTTATGTGGGGGCCAGTCAGTGCAGACCGGCGACACTTCGACCCAGTGGGATCTTTTGTGTCGACACTCTCCCAATAACGACTGCCATAGATGTTCATGGCAGCCGGGACCAACGGCTTAACATTCTCTCCGAGGCACGGAGCAGGCGATAATTGTCAATCAATACGCACATAATTTCGAAAAGTCATATAACTTCATACAACAAATAGTTTTAATAGTTTTAATAATAATTTAATTAGCTTAAAAATTAGTAAAGTTTAAAAGTAAAAGTAGTGTAACAGTTTTCAAAATTATGTAATAAAGTGTCAAACAAAAAACGCGATAAAATCCGTATATAGTAGTTTAATTTCAATGAATAATATTCGCGTAAACAGAAGACAATATAATATTATTAGGTTCAGCACACTCAACTGGCGCAACTATTATTTGAATCTTTGCTTCAAACTAAACCTTCAGAATCGAGAGAAGCTTCGAGAAACTTTCACACGTCATGTATTCACGTCAAACACGCCGGATTACGTCACTCTGTCACAATAAACGGAAGGGCCAATAATATTCAGATCACGTGCCTCGCACGGGAATCGAACAGTAGACCCGGAGTTTATTTACCATTCCCTATGTATGTTGTGATAAATCTAATTTGTAGATTCGCACACTGTACAAGAATAAAGTTTGCTATTTTGTAAGGATTGTGTGATCGCAGATCGGAATACCAATCTTTCTATACTTTACTGCTGCAGTACAAATTACAGACATAATTCTTTCTTTATAAGATCCGTTAAGTGTTACAATAATATTATTGAAGTGCAATATAAACAGTTATTGGACCAATTCGTACAAATGTGTAGAGAGTATTTGATTAAATACATGCGGCTTAGTAGTGAATAGGTCAAGTTCAGAAAAGTTAACCAATTTATTGGACGACTCGATGGCGTAGTGTAACCGACTGACACGCCTGAGCGCGGGTTCGATATCCGCATAACTCAAACATTTGTGTGCATGAACATGGATGTTTGTCTTGGTCTGGGTGTTTCTATGTACCTATAATATGTATGTATTTACAAAAAAGGTATATATGTATGTTTATCCATTGTCTAGTACCCATAGTACAAGCTCTGCGTAGTTTGGGCTAGATGGTGTTGTGTGTATGTGATAGATTATTATTATTGATATTCACACACCATTGGACTGTCACGCAAGGGCTTCTAGTTCGATCCCAAAGCACGCGACTCTGACTTTTCAAATTTATGTGCGTTTTAAATTGTTAATTATAGTTCGCTTTTAGCTGTGAAGGAAAATATCGTGAGAAAACCTGTATGCCTGAACGTTCTCCATAGTGTTGTAAAAAGAGAAGATGTGTGAATTATCACTATGGGTTTGCAAACAAAATTCCAAACAACACACACAACCCGGCATGGTGCACATTAAGCGAACTTATGTCATAACTCACAAGTTAATGATTAACACAAGTCTGTAGATGAAACTTGTTTATACTTGTATGTGTTCGTGATTTAATTTGGTACTCTTAGAATCTAATGACAAGAGTTTATGTGGAAATAAGGAAAGAAAATATATCAAGAAAGCATAAGATCCTCCAGACCAAATGTCGGTTATGGCGTCTCATCGTAACGGAGACTGGCCATCTGCACAAGAGATGCTTTAGTGCACATGTGTGTACGCAAACATAAGTGCACTCTCTGTTCCCTAACTCCCATGAGCCGACGGGACGGCAGTCCGATACGACCGAAGAGAGTTCAGTCATAGGACTAACGACTGTACGTGCTTTCCGAGGCATGGTCGTCTAAGACCGCCAACTTCCTAACTCCAGGATGTTACTGAGAATTTCTTGTCTGAAAATCTTAATAGGTAACCCTTTGTTCGCCTGATCTTGGATTTGAACTTGCGACCTCATACACAGCAATCGCATACACTATCGCTATGCCACCTCGGATGTGTGCGTAACAGTAAGAAAAAAAAGACCTTGGAAAACATTATCTGACCAGATCGACGTTCTAGAGAAAGTCACGGTCCTTCTTTTAAAATATAATTAGAGAGAAATGCCAGGATTTACATAATATTGTCTTCTGTTTACGCGAATGTTATTCATTGAAATGAAACTACTATATACGGATTTTATCGCGTTGTTTATTTGACACTATTTTTACATAATTTAGAAACTACTACTATGAAACTTTACAAATTTCTAAGCTAATTAAATTATTAAAACTATTTATATTTAAGTTTACACTTTCCCCGACGTTTCGGTTGACCTCGTGACCATGGCTGGTGAAAAGCAACCGATACGTCGGGGAAAGTGTAAACTTAAATATAAATAGCTTTAATAATTTAATAAGTTAAAAAATTTGTAAAGTTTAATAGTAGTAGTTTCTAAATTATGTAAAAAAGTGTCAAATAAATAACGCGATAAAATCCGTATATAGTTGTTTAATTTCAATAAATGCCAGGATTCTTGCGAATAAAAAGCCGTAGTGCAACAAATATTTTGTTTTTAAAATTACATCATTTTGGTTCTTATCATCGGTCTAGTGGGTACAGTATATGAGAAGAAGATTTAGATTCGAAGTCCGTAACAGTCCAGTGAAAATCTAATTAGGTTTCCTTTAAAATTCTTAATTAGATATTAAAAAGTTGGTCATATTTTATCCCGTGCCTTGGAAAGCCAGTAATGTCTGTTCACATTGGCACCATTTACGTTAGGAAGCGGCTTTGCTGTGTCCTGACATTGCTAAAGTCCATGAGCAGCGGTTACCACTTTCCATCAGGTGGACCACATGCTCGTCTGCCAACAATAGCAATAAAAAGAATTAAAAATAAAACACAATATCCTATCTGCCGTCGACCTTATTAAGTTTAGATCTGGCAACGTTGCCTGTTCTGTCTGCTAACTGTCGGCGTATCTTACCTTATGCCTACTCCAAGACTCGGCCATCGGATTAACGATGGACATGGCCAGCTTACTGCCACTTCAGCTTACTTATGCTGGAACTAGATTCTGCCAGCTTCGCTAGCGTAAATGTTTTGTTAAAATAAGGTTATGTCAATTTTCAACTACTCGGCATAAATTCAAGGCAATAAAGGTTCCTGAATAAAAGTATAGACAACGGGTATGAGGAATTTCATGATGATTCGTCGAGTAGTTTAGGCGTGAGTGTGTAACAAACAATCTACTTACATTACTTGTACCGAGTACTTTAATTAGATCTAAGGAGTGATATCACAACATGTCTGCTTTTACGTATAACCATTTTATATTCACGGTTATATATTTTATCAGTGAAAACTTGTAATTGGCCTTCACCTTAATAGTATTATGTTAATAATGTATTTTTAGCTGTAAGTTTTCCAAAAAATGTTAAAATAAAAAAATTGCATTTAAAATATTAGTTAGGATACCTAAGATCAATGTTACCCTACTAGAAAACGAAACCCAATTAAACAAAGTTCTTATAACATCAATGTTGTCACCAAACAAAATGATAACAATACTGATTAATAAGGAAAGATCGGGTTTGTTAAAATTAATGATATTCAAAAACTCCGGCGGTCTCTCTCGCGAACTTCGTAATTTATTGGCAAACAGAATTCTAAACTTAATAATGTTGTGGGCTCATACTTGTTGTGTAAATTGTGCTGTCTTGTTACTTTGCGTGAGGAGAAATATGAGGCTGAGATGAAAAACGCCCGGATCTCATCCAAGTTTAAGTGTGTTCAACTTGGAAATGGTGGTACGGTGCCGCGTTTTGTTGTTTTTATTTGCGTGCAGATGCAGGCAAAGTATCGTTATTTCAACGTAATAAGTAACTAGCTATACTTAACGTTTTCGTTAAAAAAGGAACTGAAACGTCAGGGAAATTGTATACTTTAATTGTATGAATAGTAAGTGACATTAGCAATAGTCTATTGGAAGGCCGTTCGATTACCCAGCAGTAGATTCGAATTCCATTCGTATTACGTATTCGGAAGTTTTTTTTTTTTTTTTTTTTTCATCCACCCCACACCGTCTAGCCTGACTAAGCAGAGATTGTGCTATGGGTACTAGACAATGGATAAACATACATATATATATACTTTTTTTATAATTACATACATATTATACATATAAACACTCAGACCAAGACAAACATCCATGTTCATGCACACAAATGTTTGACTTGTGCGGGAATCGAACCCGCGACCACAGGCATGGCAGTCGTTTACACTAACCACTACGTCATCGAGGCCGCGAAGTTATGTGCTTATTAAATAGTTAATTATTCGCTCGCTTTACCAGTAAAGAAAAATTCGTGAGGAAATTTATTAGCGTGCCCTGTCGCACTCTATCGTGTAAATGTAATACGTGAGCTCACTTTTCTTAATGTAGACTCACTTTTTTTAATGCGATTTAAGTACGGTGAGGACTCATCTACGTTTTAAATCTTTGGTACATAGCACTTTAATATTTTCTCTAATTTAGCTGCGCTTCATATCTTTCGTAATAAGCTCACACATTCACAATCGGAGCCGAAACGCAAACTAACCGTACTTGACCAACAATATATTTGAATGTTACTCGACAAGAAACAATTACAATCTTCATGTTAACGTCACACAAGATGTGAGTTCCAAAAGTTCGCTCTTGAATACAGTAAGGGCTCGTTCAAATTTTGCTATGTTAGTAATGTTTTCCTGGTCGTTGGGCGATAGTGAATGCGACTGTTATGTATGAGATCTCGGGTTCTATTATCGAGTCTAGTAAAGTGTAGTTGGATTTTTTATTTCAAGAGATTCTTAGAAGCACGTCATGTGACTGGAATCTTCGTCGGTAAAATCCAATAGTATCGAACTCTATAACATGAGACCTAAAACCATAACATTTAATTGGCCATTGTTTATACATAGATTCTTTTAATATTATTTAACTAATTGTAAGTTATCCGAACATAAAAACACCTTTTATTGGTAGTAGTATTAGTAGTTATATTTTATATAGTTTATGATTACTGCGCGGCCTCCGTGAGCCGTAGCGTGATGTTATATAGCCTTGCTCGATAAATGAGTTGTCCAACACTAAAAAAAATTTCTATTTGGACCAGTATTTCCTGAGATAAGCGCGTTCAAACAAACAAACAAACAAACTCTTCAGCTTTATAATATTAGTATAGATTAGTAGTATTAATGACGAAATGTTTAATACACCTGTGCCTACCCTTTCAGGGATATTGGCGTAACTATGTATGTATTAATTTTCATATTCCTATCACATAATCATTAATTAATCGAATAATTCGAATGAAAATTCAAATTATTCGAATACTAAATCGACAATTGCACATTACTACATACAAACAGATGCAATAAACAACTGTTCCGTCTAAACAGGCCTTGAGTAGTTTCAAAGAGGCCTCGTCCAGTAGTTTCTTGAGACGAACTAAATTAATGTTGCATAGCAACGTTATTCATTATACGTCACCAGCAAACAGACTAGGTGAGCAACTTCCAAGTTGTATGTTGCGATCATAGAATAGGGTAGGTAATCTGATGGATATGGCGTGCTATTTCGATAGTGCCTAGTGTCGTCAAAAATAATTTGCAATACCCTAAGCTTACAAAAAAAGTGTGAGCCTAGTGGGATACCAGAGGTCTCGAGTTCGATCACAAGGCGATGCGCGCCTTGTGATCGAACTGACTTTTCGAAGTAATGTAGGTATTGAATAAATTAATTATCGCTTGCTTTAACGGTGAAGGAAAAACATAGTGAGGATACCTGTATGTCAAAAATTTCTCCTTAATGTTCTCGGAGATATGTGAAGTTTGCCAACCCGCACTAGGCGCACTGGACTATGGCCTAACCCTTCTCATACTCAGAAAAGGCCCGTGCCCAGCAGTGGGACAGTTTAATACAGGGCTGATATTATATTACACTGAATTAAAATCCTAAATTGATTTTAGAATAGGAGAGGGCTTTCAATTCACTTTTGTATATTTAAAAACATTTGAATTCGGATCCAACTGACAAAGATAATTAAAATAGTTGTCACTGACTCTGCATTGTTTAAATTCGATTGAAAGCTTAGTTAAGAAAAACAAGTTAATTTACATGTCTATTGTCTTCTATTTACGCGAATATTATTCATTGAAATTAAACTACTATATACGGATTTTATCGCGTTGTTTATTTGACACTTTATTACAAAATTTTGAAAACTTTTGTAATAAAGATTTATTACATGTTTATTACATTGTTTATTACATGTCTTGTCTTAAAAATTATTTGATATGTTCACCAAACCTTATTTTACCAACTGTGATAGCTATCTTTTCGAGTTGTGATATATGTATATGTAGATATGTGGTCTTTGTAGTTTAACCATTTATTTAACTTATTATTAATTTGGATGAACAAAAATTATGAATGTAAAATTGTGTGATTGAATGCTTGCAACTGAATCACGCGTTAACCATTATATGGCTTTAGATGAAACTTGACAAACAGTTAGACAGTGTACCCGTGTGTTAAGTTTCAACAGGTATCAGATATACTGCGTGGCAGTCCAATCTTCTCTCTAATAAGAGACCATTGGACTGCCACGCAGAGGTCTCGAGTTCGATCACATGGCGCGCATCTTTTCGAAGTTATGTACGGATGAAATAGTTAATTATCGCGTGCTTTAACGGTGAAGGAAAACATCGCGACGAAACCCGCATGTCTGAGAGTTCTCCATAATATCCTCGACAGTATGTGAAGTTTGTCAACAAGCACTGAGCGTAGTGGACTTTGGCCTAACCCTTTTCACACTGAGGAGAGGCCCGGGCGCAGCAGGGGGACAGTCTTATATTATTATATAATCCAGTAATGCGATTCTGTGGAAGTCACGCAGGACCACTCTTGGATAGAATCTAGTTGCTCATTTGCCCTAAACTGTGGCACGCTCATACTACCTGTATGCCTTCTCCACCTATCTTCACAATCTCGTATGAGCAACCGCGAAACTTCAGCTGTTGACAATAACTTAATTGTTACTAGTTGAGCTCTTACCGCCTCGTCTTACAAGATGTGTATCTGTTTTGAATTTCGTGTTGTGGTCGGTGTAACATGATTGGATTTGTCTGCCGGATTTGATCGTATTCAATTAATTTACCTATCTATCCCTAAATCCTTACTAATATTATAAATGCGAAAGTAACTGTCTGTCTGTCTGTTACCTTTTCACGCTCAATCCGCTGAACCGATTTAGATGAAATTTAGAATGGAGATAGCCTGAGACCCTGGGAAGGACATAGGTTATATAACATCACGCTACGGTCACGGGAGCGGCGCAGTTACCATAAATACCATTGACGCGGGTTACACCGCGGGCACAGCTAGTAATGTTATAAATGCGAATGTGAGTTTGTTTGTTACGCTTTCACGCTTTAACTATTCGATCGATTATTATGAAATTTCGCATACACGTTGTCAGGGGTACAAAAAAGGACATAGAGTACCTTTAGTCCATAAAAATAGAGTAACGACTCTTAGGCCGATTTGGTAGCGCTTCGGGTGCAACCGCTCATTCGAATGGACCCCAAACAGTTGACAACGATTGACTCTTTCATTAGTTTCTAAATGTAACTAAATTTGGGTTAAACGAATATGGTTCTGTATACACATACCTACATAAGTACATAGTCTGAAGCCGGTATCCTAGGCTGAAATGAATTACATTTACTTACACCACCTATGGTTTTAGATCATTAATGATAATCCTAATATATCCTATAATGTCCTCCAGACCGAATTTCAGTCACGGCGGCCGGTCTTAACGGACTCTGTGTGCGCAAACACAAATGCACTCTCTGTTACCTCTTTCATGATCCGATAGGACGGTAATCCGATACGACCGGAGAGAGATCAGGCGCAGGACCAACGGCTTTACGTGCTTTCCGAGGCACGGGGTGACTAACACCGCCAACTTTCTAACTCCGGGCTGCTATTGAGCTTTCTTAACAGAAAAACCTAAAAACTTTTTGTTGGCCCGACCCGGGATTCCATCCCGAGACCTCATGCGCAGCAGTCGCATTCACTACCGCTGCGCTACGGAGGTAGTTGTCATTAATGGTAGGAACGTATTGACGGCACAGCCTAAGAATGTAGATTCTATGCTGCAACTAAGAATTTGTCATAAAATATCCTAATTTATCTGACGCGGAAATCGTACCCGAGACCTTATGCAGTCGCATTCACTAAGGCAGTGCCACTGAAACAGTAATTATATATACGTATAGCAATCTAACATCAAAACGCCTCCATAAAAATGGTATTTACTCCAACAAAGTCCATAATCTTACTACACAAAAATCTTCCTACTATAATGCCAGCATTCGAGATGTTCCCCAAAGATTAATCCTTCAAACACCGAAGGTACAAAATATTCCCTTTACTAAAACGCGATAGTATCTGCGCTCTCGGTAGGGTTGCCTCTGTAAGGGTCGATCGTCATTAACGACACCTGATGCCTCTCTAATTAAGCCGTAGATCATCAATGGACGACTTCAGGGTACCGTTGTTTAATGAGATGAAAACCGCATCATTCGTTTCTTAACACTGTTTCCAAGCTTAATATGGACGATATCAAGACCTCAAATCTTATTTGAGGTTTTGTTATTGGGCTTTTATAAATATTTTATAGCACTCCAATAGATTAAGCGAATATTTATAACTGACACCTATCGATCGCTTCTGCCTGTTTCTCAGAGACAAGACTATATACCTAAGACTTAATAAAGGCAGAGACTGTATAGATACAATAAAATCTGCGGGAATCGTAGAAGGTTAACGATTACTCAAGGGACTTTCCTTGTAAAGATTTTAAATTGTATAAACTTACTATGGAATCGCTTCACTTCCCATGTTAAAGAGTCGCAAGTTACTCTGAGTACATCTTTTATATATTACAAGTTCAGAGTCTGGGTGGATGTCAATGAAGTAATGAGACCTCTAAGCCTCAGCGTATAGAGAGTGAGAGAGAAAATATACAGTACTAGATTTGCCCGCGGTTTCACTCGCGTAATTATTGGCTAAGTTAGGTTAATAATTTGATTTTATTCTATGTCCTTTTCTGCTCTCCTGACAATGTGTTTGTGAAATTTCATGATGATCGAGTAGTTAATGCATGAAAGCGTAGCCACGACACAAACGAGCTCACTTTCATATTTATTATATTGGTTAGCATTTTGATCATTCCCTTAACGTATTTAGTCGTAAGGCAGGACAGAACCAATAGTGACAATATTAGACTCGTGCTTGACTGTATTTTTTTCAAATTTAAGCAGTCTCTAATTTAATTATGGTTTGATCTAAAGAGACAAAGTAATAAGATCCTTATTAATAAGTAATAGGAGTGTAATTAATAAAATAATTATTTTGGTTTGGTAATACTACAGAAAACGTTCTTTATAATGATGCAATCAAAAATAATTACGATCTCGTGATATCAAAGGAGAATTTATTTTATCTACTAAAGGTGATAAATAATCTAATTTGAGTGCATTAAGACTGCGCCGAGCGAAATGTGCCAAAACAGGCGGTCACAATTAAGTGAATAAAATCAAAAATGTTTGTTTAATACAAATATAAAATATACATTTACCATAACAATGAATGTGTTTACAATTACTCCGTGTAAAAAACTTAAAGTAATTAATATTTTCGCCTACAAAATTACGTAAATTTGCAAAATGCAAAAACGTAAGCTCGTGTTACATGATTTTTAGATAATAACATTAGAAATTTATCCTATTTTACAGCTTAAACGAAACATAAATAGTTATATTACAATTTGTCCGTCCCAAATATTTAAGTTATTGGTTGACAATAAAGATACATATGTATTTATCAAAAAAGCACTTCAAATCCTACATACAATTTTTCTATGGCGGCCGCGCGCCGATTTAAATATGCGCCGCACGAGTCTGTCTTACGCTCGGCGCAGTCTTAATGCTTCAACGTTCATATTACCTATTACTCTTTCGAGTACAAGTACATCTGATTGATCGTCAAGATAGACCAGCTCAACGAAAGAGGCTTACCTCGGGCGTCTTGTTTGCTAAAAAAAGACCTAGCTCTGCAAAGAGATTATCTGCATAGCTTGCGTAGTTTGAAAGTAATGATAGATTATTGGAGAGACTTTCGAAATACCATGAAGAGATCTAGAGTTCGGTACCAAGACTCGGACTTTTCGTTGCGTTTTAAATGGTTAATTATCGTCAGCCTCAACGGCGCAGAAAAATATTTTAAGAGAACCTGTGTGTCTGAGTGTTAACTAGTCTGCCATCGCGCTCTGGGCTAGCTTGGTAGCTAAATGAAAAAGATGCTCATATCTAGCAGTAGGTCAAGTTTATAAAAAAGGGCTAAAATAATAATATATTGCAAGAGCAAAAGGTGTCTGTCCTTAAAGAGCACCAAAAACCTATTTTTAAAAGTACTTTTCTAGTCAGACATATGTAGGCTTGAACGTTTATACTTCTATAGTGGTTTACTGCCTATCAGGATTGTTTAGATGAGGTAATGCCTTTTCTAATCCTAATCTCCAGGAATGTTCAATTTGGTTGTAATTTTGAAAACAAAATCAAACAAGACAAGAATGAAAAAGGCGTTCTAAACACTGCCGTCATAATGAAATTGAGATTTTATGTATTTGGAATCAGTAAAAAAGAGGCATCTGCCTGTATTTTTTATATTTGATATAAAAATACTGGCAGATATATCCTTTTTCCTTATGATGGCAGAACAGAGCCCAGCGGTACTCTATGTCAAACTAATGATATTTGTTACGCTGCGCCTACGCATGCATTGCTACATAAATTAACAGCAGGCACCTTCAAATAACAGCTTAATGTACTTAACTCTATAATTTTGTGCTGTTTGAATCGTCGACCATCCCAATGCGACGGATGCATTGTATATACCTCCGCACATTGTATTGTCTATTTCAGTTTGATTTAGTACCGTCATCATCTTTTTACTATCACACAAACGTCATATTGTTTTGATGAAAGATTTAACACACAGCAGGGTTAAATATTTCCAGCTTAAATAATGCATTTGGTTTTTAGCACAGATAATGGACCACGCTAGTCGCTAGGTGCCGAATTAGGGCCGCTTCCATATTCTATACTAGCTTTACCCCGCGACTTTGCTCGCGTAAAAGGAGATTAGGTTATGTTAACAGTATTTTTTTTAAATATATTATAGCATATATAACTCGGTGATAAAATAGTTTTCTAATGTAGAAAGATTTTTTTAAATCGGTTGTATAGTTTTTGAGTTAAATCCTTACAAACAAACAAACAAAATATCTAATTTTCCATCTTTATAATATTAGTATAGATATAGATATAAATTCATTCAGGTATCACGATCACGATCATTTTTTAATTGATATACTGAATCGTTTTCTTTGGAAAATATTTTAACTTCTACACCGTGTCTTTAACTATGCCCGTTAAAGGGTAAATAGGCTCTCCCGTAACCTGTGACCTAAAACCACAGTTTGTCAAATGTGTGCAATGCACCTCTGCTTACCCCTTTGGAGATATAGCTTACATAAACATCGGACACAGAGTACGCACTGATACAGAGTAACGGCATGACCTATTTCTCGTACGCATTAATTGTCATCTACAGTGCGACGTATTGCTCTGTGGCCAGAAATAATTATGTGTGGAATTCAACCAGACACAATATGAACAAAGATATACTTGGTGATGGAAGTGGCATTGCATAGGCTTAATCTTTTGGCTGAACCTTGCAACTAACCTAAATGTAATCGCAGTATCTTTAGTAGACTTGTATCTTGTATCTTATGTGGGGGCCAGTCAGTGCAGACCGGCGACACTTCGACCCACTGGGATCTTTTGTGTCGACACTCTCCCAATAACGACTGCCATAGATGTTCATGGTAGCCGGGACCGACGGCTTAACGTGCTCTCAGAGGCACGGAGCAGGCGCTAATTGTCAATCAATACGCACATAATTTCGAAAAGTCATATAACTTCCGAAAGTCAGAGGTGCGCGACGTGGGCTCGAACCCGAGACCCTCTGCATTGCAGTCTGTTGGTCTCCCCACTGAGCTATCGCTGCTCTTAGTAAACCTACTAACCACAATATAGTATTTATACTTATACTGTACTTTCATGTTCATAAGTGTTACCTTGTAAACTAAGTAACGAAGCGTTTTCTTTTTTATATATCTAAACTAATATTATAAAGAGGAAACATTTGTGTTTTTGTATGTATGTTTGTAATGTTTTCACACAAAAACTATTGGACCGATTTCAAAAATTCTTTCACCATTAGAAAGCTGCATCTTAACTGAGTGACATAGGCTATATTACATTTTCAAAAAAAATAGGGGTCCTTAATAAAAATGCAATAATATAACCCAAGGTGTGAAAAAATTAGTCATAAAAAATCTGTCAAATCTGAAACTATTGATGATAGAACAAAAAAATATTCTACAGTATTATAGAACGTATCAATATCTACATAAAGTTTTCGATACCATAATTATGTCCAACTACTGTAGTTATGCACCATAACTACTATTTTACATTTTAAAAGTTTATAAATGTGCCGACAATAATCAAACCATATTATTCATACCTCTGTATTAATCCTTATCCCATTAAATGATATTTTATTAAAGACTGTTTCAATACCCTTAAAATACTTTATAAATTATTAAAATCGGACATTTCATTCAAAAGATATAATTCTTTAGATATAGTAGGCAGTTTCTAAATATTAGTAGGTAGTTTTTAAGTATTAGCTATATATAGCTAACTACACCTATATAGGTGTAGTTAGACTTATTAATTTCTTTAGTTGTAGCTTTATATATTAAAATTAGATAAATTAAAAGTAAGTATTGGGTAATAAATTAAAGTCCTCGCGGACGAAGTCGCGGGCAACAGCTAGTTTTATATATTTTGCATACACATAAAACTATTATTAAAGATACTTACTATCTAATGCAATAGCCTACATATTTCCGCAAATTACACACTCTATATATCCGCACAAGATGGCAGAAATGTATTACACACATCGCACTCTTAATAAAACAGCGACTTAACTCGAAATTTGAAAGTCAGGCAATTTGGACTCTAATTGTATATGCTAAATTCTAATATTATGTTAGTGTTAAATCATTGCAATAGAGTTCAAATTTGTTTAATCCAAAATACTGAGATAAGTCTCTGTTTTATTAAGAGTGCGACATGTCGCCAACTACCTATTAGGTTAGACTAATCCTACTTATTGGCCTATTGTCATATTTTATCGTTCACATCTCTAGACTTCGTACTGTTATTGAATACCACAATTACAAAATCGAAAAAAGAATTGTGCGTCCTAGAAATCTAATCGAGTTATTCCGATCGACTGCAGATGTAAGCGTAATGCGAGAAATCACACTATTACATTGCCGGAGCATGCAAAGTAACGGAGAATCGACTGCAGATATAAACGTTATGCGAGAAATGACACTATTACATTGCCGGAGCAATGCAAAGTAACGGAGATACTGCGTGAAAGAGGGACACACCAACAAATGTAAATACGTTAGGATTTCTATGAATTTATTTGGTCTAAATTCGCACTCACTAAGAATAAATCTGGTGTTTCACAGAAAACTTTACACAAAAAGTGACTATTTCTAAATTAATCCAATATTTGCCCGAGTTGAGATCAAACCCATAACGGTCGAGACACGGGCAGTGGTTGCATCACCATTTAAACCGGTGCAATTTACGCACTTAAAACTGCAAACACACTTCGTGTGTCCCACCATACCACTTCCATACGCTCTTATTCCGTGATATGAAAATGTCTGTATGTGACGTCACAAATTGTTCCCTATTCAGTTTCGAGATTACAGGCGGCGACGCGTGCCGAACTAATTTCAGTGGAAAATTTTCACGCGAGTGTTATACAAATCATTTGAGAATGTAGAGCAATTTTTTTGGAGGGGCCTCGCTTAATATAGCTGGGCAATTGTAGGCTTCACGGATGGCGTAGTGGTTTAAGTTGCCCTCTGGCCACTGCTACTAGGCCAGGCGTTGTGGGTTCAATTCCTGAATTAAAAATGTATGTGATATTAAAATGATTGTTCCGAGTGTGGGTGTTCTGTGTGTCTGCTCTTTGAATGTTTGTCTGATCCGTGATATAAGAAATTAATTCCAACTGCCGGAGTTGTCTCTTTTAATAAGAAAAGAAGAAAAGGCTCTTGTTTCTGCCCGCGGTGCCGTCTGCGTGAATCCTACGGTAACGGCGCGCGCCGAGATAAAATGCAATATATTTGTAATAAACTATTTGTACCTGTTTAACACAAATAATGTATTTACTTCAAGACTTTATAATATTATTGTTATAATGTAAGGTTTGTAAACTGCACTAGGAATATTTCCTGTGTCACGACCGGGAGACTTTACAAAGAATTCAAACAACGGACACAATGAACATTCAGCTATATTATATTTGGGAATCACACAAATGTTTGTGCTGTATGAAGATCAAACCCACAATATTCAACGCAAGGGGCAACGAGGTGACCAGTAAAACCATTGAGCTATCTGTTCTACCACTGTTCACTATGAATCAGTCAACTCAAAGTATGAAAGTACCGAAAGAGCAGCGATAGCTCAGTTGGGAGACCAACAGAATGCAATGCCTCTGCATTGCATGAATTTTTGAAATCGGTCCAATAGTTTTTGTGTGAAAACATTACAAACATACATACAAAAACACAAATGTTTCCTCTTTATAATATTAGTTTAGATATATTAAAAAGAAAACGCTTCGTTACTTAGTTTACAAGGTAACACTTATGAACATGAAAGTACAGTATAAGTATAAATATTATATTGTGGTTAGTAAGTCTACTAAGAGCAGCGATAGCTCAGTGGGGAGACCAACAGACTGCAATGCAGAGGGTCTCGGGTTCGAACCCACGTCGCGCACCTCTGACTTTCGGAAGTTATATGACTTTTCGAAATTGTGTGCATATTGATTGACAATTATCGCCTGCTCCGTGCCTCGGAGAGCACATTAAGCTGTCGGTCCCGGCTGCCATGAACATCTATGGCAGTCGTTATTGGGAGAGTGTCGACACAAAAGATCCCACTGGGTCGAAGTGTCGCCGGTCTGCACTGACTGGCCCCCACATGAGATACATACATACATGAAAGTATCGACGTGATATTTTTTGACACGAAGTCGTTTTTTTTTGCTCCTCAAAATGACCACACTCCGCCTGATGGTCAGGCGATCATATGGTCCTAGCGCAGTGGCCTCTACACCATCCTCAAAGCAGCTGAGGCGATGTTGAAGTCCCACTTTGACGGCCTGGGAAGGTGCTTTTTCACGCCCCGGATAAGGATTGAAGGAAAAAAGTATAAATAAATTACACGTCGCATTGTTTATCCATATTTGACACATTTACTGTAATATTTTAGCTTAGTTATAATCTGACGGCCCTGGGATTCCAGTCTAGTAAAGCTTAACTTCAAAATACTTTGAACAATAATAATTTTGCGCTACCAGACTCAATATAGCGTATATTGAGTTTACCAACCGCAAAAGTAGCCTTGTTTTTACTTAATTTTGAATGAAGTAGTGTGAAATACAAATTTATTATTACTGCTGAAAAAATATAATCATAAATAATTATTATATTATTTACTTTTAATGTTAACCATGAAAGTGGTCCGTGTCTCTCTTGGCTGGTTTTTTAAATACTTATTTATATATATTACTGTTTCATTTAGGGGTAGGCAGGAACTATTTTTAGGTATTTATAAGGTATTTATTATAGAGCAGCGATAGCTCAGTGGGGAGACCAACAGACTACAATGCAGAGTGTCTTGGGTTCGAACCCACGTCGCGCACCATTGACTTTCGGAAGTTATATATCTTTTCGAAATTATGTGCGTAATGATTGACAATTATCGCCTGCTCCGTGCCTCGGAGAGCACGTTAAGCCGTCGGTACCGGCTGCCATGAACATCTATGGCAGTTATTATTGGGAGAGTGTCGACACAAAAGATCCCACTGGGTCGAAGTGTCGCCGGTCTGCACTGACTGGCCCCCACATAAGATACATAAGACACATACTAAAAATCTCAAACACTGTTTAAATGACGTGTATTTTTACGAACACAAACGCTGCTCCACAAACGTACGCGGCAGAACAGTTTAGCACAAGTTATTCAGTAAAATGTCACAGCGAAATAGTGCCCTTATCTCGTCCAACTCGGTGTGTGACGTATTGTGCTACATAACTGGCAACAAAATGGTTTGTACACACGGAAAATGGCCGTGATTTCGCAAAATGGATTCTGCGCTATGAAAATATAGAAGAGATCTTGTCTAGTAAATTATGGTGTTAAATTTTATTTATGGGAATAGGAAATGTGGAAAGTATATAGCTTCTGTAGTTCTGCGGCGTTTGGAATTAACTGTGTTTGCGTATGACCGTGCGGTTTGGGTTCGAATGCTAGGCCGGACAATGTTGGTCGGTGATGTAGTTTCAGTTTCAGCGACCTATCCACCATACAAAGCAGCGAGGTGGCACACCGTGGTAGTGTTAGTCGGTAGGCCCAAAATCTCAGGAGAGCCCGACATAACCCTCTCGTCTCCTCTTATGGCGAGGTGGTGTGCGTCAGGAACACCCTACGTAAAAAAAGGCCGGCCAATGTTTCTAGGCAAAAAACGGTATTACCATTTTGAAAGCTTATCTCGTTTGCTTTTACATAGGACCTTATCATAGGTAGATAAATGGTCTCACGCCTTTCAAAGCTGCGTACACCTCTTTCCTCACAATTATTTATTATTTAGTCCCACTTAATGGGGGCAAGCTGATTGTCGTCTATCGGCATGGTGCCCAACTCCGTGCCGTGTCTGAGAATTTCTTGTCAGAAAAACCAGATACCACTTAGCTCGATCCAGATATCGAACCAAGGACCTCTTGCACAACAGTCACAATCACTGCCGCTGCGCCAATGAGGCCGTTGGGACCATAACATTGCTGATAAAATGATGGTGTGAAACGCCTTTGCCTGTCTTTTGGCGATATACAGATAATTATAAGTCTGTACGAGGTGCCGATATAATCCTTACTAATATTATGCGAATGTGAGTTTGTTTGTTTCATACGCTTTCACGCCCCAACTACTCGACCGATCAACATAAAATTTTGCATACACGTTGGCAGGGGTACAGAATAAGACATAGGGTACCATTAATCCAGAAAAAAGTACTGTTACTAACCTAACCTATCCTATATTTACGCGAGCGAAGCCGCGGGCAAAATCTAGTCACCAATATTGTAAGAGATGAATCAAACTACCTACACGTTTTGTTGGTATAGATCATTAGTTCCCAAAGTGGTCCAGGTGGACCCCTAGGGGTCCACGGGAGACTCGACGGGGGTTTACGTTGGCGTGACAAAAATTGGGGGTCCCCGAAAACTTATTTGCTTTCGATAATGAAGAACTAAAATGTTGGCTTGACTTCACATATCACTGTAGGCAGATAATATTTGATATTTTAAGAAGCTCAGCGACTGTTACTTTTAAAAGCTTACATATTCCATATTCAGTACCAGTGGCCTCGAAACTACCGATTTTTCGGTAGAGAATTTCTAAACCGTGGTAGGTTCAGTCCCGAGAATTTCACAAAAAAAAAGGTAGAAATTTAGCTGCAGGGGGTACACCGGAACCTGCTAAATTTTAATAGTGGTCTATGAGAAAAAGTCTGGGAAACTCTGGTATAGATAGTACATGTACTGTCTATACCAGAGGTTCCCAGACTTTTTTATTAGCAGGAATTTGCGATATTATTGTATCAAAATATTGATTAATTTTCTAATAAGCAGTCTGTTACTACCCTCGCCGCTTGTGCGGTAGCTTGTGCGGTAGCTTGTGCGGTAGCTTGTGCGATAGCTTGTGCGATAGCTTGTGCGGTAGCTTGTGCGGTAGCTTGTGCGGTAGCTTGTGCGGTAGCTTGCGCGTGGTCAAGGGGTATAGATACGGTGTCTTAGGTCAATGTACAATTAGGTGTGCACACTAACACTATAGTGTTTTTTAGCCATCCAATTATAAAAATAATTAATATAATATGTTATTTAAATCCGTACACCATATTAAATGTGTTTAATTGAATTGTAGGTGATTAAATCGGCAGCATGTATATTGGGTTTATTGAAAGTACTAATAACTATTTACCCGTGTCTTCTTTATACCATAGTTTTGTTCTACCACTTTATACAAAACGCCCGTTTGAAAAACATATCATAACAAGATAAAAATTGCAAGCGCCCGCCCCTCGCACAACGCCTCACTTGCCGCGATGTTTTGTTCGTTACGCCGCGCCGCTACTTTTCGCCGCTACTTGCGACCGCACGTAGCCTTAATTAGGTTTTAGTCGTGCGATTAGAAGAAGTTCAATACCTTCATTTTTGTATGAAAGCAATAATTTATGTTACGAATTATAAAAACTGATAAAACAAAAGAAGCCAGTTTTTTTTATTAATTGTGTAAAATTGCTGACTAAAAACGTCTATAGAAATAGAATATATAAAAGAATATTATAGAATAGAATAAATTTTAATTGCATTGGTTGTAGGTACATAAAATATAGATGTTAACAAGTTTTCTGATCCTTATACAATCTACCTTGAATAGGTATACAGACATTTAGATAATAGATTAAAATGCATCAAGATTTAAACAATTATTATATAACTATACTTAGCAACGTCTTGTTTACTGTGAGATAAAAAAATTTAGTCCGTGCCTCGTCTTAATTCTTCTTTTGTCTCATTTGTCTTTTGTTTTTAGCTACGTCCTTCTCTTACACACACTCTCTTGTTTTTTCTAGCGCTGCGTTCCTCATTACACTTATTTTAAAATATTAACTTATAATTATGCATTCTGAATATAAACAAAAATGATAGTTAAGTTTTCTTTTACGTAATATATGTGTAGATAATATGCATAGTAAATGTTATTAAAAGTTCTTGGATCCTATTTTAAAAGTCTCTGGGCGCGCTATAAGAATTTTCCGTTGCAATCGCTTTAACAATCCACTTATAATATTCAAATAGTGTGCGATATAGTTTGGAATGGAAACGAATCAAAGCGCAAACTGGGACAGGATCGTTCGATCTGACAAGACAAGCAGACGTCTAATCTACATAATGCCGACTACTGGGAATGTGAGTTTAGTGGATAGCAAAGCGGAGATATGATGATTTATTACTTTTGATTAGCGGTTATTCGAGAGAAGCATTCGAATTATGGCAGCGGTCAAGTTATAAGATAGTAATTAAAGAACCGAGAGCTTCAATCGTTAATTGATTTCTGAATTAAATGTAAAATATTTGATTGATATTCGAATGACGCTTTCGAATGACAACGACAGCGAAAAACTCGGCATTGGAATACGGTATCATACAATTTCGAAACATTCGATTTGAATTTGGATTATGGTTACACTAGTATCAATCGTGTGCGATATAGTTTCGAATGGAAATGAATCAAGGCGCAAATTGGGACAGAATCTTTCTCAGACAAGATAAGTAGACGTCTAATCTACATAATGCCGACTACTGGGAATGTGGGTTTAGTAAAGAGCGGTGCGAGGATATGATGATTTATTTCTCGTGATTAGCGGTGATTCGATAAAAGCATTCAAATTATTGCAAATATCTCGATTCTTCAATTCTAATAACCATTAGAAAGTAATTAAAGAATTTATTACAAATAGATACAATTTCTAACAATGCAATACTGTCGGTATATTACCACTAACAATCTAATAATGCTATTTGAAAGGATTCCAATTTCGCTGCAGAATTGACTGTACATTTTCTTTGTAATTCAAGTCAACGTACGAATTGTCCATGATAATAATAATAAGCTAACCCCTACCACAATATGAGACTAATGAAATCTCAGAGGGCAGTTTTTAAACATCGCTTAACTTTGTCATATGAACCATAAATTATATTACAATGGTAGTTGAAAAGCACGCAGCACTGCAAATGCATATAAACCGTAGGTAAGGGGGCAAGCTTGCAGTGACTTGAATGTAAGTGAGACCTAAGAGATTCAAACATGACCTCGTCTCCGTCTTGCTTTTATGAATCTCAAATACATGCTTGGGTTTGGAAGTGTCATTTTCAAGGATATAATGTGAGCAAACTTAGTATATCTATGGCGGCAATAGTGAGGGCTCATCTACTGAGGTGGCGAGTCACCGTCTATTATTCAGACTTTGTACTGGGACAGTATATATAAAGCAGACGCCTTTATTAACCAGAGTTTACTAGTTCATGAAACATATCCCAGATGCACTTATCAATTTTTTTGCTAGATATAGAGTAATCTAGGCTTGGCTTTCTTTTAGAATATTTCTCATCATCATTGCCAGGAATCGCCTCGTCTTCCCTTTCTGATTTCCCCATTTACATTTACGTTATATAAACCAAATGTACGTGTATACCTATACCCGTACATTTGGTACATTGGAACGTACCTACGTTCCAATCAAAACGCAATCAATATCCCCGCGTCTCCTCCCAACGTGTTCACGCCACAATCCACACAGACATTCGTAATCCTCATAATGGATGGAAGTCTTGAACGTCTTCGATGAAATTGTAACAGATTTTTTGTTCAATTATCAATCGATTTGATTTGTTGACGGCACATTTGTACCGATCTATTTGTAATCGGCGCTTCGATGTTGTGGAAAATTACGGGTGAATTTGTGGTAAATGTTGAAGAAAATTGCGGTTCAATTGTTATTATTTAATGAGAAATTTTTGTGTTCGCTTAATATATATTTTGGAAGGTTGTTTCGTTGATTTTATGGCATAAGTTTAAGTGCAAGTGTGATGTTTTGAGTTCCTTTTTGGTTCAAGTAAAGTCACACTGGGTTTGCATCCCAGCAGGTAGTTCTTAGTTGCAGTAGGATACGGTGCCTGGAAGTATATGCCCGGGTATCAAATGCTATACTATACGCTACTACATTTAAACATGGTCATGTTTCACAACGTTAAGTTGTCATCCGACACACAATTGCAACATGACATCTGAATTACAAACATTATACAGCTTACTCATTTAGAAATTTGTACACTATCGTTCTCTATCACCGTATCATCAGACATTTTTACGTATGATCTAAGTTCGATGAAGGCAAACCTCTGAGCTCTAGCTTATTAGAATATGGCATTAAGATGAACATACGTATTGGACATAATTATTTATAATGATTAATTTTTCCTGCAAAATATTGCTTATTTAGTTAAACTGCACACGGAGAACGTCGTGTCACCACTGTTGTAAATCCTGCTAAACCCAAGCGTGCAAAAGGGAGAGGGGAGCTTTTAATAAGAATTTAAAATCCAATCATGTCGTAAGCGTTTTAGTATTCATAATGTTACGATGGCAATAAATAGGACACGAATATCGATGAGGCCCGTGTTTCGGTAATTTCTCAGGTACGGTAAATACGGCTAGACTTGGATCTTGTACAAATGTTTTTTTGTTATTTTGTTTCTAAGTTTCTGAGCTTTATTGGGTTAATAAGATTAAGGCGAGAGATTGATTGCGTTTTAAATTTGCTGGTATACCACCAGTGTGTGTGAAATACATAAAAGTTACATTTCACTCTATCTTAGATGTTAGTATATTCCACTGAAAGAACATAATTATATACATAGACTCACGCCTATATCCGTAAATAATTACGCAGAATTATTACACCTAAATTAGGCAACTCTAGTGCTCTCATAATAGCGGGCGAGCCTTTTCTTGTCTACTAAGCACACTTCTAGTCTCCATGGTGTCGCTGAGAATTGTAGTGAGTGCTGTGCATAAGATCACAGTTACAAATACTGGGTTCGTAAAAGAATTATTGTGCCTTTTTGTTTTTGCTCGAAGTCTGAAACTGTGTCCAGTTGACGTCAGAAGGCTCGCCTTATATTAAGTGGCATGTAAAACAATAACTGGCAAAATATGGATGTATTATAACTCTCTTTACTCATTCCAGAAATAGACGCGAGACTATGCGTTGTATGTATTTAATTAAATATAATATAATATAATATAATATTCTGCCACATACACACAACACCATCTAGCCCAAACTAAGCAAAACTTGTACTATGGGTGCTAGACAATGGATAAACATACATATATACTTTTTTTTTTGTAAATCCCTACATATTATACATAGAAACACCCAGACCAAGACAAAAATCCAAGTTCATGAACACAAATGTTTGACTTGTGCGGGAATCGAACCAGGCGTGGCAATCGGTTACACTAACTACTACGTCAGCGAAGCCGACAAGACGAGTTAAAGACGAGTGAATGGCGGATTGGAGGAGTCCTTTACATGAGACTGACCGTATACAACGGTAATGGTGATGGAAATGTCCATGAGCTACAATAACCACTTACCCTTAGGTGGATCGTAAGCTACCACATAAGTAATATGTATCAACTAATGGAGTACAAACAGCTGTCAAAGGAGCTATCAATATAATGTCGACATATAGCTTAGCTTTCACGTCTAACAACGTTTGAAGTATTTGAAATCTAGGCAGTGCTAAGTAAAATACAATATTGATACAATTGAATAAGTTTATTTATGTATATGTATGTACCACCAGCTTGGGATCCAGTAATAAAAATAGTCAAACCCAAGAAGAAGCAAACCACAGCTAGACTTCATGATACTTTGAGCTCATTCTGCGTAAATAGAAACACCAATGATTAAATTATGTTCGGGTACTTTGAAATAACTACACTGGAACATTGATACAACTGCCATCTTAGTCTCCCCATGACCATGGCTGCTGAAAAGCAACCGAAACGTCGGGGAAAGTGTAAAAATAAATTAAATCTAAATAGTTTAATAATAATTTAATTAGCTTAAAAATTAGTAAAGTTTAATAGTAGTAGTAGTGTAAAAATTTTAAAATTTTGTAGTAAAGTGTCAAATAAACAACGCGATAAAATCCGTATATAGCAGTTTAATTTCAATGAATAATATTCGCGTAAATAGAAGACAATATTAAGTTTATTTATCCAAGGGATGTTTTCTATGAATTATCGAGGACTGAGGAGCAAGTTGAATTAAAAACTAGTATACATTTGATGATATAGAAGTAAAGGGTCATAGCCTACATGCAACTATAGCGACTAGCGGTCGCCGAGCGCTCGAAATTCGACCAAAGTTTTCTGTTTGCCTGTAAGATTTTGCTGATATAATTATGTCATTATATATTGATTTAGGTAACCATAGTTACGCCCTTCGATAGCGTGTGTCAAATGCATGGTTGTGTGCGTGTAATGTTTTTCATTAATTTAATGTATTTCTAATGCATATTTTATATATATTAGGATTCGCCCCTCCTTCTCCATATAAACTTTAACTGTGCCAAATTTCATACTCCTCCGTCTGCGCAATTTTTGTAAAAAGTGTACAAAGTTTTCACTTCACGTATTAATATATAGTGTGCCATTTTGCATATGCATCAATACTATGCATTGCGTGTGCGCGACTTTTCCAGTTTTATCGCGATACAAAATTGGCGTGCCGAAGTGACTGCGTTTACGAAGCTTTGTGCGTTCAGTTGCAGTATCGAAGTGGCGTATTAATCAGCAATTGAACATTTTTGTTGGCTCCGTGGCTAAAGTTTACTATTCGCTCATTTTCGAAATTTTTCGGTAGCATTACATAGTCTGGTAGTGTGCCATGACGGCTACAAGTTCGCGCCGTATTATACCTGCCTAGATCTTGGAGGATACATACACTTGAAACTATGTCACTATGTGATATAATTTAAAAAAAATTGCTTCTACTTATTATTTTTAGACATTTGTTATCATTCTAATACAACACAAGAGTACGCGCGTAGTCACCAACCATTTTTCGTATGAAATACATACGTGTTCAATAGGTAGTCCAGTACTCACTTTGAGATGCACATCGTGTAATTAATACGTTTGATGACTAGTTCACGCGAGATTAGTTTGTGCGATTATGAAACAAACAGGTATCTAACATATGCGCTAATTATATTCGCACGACAATCGCGACGCTATATCTTCATGGCTTTGCGCCATTATACGATGCAACCATCCTATTAGCAAAACCTATTTTATTATCGCGCGAATATGCGCAAATCGCGGTCTATCGCATTGCGTGTTCCTGCGATAGTTGTGTAATTGCGTTGTATCTTCCAGGTAGCTCAAAGTTAGTTTCTCGGTCTGCACAGATGGTGTAATGGTATAAGTGTTACTACGCCTAGTGTTGTCTGTTCGAATCCCACACAAGAAAAAATCTGTGGTCCCTAAATGATTCTTCCGAGCCTGCGTGTTCTTTGTGTCTGTTGCTTAAATGTTTGAAAGTCCTCCGCTTTGCAGGATTTATTCCTAGAGCAGATGTTGCCTTTTTAAATAAAATAAATATATTAAGGGGCCGCCCCTTAACAACGAATGTTTTGAAAGATAAGCTTAAGTAAGTAGGTACTACTATTTTTAGAGAATATCTAGTTCTCTAAAAACAAAATAACGAAGATTAGAGTTATATATAAGTTTTATTTTAGGGGCGGCCCCTAAAAATAAAACGAACGTAGAATAGTAATCTTACCTATTTTGCTTGTAGAAAATATCTTCTGTAATCCTTATCTTTCTAAGCCTTGTAGACAGGTGTAATATTAAAGCGCAATTATGTAATCTGTAGCTCAGCCTAGCTCAAGGTTATAAAGTAGCTAATAAAATATAAGAAGTAGTACAGCAATAAAGTGAAAGCATACTGTTATTACTTGTAAGTGAACACGTAAGACGAGTAGGATGACCAGCAGTTATGAAATTTCTAATGTTGCATGAAAATGTATTTACTGTCAAATTATATTTGAATACCTACTATTATGCATATATGCAATAATTAGTTTGTATTGTCAAAAGCGCTGGGAACGCATTCAAATTATATATATCATTTTCAGTTTTTGTATAAAATTATCGAAATTCGTAATTGCTTTCGAATGATATTCGATTACAGTTACGTACAATACTGTGTCTTTGTATAGTCATGGTTTAAGCACTCACATTGGAAATAAATTTAAATGTAACGCCGCATATTGCTACCTGAAATATGTAAAATGTTTTGGTATAGAGGAGCCCATAGTTATCAATTGAATTTGAAAATAGTACAAATGAACTGACACACCCGGGGAAACAGCACCCGCTTATTGGAAAACAACGTGTTAGCAATTATAGGTAGAATATAATTATTTTATAGAAATATTTAATAAAGTGTAGCGATGTATAAGCATTATTTCAATATGTTTAATCGTACCCGTTATTTTCTGTTGGCAACGCTGATTTTGCTCGACTGCCCCACTACGCTTGCTAGTGGAGGGGATGAATAAAACTAACGCGCGGAACGATAACGGGCAGTCGTGCGTTGAGTGGCGGTCAGAAAGTTTGTGAAGTAAAAGTATTAAGTAGTGGATATTGCTTTGAATTAAGTAAGGTAGGCATATTGTATAACTATGTAAACTATTAATATAAATTCTAATTATGTTACAATTATTATAGGAAATAAATGCCTAAGAACTGATTCTGGGGTTTCCTTACAAACGTAATATTATTAAAGCTATGAATGTGTTTTGCGCAGAAATTACAAGGTCTCTTCCATTCCTTGCCTTGCTAATGCGTGAGGGATAACTCTGGTATTATAAACGATCATAGGTTATGAAGACCATATACTAGACCGGCATCAGCCTTTAGTAAGTGATATTTTCGAAGAATAAATCACTGTGCCTCTAGTAGCGAGCGACAAAGTACTTAGTCGAGACTGGAGATGATTTAGTGTCCTGTATCAATATAAAAATATCAAAAATATCACACCATATGGAAGTTATAATATGTAGCGGGTAATAAATATAATGTTTACTAGTTATTATTCATTTTCTTGTTTGTATTAATCAACCAGTCTTATGGAGTCTTGTGACATTCGAAATTACCAATTTCTTTGGACTTCTTACCATAGGTAAGTTGTAGCCTTTTAGAAACAAATGACAATTCATTTGTTTCTTACACTACCTGTACAGGGTGATTTTGAAATAAATCGTGTAATTCCTTTTAACGACGCATTCTACTGGTGATATAGAATAAGCCTGAAATATTTATTTTTTAGAAATATGTTTTTGGAAAAATTAATGTACGAATTTTTTTCGTGAAACTGTTTTAGACCGTCATATGTAACCACCCGACACAATCTTCATATATTACTAATTTAAAAAAAAATAACATAACTATAACTGATATCGTAAATAATAAGGGGCAATAAAAAGGACCACCCGTTATTATTTACGACATTAATTATTGACATTATTTTTCTTTTAATTAGTAAAAATTTAAATTGCCTCGGGTGGTTAACATAATACGACTATCTCAAACCATTTCACGAAATAAAACAGTACCTACATTCATTCTTCTAAAAATAATTCATGTTAAAAGAAAATATAGTCAGGGTTATTCTATACCACCAGTAGAATGCGTGGTTAAAAGGAATTACGATTTCAAAATCACCCTGTATATGTAATCTGAGATGCTTATTTCATAATAGTGTTAATATTTCCTTTATTTTAGAATTTAGTTTTATATGGACAGTAATATATGGCACAATGACTGCAACACCTGGTACATAAATGAGTTGTAAAATACTGAAAATATAACTTAATGGCGATTTAAAAGAGTGGCCTTGAGTTTCTTGCAGGTATCTTCTCATAGGCTCAACCTTTTGCCTGAACCTAACAACCAACATAAATGTAAATTCAGTTAATGTAATAAACTTGTTGTAGGTTACTAATGTGTAGACGTGTATATGTGTGTTGGATTCTAACTTTAGGCTCTTGAATAAAAAAATGCCGTGATTGATTCTGCTATTTATTAATGCGACGCATGAATTCGTTACAAAGGTTATAGATCGACTGGTTACACAATATAAATATCGATTACATTATAGGTATCTAGGCAAAATACAGAATAATGATTAATATTACCAAAATACGAAATGTGCTGCAGGCACCAACTCACTAACACCTTAATATTCATAAGTATTACTTTGTGACTTTGACTGAATATTTTTCTACGAGGCTCTATAAAACTTTCCGCATAAGTCTCTGTAAACCAAAAATCGTGCTGGCCCTACATCTTTGAGGGGTGCACTCCGCAACATGAAACGAATGACCCAGAAACTGCACTCTCAATTTAAAACTGTACCGCTGTGAATATCTTACTTATAAACAGATGGACAACTACGTGATACTTGACATACATGGCTTGTCACACATATCTAGAAATAATTAAGAGTAATTTAAAGAACAGATGTAGGTACTAGTGCCTTTGTTCGACGACTATGTATAGTTGTGGATTGGTCATAAATTAGTAAATTTGAATTTATGTTGTTACATAATATATTTCGTAACCAAGAATACCAGCGCATATACATTTTACTGTCATATTATATTGTTATATAATTAACGATTGAAAAGAGAAAAGGCCAGTTCAAAGAGTAGAGTTCTCTGCTCCTTGAACTAGATTTTTTCTATATTAAATTACTAGCTGTTGCCCGCCACTTTGTCCGCGTGGACTTTAATTTATTACCCAATACCTACTTTCAATTTCTTATCTAATTTTAATATACAAAACTACAACTAAAGAAATTAATAAGTCTAACTACACCTATATAGGTGTAGTTAGCTATATATTCAAAAAATACATATAGTATCACGGACTTTTTTGTAGATATTGATACGTTCTATAATACTGTAGAACATTTTTTTGTTCTATCATCAATAGTTTCCGCAGCGCACGCGATGACAGATTTTTTATGACTAATTTTTCACACTTTGGGTTATATTATTGCATTTTTATTAAGGATCCCTATTTTTTTTTGAAAATGTTGTATAGCCTATGTCACCCAGTGAAGATGCAGCTTTCTAATGGTGAAAGAACTTTTGAAATCGGTCCAGTAGTTTTTGTGTGAAAACATCACAAACATACATACAAAAACACAAATGTTTCCTCTTTATAATATTAGTTTGGATTGCCTTTTGATTTGATTACATATTTTAAAATTATTGTCATGTCCATATAATACATGAAATTATAAAAATATACGTTTTGAATTTATCGAGATTAATCGTTGTATCATAGTAGACCATAGCAAAGCATTCAAACCACGATTCATACCTTAATATTGAGGAAGGGCAGATGTGTGAGAGAAATGTGGAAGTATCATTTCTGTATACACCTACCTATCTACCTATCTTTGGGGCTACCTAATTAGAGGCTAGCCTCTTGCCTATCGGACATGACATATTTTCAGACTCCGTGAGAATCTAGTGAGAATTTTCTAACAGTAAAACTCAATAATATGTATTCTGATAGATGGGGACCATATGATGCAGATTTATATGACGGGTCAAAGAAGCAACGCTTAAAATTAATAGAATTAATATTTTGATACTACTATGCTATCAAACTACTGCTTCGCTTGCAAAGCGGTGGTACACACAGCGACACATCAACCTAGACTGTTTCTATTCTATTCTATTCTATTACATACATACACACAACACCATCTAGCCCAAACTAAGTAGAACTTGTACTATGGGTACTAGACAATGGATAAACATACATATATACTTTTTTTTGTATATACATATATATTATACATAGAAACACCCAGACCAAGACAAACATCCATGTTCACGCACACAAATGTTTGACTTGTGCGGGAATCGAACCCGCGACCTTAGGCGTGGCAGTCGGTTACACTAACCACTACGCCATCGATTTTGGACTTTGAACTATTAGAAATTGAACGCTGCGAATCATTCGAGAGAGTGCGTTATATTTTTGTTATTTTGTCTCATTCACGCTGAACGGGACGCGACTATCTATCCTTACCATTACATCGACACCACTATGCGGTGTCCCTTGCCGACAATTCTCTATTTTGTATGTAGCGTATATAGGGTGTCTAACTTGATATGTACGTGTAGTTTGCGAAATATGAGTGTAATTCACCTCTGCCTAACCCTTCGCGGATTTATGTATGTATGTATGTTACGCATCCCCAGTGCAATAAAGGCGTAAAGTACAAATACGTCGATATTTTTAGAGTTCGAAAAAGCTCTTACAAAACTTGTCCGTCTATCTGTTATACAACTTTCAACTCAAGAACCGTAAGAGCTAAAGACTCGCCGTCAACACCATTCAAATCAGCATAGTCGATATACCCCGAAATGAAATGACTAGTGACGTGGTATCACGTGACCTTTGCATATTAATTGCATACCATTTTTTCGAAATCTTAAGGTTTACGGGAATTCATTGCCGTTTCTCACTTGTTTTAATATAGATTTAAAGTAAAGATACACAAGCTTAATTATTTTCGTTGTGTTTTGACAAAAATAAGGGATTTATACCAAAAAGAAAACATATGTCGCGTCATAATAAGTTTGATATTTTTTAATAATTAAAACTATTAACCTACTAAAATATTTGAAATTTGATCTTACGATCTTACGTTTTGTCTTTGTTTCATTTAATTGAACAAAAGATTATGTAAGTACTTCCTATAATAAATATATCAACAGATCAAGCAGTTTTTCTGCTCTCCTGTAAAGTTAGCATATTCTTCTTACGCCTTTATTCCACTGGGTGTGATTATTTAAAAGACTGTTTATATAATTATATTTTTCATGTGTTTGCCGTATCCGCAGGTGCCGCACTTTTAATCGTTAATTACATTTTATCCTAATTAATTATACTTAACAGGCAATTAGGGATACGTAATTTTCTACCTTGACCTTACGTTGAATAAATTTTATATCTTTTTAATGACTGGCCCAAATTATCTAGTGTCGTTGGGGCTTGTAAAAAGTAAACAAAATCTTTTATAAACAAGGATTATCTGTGTGGAAAATATTATTTAATTCCATCCAAAGGTTTATGTGAACCAAACAAGTGAGAAACGGTCATGAATTGACGTAAATCTCAGAGTTCGAAAAAATTGTATCACGTGACCAGGTCAGAGGTCAAAGGTCATAGTAATTTCGGGGATATATCGACTATGCTGAGTCGAATGGCGCTGACCGCGAGTCTCTAGCTCTTACTGTTCTTGAGTTGAAAGATGGTATCACGTGACCTTGAGGTCAGAGGTCAAAGGTCATAGTCATTTCGGGGTTATATCGACTATGCTAAGTCGAATGGCGTAGACCGCGAGTCTCTAGCTCTTACGGTTCTTGAGTTGAAAGTTGTATAACAGACAGACAGACGGACGGACAAAGATGTTGTATAAGACTTTTATCGAACTTTAAAAGTAAAACATATTCACAAACTTTTACATTTATAATATTAGCAGGAGACTATAAGACTGCCTTAGTGGTAATGAATGCGACTGCCTTGCATTAGGTCGTGGGTTCAATTTTCAAATCGCAAATCTATATCACTGAAGAGGTAAGCCAGAAGGTACATTAAAAACGAATTAAATATAATGACCACCAAAAATTCTAATTGCACAGCAAAATATGCTTACTGAAATATATCATAACGAGCACCTATACACCTCAAATCACTGCATTCCGTCTCGGAAGGGTTAGGTTATGTAAGGTTCCTTCTTAAACCCACACAAATATAGACTCGACTTATTTGATCTCTTTAAAATATTTTAGTAAGCATATTTTGCTGTGCAATTATTATTTTTAGTGGAACAAAGGCAAAAAATCGTGGATCTGTTGAATATTACCCATTAAAATTGAGGTCACACTGAATAGAGATCTAGCTTTTTGCTATATTCCGAGCACAGATCCAGACTAAGGTCATCTACTGAGTGTTTTTACACAGAAAAACCTGATAGAGCTTTTCCGGACCGAATCGAACCTGAGACCTCAAGCACAGCAGCCATACTCAATACGACTGCGCTATCAAAACAATTTATCTATATGTATACAAATCAAATACGTGTACTTATATTTATGGTTGGTGCCAACCAATTAAATTATATCAACAAGCTGATTAATACTGATTAACACACCGGTTCATCGATAAGTAAAGATAAGATACAACTGCATTTAGTGCTATTCGATAAATCGTAGGAATAAGTAGTGGATATGGGTAAAAAAGATAAAACTAGAGAAAAAGAAAGTGTTAAGAAAGATGTCAAGAAAGATACTGTGAAAACGAAAGTTAAAGTTAACAAGAGTAGTGATGAAATTTCAGTAAGTTTTGTTTTAGATAACTTTAGATCTAGTGACAAAAAATAATAGAAACGGCCTTGTTTATGAACTGTCACACTGCTGGATACAAGACACTATTAACTATGATAAGGATAGAGCCATATTCCACCTCACTGGTCCAGTGCGGGTTGGTAGACCTCACACATCTTCGAGAACATTATGAAATATCGATATAAACTCAGACATGCAGGTTTTCTGTGTTTTTGTTCACCGTTTTTTGATTTCAATAGCCTCGCGAAGCATCCGTGGTAGGAATCGGTGTTCTATAGCGAGAATCTGTGGTTTGTCATATCTCAGGTAGTGGCTGGTACCCTGTTACACATGTTTAATGAATAACATTCGCGTAAACAGAAGACAATAATTTATCTGACTCAGGGATCAAGACCTGATGCACAGTCTTTGCAACGTTCACTGCGCTATCGAAGTAGACCAAAGATTAACTTGCTCCTTGCTTAATTTTTTTTCAGATTGTATCGTTAATTTCGGCTACAGTTCTTTTAGGTCTATCAGTAATAGCCTACGTGGTCTACAAAGATGCAACTAGAGTTCCAGCTATGCCAGAATTTGATTTGAATGTGTGGTGGGGGAAGAATTCTACAGGACCACAAGATACTTCTATTAGACCTTATAGAATTGTGTTTTCTGATGCTGTAAGTACTACATTAATTTATTATAATTTAATATCAGCACTGTATTAAACTGTCCACTGTTGGGCATGGGTTTCTGCTCAGTGTGAGAAGAGTTAGACCATAGTTAGGACATAAGTTTACTTGAAGCTATTTTTACGAAAACTATTTTTCAACCTCGGTGCTTTTATTTTATTAGATTGTTTGTTGGAAGTCTGAAAACCGCAGTATAATAGAATAAAATTTGTGATTTTATAACGTTCCTGCTTAATAAATAATTTAAAAGAAGCGAATCCTTAGCATATTGCCGTAAAAGTTATAGATTATGTCTTAATTGTTCCTAGCTCTATCGAATTTTTCAGAGAGAAAATAGGGAAGTATTTTGTATAGACTTAACGCTACCGCATTATCTTTTAATTTTTATATCAGTTAATGTTGGCTAAGAAGATGTCAATAACACACTAATCTTTAAAATACTTTGTCTTGCGGTTGGAGTGTGGACCCAACGTTAATTTCGGTCGTTGCAAAGCTAATAAAGTCTTCTTCTTCACAAAAATAGTGCGATTTTGCCTAATATGCGTAAACGTTACATTGTTGGTAGGACGAATTGTATACACTGACCTTCTGTAATCCTTAATGATCTCTGCACTTATAGCCTGGACGTTGCTATACTCATCTTCAATTAAATGCTGCTCCTTGAGTTAAATGTACAATCAGTAAGCATGTACAACATTCCAGAGAACGTTTAATTCCAATTAAGCATCGTCACCGAAATTCTAAAAAGAAAAAGAAAATGCAGTTATTTTGAACTTGTATTTTGCATCGGTCTTCAATTTAGTGAATCAAATTTGTTTTGTAAGAACTAAGATTTGGATGTAGCAGCAAATCGACCGATTGGCCCAATTTATGCAGTTCGTATGTCCATGTAGCGAAGGCTGTCTCCTGCAGGAATTTCCTTTTTGTGGTCGCCACTCGATAATCTTTTTTCCCTATCTGCTGTTTAAACTCTGAAGTGGAAATTCACTTTACATTTTTATTTGGATTAACTTTCGAGAAACCAGAAAATATATAGTGTATCACAGAAAGATGTGGTCATATCTTAGGGTTACAAATAGACCTTGGATAATGGAAAACTGCGAGGATTAAATCTCTATACATAATTTTCACAAGATATATATTCTATTTGATACCGTGTACACAACCGTAATAGCTGACTCGAGTGACCTTCGTTAACCCAAAAATGGCCAAGTGTAATTTTGATAGTGATGTAATGTGTATGTTTCGATACGTAGTTAGTCGAGTCTTAAAATACCAGACTTAATTAAAAATCTATTGTGTCAGGCGACTTAGTGTGTCACCACGTTTTAAAATGTTAAATAAAACTAGTGAGAAACGGCCATGAATTGCCGTTAATCTCAGAGTTCGAAATAATGCTTTCACGTGACCTTGAGGTCAGAGGTCAAAGGTCATAGTAATTTCGGGGATATATCGACTATGCTGAGTCGGATGGCGTTGACTGCGAGTCTCTTGCTCTTGCGGTTCTTGAGTTGAAAGGTGGTATCACGTGGCTTTGAGGTCAGAGGTCAAAGGTCATAGTAATGTCGGGGATATATCGACTATACTGAGTCGAATCGCGTTGACCGCGAGTCTAACTCTTACGTTTCTTGAGTTGAAAGTTATATAACAGACAGACGGACGGACGGACAAAACTGTTGTATAAGAGATTTTTCGAACTCTAAAAAGTATTGAATGTTAAAGGTTGTCCTAAGAATTAAAATTATTAGTTTTGATTCGAGGACGCGTGTGTATTTTATTCAAAGCTTTTAATACTATTTTAGATGGAGTCAGAAATCCGATGGCTATTTGAAATGTACCGACGAGCGGACAAGCAGAAGAATCTAGAAGATACTGCTTGGACTTATGGAGTGAACTCGGAAGCCTTTGAACATTTCTACTCTTATTGGATCTTTAAGTATAGCTTCGAACAGCGTTCTAAGTTCTTGAACCAGTTCGATCAGTTTAAGACTAATATTCAAGGATTGGATATACATTATATACATATAAAGCCTAAAGTGAAAAAAGATGTATTGGTACGTTTACTTTTATGTATTGCTAGTAAATACACACAAACTGTCTCTCAACTGTCTACATGAAATAAATTAGCGTATGGAAATTTAATATACGGGGCATATCTCCAATTTATTTCGTACTAGATTTTGCCCACGGCTTCGCTCGCATAAAAGAAGGATGGATTATGTTAGTAACAGTACTTTTCAAATATTATAGAGCTCATACTAGCTGTCCCGACAGACGTTGTCCTGAAAACATGAAAAAAAAATTTGATAAATAAAACAAATTTAAACCATTCTCGAATCCACTTGAACACACACATAAAATTTTATCAAAATCGGTTCAGCCGTTTAGGAGTAGTTTAATTACAAATATACGCACAGAAGATTTATATATTATATGAAGATTAATCGGTGATAATATAACTTTCTAATAGTGAAATAATTTTTTAAATCGGTTGAATTGTTTTTGAATTAAACCCTTACAAACAAATAAACAAAAAATCAAATCTTTCCTCTTTATAATATTAGTATAGACTAGATTTTGCCCGCGGCTTCGCTTGCGTAAATGTAGGTTAGATTAGTAACAGAAGTTTTTCTAGATGAAAGGTACTCATGTCCTTTTCTGTTCCCCTGACAAGATATATATGCGTATATTTTCAGATTAATACGTCTAAACTACTCGACCGATCATCGTGAAATTTCGCATACACTTTGTCAGGGGAACAAAAAAGAACATAGGTACCCTAATAATAAATAATAATGCTAAAGTCCTCCAGGCCGAATTTCGGTCACGGCGGCCAATCTTAACGGAGACTGTTATTGAGATTTCTTAACAATAACTTTTTATTGGCTCGACCCGGGATTCGAACCCGAGACCTCATGCACAGCAGTCACATTCACTACCGCTGCGCCACGGAGGCAGTTACCTTAGGGAAGTCCCCTATATCCTTTTCAACTAAAAAAGAAATACCGTTACCAACCTAGCATTTAAGCGAGCGTAGCTGCGGGCAAAAACGAATGGTTTATCATTTACAATCATTTAGTGTCACTTAACATCAAAAGGACTTTAGCTCTTTACCAAATTTCACTACAATGATATTAGTAGGATTCTAATGTCAAATTAGCTTCAGGGTTCATTGCGTAGTAGAGCCTCGCTGATTTCAACATGAATGGGCCGGCTCGACCGGGGTAGGACTACCCTCTCACGGAATATCAATGTGAAATAACAGTATTCCTACTGTTGTGTTTCGTTTGAGAAAGTGTGAGAGTGGCGATGACCCAATCACCCTCTTTCCCCCTTCCCGCTCCTTCTCATTCCCACTTCCTTTCCTAAAGGGTCGGCAACGCGCAAGTGATGCCTCTGGAGTTGCAGGCGTCCATAGGCTACGGTGGCCACTTACCATCAGGTGAGCCGCATGCTTGCTTGACACCAAGGTTGTATAAAAAAAAATTGTTGCTTCTATTTCCTTACAACAAAACGTAGTGGCACTTAGTTGATCTATAATCCGACTTAAAGATCAGAATTGACATGTTTCTAGACCAATGAGCAAAACATGTACGTTTGATATAATTAACAGGTAGTACCGTTATTGTTACTGCACGGCTGGCCGGGATCTGTTAGAGAATTCTACGAAGCGATACCACTCCTGACGACACAGAGAAAAGGGTACAATTTTGTGTTCGAGGTTATCGCACCAAGTTTACCTGGATTTATTTTCTCGGAGGTAAGATTTTATTCATTATTCTCGGTTAGTAACCTTTAAATTATTATCATTAGTGTTTATTTTGGGTTGTCTTGGAGTTCAAGAAGGCCTTGCTATATAATGGGCAGGGAAATAAATTTACGGTTGTTTCTAGAGGCTTTTGTCGAAGTGATATTTATCGTGTTTTTTTTTTTATTTTAATGAGAATAATTAAATATACATTGAAACGAAGTCTAGTATTCTCAGAAACATAAAGTAAAAAATCTAGATTATTTTAATTGAACTTTGTGTATGTTGCAACATTTAAAACTTATAAATAATTTTTGATCTATTTTACTTTAGATTCGATGCCATGTGATGATATTGTAGTTTGTTTATTTTTTTATTAATTAAGATAAACTGCTGGTCACTGGCCTCTTCATAGGCTGATAGTTTAACACAGCGTCTTAATGCGGGTTGACAGACTGTATATGTCTTCGAGAATGTATGGAAAACTCTCAGGATTAGTCACGATGTTTTTCAACACCGTTAAAGCAGGCGATAATTAACTATTCAATACGCACATAACTTCAAACGTCAGAGTTGCGTCTTGGTGCCTTGAGAAGACTCGAGACCTTTGCGTGGCATCTGCTACATCTGCTATTCATGTATAGCTATGTAGGTATAGGCTATTTCATATGATTTATTTTTCAGGCACCAGCTCGCCCAGGTCTCTCACCATGTCAAATAGCAATTATAATGAGGAACTTAATGCAAAGACTTGGTCACAATCATTACTACGTACAAGGCGGTGATTTTGGCCATAGCATTGGCTCCAATATGGCCACCATCTTCCCTAACGAAGTTCTCGGCTTCCACACCAACCTCCCGGTGAATTTCGCCAAGTATGCCGCGTTGACTTGGGTATTGGGATGCATTTGGCCAACTTATGTGGCTGGAGAGCATGCGGATAAATGGTATCCTGTGGCGAATAAAATTAAGTTTTACTTAGAGGAGTTTGGTTATATGCATCTGCAGTCAACTAAACCTGACACTATTGGTAAGTTATTTTACATAAAATTTAATTTGTGTGTATGTCGCAGATTGGTTGCATGATTAGCTGTTTTACATAACCGATAGCTATTTTACAAAATAGTGCCGTCATGTAAATCAGTTGAACGACGTTTAGTGGTTTTCCATAATTACTGAACTTTAACACGAAGAATTGCATAAAACAATTCTTCATTGCAATGTGCATTAACAGCTAGTTCAGCAATGAAAGGTTACGTAAAACAGCGTTAAATGAAACGTCAGAATGTAAATTTTATTTTTTAATTTTATCGCTTGGACTTTTTTGTGTCATAACAACAATAATGGCGTCTAAAACGGCAAGTTGTTCGTCAAAATTAATAAATAAAATGAGTAATATGAGTAAAAATATGTAATAACCCTTTTTTTTTTTTACTGTGTTCTTTGACATAACCATAGGCGGCGGGGCCGCGCGAATCGCTTTCACATGCAATCGCGACCCCGCCGAGGTTGCGGCCCGCCGTATGAAACGGCAGGCCATTTCACGAAAATACTTCCTGCATTGTCCCCCTGTGGGGGACAAAGACACGACACAGAGGCATGGCGAGGCCCACGCAGCCCACCACCCCCAGGTCAAACCTCAGGGTGGCTGGAGGTCATCTCGCGCCCTTCGGCGCCCGGTTCTGCGGTTGGGGAGAGGGTATAAGCGCTCCCTCTTCCGCTCCGCCGCCTCCGTGATGGAAATTACTTCCTCACAAAAGGAGACGACGGCGTTCCACGATCTCTCACTCCGGACCATAGACTGAACTACGGCCGGAAGTGAGAGGGCAATCAGTCCGACTGCCGCGATCAACTCACGGCGCTGCGATGCCCAGGTGGGGCAGTACGCCAAAGTGTGCAGCGCCGTGTCCTCAACAACGTCGCGGCAGTCGCCGCAGTGGTGACAACCGGGCGTCTCTTGCCGGCCTATTCGACACAGGAACTGGCCAAAGCAACCGTGGCCAGTCATTACCTGTGTCAGCCGGAAGGTGTAATAACCCTAACTCAAGTGGATATTGAATATATAATTAAATATATTTGTTTGTAACAGTAATTATTTCTTATTTTATATTTTATCCTGGTCACCATACACCAAACCCTGCAGATAGTCAATGTTCAGTTTCAGTGTTAATCAGTTTACAAAGGCTGCAGATAGTCAATGTTACATCAAAACTTGGTTAGCAATTTTCGCAATTTTCGCAATGACAATGCAGCTGAACGTTGTTCAGCTGTTTAACATCACGACAACAGCCTACTATCTATTAAATGTCTATGCAAACACATATGCATTACGTGTCGACGTAATCCAAGACGATGAGAGTTACAACGCTCAACTTTCTTAAATCAAGTTTGTAAAATACTATTTCCCGCAGCTTGACTCGGGCACAATCATTTGTCAACATGGATGCGATGATAATTGGTCGAGTCGCCGAGCGTAAGTCAGATAATGACAGAGCTCGTCCGGCGCATATTCAAACCGGCGCGGCGCGGCGGCGCGCGGCCCCCATAGTAAAATTGTATGGAGGATATGAAGTGCTTTTTTGATAAATATGTATCTTTATTGTCAACCAATAACTTAAATATTTGGGACGGACAAATTGTAATATAACTATTTATGTTTCGTTTAAGCTGTAAAATAGGATATGATTCTACAGTTATAATCTAAAAATCACGAAACACGAGTTTGAGTTTTTGCATTTTTTTTTTAATTTACTTAATTTTGTAGGCGAATATATTTATTATTTTAAGGTTTTTACACGGAGTAATTGTAAACACATTTATTGTTATGGTAAATGTATATTTTATATTTGCATTAACCAAAAAGTGTTGATTTTATTCACTTAACTGTGACCGCCTGTTTTGGCACATTTCGCTCGGCGCAGTCTTAAGGCGTGCAAACGTAAATAAACTCATATTCGCATTTGTGATAGTAATAAGGAATATAATGTAAGTGTTTGTGAAAGCGTTCGAATGTGTGGTTATTCGAATGCTTGTTACTCAATCACGAGTCTATGATACTTTGCATACATATACATATGCCGTAACTGAGTTACCACATATTATACTTTTTATCTTAGTAAGCAATTTTCTCTTGGCATAAAGGCAGGTGAAACTGTGGGCATGATCTATTTTTCCGTAATAGCAGTCTATTGAAAGTATAAAAGATAATCTTCTGTACTTTCAATATACTGTTGTATGTAATGCTCTCACATTCAGTGACAATTATTTGATACCAAATCTTTTACAATGATCTAAAATTAAAGGATATCTTAGTAACAGAATGTTATTCGAAATGTTATTAACAGTACCATTTGAAAAGTAAAAAGAGGCATGTTCAAAGCATAAATTGATGGAACCAATGGATTCAACGTCACATAATTTAATTAGCCCGTTCTCTGATGGCAGATACGTCTCGTATTCAAACGAATTCTGTTAAAAGTCATGAAGCAGGCGTTTTTAGCTAACCGCCATAAACAACTCGTACTGGACATAATGCTTTCCGGTGTTTGAAATTGAACCACTAAAAAAACCTTTTTTGTATTTTTTTAATTAATTGGTAGTCTCACCACAGCCACAGTTCCATCACATCGATGTTGTAGGTTCAATTCGGATTTCGATGAAATAATTTTGCCTAATTCGGAATCATTTTGCTTGTTTGTAAAACGTCCACTTCACGGATTTTGTTGACATAAAAATGATTAAAATAGTCTGGTAAGATGTGCAATAAGTATTAAATAGGACCTAAAGATGACAAAACATGAGTGTAATACACTTTTGGGGTTCTAGTAACATGGGACTTGCCAAAAAAAAGAAAATACATCCAAATCGCCTGAGGTCTCGGGTTCGATTCCCGCACAAATCAAACATTTGTGTGCATGAACATGGATGTTTGTCTTGGTCTGGGTGTTTCTATGTATAATATGTATGTATTTACAAAAAAAAAGTATATAAGTATGTTTATCCATTGTCTAGTACCCATAGTACAAGCTCTGCTTAGTTTGGGCTAGATGCTGTTGTGTGTATGTGGTAGAATATTATATTAATATTATATTATATATATGTTATTGTTTTTTATAGGCATTGCGCTTCAAGATTCACCTGCAGGTCTTGCGACCTACATGTTGGACAAATTCATGGTCTTTACCGACCCTGCCAACAAGCTGGCTCCTAAAGGTGGATTGGACAAGTACTTCAGTTATGACAAACTGCTGGACAATATTATGCTGTATTGGATCAGTGATAGTATCACTACAGCCATGAGACTGTATAAAGAGAGCATTGCGGACGCTGGAACAGAACAGATCTTGTCTCAGTAAGTTTTAATAAAAGTTAAAATATGGATAAAGCTATGCTTGTAGTCTGAAGAATTGGATGTGGATAAGGAGATCTGAGTGAGACGTTTTTGAAGGGCCCTGGCATTACTAATTATTTGGTAATGATATTAATAAGCCGGTGTTCATAAGGGAACGCATGCAATTTATGAAATTGTTGTAAGAGTACGACCGTCTGCACGGATGGCGTAGTCGTTTAAGTAATCGCCTCTTTCTCATTCCATGTCATGCCTGTAACACTAAATATTGAAAGAATAGATCACGCGACTTATATTAGAAACTCAGTTGATTTGTGTTACCTAATATACATATATCCGCAATTGATATTGAGAATTTCCTGATGCAATAGCTAATAACAAATTCCCCAATCAATTTATCCCTACGATGCGGGATTATTCGAAGAGATGATCATTATTTCTCTAAATAGAAGATCTATCGAGCATAGTACCGGCCTGCTACTAACATTGCCCGACGAAGTATTCAGTAACACTTTACAACCAATCAGTTTATTCCTAGAAACCTGGACCATTCACACGGTCAGTTTGTGACAATTTTATGACAATGACTTATTATTTCTTCCCCTTTTCATATTTCTTTGCAAGTTAAATACAGTCAGCCACTCAATAATTCTACTTTTACCTTTCAGAATACCAACACCAGTTCCAACATGGGGTCTTCGCTTTAAACACGAGTTGGCTTACAGTCCTGACTTCGTACTGAAGTGGAAGTATCCCAATCTGGTCGGAACGACCAGTTACGATTTCGGCGGCCATTTTGCGGCTTTCGAAAGGCCTGAAGAGTTCAGTAGTGATGTGTTTAAAGCTGTTAAAGCTTTTCTTAGTCTTCAGAAGTAGAAAATTACAAGTGTGAAAATGTTTTTGTTTTTTATTACATTGTTATAGATGCCATTGCTGCTTATCGGGTGAAGTTTCAGACTCAATGTTACCACTGACAATTTCAGCAAACTCTTATGATGTATGTATGTATATTATGTGGGGGCCAGTCAGTGCAGACCGGCGACACTTCGACCCAGTGGGATCTTTTGTGCCGACACTCTCCCAATAACGACTGCCATAGATGTTCATGGCAGCCGGGACCGACGGCTTAACGTGCTCTCCGAGGCACGGAGCAGGCGATAATTGTCAATCAATACGCACATAATTTCGAAAAGTCATATAACTTCCGAAAGTCAGAGGTACGCGACGTGGGTTCGAACCCGAGACCCTCTGCATTGCAGTCTGTTGATCTCCTCACTGAGCTATCGCTGCTCAATAATAACTCTTATGATACTGTCTGAACCGAGAAGCGACTCAGTGACAGCACAATTATTTTTTATATTTTTTAATAGATATATAATAGAAGAGCAGCGATAGCTCAGTGGGGAGACCAACAGACTGCAATGCAGAGGGTCTCGGGTTCGCACTCACGTCGCGCACCTCTGTATTTGGAAGTTATATGACTTTTTGAAATTATGTGCGTATTGATTGACAATTATCGCCTGCTCCGTGCCTCGGAGAGCACGTTAAGCCGACGGTCCCGGCTGCCGTGAACGTCTATGGCAGTCGTTATTGGGAAAGTCAGTACCCTCTAATATCCTGACACTGGTCTAGCCTTAGGGTATCGTTAGCCTTCGGGTTGCGGAGGTCAGGTGGCAGCCGCTCCGTGTAAAAACACACACAACAAACTTGATATCCAGTCAAATCCGGTTAGACTAGAAAAGCCGACCCAAGGGACTTGGGAATAATAAAGGCTAGGGAGAAGGGAGAAGAAGAATAGATTTCTAGCAATTTCGGTTTCAAATTACTAGTATTCTTGTCAACCCCTCCAGCTAAGCTAGAATGCTTGTGTTAGGAGTTGGTTCACGTCAGTAGTGCAATGGGCGGGATTCGAATCCGCGACCTCTTGATCGCAAGTCCAATGACTTATCTATTAGGTTGCCGCCGCTTGGCTGCAGAAGAAGACTTGAAAGTTGTATTCTATATTATTTGCGACAAAATGTAATTGAATGAAAAAACAGAATTGAATAATATAATAATATCCTCTAGATCGATTTCGGCCACGGCGGCCAGTCTTAAAGGAGACTGGCCAACTACGCAGGAGATACTATAGTGCACAAGTGTGTGCGCAAACACAAGTGCACTCTCTGTTCCCTAACTCTCATGATCCGATGGGACGGTAATCCGACACGACCGGAGAGAGATCGGGCGCAGGACCAACGGCTTTACATGCTTTTCGAGGCACGGGGGTGTCTAACACCACTAACTTTCTAACTCCGGGCTGCTATTGAGATTTCTTAACAGAAAAACCTAATAACTGTTTGTTGGCCCAACCCGGGATTCGAACCCGAGACCTCATGCACAGTAGTCGCATTCACTACGCTGCGCTACGGAGGCAGTGACGCAATATATGACAGAAATGAAAGTTGATCAAGATTAACTTGACATTGGAAAACCAAAACGTGGTATCGTCTATAGATTCCACATCGCCGTTTGCTGTAGAAAAGTGTAGATATACCAAATGTGCTGCTTAGAAGTAGGTACTTAAGTAAGTATATAAATTTCCCTGTCTACCATAGCGATTGTAGTAATGCGAAAATTATTGCTCGAACCATTTGCGGAGCTTCGTTCATGACGAGAATATAATGTAGGAACTTCTTTCCAAAGTTTTCATACCGTACGTTTTTAGGTAGTCAAGGTTTCAAGGTTTCATTATACGTATTTTCGTTAGCTTGTTGTATTGTTACGTACTTACTAAGATAATGAAATGTACTCTCATTAAAGTCAGTATATTAACAATAATATCAGGTCTGTACCACTGCTGGGCAAGAGTCTCTTCTCATTAGCGAAAGGTAAGGCCGTAGTCTACCACGCTGCCCCAGTAGTTGACAGACTTCACACATATTCGACAACATCATGTAGAACTCTCAGACATGAAAGTTTCCTCACGATGTTTTCAGCGTGAAGCTAGTGATAATTAACTATTTAATACGCACATATGTAACTTGTAAGTCAGTAGTACCTTTAGATCGACCTCGAGACCAGTGGCAGTCAAACGGTTTCCACTACACTATCGCTGATTATTGATGTTACATTAATCATAAAATAAATATTAGCTATTGAAAGAGCACGCTGTAGTAATTATTAATGATCCAGCTCGCTTAGAGATATATCACCATCTTCACTTAAACCGGTGGAAAGGAAGTAACACTGTTTCGTCAGACGACTAAATCTACTTATAGTTGCTAATCGCCGATCAGTCATTCTTAAGGTGTTTTTGTCTGTATATACCTATACATCGAGTAACATATTAAACGCACTTCCTGAAAGAACTTTGTTCAGAATCGGCTACTGAATCCATTTCTGACATTTTAATATAGGTATTTTTTTTTTGTACTAAAATAATTAAAACAACGTAATTAATTATAGTCATCCTTTTCTTTGAACAGTCAAAATAAACGAAAATGTATCATAATTCAAGGCAATAAGGTTTTTGATACAATATATATATTATCCGCACACAATAAAGAGAACTAATTCGTTAAATTAAAATATTTAAGAAGATAAACGTAACATTTTAATGATTATATTATTATTACGATTTAACAATCTAATTGAGGTGTTTGAAGTTGTGCATTATATATGTGACACGTTGTATACACCAACCAACTTATTAGAGCATCCAATAATTTCTCGGAATCGCCCTGGCATAGGTACCTTTATTATGTCACTAATGTAATGATTGAAGAAGGATATAATGAGAATTGATAAAGTTTACTATTAATTCGCTTCATTAATTCTAATTACATGGAATAAGGCAAGGGAGATGTCTTGCTTTCTTCTGCTTGCTCGTATCATATTCTTCTTGCACGCTCATAGGCTTAGATCACTCTAAACATGGCCATTTTCCAGAATATCTCTGATTTGATTAGATATTCGTTACCTGGAGTCATCCTCGTCCATTCACGTCACGTTTGTCTAACCAATTACATTTCTTAGTAAATTTCTAAAGATAATTTTCGTGCCAGATATCCTCTCTATATCACAGAAGCCGAATATTGAAATATCGAACTCAAAAATATTCAGTTTCAAAACCACTATTTGTGAATAACACCATTTTTTATTCGATGTCAGTTAGAATCCGACTTATTGGCAATGGCGAGGTGAACATGTAAACCACTGCAACACCTATGCAGTATGCAATCTAAAAATTGATAAAAAATACTGAATCCGTTTAAAAGCTAGCTACAAACACAGCTAACAATATGCCACACGGAATAAACGGATAGAGATACCGTCAAAAACAAACATGTCAGCCATTTTAAAATAACCGAAATTTAAAATTCGCGCGCAACACCATGTTTTCTAAAAAGGAACAGAGAATAAAAAAATATACGTGAGGCACAGGCGAAGCTGCGGACAGACGACGAGAATAATTCGATTTAACGTCGCTGACTGGATTGCAGACGATTACAGCATCGAGTTGGAGTTGTTTATTATTTTGTTTCGCGTTTGCGAATTCGATGATTGAAATCTAATGAGGTTATGTTGCAAGACATATTTTTGTTTCTGTTTTGACTTTCGAGTTATTATTCGATTCGATACTGTTTGGTATTTATTATTATGATCAGCTAGGGTTGTTACCATATTCTTATTTGATAATTTCTAGATGAATCCAGCAATGCGGCAATACCTTGTAAGCTTGTATGTAGTTCTTAATGATTAAGTTGCTAAGGTTATAGTAAAATGTTGGAAGCTCCTTTAAAAGAACTCAATCAAGACTTCGTAGGGAAGCAAACAAAAGCCTAAACTTACGCCGTAAGACCGAGGAGGCAGGATACGTATAAAACAAAAAAAAAACTGATTAATTTGGATTATTAAGTGTGTGCGTGCCAGCGTTCGTGCATGAGAGCGTGCGTGTAAGTTTTTGTCTTTGTTTCTGTATATGTGTGTCAGTCTAATAACTAAACAAAGTCAACATATTTCCCAAAAAATTGCCATGAGAAAATAATAAACGGTATCTTCAAAGAGACTAAGTCTTCGTGTTACATGACGTATAATCAGCTTTAAAAAATTAATATACAGAGCAAAAATGCATTTCAAGCGCTCGAATTCTCAGTTTAACTTGATTCCGCTACGTCGACCATACCTGAACGTTGGAAATGAATATTTTTTACTTCGCGTCTGTTTCGTGCGCTGTTGGTGTGGTGTGGATTGGTGTGAGATTTTCTAAGTCTGGATACACTCAAGCCTGTTTTCTGGGAGGGTAGGCAAAGAGCTTTATATTTTTTATCAGAATCTGTGGCGCAGCGGTAGTTAATGCGACCGTTATGCATGAGGTCTAGGGTTCGAACCCCGGGTTGGACCAACAAAAAGTAATTGCGTTTTTCTGTTAAGAAATTTGAATAGTAGTCCGGAGTTAGGAAGTTGGCGGTGCTGGCGGTGTAGAACACACCCATGCCTCGAAAATTAAGTAAAGCCTGATCTTTCTCCGGTCGGGTAAGGATAAGCTAACGAAAAAATGAAAGCATGAGATTTTCAACTTTATTGACACTATTTAGATTACTTGAATCAGCAATCGAATCCAAGACCTCAGCCACTGCCCCTCCAAGGCTTTATACCCAGTTTACCCTTTATGAAAAATTATCGAGTAATACAGTATTCGATCTCGATTCGACCGATACAAGCAATCAATTGGTTTATCTATACTAATATTATAAAGCTGAAGAGTTTGTTTGTTTGGTTGAACGCGCCAATCTCAGGAACTACTGGTTCGAATTGAAAAATTCTTTTAGTTTGGATAGCTTATTTATCGAGAAAGGCTATATAACATCACGCTACGACTCACAGGGGCTGCGCAGTAACTATAAATGAGGTTTAAAATCGCGGGCACAGCTAGTCGTAAGATATTCGTTTTAGTACCCATCGGCTGTTGTCCAAATTTGAAATATACTATATCAACGAATACGAAACAGTTTGTAGCAACTTAAAAAACTGTATAGAAACTCACAGAGAACCGAGCTAAAAAAACAGATACAAAAAAAAACACGTCTGCAACATTGACGACTGAGACGACTCGATGGCGTAGTGGTTAGTGTAACCGACTGCCACGCCTAAGGTCGCGGGTTCGATTCCCGCACAAGTCAAACATTTGTGTGCGTGAACATGGATGTTTGTCTTGGTCTGGGTGTTTCTATGTATAATATGTACGTATTTACAAAAAAATATATATATGTATATGTATGTTTATCCATTGTCTAGTACCCATAGTACAAGCTCTGCTTAGTTTGGGCTAGATGGTGTTGTGTGTATGTGGTAGAATATTATTGTGGGAAAACTAGTCAGAATCTAGTTTAACGGGCGAACAGTGGTCGGGAAACTTTTTCAAAATATCTCGTCTTTCCCCATGATTTAACAGGAATGGGTAAGTTTGTGTTGTGTGAAGCAGCGATAGCTTAGTGGGGAGACCAACAGACTGCAATGCAGAGGGTCTCGGGTTCGAACCCACGTCGCGCACCTCGGACTTTCGGAAGTTATATGACTTTTCGAAATTATGTGCGTATTGATTGACAATTATTGCCTGCTCCGTGCCTCGGAGAGCACGTTAAGCCGTTGGTCCCGGCTGCCATGAAAATGTATGGCAGTCGTTATTGGGTAAGTCAGTACCCTCTAATATCCTGACACTGGTCTAGCCTTAGGGTATCGTTAGCCTTCGGGTTGCGGAGGTCAGGTGGCAGCCGTTCCGTGTAAAAACTAATATCCAGTCAAATCCGGTTAGACCAGAAAAGCCGACCCCAAGTGACTTGGGAATAATAAAGGCTAAGGGACAAGGGTACGTTTGTGTTGTGTACTCGAACGTATTGTAGGTCTGATGCTCTTTGTGACTAAACCATATATAATCAAATTTTATGTAAAATGACTCTTTAATGATTCTTTTTGTGTCTAGTTAAAACCTATGTCTTCATACTCTAGTCTGACTGCGTCGGACTACTGTCTCTAATATAACTGCTAAATGTACGGTCTCGGATCCGAAGCTCGGATCAGACTTTTCAAAGTGCATGAAGAAGTAAATATTTTTGCATGAAGAAGTAAATATTAAAGTAAATATTGTTGCATGAAGAAGTAATACGGTTAAGAGAAACATCGTGAGAAAAGCTGTTTATTTCAGAGTAGTTCTACACAAAGTTCTCGATGATATAAAAGAGAAGAGATTTTTTTTTTAATTTTTTTTATCTTTGTTTTCTATAAGGGGTTTTTATCCACAAGGATACGCTAACCCCATCGTACCTTATCCTATACAACACAACATTATCTTAATATTTACCAGATAAGGGAATTATTGACGATTATTGCGGCAAACTTCAACTAAAGCACACAACCCCATTGCAATTTCAGACTTTAGATTCGCCAAAATACTTTGACTAAGCCCAACATCCAAAGTATTCAATTTGAATTTTCTGATCAATAATTTCCTTTCATTCCTGTTCCTGACACAATCCATCAGCAAATGCTGCACGTCTTCAATTTTGCCACACATGTCACAGTTAGGTGATGGTACCTTACGCATCAGAAAAGCAAACTTTGCTGATGGATAGTGCCCAGAACGAAGTCTTAACGCTAACTTAACTAAAAAAGAAGAGATGATATGAGAAGAAGGCAATGAACTCATAACCACTCTTTTTTATCATCGATTATTTACAATACATTTCTTAACAATAAAAAATAATTTGTTTACTTCATTTTCTTATATGGTGTTATGTGTAGCTAATAATATACAAAACCTGTACTACCAAACAATCGTGTGTTTTTTCGTTGTATATAAAACTACGTAGTATCGGTCTTTTTAAATTGTCGTTTAGGTAGTTTCACGTGTAAATGCGTGAGGCCACGTTTAGCTCAAAATGCCACTAGCCTGTCCGTTCTACGGACCAACGGCACCGAAGATTTATGAACTTTGCAGATCTAAATGACGTTGGCTTAGTTTCAAAACCAATATTGCAGATACGAAAGAGTTTGTTTGTTGAATAGTATTCTGCAAAATCAGCAGCCGTAATTTAGTGGGTGGAGCGGTGGATTGTGATGAAGAGGTCGTAAGTTCGGTCCTTGTAATCCTCGAAAATCAAATGGAATAACTTTTTTCGTTGCAATAGTAGGCAGAATCCTAACTAATATTATAAATGCGATTTCAGTATGTTTGTCTATTACGCTTTCACGCATCAACTACTCAACCAATCATCATGAAATTATGTATATAGGTACTTAAACATTGTTAGGGTAGAGAAAAAGAGAAAGGTAAATTAAAATGTAAAATTTTATCCAGAAATATAATTGTTTCCGAGCGAGCGAAGCCGTGACCAAGAATTAGTAAAAATGTATGGTATACTAGGTTTTTGCCTTTGTTCATTATGAACAGTAATTGTAGTTTATTTTAGTTATATTTCCTTAGTTATGTTACTTTATACTCTTTTGATAATGACCTTATTTGTGTTCACGCAAAAATAATAAAACAATACATGTTAGTTAATCGCTCATTTAAATACTTTCAGGAAATAATAAAATAGTCATTAATACTTTGTCCAACGTGTCTTATCTTAATTAGGTTGATTTACATTTATTTTTATTATTTAAGTCAAATCGTTACATTACCCAACCTTTAAAATACCTACCAAAAGTGATTAAAATTGACTTAAACATAAATATGATACAATCTTTTTAATTCTGGTAGTAAGGGTAAATGTTAAGTAACAAAAAAGGATGCACGGTACAAACTGTGACTTAATCACAATTTAAACGCTGTTGTTCGAAATATAAAGCGAGATATTTCTACTACAAAACCACTCTTACTTATATCAATCCAAATTCAAAATAAAATTACTCCCTTATTTTATAACTATTTTTGATACAGTTTGCATAAAAACATTCCTTTTGATTGTTATTTGCTATGTAAGATAATGTACTTAATTAAATATTGGCAAGTACCCTATATATCCATTGTCTAGAACCCATAGTACAAGTTCTGCTTAGTTTAGGCTGGATGGTGTTGTGTGTATGTTGTAGAATATTATTATTATATCCATCCCGCAATTAAAAAATATGTCAGTAAGGTTGTAATATAATCATGTATTTAAATAATCCCGCCATGGTTACATAGAATCTCACAATCATTACGCCGTGGACTATGCAGAAACATACATTTACAATTCAAAAGTAGCGCCGCCCACGCCTCGCTATGCTGATTCAAAACAATACAACCAGGGCTGCGGCGAATTAGGAAAATTCATGAGGTATTTCAGGTAATAATTTAGACCAGAGCTAAAGCTTTATACACCGTTGAGTTCTATTATAGAATATATATATTATTTCTATGTATAATATGTATGTATTTACAAAAAAAATGTATATCATCATCATTCTCTTGCCCTGGTCCCAATTTATTTGGGATCGGCGCAATATGTCCTTCACTTTCCTACTTTTCTGTCACCCGTCATCTGATCATTTACCCCTTTTTCTTTCATATCCATCCTCACACAGTCCATCCATCTTTTCCTTGGCCTTCCTTTCCCTTTTCGTCCATCTACCCTCATATCCATCACTTGCTTATCTACATACGTATCATCTCTTCGCATAACATGTCCGTACTAAGCCAAACGATTTCCTTTCACCTTCTCATCTATGGGCACTACTTTCAGACTACCTCTTACGTATTCATTCCTAATTCTGTCCATTCTCGTCACTCCACACATCCATCGTAACATTCTCATCTCTGCTACATGCAATCGTTTCTCATCGGAAGAAGATGTTCTTAGTAGCCCAACATTCAGCTCCATACAGTACGACAGGCCTTATAACCGCCTTATACATGCGACCCTTTAATTTCAACGGCAGTTTAGGATCGCATATTGTGCCCGAGATCTGTCACCAAAAAAAATGTATATATGTCTGTTTATCCATTGTCTAGTACCCATAGTACAAGCTCTGCTTAGTTTGGGCTAGATGGTATGTGATAGAATATTATTATTTGTTTCTCTTTTACTGGTATTTCCATAATACGTTAGGAAAATACCCGGCTCTTTGGGAGGCTTACAAGGGGACATGGGTCCAACATCCAGAGGCCCTTCGAGAGTTTTAGTTTCAAGTGAGATGGAACACTTACCAAGACACTAGCCGCGGTAGGTGTAGGAGACTATTGCTACATATGGAATCTAATTATTCTGGTCTTGGGGATAGGGGTTTAACGGTTTAGTAAAATGCTAACTATATTTAAAAAACGTCATCTGCCTGATATACTGGCTCAGTATAAAGTCGGCATGGCAGACGGTGACTCGCCGACTCACAAGATGGGCCCCATGAATAGTCGCCATAAACATACAAGGCTTAAAAGCAGCAGGGGGCAACACCGGTGTAAGCGGCTAGGGGTGCTATCGAGCGGTGCGGCGCCGGTTTCACCATCACGGGTCTTGTGAAAACGGAGACCCAGAGTTATGCCCTTGAAAACGGTACTTCCACCGCCAAGCATATAGCTCTAGCGGCCTCCCTCTGACCGCTCGACCAAGGCAAGCCGGAGTTGAGAGTCCTACGGGCGCTTTTGAAGTTCCACCCCAGACAACCAGTGAAAGCAAGCCAGGGACGAGGCCCTAACCGACTTTCTAAGGCATTCAGGCTCGTGTCGCCGCTCACATTCAGCTCGCCAAAAGCTGTCCGGCGGTTTGAGAATATTATTATTATTATTATATACATACATCGTCTCTTGTCTGTGTTCCTGAATGGGAAAGCATAGGTGTATTACTCCCTCATTTCGCCAGTTAATATTCAGTTAATATTTTTGCACAGTTCGAGACTAATGCTGGTTCTCAGAATTTCTTGACAGGAAAACCATAGTGTTATCGACTATGCTATGTCTAATCCGGGAATCAAACCAAAACCTCATGCACATGCCCAATTGCATACACTTCCAAGAGGCCACCAAACATATCTATACTAAACTTATGTACTATACTTATAAAGCTGAAGAGTTTGTTTGTTTGTTTGGTTGAACGCGCGAATCTCAGGAACTACTGGTTCGAATTGAGAAATTATTTTAGTGTTGGATAGCCCATTTATCGAGGAAGGCAATAGGCTATAACATCACGCTACGACTTACAGAAGCGGAGCATCAATGAAAAATGTTGCAAAAATGGGCAAAGAGTTATCTTATGTGAAGCAGAAGAAGTTGCGCGGGTTATCTAGTTATTTATATATTTACTTGCAAGTCCAGTCAAACTTCGTTATGGCTCCGTCTGATATTTTTAATTGCCCGTTCCCGTGGAAGCTTCGTGATGAAAAGGATATAAAAACACTCTTATATAGAAAATGCAACATTGTGTAAAAATGTTACGTTTCTAGTTTTAACACTGACATTTTATATTTAAAAATATTTATTTGCATTTCTTCAAAGGCATAAATCCATAGACTTAGAATATTTTCACTACACTCATAAATCATATATTATGCATCCTATTACGCTTAAATGACACCTTTCTGGACGTTAAGTTGTCATCTGACACATAATGCCAGCAAGACAGCTGAAATATAAACATTTTACATTATTATTATATTTTTGATATGTGAGCTTACTGTTCTTAATGTAGACGCTTTTCCGTGCAATCTTAGTACGTTAAGACTGCGCCGAGCGGAAGACAAATAATGACAGAGCTCGTGCGGCGCATGTACAAATCGGCGCGCGGCCGCCATAGTAAAATTGTATGAAGGATTTGAAGTGCTTTTTTGATAAATATGTATCTTTATTGTTAACCAATAACTTAAATATTTAGGACGGACAAATTGTAATATAACTATTTATGATTCGTTTAAGCTGTAAAATAGGATAGATTTCTACTGTTATAATCCAAAAATCACGTAACACGTGCTTAGGTTTTTACAAATTTACGTAATTTTGTAGACGAATATATTAATTATTTTAAGTTTTGTACACGAAGTAATTGTGAACACATTCATTGTTATGGTAAATATATATTTCATTATATTGTATTAAACAAAAAGTGTTGATTTTATTTACTTAACTTTGACCGCCTGTTTTGGCACATTTCGCTCGGCGCAGTCTTAAGATGTGATCTGTGATTTAAATCTGGGCATTTAATAAGTATGGCAAACATGTTTATTTTTATTTACGATGCAGATGATTTATTTATGCGGAGAGAAACGCTATTTCAATATCCACTTCTTCTTCTTGTCGTATGGTTAGTGGCCAACCTGTTGTCAAGAGTTGTTCAAGCCGTTCGTAGGCCTCTGACATGGCTTAACGACTGTTGTCAATTTGACAACAACCGGGACCGACTTTTTACGTACCCTCCGAAACACGGAGAGACTCAGATGAAATACCATTAAGCGGCCACCCATCTATAGACTGACTGCACCCAACGTTACTTAACCTCGCTAATCGTTTACCCAGTGAGTGCAAATAGCTATGAGCGAATATAAAAAATAAAAAAGAAGAATATCCATTCACACTTGGAAATGAGAGCGATATAATTATGGCTTATTGCCATTTATAAAACTCAACATTTGCACTAGGAATGTATCGTACAAATATTTAAGCGACGGACACAATGAACATCTAGACTCGGAGCAACCATTTGTAGATCAGATACACTTTTGTTACATCTGAGAATCGAACCCACAACACTCGGCAAAATGGCAGCGGCGAAACGACCACGTAAACCACTATGGCATCCGTGCAGTCATAATAAAACATAATTCTTCGTGACTTCATTGGGCATGCATTGCATATTACCAATTATCTAATTGACATAATTTATAAGACAGTGTTTAAAAAAAAAAACGTGATAGGTGTAAAAACCCAGGATTCAACTTCTTCGTCTTAAATGTAAAAGCATTTAAAATACATGTGACCTTGTGACCCGTATATCTCGGGGGTCATTTGACCCACAGGGCCCATATTCAAACTCGACCGAGGTATGATCCCAAGGTGTCTGCACACCAAGTTACAAGTCAATCGGTTGAGTGGTTTCGGAGTTATGCCTGTCACTAATACCAATCTGTTACTAACAGACAGACACACACACCCACATAATGTTTTCATTAACCTCTGAAGAATACTCAGTGGTTAATAAATACAATTTATTGCTTAGCCTTTCATTTAAATAACACTTGTTAACCTCTGAGTATGGGTATCTTGAATATGGGCCCTTTGGGTCAAAAGACACCCTCGTGATATAAGAGTCACAAGTCCCATGAAGACGAAGAGATTGAATCCTGGGTTTTTACACCCATCTCGTTTTATTCGGTACTCTCAAAACTACACCTTAGCCTTTAAATATCTTAATGGTAGCCATTACAAACCAGAGATAATAAGGATATAAGAACCCCCTACCACGGTGTTCCTCGACACAACCACTATCGACGGGGCCGCGCGAATCACTTTCGCATGCGGTCGCGACCCCGCCGAGGTTTCGGCCCGCCGTATGAAACGGCAGGCCACTACACGAAAGACCTACCCAGAGGCACTCCTCACAAATTATCCCTACTGTCCCCCCTAGAGGGGAGACGGACTCGAAACAGAGGCGCGCGTGGGAACACGCACGCCGCCTCTCAGACCTGGTGCTGAATGGATGGCGGGCAGGCCCACAAAGCCCGCCACCCCCAGGTCAAAAGGATATAAGAAGTACCAACCTAAAACATATCTCGTTATACCGAGATAAAACATATCTCGGTATACCGATATATCCAACCTTAAATAAATAAATGTATCAACATTGCTTTATTTAACATAAACAACGAGAAATCCGTGTTAAGAAGTTTAAATTTAATCATCTGATTGATTAAGCTATACCAAGCTTTTAAAATGACACAAACTCACGCTCTCTGAAAGGTAGTTCAACACTAAAATTAGTTAACAGTCAAACACATTTCAACTGCTGTGATTGGCTGACTGAATTAACGACAGCCAATCAAATCACTTGTCATGACTTTGATTTTGACTCGTCGTTGATTAGCCTTTCACGAATAGGAGTTCAATCACTATCAGTAGCGTTTGTCGACGCATTGAACGTTGGAACACTGCATTCAGCTTCTGAAATGTCATTTAATAGTTAACAGTTGGCGATACAATCGCGCTTTACATGACGTCATACTATTCTGCATCACACAAGTGGAGTTTACATAGCGACTAAGTATATATACAAGCGGCGATAGCTCAGTGAGGAGACCAACAGACTGCAATGCAGAGGGTCTCGGGTTCGAAGCCACGTCGCGTACCTCTGACTTTCGGCAGTTATATGACTTTTCGAAATTATGTGCGTATTGATTGAGGTTTGACCTGGGGGTGGTGGGCTGCGTAGGCCTGCTCGCCACCCGAGCAGCACCAGGTCTGAAATGCGGCGTGCGTGTTCCCACGCGCGCCTCTTGTTTTTGTCCCCCCCACAAGGGGACAGTAGAGGAAGTGTGTTATGTAGTGGCCTACCATTTCACACGGCGGGCCGAAATCTCGGCGGGGTCGCGATTGCATGTGAAAGCGATTCGCGCAGCCCCGCCGTCTATGGTTATGTCGAGGAGCACAGTGGTAGGTTTAGTCGGTATTACCGGAGTACCTTTCTCCCGGTGAGCCCGACCTAACCTCTCCGTCGCCCTGCAGAGAGGTATGATTCAAAGCATTCTCCTACGTAAAAAATAGGATTGGGTTAGTAATAGTTTTTTTCTGGATGAAATGTAACCTATGTCTTTTTCTGTTCCCCCCACAACGTGTATGGGAAATTACATGATGATCGGTCGATCGGCGTGAAAGTTAGGATGCCCTGACTGTGAGTGTGGTTCGAGTCCATGTTTGAATATTTGTAAGGTCCCACGCGATACATGAATTATTTCGAGGGCAGGATTTGTCTTATAAAAAAAGAAAAGGTTAGAAACTGCTTGTAGACAGGCAAGTCTCATTTCTGCGATCCTACATTTAATAGAACAACTTAATTTGTCCACGAAAACATATTTTTAAGCTCTTATTAAACTTGGGCAGCCCTGCACGGATCTCATTTGTTTAACAAATACTTTCTGAGACAAGACTTGGGGTACAGTTGTTGTTGAAATAACAAGTTTTCCCGATTGATCGCTTGCAAATTTCTTGCGTTTTTTTGAGTCGAGTTTCCAAGTGGTTTCCAATGTTTTGCTTAATAGATTTACATCTTTTATTTAGCTTTGTGTTTACAATTGTTATGAAATTATTTCTTTGATTTTATTATTAGGTATTTTAATATTATAGGATTCCTTTTTTCAATTCTTAAAAGAAAGAATAGCTGGACTGCCATTGCCACTTTTCGCCAGCTTCTGTTTTAGGTCGTATGTAATAGGGAAATAATTTATTGCCATCTATCGGGCACGTTTCCAGATACTGAGAAACATGTGTAGCAGTCGAGAACTTAAAAAAAATAATAGCTTTCGAAATCCGGACATCCGGACTTCACGCTCCGTAGGCAATATGCTAGTCTGATGCCACAGGGCCATAATGAGGCCCTTCATTCTGCGTCGTTGAAGAATAATAATTAAAGTCAAACTCAAAAGTCACTTATTAATTTAGGTCACAAAGTGACATTTATGAACATCAAAATCAATATGGTTAGTGAGAACTAGTTACTGTATAAAAATAAATGATAAATATTCATTTGGTAAATGAAAATAAGTCGATAAGTTTTTTAGGAAGTAAAATTTGACCAAAAATATTTTCCCAAAGGGCAGTAGGTACACCGATTTTTTTCTTTAGAATAAGGCTAAGCTAGCTAGGTAGTGTAATTTCCATTGCATTTGGTTTGATATAAAAGTCTCGTTTGCTCTGTAATCAAATACCAAGAAATTTAGCTTGAAAATAAATAACGCGTCACATTTTATTGCGTGACTGTAATTACTCTCATTTCGCTTCACCCTTAAAAATCACTAATGATAAATCCACTACAATAACAGACTTCACTTAAATTTGACTCAAAAACCCCGCCCGCTGCGGCACAACACAATTAGTGTTCCAGGCATTTTTTTTTGTAGTTTGGATCCACAGAACACCTTGCAATAAGAGTAGTGAAGTGGCCACTAAATCCACTGCGCCTTCTGTGCCATCAATAATAAATAATAATATAGTACATCTGTAATCTTAAGTCCGCGCATGTCGCAACTCAGTATTGAGCTTCACATCTGAAGTGTAACGGAAATTAATCTGGTGATTGATCGGATCAAATGATTGACTACACCTATAAAAGCAGCACAAGTGCGAGAGAGACGACGGTATGTTCTACAGATTTGTCTTCTATAAGTACTATTTTAAAAATGGAACGGGACTGTTACACTTTTTTATTTTAGAGATTATTAGCAATTTGGGTTTCATATTACTAGTATTCTTGGTGGTTACCAAGCGGTTACTTCAGCTAAGTTAGAATATTTGTATTAGGAGTGGCTTCACGTCGGTAATGCGATAGGTGGGATTCGACCCCGCGATCTCTCGATTGCAAGTTCAATGGCATATCCATTGGGCAATTCAAGTCAATTTTTATTCTATCCTGTATTAAAAAAATTTAATACTAATGCTACTATAACTAATGTAAAAGTTTGTGAAGATGTTTTTCTGTTTATTTATTTTGTTATGTTATAGACGTCAAACGAGCAGATGGATCGCCTGATGGTAAGTGATTACCGCCGCCCATGGACATCCGCAACACCAGAGGAGTCGCAAGTGCGTTGCCAGCCTTTTAAATTTCCCGATCCTCCCCAGAGGGGGGAGGAGAGTTGGGCCTCCGGTAACCTCACTCACTCGACGAAACAAACGCAAGCGCTATTTCACGCCGGTTTTCTGTGAGGCCGTGTTATCACTCCGATCGAGCCGGCCTATTCATTATAAAATTATATTTGCGTTTCCCAATCAAGCGTCAACTTTACTGAAGTAAAAATTTCTAGATGAATCTGTATAATCCTGCGATTTATATAATTCTAAGTAAGATTACAGAAATGGCGGTGTAAGTCATCGCGTAACCAGGTAGCTTGCAACTGCCACTACGCCGACTGTTGTATGGTTGACCCCGACACCATATAAAAATGCGTATGTTTCACAAATTTCTTCAATAAAGAATATTATTCATTGAAAATAAACTACTATATACAGATTTTATCGCGTTGTTTATTTGACACTTTATTACATAATTTTGAAAACTGTTACACTACTACTACTATTAAACTTTACTAAGTTAAGCTAATTAAATTATTATAAAAACTATTTAGATTTAATTAATTTTACACTTTCCCGGACGTTTCGGTAGCTTTTCAGCAGCCATGGTCACAGGGAGACTAATGATGTAATAAAGTGTCAAATAAACAACGCGATAAAATCCGTATATAGTAGTTTAAATTCAATGAATAATATTTGCGTAAACAGAAGACAATATTAATAATATTATTATTAAAAAAATAAAAAATAAATGGAAAAATTGCTGAAGCTCAACACATATTGCAATTTTGCAATTTTGCAAAAGCTGTTCCGAGTCAGGGTGTTCTTTGTATTTGTATTTAAAAGTTTGAAAAATCTTCCGCGCCATAGGATTCAATACTAGTCTGGAAGTTGTCTTAAAAACAAACCTGAGCTTTGGTGCATAATTTTATCAATGAAATTACACCGCTGAAAAACTACCTTATGGACGATATAGTGGGCAAATGTAATACTACAGATTAAATGTAGGTACTTCAATATGCCTTTAGTATTAATGGCGACCTAATTATTTGAATTAAACATTCCCGGTAATGGCCGCGCTCATATTATGTATACCACATTCAATAGAACATTCAGTGCAATAAAACGATTCCGTTCGAAAACTCCACCGCAACAGCGAGCTACATAAATTTAAATAAACCTACCTCTCAGTATAAAAATGATACTGTAATCCGTCTACGCGGGGAGTTCCGTCGCAGATATCATTTTACTAAGATTTGTAATTAATGGATAAGATCCTTTTAGTAATATTATATCCTAACTTATATTAGACTTGTTTTTGTCCGCAGCTTCGCTCGTGTAAAAATAGACTGTCCTTTTTTAAAGTAAAATATAGTCTATGTTACTCGGTGATAATAACGCATACAAAAGGTGGAAATATTAAAATTGGTTAGGTAGTTTTTGACTGAAATCCTTACAAACAAGAAATCAAATCTCTTTATAATTTTAGTGTAGATTGGTATATACATGTGAATGTGAGTTTGTTTGTTACGCTTTTACGTCTTAATTACTCGACCGTTCGTCATGATTTTTGCATACACGTCGTCAGAGGTACAGTAAAGGACATAGGGTACCTTTCATCTAGGAAATAGTACTGTTCCTTATACAAAATAACCCACACTAACGCAAGTGAAGCCGCGGGCAAAATGTAGTGAAAATAGAAATAGAAATATTAACCTTCTCTGTTAATTGTCCGTCTTCTGGACACACACCTCTGCTTACTATTAAATATTCAAGCTGTAGTCCACCACGCTGGCTAGTGCAACTTTACACATCTGCGAAAACATTATGGAGAACTCTCTGACAGGTAGGCTTCCTCGCGATGTTTATCTTTACCGTTAAAACGAGCGATATTTAATACAAACAACTTTTAAAAATCAGAGCGTCTAGGGCTCAGAATCATGTTAATATTTTATTTTGGGTTCGTGTGTAAAACACAAGTATAGAACAGAACTGTAAAATTTCGAATTGATGTTTTATCTTTATGTAAAATATTTTTATTTTGTACGTAGAATATCATAGAATGCCTCTTTGAGGCTGGACCTGGATTTTGATATAATTTTTTGTAAGTGTTGAGTGGCGGTGGAGTTACAGGCTACCCAACATTCTGGCAGGATAACCTCTGTTGGGTCCGTTAGCCTTTACATAATATAGAAATATAGCTTCTGTATGTTTCTGTCCACAAAGCTCGAAAAGTAGTCAATGGATTGACGTGAAATCTTTACACATCGTTCCATTTCTATATTAAAGAGATTTTATATTCTTTTTATTCTGAAGTTCCAACGGAAACGGGAAATACAATACTTTTATTTACTTCTCTAATAATGCATATCAGATTGAGCCACAGCCAAGCGTGGCCGGGTTTAGCTAGTAAATAATAGAATACGAGTGCTTCTACAAACCAGAGGCTTTTGTACCGTAGACTTTAAATTTATGATCAGAAAAATTCGCCTTACAAAACACGAATAACTTCGTGAAGTGAAGTAATATTTTCTTACAGCCTTACAGGTTTCCTCCTTAAAAGGAGCTACTGCATTTACGCACGCACGCACACACACACACCACACACACACACACACACACACACACACCACACACACACACACACACACACACACACACACACACACACACACACACACACACACACACTCACACACACACACACACACACACACACACACACACACACACATGCACATACACACACACACATTGGGATTTTCTGTTAAAATATTCTAAAACTAGAAAGCAAACCAAACTTGTGTAGGAAATGCCTAGATTGAAACCAAACTTGTGTAAAAAATGCCTAGATTGAAACTGAACTTATTGACATTTACTATATATATTAAACTTATTATCATTTGTGCAATAGAAAGGTACTACCTAAAATGGAAGCTTATTTGAGTTTAATTTCTTTTCTGTTTTTAAAGGTATATCCAGCTTTATGCAATTCGACTTAAAACTTTTGCCGGCAGACTGTTCTTATCCTGTCCCTGTCAAGTTCCGTAACAGTGTCTCCCACCGCAGCACTCGTTGAAAAATGAATACAAATTAATTCGGCAAAATTAAAATTCTTTAACAGCGTCCAGTTTTTGGGGATTATTCTTTGTCGTAGCTCTGTATGATCTTGGCTGAATGTATATAATTATATAAGACGGATTTGAGGTTTGTTTATTGTGAGGTTGAAGGGTTCGGATCTATATAAGGTTGTATCAAAATACCTTTACAAATGGATGTTCAGGATTGGACAAAAGTTTATATTACATTGGATAGAATAAATTTGTTTTATTGATGGAAAAGTTTTTGAGTCTTTTCGAATAGCATATATATAATTTATTTGTTGGCAATCTTATCTTATCTTATGCGGGGGCCAGTCAGTGCAGACCGGCGACACTTCGACCCAGTGGGATCTTTTGTGTCGACGCCAACGACTGCCATAGATGTTCATGGCAGCCGGGACCGACGGCTTAACATGGTCTCCGAGGCACGGAGCAGGCGATAATTGTCAATCAATACGCACATAATTTCGAAAAGTCATATAACTTCTGAAAGTCAGAGGTGCGCGACGTGGGCTCTAACCCGAGACCCTCTGCATTGCAGTCTGTTGGTCTCCCCACTGAGCTATCGCTACTCTGTTTGTTGGCAATACTGGTGCAATGTGTTTATATGAAGGTTTAACGACTGTTTTGGTGGCACAGCAGTAGATAGTGCCTGGCTTTTACTTATTGTTGTATAATTTAAATGAATTTTAATGATTTTCTTTTGGTTGCCTCGCCACTGTACCTGTACGCCAATTACTATAGATCTCTACATGAGACATAGTATTTACTTGATCCACCATTCAATAGTACATATATTATAGGTACTGATGGTTTACGTTGATATTCTGTGAGGGGATAGTACTTTCCCGGCCTGTTCTTGCTTTAATCCTGTCACAGCTATTTCAGTTAATTTAAAGCATTTATAAAATAAAGTTGCTGCGTGTGAATTCACTCGCGTGAAACCCACAAAACACACATCTGGATAAAAGGTAGCCTTTTTCATTTCCCAGAATTTAATATATTTCCTTATAAAATTTCGTCAAAGTCGGTTTTATAGTTTAGATTTTTAATATTAGTATGTACTTTCTTGGACGCTCTTCGTAGATGTTACTTTATGTATTTTTTAAGTTAAGTAATTAAACAAATAAGTTAAATGTAATTACTGAGCAGCAAAACAGTAAAATAATTTTGAGTGTACTATGTAAGGCATTTTGTAACTGAATAGTTGCCTACGTTTGCCATTAGTACCTTATTTTAACGTATTAAAAAGAAATCTTTCTGTAATAAATAAATCAAAATTCATTAAGAATAGAATGAACAGGGGAGATTTGGGTTTCATAGAAGAGGGGGCAGAGCGGAGGTATCTCATTATCCTTGCCTCCCTTTTGCGTAAACATGCCTAGCGCAATGAGGATGTTTTATACATCTTTGTCTATCCTTTATATTCTTTTTACGCCTTTATTCCACTAGGGGTGCGATATATGTGTCTTTGCTTTATCACGACAATACTGCTCATGTAATGCTCTATTGAGCACTGAAATATTCTGTAAGTTTCTATGTACTATTGTCACTTCATATTGTATAACAAAGTCCCCCGCCGCGTCTGTCTGTCTGTTTGTCAATAAACTCAAAAAGTATTGAACGGATTTTAATGCGGTTTTCACCAATATACAAAGTGATGCATGAGGAATGTTTAGGTGTATAATTTGTTAAGGGGTAGTACACTCCTGCGAAGCCACATACAATTCTTGAGTTGCAGAGTACTTTAAAATATGCAAACAACGGACACAAAGAACACATTTTTTTTAGGATGGAGCCCATAACTCTGTGCACATTGTCAGTGGCTCGGTGCCTACTTAATCCTCTACGCTATCCTTGCCGTAAATTTCTATAAAATACACTACAATAAACGCTACATGTTACCCAGTGGTATCGACGTTAGTCAAAACAACACTTAAGTCTGTACGCTCATGAATAATCTGTATAATTCGCATCGCTTAATGACGAGCCGACGTAATTCACCGAGATATAGCCGCGCCATATTCACTGTTAGGCAAGTGTATTGGATACACTGGTGGCAGGTTCCTGTATTCGATAAATCTATTGCAATCCACTGTTTGGCATATTCGTCTCTTCTGTCATTATACTTAAAATTTTTGGCTATCATGACTGTTCACGTTTTGGTACTGTCACAACATGTAGGACGCATTAGTTAAAGTCTTTTGTCTTCAAGCATTGCAGTAAAGACGATGAAAAATATGTGCTTTGCATGGTCGCAAGTTTAAATCCTAGGTCGGGCCAACAAATAGTTATTGGCGTGTGTTAAGTGGCTTTGCATACTCTCATGCCTCGGACAGCACGTAAAGACGTTGGTCCTGCGCTTGATCTCTCTCCAGTCGTGTCGGATTGCTGTTCCATCGGATTATTAGAATTAGGGAACACAAGTGCACCCTCAAAAGTGCACTTGTGTTTGAACACATACTTGAGCACTATAATATCTCTTGCACAGATGGCTTATCTCCGCTAAGATTGACTACCATGACCGAATTACGGTGTGGAGGACATTATAATTGTTCCGTAGGCTTCGAGCTGAATGCATATTTACCATTTCTGTTGTACCAATATAAATCTGATTTGCGTACCAACTATTGTTCCTGTACCACGGTCTATTGCTGTAAGCAGAGTGTTGGATGTGTTTTGAAGGCATCTGCAATGCCAAAAGAATACAGTCATCAGCGGCAGCTGAAGATACCGTGTGGTATCTGATTATATGTTCAGTTGTACAGGTATTTTAGACTACTCTGTACTAATGTTCACTCTTTATGATAACTGGTTCATAGTACAGCGGTAGTGAGCGATTTTAAGGTTCAATTACAAGACTGGGCTAAGAGTTGTAGAGATTAATTTTCTATAAAAAACAATTCGGTTGTAGAATTTAGTTTGAATCTGTACCCAGACGCGAATAGGCACGCCCCATGTTACGTGGGAACTAAAAGTTTTCTACGTTTTACCCAAAGAATATCAGTTCTGAGTTCATTGCAAGTTTGTTGTAAACCAATTGTAATAGTACCAGACACATAGACGAGGACCCCGTCAATAAATTCTAATTAAATTTTCAGTAACTACGTCATCGCCACAAGCTAAAATCTATTGCAGTTTTTATTTGCCAACGTCTAACTCCGTCACCATAACAGAAGTCCCAGCCTCGTCCATGACACCGTCGCATTACATATTCGATGTTGTTCAATATTAATGCGAATACTCGAATATGTAAATTGATTGATAAACGGATATTACAATGTGTACCGTAAGCAAAACTGACTCCGTAATGAGAGGGTAAGTCAAATTTTATCGTTTAATATTTTGTTGCTGTTGTTACTAAAGTACCTCTAGACCGAGTTTCAGTCACAGCGTCCAATCTTAATGCACGCCAGACATCTGCACAGGATATACTATAGTGTTGTATGCAAGTGTGCGCGCTAAGACAATTGCAGAGAGCTTTTGTTTTTTCACACACACTCCCTTAATCTGTAAGGTAGGCAATCTGACATGTCTGGAGTGAGATCAGATGTAACACAAACTAGCCCTGTTGAGTATGTTCATACACAGTAGACAACATTCAATGAAGTCACTAACCTATAACGTGTTTTTTATATCAGCTATGTGTTCTTTTACACGGATGCCTATACTCCAATTTCTGTGTAGCTAGGCTAGCTTACGTAATAGGGATACGGTGAGTGTAGAGTGTGTCATGAACAAATAAAAGTATACGAAGAATGAAGGTGGATAAAGATTCTTCTGCCTCATATACGGAGACATGACATCGCCGCACTAGTCAGCTTGTGACCACGGCCGGTGTAACCTGGTCGAAACGTCGAAACGTTTATTTGTTACGTTTTCACACCATGAATTATCGCATCCATGTAGTCTCTGGTAAAAGCACAGAGAGTACCATAATCCAGAAAAAAATTAATACCAGGGAAAAGCTTGTAGTTTAATAATTTAAATAGCTTAAAATAGTAGCAAAGTTTAACAGTGGTAGTTAATAGTTAAACAAGTGAGAAACGGCAATGAATTGCCGTAAATCTTAGAGTTCGAAAAAATGGTATCACGTGACCTTGAGGTCAGAGGTCAAAGGTCTTAGTCATTTGGGGGGGTATATCGACTATGCTGAGTCGAATGGCGAGGAGTCTCTAGCTCTTACGGTTCTTGAGTTGAAAGTTGTATAACAGACAGACGGACAAAGCTGTTGTATAAGAGTTTTTCGAACTCTAAAAAATTATGTAAAAGTAGTATTATCGAATAAACAACGAAATAAAGTCCGCATTAAGTAGTTTAATTTCAATTCGCGTAAACGTAATACCATATTATTGATCAATATTGCTATAAGGTAAGGCCAAAGTGCACAATACTGGCCCAGTGCCGGTTGGCAGACTTCACATAATATATCTTTGAGAACATTATGGAGAACTCTCAGATGTGCAGGTTTGCTCTCGATGTTTTCTTCAACCATAAAGCATGCCAAAATTACCGATTTAATACGCACATAAAACTTCAAAAAGTCAGAGGTACCTTCGAGTCAAACTCGAGACCTCTGCGTGGTCTTTCACTAGACTTAGAGAATCTTGAGAATCATATTCGAGTAACAGTCGTTACTGTAACATGATTCGCTAAAAATAGTCATATATGGTACTTTTAATTCATAATTTTTATATTAGTAAAGCTCACTGCGACCAAGGATTAGCTTTTGTGTGAGAGTTGGCATAAAAGGAAGAATCATTTAATCTAGCACTGGAAATGCTGTTACAAATATTACATACTCGCATTCACCAGCGGTTTCGCTTCCGTTTTCAAGGAAAGGCTCCACACGAATCGATTTTCCGTAGGTCTTATAGAGTGAGGTACTTTCCAAACTAGGTTACGCTAGGTTAGTTTGAGTGAGATTTTTGGTTTCTCCAGGAATACTTTGCGCCTAACCGAAAATATTCTCTCATGCCATTATATATTCGAACAAGAAGCTCTAGTAATTTTTCTTAGTGTGTGTAGTTGTGATTGTTTTTAAAATAAGATAATTTTAAAAACAATCACACTATTTTAATATTCTTCAGCTGCTGCCTTCAGACAACGATAATTTAATATGGGGTACAAAGTAAAAAAAGAGTTGGCAAAAATCTCTACATATTATAAAAGTAGCTGGCGATAAACACAAAAACTACTTAACGGATTTTCATACGGTTTTCATCAATAGACAGAGTGATTTATGAGGAAGGTTTAGGTGTATTATTTGTTAAGGTTTTGTACTACCTGTGCAAAATGCAGAGGGTCTCGGGATCGAACCCACGTCGCGCACCACTGACTTTCGGAAGTTATATGACTTTTCGAAATTATATGCGTATTGATTGACAATTATCGCCTGCTCCGTGCCTCGGAGAGCACGTTAAGCCGTCGGTCCCGGTTGCCATGAACATCTACAGCAGTCGTTATTGGGAGAGTGTCGACACAAAAGATTCCACTGGGTCGAAGTGTCGCCGGTCTGCACTGACTGGCCCCTACATAAGATACATACCTGTACACACACATTAAACAACGGATACCAAGAACATTCAGAATCAGAACAACTATAAGTGGATTACACAAATTCTGGTTCCACAACATACGGTACAATGACAGTAGCGAGGCAACCACTTCCTTATTTGTCAAGTCAATAAGACAAGTAAGGAAATAATGAATATTTCATCGCACATACGTATAAGTTCCTACGTTGTAGCGAGCTAGTGGATATAATGTTTATACTTTCGTAAAACCTTATGATATGTCCTTTACCCAAAACATCCATTCGTAGCCATAAAGTGGCGTGCACTTAGTGGCTCGTATCCGAGCCGGTAATAAATACACGGTACAAATAAAGCGGCTCGTATGCCAGCCTCTGTCAAAGGGCAGGTATATTAGAAATTGAGTCTCAAAATATGTCCGTTGAGACTCGATATCTAGAGGTTTATATAAAGACCTCAAGACCAAAATTAGGTCTCAGCGGCCAATCAAAACCAAGACTGGTCATCTGAGTAGGCGATTTTATAGTGTACTAGCTTTTGCTCGCGGTTTCGCTCGCGTAAAAGTAAGCTAGGTTGACACCCTAATCACCTAACGGTTTAAAATATACTGTACAGCCTATTCTCATACCTACCAAATATATATATATATATATATAAAAGAAACATAAAAACCGGTCGAGCCGGAGGAGTGCGACCAACAACACCGTGACAAGAGACTTTTATATCCAATAATAGATTAAATTGCAGACAAAATATTTAACTTATGTTAGAAACAGAACGTTTTCAAATAAAATGCCTATGTTACTCGCTGTTAATATGGCATTCTAATGGTGAAAGAATTATCAAAATTGGTTGCGTAGTTCTTTTGTTAAACCCTTACGAACAAACAAACAAAAAGTCTAATCTGTCTATAATATTAATATAGATATAGATAAGGGTGTGCAAACACAAGTGCGCTCCTTATTTCCTGATCCTCATAGTAGGTACGTTGACCGGAGATAGATGACACGCAAGACCAACAGCTTTACGTGCTTTTCGTAGTGGTGTCACCACTCTCCTTTCTAATTCTTAGAAGAAGAAAATGTCTTGACAGAAAATTTTGAGTAGTAGAGTGTCGCTGATTTTAGCATGAATGGGCCGGCTCAACCGGGGAAGGACTACCCTCTCACAGAATATTGACTACAGTATTCCTATTATAGTATTTCGTTCGGTGAGTGAGAGTTCTGGAGGCCCAAATATTCTCTTGCCCCCTTGCAGCTCCTTCTCTTTGCCACTTCCTCTTTCTTTTCTTAATTTCCTAAAGGGTCGGCAACGCGCAAGTGATGCCCCTGGTGTTGCAGGCGTCCATAGGCTACGGTGACCACTTACCATCAGGTGGGTCGTATGCTTGCTTGCCACCTTGGTTATATAAAAAAAACCCATTAGTTATTTTTTGGCCTGACTTGGTATTTTGACCCGGGTTCTCATGTACAGCAGTCGCATTTATTACTGCTATGCCAACACAGTTGTGAATGTATGCGCGAGAAAGAGACGAAGCTGTACGCTGTAAGGCTGCCTGTCCATTGAAGCGGAGCGCGGCTGCGGAGCAAAGTAACTGAGAAATATTAACCAATAGGATTGTATAAAATCTCCGCTCCGCTCCAGTATGCAATCCTATTGGTTAATATTTCTCCGTTTCTTCGCTCCGCAGCCTCGCTCCGCTTCAATGGACAGGCAGCCTAACACGCTGTTACAGTGTAAAGCTAGCAACATTTTGAATCTAACCAATTGTACAACTAATTATAGGTGAATTCAGCATGCATTACATTGAATATTATTTATTTATTTTAAATATTATTTAAATAACATGACATAAGAAACAAAGATAAATATTAAAAGCGAAGAAATATCAATATAAAATTAAAAATTAAATGATATCGTCCAGTAAGTTTTACTTGTCTTACAGTCACATAAATTTTTTTGTACTTTAAATAATAAATACTAATAAAAATAAAAATTAATAATAACAATTAGAACTAATAATAAAGTAAGTACCTAATTGAAGCTTGTCTATATTTACACGGAAATTTTATCATGGATATTTCTTTCATATTGTGACAATGCTTTTATAGGTAGCAGTAAAATCCCTAGACCTCATAGTCAGCCACAACATAAATGCTTCACGGGACCAACGCTTCTATTCTAGAAAGCGCACTAAGCAGTTTGTTGGTTGAAGTACCGTGTCATGTTGACAGACGAGAATTTAATCAAGTCAATTTACACTGTGACGTAAGCTCATTACCGTTTAGTGCCAGGAGAGGATCGTGGCACCAGAGTTTGGAATTAAACTTTCTAGTATTCCCAGACGGCCTGTGAAGGGAGGACTTTTAAGAAATAGGTACTGTAAAAAGATTATTATGTTTTTAAATGTGTATATGGAAAGTAATGTGTATTATGGCGGCTTTAGTTGAGTTTTTTATGGTATGGTTAAGTTTACTTATCTTATCTTATACAAAATGGCGCAAATATTATCACATTTGGCGGGCTTTGTGGGCCTGCCCGCCATCCGTTCAGCACCAGGTCCGAGAGGCGGCGTGCGTGTTCCCACGCGCGCCTCTGTGTTGAGTCCGTCTGCCCTCTAGGGGGGACAGTAGGGAGTGGTAGAAGTGCCTTTAGGGTAGGTCTTTCGTGTAGTGGCCTGCCGTTTCATACGGCGGGCCGAAACCTCGGCGGGGTCGCGACCGCATGCGAAAGTGATTCGCGCGGCCCCGTCGATAGTGGTTTTGTCGAGGAACACCGTGGTAGGTTTAGTCGGTATTCCGGGAGGTACTTTATCATCTTAACATCTTATTTTACCCCGGCGAGTCCGACATAACCCCTCCGCCCGCCCCCGCGGAGGGATATGCGTCATGCATTGCCACACGTAAAAAAAAAAAAAAAAAAAAAAATTTTATCACATTAATTGATACCACATATACTACATGGTATTTTTTGACGATTTACAAATTATGAACCAAATGTATTCAGTAGTTTAGCCAAAGGACATTTTTTTGTTTTCATCTTTTAGAAATTTTAGAACATCATGTAATGTAGAGATAACTGTACTTAGGTGTCAAAGACCTTAAGCAGTGATATTAAAAAACCATCTTATTGTATCGGGTCCGGAAATTTCCGAAACCTAGCGAGTTGACAAAGACGATTTCTCGGAACCCATGACCGTTAACGAGCTGGCTACAGCGCACGATTGGTTACAATGGTGTTCCAATTTGTGTCTAATTTTATTTTATTTATTTTGTTAAAAAAAAATCTTAATTTCTGCGAAAATAGGTTTTTTGTTTATGTTAACCGTCTTATATCAACCAGCTTAAGGTATATCATTTAATGTAATAACATTTGCGCCAATTTGTATATTACTAAATTATGCCCGCGGCTTCTCTCGCGTTATAGTTAATTTTGTCAATAATCTATCCCTTTAGGAACGCTACCCTAAGTACTTTTCTGTAACCTTGACAATGTGTATGCGAAACTTAATGATGATCAGTCGAGTAGATAAGGAGTCAAATACGCATTTATAATTATTATTAAATTCTGCATCAATGCGTCTATTCTGCGAGATCTAAACATAAAAACTAGACTATCCACCACCTGTCTACGCAGAATACTGGAATTTTTTGGACACATTGCCCGCAAAGACGGTCACAACATCGAACAGCTGATGGTGACGGGCAAGGTAAACGGCAAAAGACCAAGAGGCCGCAGTTCAACGAGATGGTCAGACCAAATCCGATCGTCGCTTAACACCAATCTCCACAAAGCCCTCCACGAAACAAAAGACCGGAACAGATGGAGGGAGATAGTCAATGAGAAAGTGATTCAGCGGGGGAGTCACGACCCTCAGTAATGAGGAAGACGACGCAAGGAGGACGCATTTATAATACTAGTTAGGATGATATGATATCAAGACGCGTATTTCTAACTTTTCGAAGTTATGTGCGTATTAAATAGTCAATTATCGCTCGCTTTAACGGTGAAGGAAAACTTGGTGAGGTAACCTGCATGACTGAGAGTTCCTCATAATGTCCTCGAAGATAAGTGAAGTCTGCCAACACCCACTGGGCCAGCGTCATGGACGATGGCCTAACTCTTTTCACATTTGGAAAAGGACCATGCCCAGCACTGGGACGGTTTAGTATAGGGTTGATATTATTATTATTTTATATGTGCCACGTATCACAACCGGCGTTACTTTTAAATATTACTATGTGTGACACGTCAAGTACCACTGTTTAACGAATGTAACAACAGTTACATAATTTATTGTTATAAACACTTATTACCTCAAGAAACCCGAAATACGATTAGTTACTTTAACGCTTTAAGAATAAGGATAATTTTAAAATAAAAATGCTGTATACATACCTACATACTTAGTCTCACTCTTTTGGCGTCTATCCTTTAGAATTCACGTAATAGGGGGCGTCCCTATCGCTGTCTAGTTCCCAAGTCCGTATTGATAATCTTTTTGGTAATACTTTACCCGACCTGGGATTCGACCCCGAGACTTTACAAACAGGTGCCGCGCCGATGCAGGCTATTAAATAGAAGTAAATGTAATAAAATATTTACTGATTATATTATATTTGATTAGAACTTTTGATCCACCAACCCTTGTGGCCTCTGACTACCACAAATCTTCTATATAAATAAAAATTAATTGCCACATGTATGACGGAGCATCTCTTAAGAACGGCTAGACCGATTTCGCTGTTTATTTTTTGTTGTGTTTGTAATTGCCAGGACAAGGTTTGTATGAACAAAAATTTGAAGGAGAAATGTAATAAAATTAAATGGTATTTTTATATAAAAAATCTGATTGACGTTTTGTTACTGAATTTAATAACGTGAAATGTATTTTAGTATAGTTTCACAAGACAATGACTGTCGGGTCAGCTAGTTAAATACAAAAGCTACATTCTATATGTACACGGCAATTTCTACTTTAGTTGATAATTCTATGGTAGCTATTAACGATACTGATAGCTTCACAAATGATGCAACTAATTCCGTATAGCGAGACCGAAGTACGCTCGTGAAACCGTTACAAAAAAACACATTTACAAAACCATACGGTGACGTAAATCTCCTTGAGAGATTCCCACTATACACAGTATCAAGCTGAAAAGGATTCAAGCAGCTGGATCTAAAACCTTTTATCTGGATTGAATAGCCACCGCATTTTATTTGATAACTCTTTTTACCGTCTCTGTCTGTCGAACGCTACTTCAATTGATTTGTTTTGTATGTCGAAATGCTAAGTCTTATTCTGTTTCATTGCAGGCTATACTATTCAGTATAAAGGAGGTGGTTCACTAACATGAGAGTATTAATATATTCGGAAGTTATATGACTTTTCGAAATTATGTGCGTAATGATTGACAATTATCGCCTGCTCCGTGCCTCGGAGAGCACGTTAAGCCGTCGGTCCCGGCTGCCATGAACATCTATGTCAGTCGTTATTGGGAGAGTGTCGACACAAAAGATCCCACTGGGTCGAAGTGTCGCCGGTCTGCACTGACTGGCCCCCACATAAGATACATACATTATTATATGGTGGGTTAAAGCTGCGTGGCAGGGGTTACGTATGGAGCATCTTTTTTCTTTTAAAGGAAAGGATACATACGTCATGCTCGTGAACGAAATGAAAGAATTATTGAATATGTTTTTGTAGGAGTAATGTTAAGTGTTATTTTTGTGGGTGTTGAACTCAGACCAATAAAAAAGTATAGACGGAGCCGTCGTAAACAATCGCGACGAAATTAGTGAGGACTAGACTTGGCTTTGTGTGCGTAACTCGGTGTATGATATCGTAGATTTGCACATGTGTGTAAGAGAAAAATGTTGCAAGCGTTGTGCTGCAACTCCCAAGTGCGAGAGATATACTTTGGTAAAAAGGTTTAGTAAATATAAGTTTGTTTGTCTTGGTTGCATAAAATGAAAGGTAATTTAGTTTAATGAGAGTCATTTATTTTCATATTTGAAGAACAATTATTAATTTAACGAAACACAAAACTTACATAATAAAACAACTAATGCCCCTTATGTTGTGTCAGTTTTTACCTTTGGTGTTGTATATATAATTTATTTCAAAATGTAAAGAACAAACAACACTAAATTTTGAAGAGAGCCATTCGATATCATTTGTGTTGTCCCGTACAGCTTTAATCCAGGTTCCTTTCCACGTTGTATCAGCTGGGAACCTAAAAAATATCATATCAAACATAACTATTGTTTATGTATATTTTATAAATACTTACGTATCGTACATAATAACATACCTCATATACTCGAAAACTAAATATGCAATAATAAAATTATAAACACACTTTGTTGTAACCTGTCCGTACAAAAACCACAACTTCCCTTATTTTTGGGCAAAGATAATGTTCTTAACTTGCAACACTGACACAATGGCGTCTAGAATTCGGGTTTCGAGAAATTATGTCAAATATTTTTGCAATTTTGTTTAATTAAACAGATTTTTTTTTTGAAAACTTTAATTGTTTTTGCAGTAGTTTATTACACAGGACGGCATAATTTCATAATTATTATTTTACCAAAAGTACGTCACGCGCTCTCACTCACTCGCGGCCAACTACCAAGCGGCCGTCTTCATATGGCGGAATCGTCTTCATATTGCGTTCCTCACTTTTATGTGCGCAATGTTCTGTCTATACTTTTTTATTGGTCTGAGGTGTTGAAATAAAATACGTTACAGTAAAATATAGATATGTGATATAATTGACTGGTATCAGTTACATGATTTATATATTCGATCTTAATCGGAAAGGCCGCAGGCCACTTACACTAATTAAGCGACAAATGTTTTTTTCTTCAAAAGACAACTCTCGTACTAGGGATAATGCCTGCGTCACGGTTGACTTTACAAACATTCAAACAATGGACACAAAGGACACCTAGACTCGGAACAACCATTTGTGGGTCACACAAACTTTTGTCCCGTGTGGGAATCGAACCCACAACACTGCGCGGTGGCAGTTGCGAGGCGACCACTTAAACCATTAGCAATCTGTGCAGTCACTTTCCACGTCCTTTGACTGTTTCCTGCCGGTCTTTAGCTTGAAGCTCTCGAAGATCCGCTTCCACACATACATAGACCACACGACTGCTTACCATCAGGAGGAGAGTGGCCAAATAATAATAATAATAATATTCTACCACATACACACAACACCATCTAGCCCAAACTAAGCAGAGCTTGTACTATGGGTACTAGACAATGGATAAACATACATATATACTTTTTTTTGTAAATACATACATATTATACATAGAAACACCCAGACCAAGACAAACATCCATATTCATGCACACAAATGTTTGACTTGTGCGGGAATCGAACCCGCGACCTCAGGCGTGGCATTCAGTTACACTAACCACTACGCCATCGAGGCCGACAAACGAATGGGTACACAAACAAATGTGTCAGCAGTGGCCCTACATAGCTTTTATAAAGTGAGTATTAGAGTAAGGCAAGGAATATTAATTATGTAATCCTTGCACCATGAGAAAATATATAAGAATAAATAAAATGGTACATATGTTAAAGACCGAGCATGATTATTAACGATTTGGGATTTAAGTTTCTACTATTTTTGTTAAGTCTTCTAGCTAAGCTGATAAATTATACATACTTGTGTAAGAAGTGTGGTCACGTTGGTGGGATTTTAATACACGACCTGTCGATCGCAAGTTCGACTTCTTGTCTATTAAGTAACCGCCCCTAAAGTTAATTTATTCATTCATGCGTCATGCTCGTTGTTGCTGGCAACCTCAGTACTTTATCTTCTGAAGAACAAATTACGAGCGTTTGCCCGCGGCTTGTCTCGCTTAATAACAGTACTCATTCCGAATTAAATGTACCCTTTTTAAATTTCTGTACCTTTGGCAACGTGTATGCGAAATTTTATAATAATCGGTCGAGTAGTTAAGGCGTGAAAACGTAACAAACAAACTCACATTCGCATTTCTAATTTTAGTTAGGAATAAAAGATACACAATTCCGTTTAACGTAGCGTGGCTCAAACTTCTGTCGAATCAGAAGCAGACCCCAAAGTCTTTAAAATTTTTTTATTATTTTTGCCACAAATAATAAAATCAAAAATACCAATTTCTAATTCAAAGTTTCTAAAGTCTAATGAGGCTTTGTTAATGGAAAAGCAAGAATCGTACACAAAGAGCCTTTCGTCAAACATCCATCTAAATACAAAATAATTAAAGTCTCTAACTTTCCTAGTCACGGTAACTTTGGATTGGTTTCGAATCTCAAGAAATTAGCAGCGGGTACGGCAATCCATGCAAGTTTTGCGAGTAAACTATTCCACTCTGAACTGGATTATATCGATACTTTAGTCCGTTTGGGAACGAATGCAGCGAATTTGGGTGAAGGTAGTTTAGATACTGAAGTTTCAGTTTGTTGTCTTTGGAGTTAGTTATTAGCAAAGCGAGATCTAGTAATTAGTGTTGAAACGAATATTATGATTACGCTTTTAATACAGCATGAATAATCAGAAGGATGTATTGAGTAATTGATTGTCGGTTAGAACTTAATATTTGACTTAATAATCTAATCAAATAAAAAAAGTACATTAACTGCGCCAAGTGTTGTAGCTTCGATCGCTACACGGAACAAAAAATTGTGTGATCCACAAATGTATATAATCCAGTTTTTATGTCCGTTAATTGAATGTTTATAAAGTACCCGCATCTACAAGGCGGGATTGACGTGTAGAAAGCCGCGTCAATAAATATATTTGTTATAAATTAAGATCTAAAACATTTACAAAAAGTAAAAGAAAGATTTGGTCTTCATGATCTTACGTATAATCTATCCTAGAACCCTTCCTAATTACTCCAGGATAAAAACTCGACCCTTAAAACAAAACCTAAATAAAAACAACACTAGAAAAATAAACTAAACAACCCAACACGTTAAACAATAAAACGTATTTTAAATAAAAAAATACAACGGAAAGATACAAAGAATAAACAAAGTAGAGGAACATTAAAGGGTTCATAAAAAGATGAAAAGAGATAAAAAGAAATCTCTTTTCCATATCTGTAGCGTCGGGCACAACACTTGAATCCCTAATAAACCGTCTAATTAACGAGGTGCATTCATACTGCTAGCTAACGTGACCATGATGAGGGGGTAACGTGGATTTTTATTGTATTTAATTGTAGGACTTCATTGTAGGACTGTCCTTGTTTCATGATATAAGTCCGTGTGTGTATTGTGGTCAGTGTGACTGAATTAAATTCTTACGAGTCGGACAATTTCATAAAAAAGTCCGTAATGCTTTATAATAATATAATATCAGCTGTGCTAATATACTGTTCATCTTTTGGTGATTTATGAACTCAAGTATGTCATATGTAGTTTTTGCTTTTTGTCACACCAACAGAAGATTGTAAATAAATAAAAATCTAAGTAATTTCGAACCACAACATAATTTCGCTAACCTATCTATAAAACAGTAACTTAGTTTGCGGGAAAGAATCACTCTAGTTGTGTAGCATTCCAGCTATCTCGGCGAAACTTTCGGCGGTTGAGATACTTTGGATACAAATAGCACAACATCAGGTGCAAGCTCTGAAGAAAGAATGCGAACAGCTTAAGCAAGGAAATTGTTATGTGCCGTATATTCTCAGGAGAAAAGATTACGCTTACGTATGCAATAGACAAACTTTTGGTACACCCGTGGTTTGTATATACGTATTCAAATAAGACATGCTTATACAGTCCTTACTATTTGATTATATGAATTTGGTTTGTGAAAGTCAGATTAACATGCATGTCAACTGCAGTAATTGACTCACTGGATTAGCAAAAGTTAATCACTTTTTATTATGTTATAGGTGGCAAATGAGCAGACGGATCGCCTGATGGTAAGCGATTACTGCCGCCCATGGACACCCGCAACACCAGAGGAGTCACAAGTGCGTTGCCAGCCTTTTAAATTTGCCCCTCTCCCAGGAGGTGGGAAGGTTGGGCCTCCGGTACCCACACTCACTCGACGAAACACAACGCAAGCGCTATTTCACGCTGGATTTTTGTGAGGCCGTGGTATCACTCCGGTCGAGCCGGCCCATTCGTGCCGAAGCGTGGCTCTCCCACGGGCCACGGGGAAAGTCACATCTGTAATTTGAATACATAGATGGCGTAATTGTTTGTTTATTGTTTCACATATGGTTTTCTTCTATTCAGCCTGGGTTTTCTTTATGTCCGTTGTTTGAATGTTAGTAAAGTCTCCTGTGACACTGGAATTACTAGTAGTACGGGAGCTGCGTCAAAATAAGAATCTTGCATGAGTTTAATTTTGACATGAATGAATGAATGAATCAACTCTTTATTAGACACACACACAGACAATAACATTTAGTACAACAGAGTGAGTTTAAAAAGCTCCAGCTCAGCATATGCTGCGGATGGCCGCAGCGCTGATTTTCAGCTGAGGCCTGCGAGTGACATGATGACATAAAATTATTGAGAAGAGAGGAACCCGCCACGCACCCTCGGATTGCCCACCCCAACTACCGGAATACTGTAGTGTTGGAGTACGCCCGGGTCCCACGCCGTGGCTGTCCCTATATAAAGGAGTTCGATATTGTCAACCTTTTTCTATTGCAATCTCTCTTCCCAATAATTTTATTACAATGGACTTCCGCCAAGTAACTCCTACTTCGATTCAATACGAAGGTGACGGTGGTAGATATCCACCGGCTTACACAGTTTGTGTATGATATTATTTGTGAGGCGGTGGCGTGCAGCGATAATGTCTGTGACTTCTATATTTATGCATGCATGAATGCATGCATGCATATCTAATGCGGTCTAACTATCTAACCTAAGGCAGCCTCAGTTTAGATTCTTGGTGTCATTAAAGTGTTATTAGATTTTCCTATCTAAAATTCTATATAGCATTGCACCCGGTAAACGGTAATGGGCATTATGTGATGCCTAAAACTATGCCAGGGTAAATATTAGTGAGATGCGCTTTCAGGAATTTAGATAATACTATGTACATCTATATGTATTTTATGAGTAAAACGTTTTATCCTCGATGAAATAGCGGGCAGACTAGTTCATCCAGATGAAGTAGCGGGCAAATGTACACCGAATAATATAATTTAGAAAGTTTTGTCTATATCCTGTTCAAATCTCTGCACGATCCGATATTGCAATCCCATTTTTATCTGAAACTTCTAAACTCTGACCTTTTTGATTTAAACCTAGTTTCACTAAGTTATATAAGTTTCCACATATATTTTTTATTTTAGAAACTTAAGCTATAGATACCAAATGTGGAAAGAAGTTAAACTGAAAAATGTAAGTCACGCTTTTGTTGGATTCTTCTTTAGAAATACTAGTATTTTCTCGTGACTTCTTACGATTGAACTACGATTCGCCAGCTTATTTCCCTAGATTCTGTTATAATAGATGGAGTAAATATGAGGACCACAAAAAAGATAGCTTAGATTTTAAATATAGTAGAACATATACAGTGGTTTGGGCGAAACCAGAATAAACAAAGAAACATTAAAAATACATTGTTTTAGATTCAGAGCCCCAATAAAGTCAAGCTTAATTCGTTTAAAATATTGACAATTTCAATAACCTTGTTACAGTCGTATACATACATAGTTCTAGTATAGATAGATCCATATTTTTTTAAGTAATAGTTTTAGCAAGCATAAATATGGCTTGATTGATGCTAGGCGGTTATAATTGGTGACTGCAACCTCGCAACCTTCTGCAATATATTACTCGCACGTTGCTAATCCTTTGAAAGAGTAGTTGCTGTAAGCACAACGAGCAGCGATAGCTCAGTGGGGAGACCAACAGACTGCAATACAGAGGGTCTCGGGTTCGAACCCACGTCGCGCACGTCTAACTTTCGGAAGTTATATGACTTTTCGAAATTATGTGCGTATTGATTGACAATTATCGCCTGCTCCGTGCCTCAGAGAGCACGTTAAGCCGTCAGTCCCGGCTGCTATGAACATCTATGGCAGTCGTTATTGGGAGAGTGTCGACACAAAAGATCCCACTGGGTCGAAGTGTCGCCGGTCTGCACTGACTGGCTCCCACATAAGATACATATGTACATATGCTGTAAGCACAATGGAACGGATTGCATTACTATGGCCTTATGCTAAAAGCACACCATCACTTCAAGAAACTTGAAAACCGTATTTACCATAGCATTGTAATACAGATGACCGCGATTTTCTGCAAAAGATACTTTTCTACTCTTGGCCCAGTTTGTGTGTGTGTTTTATTATGTGTAAGTTCGAATTCCGCTTCGAATTATCGGGCAAGTCAGCCTGCCTTTTCTATTTCGTGGCATGAGGTTTTTCCCGTATTTATGATCGATCATGCGGTCCCAATTTTGAAATGTATTTCTGTAAAAGTATAAAAATATTATTTAATTATTGTTTCGTAACAAATACTCAGTTAAAAGACTTGAAGCCTGAAAACGTAATTTAAAATGCTTTTGCACCAAGCGTTGTATGTTCACAAAACAATAAATTATTTGTGCAGGTTTCTTGTGCCTGTAAATTTTATGTTCTCTTTACTGAAACCTAAATCCCTAATAGGAGGCTGTATTTAAGAAATAACGGCTGAATCCTATTTCACTGGAGCTAAACATAGTTGGCGAAATTTTGGTTAGCTGACCCCAATATGCAGTAATTAACTTACCGAATAGTCTGCTCTGTAACGTTACTCTCAGATTCAATAAAACTTTCACTGTTCCAAAACTTTTTACTTATTGTCCGGCCGAACTTTATTCAACAAAAGGTTTCATTCGTCCCTTGTCAAGATTGGCCTGTCATTGGCAAATCGTGCGATAACACACCTAAATCCGTTTGCCTTTGACATCTCTATTTATAAAGTATTTACGTACATATTTATATCACGAAAAATCGGTATGAATGCGATCATCCTCAGAATTAAGATACCTTTTTTAACGACAAGCTTTTTAAGAAAGTAGGTCAAAGTCAACGTCAAAAAACATTTAGATCGCAAAGTAACACCTATGAACGTCAAAATGTATAGCTTAGTGAGTTAACTCAGTTAATGAAGTTACATTTAAGTTAGTTGCTAGGTTCAGACAAAGAGTTGAGCAGAAGCCTATGAGGAGAAACCTGCAAGAAACTCACAGCCAATGTATGTTAATATTGAGCATAATTACGTCAATACCCGTTTTTCGTCATATAAATCATGCGAAAGTATATAAGTGATTACATAAGTACTTAGTCTCATGCCAATAATGGCTGATAGCTCCAAAGGGATAGGCACAAGTGTATTAAACCTGGCAATTGCGTGGAAGCTCCCTTTGTGTCCCGGAGAGTTGCCCGCAAGTGTTAAGCCTGCATCATCATATGACGGCCTCGATAGCGTAGTGGTTAGTGTAACAAACTGCCACGCCTGAGGTCGCGGGTTCGATTCCCGCACAAGTCATTTGTGTGTATGGACATGGAGGTCTGTTTTGGTCTGGGTGTTTCTATGTATAATATGTATGTATTAACAAAAATAAAAGTATATAAGTATGTTTATCCATTGTCTAGTACCCATAGTACAAGCTCTGCTTAGTTTGGGCTAGATGGTGTTGTGTGTATGGGGTAGAATATTATTATATTATATTATTATTATTATATTATATATAAATTAACCATAAATTTGACTATAAACTAAATAAACTTACAAAAGATAATCATTTATATATAATATATACCAAAAAATCAAACAAATGGACTGTCCCACAAAACGGTAAACTCATATGCAAACTACAATACAAGCCGAGTGTGCAATTAGCGTGTACTTGTTGACAGATTATGAAGGTATGCCGTCACGCTCGCACGCTAGTTCTGTAATACGATAGAAAGAGATGAATGCATAATAAAGGATGCGTCATTGCACTTCTATACGTTACCACAAACTCATGTAGTGGATGAAATTAGATTTTTTACATATGTATGTGAGTGAAAGGAGCGAATGATATCGGTGCGGAATATATTTTCTTATTTTTATTTCTATAGCACAAGCTTCAAAGCTTTTTATGCTTTAAACTAGTGATGGTCAATTATCGATTCGATTTCATAGTAAGTAACTCGAATGTATTCGAATAATATTTGTCATTATTCGAATGTAATCGAATATTTTTATAGTTATTCGAATGTACTGGAATAATATTTATCGTTATTAGAATGTACTCGAATAATATTTATCTTTATTCGAATGTATTAATTTAGTTTCTGGTGGTTATAGCTTATTAGTTTAGACATCGAATTTGCAATGTGGGAAGTCGTGGATACGATCCCCATTGGGCTACTGGTCCCATGTAATGGTAGGCAAGTCTATTGTCTATCACCGGCTACAGCTCTAGATTCCTAAATTTAGAACTGGGCAAATAAATTTCCTTTTTTATTGACATTCTTAATCATACTCGGGTTGATGATGATGTCCGGGTCGGGCAAATTCTTGGGACTCCACATAACCACAGCAGATGCATTTACTCGCTGCGCCACCAAAGCAGTTACAATATAATACAAAAATAATTTACCATATCCAGTTTCAAAGATAGAATTTCTCATAATTAAACAACATTGCATTTATATCTAATATACTAATTAATGCAGTTGTTTCTGGTTCACTTTCGTTCGTATATTATCTATGGAACTCGCTTCTATTCAATAGTACACCCGGGAGAGGATTTTGTACAGAATCCATTGATATACGAAATTAAGTTTATGCGAGTTTGGATGCGGTACTTTTATGGAAATTATTTGATTGAAATTAAACTACTATATTCGGCTTTTACCGCGTTATTTATTTTACACTTCATTACAAAATTTGTAAACTGTCACACTACTACTAGATACTATTGAACTTTACTAATTTTTAAGCTCATTAATTTATTAAAACTATTTATATTTAAGTTTACACTTTCCCCGACGTTTCGGTTGCTTTTCAGCAGCCATGGTCACGGGGAGAATTATTTGAGTCACAGTTAAGTAGGATTCTTGTTACCTCTTAATATTATATACGGCTTCGGTAGTTTATTATCATGTAGGTAGGCTGTTTGAGTAGTTTATTTCTACATACAAAAAGGGACGATTAGTAATTTGGGTTACAAATTACTAGCTTTAACTTTGATTTTATTAATAATCCGCATGGCGGCGACGCGGTCCGCCACCCGTCCCGTCTCGTTTCTCATGAGGGCGAAAAGTGGCCTACGGAAAGCCGTTTTGCTACATTGAATGTTGGAGGAGGGATGGATGGAAAATTTAATGAAGTATGTCAGATGATGAATGAGAGAAAGATTGATGTTTTGTGCGTGAATGAGACAAAAAGGAATGAAAGTGAATGAAGCCAGAGAAGTGTGTCAGGATCGTAGCAAATGGAAATCCGTAGTCTCAGCCTACCCCTCTGGGAAACAGGTGTGAATCTATGTATGTATGTATGTAAATTACTAGCAGTTTGGTTTACAAGTTACGAGCGATTTGGGTTAGAAACTACTATAGTCTATTTGGTTAGATATTAAACTAAAGGTAAACAATCTTGATGTGTCTTTTTTAACTTTATCTAAAAACTCAGTTTAAAAATAAAATGCTGCTAAAGATCAATGTAATACAACAATAACGATTACTAAATCAACTGAACCGTTAGTTTAAGCAGTAGTTTATTCGTTTAATATGTGTTTGTGTAAAAGTCACATCAAGACCTATACCTAACCAAATGGAGTATAGCAATTTAGGTTATAAGTTACTAGCCATTCAAAGGAGCAGCGATAGCTCAGTGGGGAGACCAACAGACTGCAATGCATAGGGTCTCGGGTTCGAACCCACGTCGCGCACCTCTGACTTTCGGAAGTTATATGACTTTTCGAAATTATGTGCGTATTGATTGACAATTATCGCCTGCTCCGTGCCTTGGAGAGCACGTTAAGCCGTCGGTCCCGGCTGCCATGAACATCTATGGCAGTCGTTATTGGGAGAGTGTCGACACAAAAGATCCCACTGGGTCGAAGTGTCGCGGGTCTGCACTGACTGGCCCCCACATAAGATACATACAAGATACTAGCCATTCAGGTTACAGAATACTAGCAATTTAAGTTGCAAATTACTAAGAATTTGAGTCACAATGTGACGATAATCGCCTAGACGCCCGGCGAACGCGGGCGCACGTCACTAGCCACCTCTCGCGACCGGTGGTGCGACACTATATAAGGACGGACGGCGTCAGTCGCGGCTCCTTGCGGCCCGGCTTCACACTCCCAGCTAAATGTCCTGATTATACAAGGACCACGAAGCAAGTCTTTAGCGAACCACGCCCTGACTATAGTTATATAAGTAAAGATTGTCTCTTTTATTTGTATCTTAATACATTAAAAGTGTATTTGTTATACCTTCTCTCATTGTACTTCCTAATTATATCTACATTTCTCCTAAAGTAAACCCTACAGGTTACAACAAATTACTAGCAATTTGGGTTAAAAATGAGTAGTATGTTTGTTAATCCCTAACCACGTTAGATCTCTCGGGAAGAAACAATGCGATGAATTGTGATTGTTATTTGCCTATAATAAGCTACACCGAATTTTTATATTAGTCCTATCGCAAAAATTTCGCCATGCTGTCACTACTACTCTTCCAGCTAGAATTGAACCTAGCCGGATGGGTAGGAATGATAGCATGGCGACAATTTTCTGTCAGGACAGGGTTCATGTCCGTAGTATAATATGTGGAAATTTAACCTACGACCTCAATCACAGGTCCGATTATACTTCAACTTTTTGGCTACTACTTTTGCTTTGCTTTAAAATTATTCGTTTGTTTAATATAATAATATTCTATCACATACACACAACACCATCTAGCCCAAACTAAGCAGAACTTGTACTATGGGTACTAGACAATGGATAAACATACATATATACACTGTTTTTTTTTTTAAATTACATCGCGGTTACGATTGTGTTAATATAAATAGTTTAATTTGATTTGAAACAATAAATTGATTTATGGCATTAATTAAATTTCACTCAAAAATAAATTGGTTTTCGAATTACGACATAACAAGAAAATATACTGACGCACTATTTTAGTAATTACAAAGTGGTTTTCGTATTACATCGTCCAGTAATTTTGGGATTTTCACGTCAATCTATTGCGTAGTTGTAAATTTACCACGTGGTCTTTGACGCTTCATCGCGCTTACATTTAGGAAAACGTGAGGTTTCGTGATTATCAGGTCAAATAGTTTTATGGTAACTTTCTTTCAGAGGGTTTTCAGTATCGATAGAAGTCGTAGAAGAAGGAAATGTGCCGGGCTCACACCACTATATTCTCATATAGTGGCCACCTTCATTCCCCTTTGTATGAGCGAGAGCTCAGCTTCATGAAGGTGGGATTATTTACCCGTATGGGTGGAGTTAAAGATTCAGATCCGTTTGTAATTTCTTTATCTTCTTTAAACACAAGCCTAGAACAACTTACATATATAAAGCCCATACACATATGAAATGTGGTTGCATTACACTTTTTACTTATTCAGGGGTACAGACACGTACCTACATCGCAAAAGATGCCACATCCACTATTCCCACTTGAGGTCCCCACAGGGTCTTACAAACTCAAATCTCGTACCAGCAACAAATCGAATAAGCGAGAGGCGCCTCATCCGAATACAGAGAGACGCTCCAATGCGAATTCAATTCCGATTTAAAAGCGAGTACCCTGTCTAGCTACCCTATCGCGGTTAATAAGAACAAACTTGGATTTAAGGCTCGCTTTAAGTTTCTTACATCATCACGCTAGTTAATGGTTGAAGGGTAAACAGAGGTGTACCATTTTATTGGAGCCTAGTAAAATAACTGTGTTAGGTACAAGCCTCTTACAAATGCACTTGGAATATTTTTCCGTGGTACTATCTATTCTGGTACCATTTTTTAAAGGTAAATCGCAGCGATAGCCTATTGCGAGGCCGTTGGACTGAGTTCTGGAGTACTTCCTGTAGTGGGACAGTTTATTTATAGGGCTGCTATTATTAAACTATATATATTGAGATTGTGAAGAGAAAATAAATCTATACTTATATTACAAAGAGGGGAGATTTCAGTTATTGTTTCTAATTAATAAACTATAAACTACTGAAACGATTTCAATAATCCTTTGACTGTTAGAAAGTTATTTTATCTAGAGTAACATAGGTTATAACACCGCACTACAAGCTACGGCAGCAGAGCAGTAACCGTAAATAGACGTAAGTGAAATTGCAAAAGGCTAGATTTTTTTTAAATACCTTTAAGATTTACCAGTTATGTCTATGCATAACTGCTAAGTTTAGGAGGTTGACAAGGGACTACCTTCTGAATCTACTAGTTACCACGTAATGATGTAGAATTTAAGCTGAGTATTTATTTAGTGGCTAGCCTTTTGCAACCTACCGTGGAAGAGTCACGGTTCGGCACGAATGGGCCGGCTCGACCGGAGTGGTACCACGGCCTCACAGAAAACCGGCGTGAAATAGCGCTTGCGTTGTGTTTCGTCAGTTACGAGCCCGTTCGCACGTTCGGTATCTGTTAGGTTTCTTCTTAAAATCTACCTAAAAATAGGAGCTCCGTCTTTCTATGAAAGGGACAAAAGTCAAGGGGCGTACGGGCTTGTAGCCGTTTTGTCGAGTGAGGAAGGGTACCGAAGGGAATTTAAAAGGCCGGCAACGCACTTGTGACTCCTCAGGTGTTGCGGGTGTCCATGGGCGGCGGTAATCGCTTACCATCAGACGATCCGTCTGCTCGTTTGTCTCCTATACCATAAAAAAAACAACCTCTGGGTTCTTTTATAAAAGAGTACAGAGGTATAACCTTCCTTCTGGTGCATTCTGAGGGAAGCGTGTATCATACCACAAAAAATACTTTTACTTCTTTGGCAAAATATTTTAAAAGTAAATAATAAGGATTTCAGAAATCAATAAAGAGGTGCTGCACTATTACTAATGGAACCACATATATTCTGTCTCGCGCTTAAAAAAAAAGGTCTTGTAAAGTTTTACAATGGCCGCTTTTCGAAAGTGATTCCTGCGATATAGCAAGCGGCTATATGCTACAGAATAATGCTTACTAAAACCTTGTTAATATTATGTAAAATTTGTAATGATGTTTGGATGTTTATCATTCAATCATATGTAAACTGTTCCGTAATCATATTGAGATTGTAATGAAAAAAGGCATTGTGCGGAAAACGATGGTTAATGAGGATGACAAATATGGATGAAAATTGGCACGTGATCTAGCTCAGTACATTTTTTTTGAGTGCAATCCCAAGGGTTTTAGTTGGTTAAATCTGCGAGCAGAAACGAATATCTAATAATTTGCTCGATCTGGAAATCGTATTTTAGTATCAGCACTTCACTTATGCCACTGAGCATCGAGGCGGATATCAGACCAATCTTGTGCTGAGTGGAAATCCGTGTTAGTGGTATAGTTTAGGATGTAGTGCAATGGGTTGAATAATGATGATGAGTCTTCGTGGACTTTGGCGATAAATTTGACATTTGTGTTGCCACAAATCCATCTATTCATTCTATCATACTTTGACTGTCTCAGTGGCACAGCGGTAGTGTTATTGATTGCTATGCATGAGGTCTCGGGTTCAATTCCTGTATCGGGCCAGAGAAAAGCTTTTGTATTTTACTTTTATCCCTATCTTTAGGACCCGGGTAAATAGGGTTTCGGGGGGAAAACTACGGACCAGGGTACTGCGGGGTCAGGAAGTCCACTGCGCTTCGAAAGGCGTGTTCTATCGGCCGCTGACTAGCGTGCGCGGTGCCTGACATTGAGGTTGGACTCGCAGGGGCTATGTGGTTAGCCGCAGAGGATGATATGTTCGTTGCTCGGCAAGCACGTGGCGTTCGAGCGTCAGACTCATGCGCGGCTAGTGCGAACCAGTCGGTCGCACGAGGCACGGAGTTGTCTTTAGCGAAGTGGCGACGGGGTTTCGCTGCCACCACGCATCTCGAGTGCTTGCCTGCTCAGCAAGTAAGAGGCATAGCTAGAGTGACTCGGGCCATACCCGGCTTGTAGTCCTATTTAGGTAGACGTATGGATGTACGTCAGGAAGTGAGCGCGCCATATACAGCTCCGGTATCATACTGGAGATATAGGAGGCGGCTTCTCCGTCGACTTCAGCGAGGTTATCGCTAGCAACTCCCAGAGTTGCGAGTGGTGAGCGGCTTTATTGCTCCAGCACCTATCTGGAGAATAGTAGTGCCACTTCGGCACGAGAACCAGATCTTTGGAGTTAGGTTGGAGAAATCGAGATTTGGGAACAATACCTGTCTATAACTGGTCCTGGAAGGTGCTCTCGGGCACTGGAAGGTACAGTGGCTCCCTTTTTTATAACCGGATGGCTGGTGTTGGGGAACGCTATATCATAAACTGGACTAGTCGAAAGGGAGGGGATGTTAAGAAATCTTCAATAGAAGTACAGAGCTACGCAGGGTTGCATATTCTCGTGCCTTGGAAAGCAAGTAAAATGCGTTTGTGTTTATGCACACATGTGTACACTCAATATAATAAGCAAATAGCCAGTACGACAGACAGCAAAATCAAATAGAAACGCGTTTATGAAATAGAGCATATTCAAAATATATCTATCGGCTTCCTGATTAGAGGACAATAGTATTATTACACATACCTTTTAGTCACACCGGTCAATTTTAGTGCAGACTTGCAGATGATATTATAGTTCACAACTGAAGGGTTAAGTGGGCTAAGGTGTTAATTAGCAAATAGTTCTAAACGAGTAATGAGCGTTTGAAAATAATAAATAATCAAATGAACTTAAGCAATTAAAGCTTTAAAATACAATATAAGTACAAATACTTAGATTTTTGATTATTTTATATATTATACTAAAAAATAGGTTATTATATGCAAATTTTTTAAAAAAATTATGAAATTATGAACATAACGCCTTTGTTTACTATAAACCATATTAAGTTTAGTTGAGAATAACTTACAAAGGCTCTATGTGGTAAACGAATAAAAAAGCATTATTTATATGAAGTATTGTCTTCTATTTACGCGAATATTATTCATTGAAATTAAACTGCTATATACGGATTTTATCGCGTTGTTTATTTGACACTTTATTACAAAATTTTAAAAATTGTTACACTACTACTACTATTAAACTTTACTAACTACGGGGAGACTCCCCGTGACCATGGCTGCTGAAAAGCAACCGAAACGTCGGCGAAAGTGTAAAATAAATTAAATCTAAATAGTTTAATAATAATTTAATTAGCTTAAAAATTAGTAAAGTTTAATAGTAGTAGTAGCGTAACAATTTTTAAAATTATGTAATAAAGTGTCAAATAAACAACGCGATAAAATCCGTATATAGCAGTTTAATTTCAATTATATGAAGTAGTTTTATTATTAAAAAATAGGTATACTTACATACTATTTATTAACTATTGAGAATTTAGTATATTTATGTAAAACCAGTGAGACTCTTGCTCAATATACTCAAGTTGTGTGATGATTATATTTTACATTAGCAAGGGTAACACATAGCTTATAACACCAATGTTTATTTTTTTTACATTAAATCACGTTATCTTTGCGAAGATGCAGCAGTTTTATTGTTTGATAATCACCTTATATTATTCCAAAGGTAACAATCATAATGATTCTCTAAAAAAGTTTCTGCTGATAACACATTTGAAAATCTGAAATATATACTGGATTGGCAGATAACACCTTTGCTAGCGTCTGTAAGTATGTAAGGAATCAGAATTGGCGTGTCTTAAGTTCATGAATCGATTTGTCATTAGTTAAAACCTAGGTTTATGCAAAATGGTCGAAATTTTTAATTTTGTCAGTTAAAGCCTTTGTCCACTTAGCCCTTCAATTGTAAAAGTTTACAATTCTATTTCTTTACTCTCCCCGTTCAATCGGAGGGTATTATGATATGAACAGGGAGAAACCAGGGACAGGCTTAGTAACATGCTTTCTGAGGTACTAAGTTAGGTAATTACGTGCTGCTACTGTAAAAGTATTGGCAAATAACTCCCTTTTGAATTCCTATGAACGTCACTGTACCAAACTAGTTCACAAAATTAGCATAGCGTATCGTTTTTAGCTGCAGTGTGCCCAAAAGAAGAAGACTACATCTTCAAACTTTGTTAAGTTAGGACTTCTACACCTATGATTAAGAAAGCAGTTTGATACAAGTCGGGAAAACTTGAACAACGCATTTATACGTCTTCCAAACTACGTATTGCCAAGGCCCACTTTATAACCAAAAAAGAAATACACAATTTCAACAAAACCGACAACCGTTAAAAGTCCAGGCAAGTTTAAACGGTTGCGGAACTGAATCGAACTCGATAACGTTGTTCGAACTTTGTAATATGCTGTACTTGTTTTGTTTTTCAGGTAAATGTGTTTGGACTTTGTTAAGTGTGTTGTTCAGGAAAGGCATTCTACACTTACGTTATGACCAGCTAACTTGAGTAAAAAGAGGCCTGTTCTGAATAAGAACGATATAAAAACGTAACTTGATACTTATATGTGGCTATTTGGATGGCACAGTGTCGACTTGCTAATGCATAGTAAATTCTAAATGGCTAGAAAGTGTTATAAAATGTTTCTTTAGACCCAATTTTAGTGATGACGCCAACCTTAAAAATTCTAAATTCTTAGTAGCACAGAGTACAAAACTGTGGCACTACTAAACTGTGTACTACTTAAATTTCATAACAGAGCAATACAATAATACTTTCTCGATTCAGGAATCAAAGACGGGACAAATGCATCAATGCAAAGGAGTGGAACTAATAAATAAAAAACAAAAATAAAAATAAAAATGTTTATTGGCACAAAAAGAGTATACATACATTCACTGTGGGTTATTAAACACTAACTATACAAGTATGTATTTCTGAAAAGGTACTGAGACTGTTACCAAACTAGGCAAGAGCCTGTATTTTGGCTGACAGTGTTCAGTCGTGGTAATTGACACTGGTGTAAATAGACGTTTAGATGAAGACGTGAATGTTGCTGTACAGCGGATTACATTTGTTAAATAAGTAAGTATCTAAGTAAATTAACATTTTTAAAGTTATACATTTTATTTATAATCATTTTAGTGGAACAGAAGACATTCATCTGGATTTATATTGTGAGCGAGTGTGATGTGTGAGTGTGGTGTGTGAGTGTGGGTGTGTTGTGTGGATGTGTAGTAGAACTCATTATTAATTTTTCTTTAAGTTGCGAGTGAATGGATACCTTCTATGGAAGCCTTCAGCATCGTTGACCACATCGTAGCGTAACATATGTTGAGATCGCGGACAAATGTAGGATGGTTCGGAATGAAAAATAATCTAAGTATAAATGCAACCTTATACTACAGAATCTACTAAGTATCTCTCCATCGAGAAACGTTAAGGACCGACTGGTCTTTCTCCTGAAATGAACTTTTTTGCAAATACTTTTTTAAAGAAGTTCACCTTATGACGCCATTTTCGTTTGAGTCTGCCTCAATGTCCCTCGATCGAATATACTATATGACAACTTTCTGAGAACCATATCACATTATTTAGTGATATCTATGAATATCTACAAATAATGCTTATTTTAATTATTTCAGTATTTAATAATAATAATAATAATATTCTACCACATACACACAACACTATCTAGCCCAGACTAAGCAGAGCTGTACTATGGGTACTAGTCAATGGATAAACATACATATATACTTTTTTTTTGTAAATACATACATATTATACATAGAAACACCCAGACCAAGACAAACATCCATATTCATGCACACAAATGTTTGACTTGTGCGTGAATCAAACCCGCGACCTCAGGCGTGGCAGTCGGTTACACTAACCACTACGCCATCGAGGCCGACATTTCATGAGAAAAATTAATTACAAAATACATTGATTAATTGTTTAAACTTTTAAAACGCTTGCTCCAGCATTATGATGTCGAGCCGTTAAATGACGTAACGCCAAACGTTGTAAATAATCCATCAACGTTATAAATAACACTTAACAGCTATCAATGACAGAACACACTTACAAATGTGTGACGTCAAAACTCTCTCTCTGCCACTGCCGTCACGCCGAGTTTTGTGGGTTCGATCCCCACACGGGACATACATTTGTGTGCCTCATAAATGGTTGTTCCGAGTCTGGATGTTCCCTGTGCCCATTATTTCTATGTTTGTAAAGTCCTACGCAACACAGAATTAAAAAAAAATGTAGTCAATCAAAACCGTTTATGATCACGTAGTATTTTATTTATATTATTTATTACACGTAGTATTTTTTGGCGTACATAATATTGTTTTACATTTACGCGAATGTAATAAAAAATACTTAAATTGAAATTAAACAATTTTATACGGATTTTATCGCGTCGTTTATTTTTTATAAAACACTATTATTAAAATTTTTTGAAACTTTAACCTACTATTGTTAAACACTGTTGCTGGTTCCTGTTTTCTTATATTTAAGTAAACAGTAACTAGTAACGCGATAATTCCATATAAAATAGTTTAATTCAAATTTTATGGCAGTTAGGTTAAAAATATTTGTATCCTTTATTAAAAAATTGCTTTCAAAATCCACAATCTACGCGGATTGTCACCAAGTCTATATTTTTCATACTGTCTAATAGCCAATTAGAGTAATCCAGTGGATCGGGACTTAAATCTATTTTTAAATTGTTTAAAAAAAAAGACAATTGCCTCACTTAGAATAACTCCTGTATCGCGGGAACTTTACAAACATTTAAACAACGGACACAAATAACATCCAGACTCGGAACAACCATTTGTGGATCACACAAATTTTTGTCCCGTGTGGGATTCGAACCCACAACACTCGGCGCAGGTGCAGTGGCGAGTGAACCACTTAAACCTACGCCATCCGTGCAGTCATATATTTTGTCGTTTTACATTCGAGAAATATGCTCAGCCTAGTAACACATATGTACTTATTATTTTTCATAATAAGCTTGTATTTGTACCCCATGTTTACAAAACCACGACAAAACATCATTTATATCACATAGCGATACAAATCGTAATTCCTTTGAAAACAGCCCAGAATCTTTCTATAAAAAACCTTACGCGAAATACTTTCTTTCATGTTTCCAAACTTGGTATTTCAATAGCAACATTTGTATGGCGGGAGCGTCAACTTATATCTCTTTTTGACCGGCGAAGTTTTTGTATTTTCGTCTTTTTCTGTCGTTTGATAACACGTGACTTCGGGTGTAAATTTGCTGATCCCTTGTAAGGATGTTTAGTATTGGCAGGGTCTGCTTAGGAGCGAATTTTATCTTTGTAATGTCGGTCTGTGACGTAACAGGTGATAACAGTAATGTTAAAAATATTTATATCTACACAAGTTTAATAATATCGTAAACGATTTTTGTTTGTGCTGTTGTATAATTTTATATATCCTATTCCTGAATTAAGCCAGTGATAGCCTAGTCGGAAACCGTTGGACTGCCACGCAGAGGTCTCGAGCTCGATCCCAAGGTAGCTCGATCCCAAGGTAGCTCGATCTATGGCTTTTCGAAGTCATGTGCGTATTAAACAGTTCATTATAGCTTTAACAGTGAAGGAGAACATCGTGAGGAAACCGGCATGTCTAACAGTTCTCCATAATGTTCTCGAAGATACGTGAAGTCTGCCGACCTGCACTGAACCAGTGGAGTGAATTATAGCCTAACCCTTCTCACATTGAGAAGAGACCTGTGCCCAGCAGTTGGACAGTTTAATATAGGGCTGATATTATTATTATACAGTATGACTGGTTAAACATTGTACATACTTAAGGACATGATAATATATGGTCAGACGTAACATACAAAAAAAAAACTGTGTAACCTGCAAAGAGCACGTTAAGCCGTCGGTCCCGGTTGCCATGAACATCTATGGCAGTCATTATTGGGAAGTCAGTACCCTATATTATCCTGACACTGGTCTAGCCTTAGGGTATCGTTAGCCTTCGGGTTGCGGAGGTCAGGTGGCAGCCGCTCTGTGTAAAAACTGATATCCAGTCAAATCCGGTTAGACCAGAAAAGCCGACCCCAAAGTGACTTGGGAATAATAAAGGCTAGGGAGAAGATTGTGTGTTGCTTAAATGTTTGCAAAGTACCCCGCGATATAGGATTACGATATTAGTGCAGCAATTACCTTATTAAAGAATAAACAATAACATGTAAGTGAAACCAGAGGGCACAGCTAGTCTTCTAATTACGAGGTTAAATAGTTTTCATTATATTATGACGTAAGACTACAATGATTTACGCAAATGCTAAAAAAATATCCTCTTCTGTTGTTTTTCTTAAGACACAATGTCTTAAGAAAAACAACAGAAGAGGATATTCTTTAATTAGATCTGTATGTATGATATCCATGAATAACTTTTTATTTAGTTAAATTATCTTTTTTTTATACGTAAATAACTTCTAGTGACGTCATTGCTGTGCAATAGTTGTCGAATTGTTTTTACGCCAATTATGATACAGCAAGCTATGCTGAATTAAGACTATCATGTTTACACGTATAAAAATCTATAAAGTAGGTACGACGGCAGAAGATGAAGACGATCGGTTTTGCTAGTAAAATATGTTCAAAACAGAGATCCGATATCCAAACTAATATTATAAATGCAAATATTATGAGTTAATATGAGTTTGTTTGTTACGCTTTCACGCCTTAACTACTCGACCGATCATCATGAAATTTCGCATATACGTTGTCAGGGTAACAGAAAAGGACATAGGGCTCCTTTTATCCAGAAAAAAATATATTAAAATTTATTTCGCTAGATGCAGATTCAAAATAATCCCAGAGACATCGGTTTCTACTATACCGATGTATCTGGAGTTATTTTAAACGCACGTTGTATGGATGAGGAGTTTTGTTTACCTTGTACACCGAGGGTTAATATAATAATAATATTATTGACGTTGTTAAGTAATACTACAAAGTTTCTAGGTTTAACAATTGACCGTAACTAAAATTGGAAGATTCACATTGTGTTGAGACTATTTGTAAAAAAATGAGTAGCGGTGCATTTGCTTTATACACGCTGTCGTGGAAACTTAATATAGATACATTTTAAGATACGGGGTGATCTTTTGGGACAATTCAACCAACAAGAAAATCGCTTTTTAATTCCAAAAGCGATGTTTAAGGTCAATGTTTAGATTGGACATCAGAGATTTTAGTAAGCCGTATTGTATACGCTATAAGATCCTGACACTACCGTCCCTTTACATATTAGAAACGGCTTTATTGTCACAAGGAATCCGAATCTATTTCCGCATATTTTACCTAAAATCGACGCATTAAAATAAAATTTGTCTGCATACGTCTAGATCTGCACTTGTGCGCAAAAGTGTTATTTGCATGGCTCCAATTGTTTATAATAAATTTCCCAAAAGTTGGCTATATCTAAGTAGCGAAGCATTTAAGCAAAAAGTAAAATTATTTCTTGTTGCAAAAGCCTATTATAATGTTAGTGACTTTTAAGTGATAACTTTGATTTGATTATTATAATTAAATACCTAATTAGATTAGTCATTTGACTTAATATTTATTAATTAACATTAGATTTAATATTATTTTTATTGTATTCAGGGTGTCCCAGAAGATGTGAATCAAATTGTAACGGGAGATGCCTTAAGTATAAGAATATTAATAAAAAAATAAAAATTAATGTTGTGCTGTTGGTCAAACGTATAAGATTTCCTTTGGTGCAAAAATACACTAAAATAATATTGCGATAACAAAAACAAGTCAGTTTAAAAAAAAAAGTTTTTTGTTCGACGAATCAATCCTTCATACCTACATAATAATAGTGAAAAAAAAAATGAAAATTAGCCATACACGAAGCACCTGTAGTTAAAAGTCTGGAAAAAGTCGTACTTTTTTAAAAACTTTGTTTTTTATTTTGACCGAATGTTATTACTTTTTATTTTTTTATTTAGAACATTTGAAAGGTTCATACCTAAGGAGAGAGATTCCTTTAATCCAGAAAAAAGAAAAACAGAGTTACAATTTGATTCACATCTTCTGGGACACCATGTATACCTTGACATTGTATACATTCATTTACAGACTGAATATTATTTCTTCATTAATATATACACATTTATATAATTGTGCTATTGTATGTATGTTGCTTTTTATCCATATTTATTAATTGATCAGAATTATATTTGCACGCCATTGTAGGTATATAGGCAAACATGTCTCGAAACTTTCTTTAACTTTATATCCTGCATGCGATTACTTATTGTATGTACACATGTATTTGAACGAATAATTAAATTATCTTATCCTTTCTTATTTAGAACAGTTTCCATTAATTCTCTGAATGTCCCGTGTAAATTCTCGTCTGATCGCCAGCGGTTAATGTATTTGAACGTGCTTTTTTTAAACAGTTATTCTCCTTAGGTACTTACAGTTTTCAAACATATTTAGACTAAGTGGTACAGATTATAGAATTATTTACATACGTTGCCAGCACGCCGAACGTTGGCCGAGATCTATTAAATTAACGTTTTAACGGTCATTTTCAGTTTAGCTATACACCCTATTATTCAGCAGATAAATTCAAAATTTAACACCTGGTATTTAGATGATGGAACGCTTGGGGGCGATGTAGAAACAGTACTACAAGATTTGGCACTTTTGAAAAATAAATTTGCATCTATTGGCCTAGATTTAAATACAAATAAATGTGAAATATTTGTAAGCAATATTAATAACGTGGACAGACATTTGGTACTAACTAAATTCAACTCTTTGGCTCCAGATATCAAAATTGTTGAAAAACATTCTCTTCGCCTGCTTGGGTCCCCAGTTTATGAAGAAGCTTTTGATTCTTTTGTATCGTTGGGAGTCTTAGTAATGAAACGAAGATGAAAGTTGGAACAAGACTGACTTTATTTCGTCTAATACATGGTTATATATTCTTACACACTAGCACATACTTACATCTACACTACACCTCTCGGGGGAGGGTAAAAAAAAAAACTTTGTCATACACAGTTTTTTTTTTTTTTTTTTTTAAACATTCACTTTGAATACATTTTTTTTTTTTATTTCAGTTCGAATACAATGAACCTTCAATATTGAAACAATTTATTAATTATAAAAGTAAAGTAAAATGCAAAAGAAAAAAAAATCAAGTATAAAAGTGTATAAAAAAAAATAGTATAATAAAAGTGTATAGGTATTGTATAATTAGTAAGTAAATTAGGGTTGCTGCATATTAAGTATTATCATTGGTGCTTACAAACAATTTTGTTCGATTTTTATGGACAATGTCCATTTTACCGTTTTTAATAATCTCAACATTGGGTGTCATATCACGAACAACAACATAAGGGCCTAAGTAGATAGTATCAAGTTTATTGCCGGTTTCATTTCTCAACAATATAAGATCATTCGGTTTGTATGTAACGGGATTTATACTATTGTTATATCTAATCTTCCTGACCTGTTTGCTTTGTATTAAGTTTTTACGGGCTTCCTTTAATGAAGTTTGCATTCTATATTTTAACTCCGCGGGATAGTGATCATAATTATAAATAGGATCCACAGTTAAATTACTTAAGTTAGAAGGTAATATGCATTTCTTACCGAAAACCAGTTCGTATGGAGTAAATCGAGTTTGAGAATGGACTGATGTATTGTATGAAAAGCTCCAGAAAGGTAACCACCTACTCCAGTAGTCCGGGTGATTATCTGTCTGAATTCTAAGATACATACCTAAATGTTTGTGAGCGTTTTCCAGGGCACCAATACTTTCGTGGTGATATGCTGTGGATTGGAGTTGTTTTATATGTAACAATTGACAAACCTCTTTAAATAATTCTGATGTGAACTCTGCGCCTCGGTCAGTCGCTATTTCAACGGGGATTCCATACCTAAGGATGAAATTATTAACAAACGTTCTAGCAATTTCAGATGAAGATTTGGTCACCAAAGGATACGCCTCAACGTATTTAGTTAACTCACATTGCAGCGTAATGATATATGAGTAATTGTCATTATCTCTCGTTATAGGGCCGACAATGTCTAAAAATATCTTTTCGAAAGCTGACCCAGCAGTCGTTGTAATATTCATCGGCTCTTTAGTTTTTACTGAGTATTTCTGTTTTTGACACTGTTCGCATTTTTCTACAAAATTTTTAATATCGTTCTCAAGTCCTGGCCAGTAATAATATCTCTTTATATTGTTATACATCCGCCTTATGCCCGCGTGGCCACTTGTGGGCAAAAGGTGGAAGTCATTTAAGACTACTGTCCTATCATCGACTTCATCGATACGTTGAATATTTTTCAAAATTATTAAGCGGGGTCCGGACCACTCATTAATGTTATTTATTTCATTCGTTAATTTCTCTATAAATATATTGTTAGTACTATTCTTTAAGTAATATATTTCTTCAACATTTATCAACTTACAAAACTCCACGAGCTCTCTCACAAAAGCGCCTGGCGTCAGTTGCGATTGAGAGTCTGGGTTTATAAATAAAACTTTTTTCCTAGGAACGTATATAAATACTCTATTCTCCTTCTCTATTTTCCTCGTACTTCTCAATTTATTGAGTTCATTTTTAGTGATAAATCGCATTTCAACTGATTCTCTCGGTTTGACATGCGTTTCCACGACTTTTGGTTGATCAGGCCAATCGTCAGAGACACGCATGTCCAACGGAGGATTCGTTACTAAGTCTAATTGTCTTTTTTGTCGTCTAGTCAACACACACATAACCCTTTCATTCATCTCTTTCAGCTCATCCGATGTTACTATTAGCCTTGATAATGTATCAGCCACATTCTCAGAACCTTTTACGTACGATATAACATAGTCATACTCTTCTAAAATCAACCGGAACTTCATGAGTCGGCTGGATGGGTCTTTCATATTAAATAAATAAATAAGAGGTTTATGGTCTGTCAATATCTTAAATTTACGCCCATAAAGATACGGACGAAAATGCTTAATAGCCCATACGATCGCTAAAAGTTCCTTTTCTATGGTTGGGTACCGTTTTTCCGCCTTATTAAGACTCCTACTAGCAAAAGCAATCGGTTTTCCGTCCTCATTAGATAGAATTGCCCCTAATGCATATCCAGATGCATCGGTTTGTACCAAAAATGTATTTGTTTCTGAAAAATTGGGATATTGAAGAACGGGAGGTGAAGTAAGACTATTTTTAAGCAAATTAAAGGCATTTTCACAACTATCATTCCATGTAAAAGGTACATTTTTCTTTAACAATAAATTTAAAGGATAAGCTATACTAGCGAAGTTTTTTATAAATTTTCTATAATAATTTGCGAAGGCCACAAACCTTTTAACTTCTTCTGTGTTTGACGGCCTTGGATAGTTAGTTAATACTTTTATTTTATCCGGGTCAGGTGATACACCATTGCCTGAAACTACGTGACCTAAGTATAACATCTCCTTCCTTAAAAAATCACATTTATCTGGGTTAAGTTTAAGATTACACTGTCTTATTCGGGTAAACACGTCTAAAAGATTTTTATTGTGATCTAACATTGATTTTCCAAAAATTACTAAATTATCTAAATAAACTAAACATTTGTCGTAATTTAGTCCTGACATGGCAATATTCATCATTCGGGAGAATGCGCTTGGGCTTGTTTTTAGTCCCATAGGCATTCTGGTCATCTGAAATTGACCCGAACCGAACGCAGTGAATTTTCTACTGTCTGGGTGAAGGCCAACTTGATAATAAGCGGAACTTAAATCTAATTGACTAAAATAAACAGAACCGGATAAGGAATCAATAATTTCGGTAATATTAGGTAAAGGAAATTTATCATTTTCTATCACATTGTTAAGTTTTCTGTAATCGACTACTAAACGCCACGTCTTCGCGCCATTATTATCTGTTTTCTTCGGGACTAACAGAACAGGACTAGACCACTCGCTCCTAGTAGGTTCGATTATTCCTTCTCGTAACATTTTTTCTATCTGTTTCTTTACCTCTCCCTTTTGAGAATAAGGTAATCTATAGGGTTTAACGTATATCGGTTCGGTATTTGGTTTCAAATTAATTTTTTGTTCGTATAAATTCGTTGTGGACAATTGGTCCCCGGGCAAATAAAATATATCCGGAAATTTCGCACACAATCTTTCAATTGACAGTCTCTCTTCGTCATTCAAATAATTTAAATGCAGCAAAGAAAATAACTCTTTTACTCTATCAGCGTTTCTGTCACACTTCTCAAACGCGCATATATTATAATCTTCTAAACGATGTAAAGTAGGCTCAATATTTTTTAAAGTAACGACTTTTTCTGTTGTATTTAATATCTTAATAGGTATTCTGCCATCCCGTGATGATACAATGGAATTTGCCATAAAAACTCCTTCGCAATATTCCCTTGACAAAACTACGCCGTCACCTATGAATGTCGTATAAATAAGATGAATAGATTCCGATCTCGCCGGTATAGTTAAACCAACATCATAAGTATGTCGCAAAATTGGTAAATATATTCTCTCATTATGTATATCTAATAATGATAACGTACTAGTTTCGTAATTCAATATCGCCGCAAACTTATTTAAAAAGTCACTACCAATAATACCACTTGCCCTACAAGGTAAGGTATGAAAAACAAAGAACTTGTGACTAAAAGTATTATGTTTTGCCTGTAAAGTTAAACAAACGTATCCAATCGCCTCTATATTACCACCAATACATTTTATAAGCGTCTTCTCTTTATGGATAGGAATATTATAAACATGTACGTGTTTATATTCTATAACTGAAATTGATGCGCCGGTGTCAAGTAACCAATCCAAAGTGCATGCATTGTTTAAACTAAATTTAATTGATGGAGAATTATGCTTACAAGTAAAAACACAAGGATTAGGAACGAAAAAACTTGTTTTCGTTAACTGAATTAACATTTGCCGATTGCGGGTGAGTGTCTGTTGAGTCTGTCAACGTATGTACGTGCTGCAAATGTGACCTTTGGTTACCAAAGTAACTATTATGATAGTACTTACCTCTATAATAAGAAGGCCTTGTCCTTGAACCGCCTCGGTTCCCTGGTGACGTTTGACTCCAACCTCGTCCATGGTTAACTGCATAACTTCCTCGCGAAAATTGGTTCGGCTTACCTCCAGGGGTTGCTGCTCCTCTACCACGATAATTGCCATTAAAATGAGTACGTCCTTGACCTCGTCTGTAATTAAAATTTTTATTAGGATTCATTGACAAAATACCGTTTGATGTGGAGGGCATGGACACTTCCTCGTCTACAGCGGCTTGTATGGCGTCCTTGATGCTGTCAAAATTACGAGCTGCGATTATGGTGCTAATCCTTCGATTGCGTAAGCCGTTCGCAAAGCGCTTTATAGCTTGCTGTTCATTTACGGGCTTTAGAACACTGTAATTGTTGTCATTGCCATTAGCTTGCGCAATCGTTAGATCGACGAATAATTCTGTAAGTTTTTGACCATAATCATTAATAGATAATTCATTTTGCATAAGACCTTGTAACTTAGTTTGCATAGTGGCAGCCGATTTCTTAGGTAACAAATGCTTTCTCATGTCATTTAATAACTCATCTAACGTAGCATAAGAACGATACAAACTCAATTTCGCTGAGTGATTCAAACGACTTTTCAATACAAAATTAATTAACTCAATTTTCGATTCATTTTTTAGAGTTGAGGCATAGTACTCGATGCCGTCTATTAAACTTTCGGTAGTAGAAGTTTTACCGTCTAACATTGGCAATAAGCTCAAAGCAATCTTCAAGTTAAATTCCATTGTTACAGATTTGTTTATCTCAGTACAAAGTTCAATCACTTTAGAATGTAAGCTTTTAAACATACTACAATAATTAGAAATTATTTTACACTCATCTTTTGCAATGAGACCTAAATTTATAGATTCATTTATCTTCTTTAACTTTTCATAAAATTTTACATTTATTAAATCTGCTTCACTTCGCTTTGCTACTAAAATATTACCTTTTCTACGACTTGGTCCGATTTTGACTAAATAAGTTTTTATACTCAATAACTCATCATATAATTCTTTCAATATAGCATGTCGTTAAAGTAAAAGAAATAATATTGTATAATAAAATTAATAAGTAAAATGTTTTCTATAAGCAAAACTCATACATACGAAGATATACACCTGTCAGGGGAGAAAAAGAAACCTGAATCGTACGTGTCCATTGTCCAACATTAGTCGTAGGTACCGATTACACATATAACGCACACTTGTCTCATGAATCGCACAGAATAACGTATTACCGCACTTAATACTGCTTTTTCTTTTGCACTTTTACCGCATTTTTGCACTTAATAACACTCATTTATTACCGCACTACCGTAAAATCGTAACGCCTTAGCCTTAGACGTTTTCTTCTTTGTTAAGGCCCTTACGAGCCTCGCGCCGAAATTGGGACAGCTGCCTCTGCCATGATCTCTGGTCTATCTCTCGCCGCATCCAATCAATATGACATTTACGGTATATCTTGAAAATACCAAAAAGTGCAGCACAGCTCAGTAATGTCGTAATCAGTATAAGCAGGATATTACTGATGCTCAGATGGTTCTCTAGTCGGTCTATGGTATTAACGTCACTTCCAGCTGCGTTTTGCGCCAGCACGAATTCTTCTTTTGTTTGACTACCACCCATCTTTTTGATAATCTATATTTTTGAAACTTTTTTAACAAAAAGAAGCACAAGCTTCGCGTAACGCGCAAATGTATGTCTCATGTTGATAGGCGATATTTAGTACTCGTGAGTGTTACCGGAGCCGGAACACCCATCACGCGCACGCGCTTTTATGGCAGGGTCGCCATGTATCGTTGGGAGTCTTAGTAATGAAACGAAGATGAAAGTTGGAACAAGACTGACTTTATTTCGTCTAATACATGGTTATATATTCTTACACACTAGCACATACTTACATCTACACTACACTTTCTTAGAAGAGAAAGTCCAAAATTTTTGTGATATTTCAGACCGCCTTTTCAATATTAATATACATTCAGCTTTTACTATAATGCGATACTGCCTTTTCGTCCCTAAATTTACTCATGCTCTAAGGTCATCTCAGTTTTCGAAAAATCTCTCCATTAGTCAAAATTGACAAAATCAAACAGAATACATTAAGGCAAATTTTAAATGTGGACTTGAACGACCGAGCTTGGCTTCAAGCTTCTCTACCTGTTCGTTTAGGCGGGCTCGGCGTTCGCAAAATTTCAGATGTCAGTTTACCGACTCTTTTTACTACATCTGTAAGTGTTGCAGAGCGCGCACGTTTGCTGGCTGTGGGAGAATGGGAATCTGGTTTATGGCTTCAAGCACTTCCATCGTCCAATACAGGTACAATTTTGGACGATACAACATTCCGCCTCGCCACCTGTCTTCGTTTAGGTACCCCTTGTGTTACTCCATATCGCTGTCATTGCGGAGAAGCCGTCGACAGCCTCGGCCACCATGGGCTGTCTTGCAGCAGAAGCGCTGGTCGTATTTCACGACACGCTCAGCTAAATGACATTATCCGTCGTGCTCTTATCACCGCCGGCGTACCAGCAGTATTAGAACCCATAGGCTTGGTACGTGACGATGGGAAGAGACCCGATGGTATGTCTATGTTACCTTGGAAAATCGGTAGGCCTTTGGTGTGGGATGCCACATGCGTCGACACCCTTGCGCCATCACATCTTCCGAGCACGGTGAGCTATGCCAGTGCTGCTGCTGTAGCGGCGGAAAACCTCAAACGGCGTAAATACAGTAATTTAATTGGTAATTACGTTTTCGAGCCGTTTGGGGTAGAGACGCTGGGTTCATGGGGTCCGGGCGCTCGTGCGCTTTTTAGAGATATATCTAAGCGGCTAATCGACGCTTCGCGTGACCAGAAGGCTGGACTTTTTTTGGCTCAAAGAATCAGCATTGCCATTCAGCGTGGCACTGCTGCCAGTCTTCTGGGCACACTCCCGGTCGACAGCGATGCTGAGGAATTTTACGACGCTGCCTAAACCGGCCATCCTTTTTTATTAATTTTTACAGTCCCATATTTTGTTACTCTTCATTTTGTTCTATTTATAAGTGGTTAGTTTTGTTAATATTAGTTAAGTTATAAATTATGATTGTTGCTTTCACTACCATGAATTATAAAAATCTTAATTTAAACATTCAAATTAAGTTAAACATACCAAAATAAAATAAAATACTGCAGTTATTAATGACACAATTAATGCTGTATTTCACATTTTTACACGTGTCATGGTTATTTTGTAAAGATTTCTTCATTATAAAACGCCGGTAATAATTGAAAACACACATCAAACAATTCTAAACCTAAATATATAAAACACAGCCTATTGTATAAAAGCCAAAGGGAACCAACTTATTACTCTCTTTAAATTTTAATCGTTGTAAAAAAACCTCTTTTCAAAACAGCATGATTACAAACTATTTTACTTAGCACTTGCTTACAGAGGGGTATAACAATAGTTATTTGTTTGCGGCCCCAAGTTTCATCCCTTACACAGTATAGCTCTTACTGGGTTCGTTCGCTCACTCATTCATTCAACTCCCTTTAGTGGTAAGCTGGGTAGTTCATTCGCGAGATAAGGGTGACTTTAGGATATATTTTGTAGGAAAACATTACTAGTTGTTTGGGTTAGGAGTTTTGGTGTGGAAATTTTACTAGTTACTTGGGTTACGTATTCTTGTGAATCTCTACAGTTAAGATTAATAACCGGTTAACAGCGATTTCATTTCTAATGGTTAGGATCAGAGTATACGATAGCAAGGTTATATTTTTTTTGTAATTTGTGTGATTATACAACACGTTTTAAAATATTAAGATTACATACAGTACTTATTTTGGGATAAAAGATACCCTATGCCCTTTTCTGTATCCCTAAAAACGTGTAAACGAAATTGCGTAATGATTGGTCGAGTAGCTAAACTGCGAAAGCATAACAAACAAAGCTCACATTTGCATTTATAATTAGTTAAGATATATGCGTCATAATGACCAGTAATTTGTGTAATTTATATCCAGCTAACTATTAGTTACGCCAGCGCCAGCCTAGTGAAAGACGGTAGGACTGCCATGCAGAGGTCTTGAGTTCAATCCCAAAGCAGTACCTATGACTTTTCGAAGTTATGAGCGGAATTAATAATTGATCCTATTTTCTGGATTAAAATCCCACTTTTCATACAGAAAAAATACTGTTTCCGAGAGATGGCTAAATATATTATAATTTTATTATACTACGTTTCAAAGACACAGCATGTTCAGTAGCACGAGGAATAAACGTTGATGCATTAAGAGGTATCAGGAATGAGACAATAGCTTTTGTTGTAACAACGGCTACCTTATATCGGATCACTCGGTACAATGTCCCTCCATCCTCAAACGGAGTAAGCAGGATGGCAGGAAGTAATTACACCACTGCTGTGCATTATATGAATGAGCTAGCAACATTAGAATAGGATGTATGAGGCAGTAATAGGCTAGTGGAACCGTTGGACTTCTACGCAGTGTTCTCGAGTTCGATGTTACAGCATGCACCTCTGATTTTTCGAAGCTATGTCGTGGCGCAGCTTGTCTCGGGTTCGAATCCCGGGTCGGGTCAATAAAAAGTTATCGGGTTTTCTGTTAAGAATTCTCAATAGCAGCCCGGAGTTAGGAAATTGGCGATGTTAGACACCCCCGTGCCTTGGAAAACACTTAAAGCCGTTGGTCCTGCGCCTGATCTCTCTCTGGTCGTGTCGGATTACCGTCCCATCGGATCATAAGAGTAAGGGAACAGAGAGTGCTCTTGTGTTTGCGCATACGCTTGTGCACTATAATATCTCCTGCGCAGATGGCTAGTCTCCGTTAAGATAGGCTGCCGTAACCGAAATTCGGTCTGGAGGACATTATTATTAAACTATTGAGTTGCGCATTGAGCAGCATACGTTTCGACACAGTAAAGCTGTGGTAGGGAGTACGGCTGTGCTAAACCGACACCCACTTGTGTCGCAATAAGCTTACTGGCGGAAAAGCTATTGTGAAATTGTACGCTTTATGCCAATCGGTAGCCCCCACACGTTGCGTCGCGTCGGCAGCGTTGTTGGTTGCTAAAGCCTACGTCATCAGCCGTCAGTTTACGAGAGCATCAGTCCCTTAGAGTTGTAAAAGAACACCGGTGACCAGACACAATAGGTTTTCCATCATGTCTCGCGTTCCAGGCATTGACAGGTTCATTGGCTAATTCCTGTCGCTTTAACGATAAAGAAATACATCGTGAGAAAACTTGCGTGTTAGGGAGATTTTCATAATATTTTCCAAGATACGTGAAGTCTGTTAACCCACACTGGGTCAGCATGGTGGACTATGGCATAACCTTCCAGATACTAAAGATCAATATCAAACAGGGTTGATATTATTGTATATGTACATATACGTATGTATAGTCTCACGTCTCACAGGGTCTGCCCATTGGCGTGAGCTCTACATAATATGTAGACCAAAGATTTAAATCATAAATGGGAACTTACAAGAAAATTTTCCACTACATGCGGGAGTCATACACACAACATTTACATGCTAGAGAATGACAGTGAACAATTTTCAATATAAGTACATACATACATAGATTCACGCCTGTTTCCCAGAGGGGTCGGCAGAGACTACGGATTTCCATTTGCTACGATCCTGACACGCTTCTCTGGCTTCATTCACTTTCATCACATTCCTCATACACGCCCGTCGGTTCAAGGCGCTCTTAACCTGGCCTTTGTCCAGAACGCCTCCGATCTGATCAAGAAACGTTCGCCTAGGTCTTCCTCTTGCGACTTTTCTATTCACACTAGCCTTATAAACTTTCTTAGTCAGTCTTTCCTCGTCCATTCTTTCTACATGCCCAAACCAGCTTAACATACCGTTTTCTATTCTTGTCACTATATCCACTATATCCAATATAAGTGAGCTTGATAATACTATCACTACATACATAAAACAAGAGCAGCGATAGCTCAGTGGGGAGACCAACAGACTGCAATGCAGAGTTCTGACTTTCGGAAGTTATATGACTTTTCGAAATTATGTGCGTATTGATTGACAATAATCGCCTGCTCCGTGCCTCGGAGAGCACGTTAATCCGTCGGTCCCGGCTGCCATGAACATCTGTGGCAGTCGTTATTGGGAGAGTGTCGACAAAAAATATTCCACTGGGTCGAAGTGTCGCCGGTTTACACTGACTGGCCCCCACATAAGATATATACATACATAAAACAAAGTCCACCGCTGCGTCTGTCTGTCTGTTCGTAATAAACTCAAAAACTACCGAACGTATTTTCATGCAGTTGCTGCAATTGTTATATGTTGTGCTGAGTTTGTGTACTTTTTTGTACGTTGGTTCAATGTTTGAAGAAGTTGTCTTTTCAAAATAAATAAATATTTAATTTCAGAAAAACGTTTGTCTAGAAAATTCATTAACCGTTTTGATGCCGGAACGTCGATATACACTAGAGATAAGATTTTTTCATTGTCTGATTTTTCTCGCCAGATAAAATGTTAATAATGTAAATAGCTGTTGTCGCATAAATATTCTGTGTCTAGTACAATAATGTATTTTATTCCGTATCCCGTAAAGTTCATAATCAATTAGCACAAGGCACGAGGTGTTTTATCTTAATATTGCATATTATGTATTAAAATTATGTTACATGTCATAATGAATGTAGGTATATTATGTAAGAAATTGCAGATTTTCTTCATCTAATGGCGTAACTCCCAGACTACAATGGCTATATGGAATTAAATTGTTATTTCGAGAATACTAATATTTTGAATACATAAATGCTAGAATTATATGGGTTACAAATTATTAGTAGGTTTGTTTTTTACCTGCTACAGCCAAATAAAATAAATATTTTTCGACATTCGCAATTTGTTCAGAAACGTAGCAAAATATTATGTAGCGACAAAGTACATAATTTCACGTAGAGGCAAATATTAAATGCTTGTTTTAGAAATAGGTTTACATCGGTAATGCAATGGGTGGATTTTGAAACCACGACATCTCGATCGCAAGTGCGATGCCTTATCCATTGGATAGTCCAAAATAATATATTATTAATAACGTGTTTTATTTATTTGCCTCACAAAACAAGTTACAATCAAAGATAAACAAGGTATAGAATATACCTACAGTATATAGTGAAAACTATGTGTGCAAAAAATATCGACTGCATGGATGCCGGATGGCGTAGTGGTTTAAGGGCATTGCCCAATGACCTTGAAGATCTGGGCTTTGCAGTCCCGAGTAAGCGTCACGGGCGTAGCGGGGCTGCTTGGCGGGGACTTTTGTAAAGATTCGGGTTATTGTTGATTATTACAAGTTTTAAAACAAATAATTGAAAATAAATAATACACATTGTTAAATAGGGTATTACATATTATTTAGTATAAATTTCATACAGAATATCTCAGCCGTTTTATAGAAAATTTTATATTTAGTTTTAAAACGACCTACTTTTTTAATTTTTTTTGGTAACATTTGGACAAATTAATGTAAATTTTAATCAATACGATGTTTTCCCATATAATCTAGTTTACTTGTGTATTTTTTTATGGTAAATGCATAGAAGGATTCATCTACCAACTTCTTTAAGCCGAGCGTGTTTTTAAGGTTTGAGTGATGCAATCCCCTTAAGTCACAAATGGTTGTTCCGAGCCTCGATATACTTTGTGTCCGTGGTTTAAATGTTTGTAGAATACCCCGCGAGAGACACAGGAATTAAACCTAGTGCGGGAGCAGTCTTTAAAAAAAATAGTCACCATTTTTTTTATACAATTTCTGTTGTATGGTTGTTTAGTGTCTTTTCGATTTAAAGTTACATCTCTAGCAATGCAATTGTATCAACACACAAAATCTACTGTACAAAAATTTAATGCGTTTGTTCCAGTTGTATTGCTGAAGGTTTATTTATTTATTTATTTATAAGGATCGCCAACAAATAATACACAACTCTTACACTTAAATTAAAGGTGTCACAATAATACATGCCTTTCATTGCTGCTCATTCTGTTATAGGCAACCACAACTAACAAACAAGGTTAAATGTAAAATCTTGATCATCATGCTAATCCTACTAATATTATAAATGTGAAAGTTTGTGAGGATAGATGAATGGATGAATGGATGGATGAATGGATGGATGGATGGATGGATGGATGGATGGATGGATGGATGGATGGATGGATGGATGGATGGATGGATGGATGGATGGATGGATGGATGGATGGATGGATGGATGGATGGATGGATGGATGGATGGATGGATGGATGGATGGATGGATGGATGGATGGATGGATGGATGGATGGATATCCATAAAACCGGATGATTATCACTCTTTTACGAAAAAACTACTGAACGGATTTTGATAAAACTTTATCGTATTATTGTATATATCAGAATAACATATATGCTACTAAAATCTATCTAAACATAAATCTACATTGAGACGAATGAATCTGCGAGCAAAATCTAGTGTTCCATATATGTATTATATTTCCAATTGATTACCTTCTTCTCTCTTAGCCTTTATTATTCCCAAGTCACTTGGGGTCGGCTTTTCTGGTCTAACCGGATTTGACTGGATATCAGTTTTGCACAGAGCGGCTGCCACCTGACCTCCTTCCTCCTTCCTAACGATACCCTAAGGCTAGACCAGAGTCAGGATATTAGAGGGTACTGACTTTCCCAATAACGACTGCCATAGATGTTCATGGCAGCCGGCACCAACGGCTTAACGTGCTCTCCGAGGCACGGAGCAGGCGATAATTGTCAATCAATACGCACATAATTTCGAAAAGTCATATAACTTCCGAAAGTTAGAGGCGCGCGACGTGGGTTCGAACCCGAGACCCTCTGCATTGCAGTCTGTTGGTCTCCCCACTGAGCTATCGCTGCTATTCTAATTCTATTCTAATTCTAATCTAATTGATTACCGTCGAACAATATTAAAGTAAATTATATTTAAACAGTAACTACTGTTACAAATTAGTTTATTATTCAGTTTCTAATATCTCGTTGACTGCACCTACCAACAAATTCCAAGTTTACGATAAAACAGGCAAAAACTATGAATAAAAAGACTGCAATGAAAGGAACTTAAAAGTAAATATTTATATTTAAAGTAAATTCACATGCTATTGCGCCGGCGATTTTTTAAATGTTAGTGACGTCATATTTGCGTTGCGCCGGCGATTTTACTTATGTTAATGGCGTCATATTTGCGTATGTCTTGTTATAAAAAAAAGAGACAACAAATTGTTTTAAACAACACACGTTTTAGATCACGAGTTAGGTAATTAAATTAAATCGTTATATTATTTTTAACAAGAAGCTCATTAAAATTTATTATTGTAGTTTTAAAACGGTATTTTATTTCTTATTAAGCCTTGTTAACAACAATGAAAATGGCGTAGCGGCTTAAACGGTTGCCGCGACTACGACGAGTGTTAGGGGTTCGATTCCCGTACGATACGGGTATTGTGTGATCTACAAATTTTTATAACAAGTCTGGAATTTTTTGCCGTAGTTTGTATGTTTGTAAATTCCTTTATTTTCTAACTAGCTACTAACTATACTACCTTATCGAGTGAAAAAATTAATAGGTAATGACAACGCAATATAAAATATCTTCATTACACTTTGTGTTGGTTGTTGTTTGAGTTCATATATAGAAAATAAGAAGACATGTCGCACTCTTAATAAAACAGCGACTTAACTCGAAATTTGAAAGTAAGGCAATTTGAACTCTAATTGTATATGTTAAATTTTAATATTATATTTGTGTTAAATCTTTGCAATAGAGTTCAAATTTGTTTAATCCAAAATACTGAGATAAGTCTCTGTTTTATTAAGGATGCGATGTGATACGATGCAAAGTGATGACTCAAAATCGTTCCCCTTGGCACGTATTTAGTGGCCCTTAACCAAAATTGGTTTAACAAAGTCCCTTGCAAAACATTTTAAGCGCAATCTCAGCCGAAAGACGTCCACTGCTGGATATAGCCACCCTCAAGGTTTTCCACACAGATCGGTCTTGGCCACCTGCATCCAACCGCTTCCCGCGACCTTTACCTGATCGTCAGTCCACCTTGCCTACCTTTACTGCGTTATCCGGTGTAAATAAATGTAGTTATTAATAATTAAATAGTTTGGGTACTAGGTTTTACGTCCATTTCTATAAAAGTAACATAACATCTTGTTTAAAATAAAATAAGGCAGTCAACAAATTATTGACAAAGGAAACACTTGAATTACCGATGCCACCTTGTTACAAAATATATACGAAAAAAATATCCGTTTCTCTAAAACAACATGGTTCTTAGCGCTGTATCTATTACAAGTAGAATCTTTGATAGAGAAAATCTAAAGTACATTTGTACTATAACTTGAAATTAACACCGCAGTATAAGTACAATTTAAAAGTAGCACAGTCAAGACAAACGGCAAACCTTTATACCTAAATTGTGTGCGATTTACACTAAGTGGGCTGGACGGAAGGCATTCTGGGCTCACTGTAACCGTTTATGACACTCCAACAGCCTTTCAAACGAATTTTAACTTTATCAACATGTAGTATAAGGTTGAATTTAGTTAGAAGGCGAGTTGAAGATGGAAAAGTCTAGCGAGTTGTACGGGTATTGTCGCTGTTAAGAGGAATCTCGTGTCGTTTGAGTCAGATAAAATGTTTTCGGTCTGAGGCCTAGAGTTCTTTTAGTTAGTTTTGAGAAAATACATAGTTCTAAAATCTGTTTGTTTTTAAGGCAGTTGAAATAGTGGTTATGTATAAGTTAGACTTGCAAATCCACTTTACAGCGAGACTTGATATTGCCTCTCCGCTCATTTAAATGTAGGCTATGTCAATTTTCTATTCATCGGGAACAACCTTTTTCTGGACGAAAGATTATTAAGAAGAAATTTTATGGTGATCGATCGAGTAGTTAATGCGTGAAAGACATAACAAACAAACTCACATTGGCATTTATAATATTAGTAAGTATTTAGAACTTAGTCTTATAAATTCACTTTATAATTTACGTTAGCTTTCATCTCCAGCTGCGATTGAGTTAAGGAAATTAGATTTAGAAGTTACTTAGCGATGTTTAGTGTAGCGTGATCGATTTTATTTTTGAATGGGTTTCTGATATTCAAGGTTATTTTCAGGTCTGGAATTGACGCCACAAAATGAAGCAATTTTACGCTTTTTTGCTTATAATATTTATTTATAATTATGTACACTGTCTAGTCAAAATCGGTTCAATAAAATCTCATGACAATAATTAAAAACAATCTTCTCCCTTAGCCTTTATTATTCCCAAGTCACTTGGGGTCGGTTTTTCTAGTCTAACCGGATTTGACTGGATATCAGTTTTTACACGGAGCGGCTGCCACCTGATCTCCGCAACCCGAAGGCTAACGATACCCTACCCTAAAGCTAGACCAGTGTCAGGATATTAGAGGGAACTGACTTTCCCAATAACGACTGCCATAGATGTTCATGGCAGCCGGGACCGACGGCTTAACGTGCTCTCCGAGGCACGGAGCAGGCGATAATTGTTAATAAATACGCACATAATTTCGAAAAGTCATACAACTTCCGAAAGTCAGAGGTGCGCGACGTGGGTTCGAACCCGAGACCTTCTGCATTGCAGTCTGTTGGTCTCCCCACTGAGCTATCACTCGCATATAGCTATATATCGCAATAATTAAAAACAATAAAAAAATTAAAATGTTGTTTATTATCATATTTTTTAAGCCATTTTATAATCAGTAATTGGGGTAGTCCTTTTAAGTAAACATTATCAGTATTAGGAGACTCCGCTCTTCACGATACAGTAATAATATAATTGCACAAGCTTCACAATATTTAAACAAATGGTTAAAAAGCCCAAAAAAATGAATGCCCAATTGTTCGAATAATAGCAGACGAAAGCTCTTTCCATATTTATTAAGCCGTTTATTAGTTTAATTAATAACAAAATTAATATGATTGTTCCAAGTGATTAGAACATTTTCGGCACCAGATTTTTAACGTCCGTTATTATGCAAGTAACATACATTGTTTAGTTTAAAATATAATTGTACCTTATATAAAAATATTGTTCAGTTATTCTCAAACATCACAGACGCCAGAGATTTCCTTTCCATCTCGCACAAAGTCTGAACAAACAAATCTAAATGCATTTTCCAATAATATCGATAGCGTCGCGGACGGAGTTTAGACAGTTGAAACTGTTCTGAATGCTTTGATAAGTCTGTAGACAGACCTCCGTGTTTTATCTTGCCATTCAAACTGTGAGTTTAGACGCTTACAGCCACAAAGTGAGAACATGCTGAAATCACGTCTGTGGTTTTTATATTTCGATATGAATTCGTTACTAATACATACGTTATTAAGTTTTAAAATCCATATTTTTCGTTAAGTTTCCGATTTTAATCAATCAATACTAATATCATAAATCTTTTATTTTGCTTATCAATGTTATTGTTATGAACCCGAGACCTGTAGTAGGAGGTAGTTAATAATTGATACTAAGATAGCAAAACTCGGTGCTCATAATGAATAATGATTTACGATTTAATAAATAAAATTATACTAATATTTTAAAATGTCGATTTCGATAAATGATACTAATATTTTAGTTCTTCTTTAAATTAAGAACGTAGCTCCTGCCGGTGGAGTACCTAATCACCACATACAAAAATGTCTGTGTTCTGCGTTCCTTTTAACCTCTTGATACTACTCGATTAATATATATATTATTTATAAAAATAACCGATTTTAATAATCGATACTAATATCGTTTTAGAGAGTATGACTATGTCGATATAATATGTCTATCTCTAATAATATCGGTATCGAATATCGTAAATAATGCTAGCAGTGGTGAGGTGAGAGCTGACGCAGTTTGACCGAAATTCAAAGTTTAATTGGAAATTCAACTGTACCTACCTTTTACTTATAGGTCATTGAACTCATAACATACTTTTATATATTTAAGGGCCAGATCCAAAATTTAAGAAACGAGTCTTTAGCTACGAACTGTAAAATTTTGACTTTTTTCATAGAATATATGTCGAATACTTTCTCTCATGGGGAAGAGGCCCGTGCCCAGAAGTGGGACAGTTCAATACAGGGCTGATATGTTATCTGCTGGTAATAATACGCGTTACCTGTATATATGTGCTGGGCGTAAGATGGTAAAGCATACTGTAGGATACACACACTAATATTACATCATACCTCGGTGTCCAAGCGGTAGTGTATGCGACTGCTGTGTATGAGGTCTCGAGTTCAAATCCCGAGTCAACAATCACGAGCTAACAAAAAGTTATTGTGATATTTTGACAAAAAAACCATAAGAAGAATATTATTTAGTCTATCAGACATCATATAATCTATATATTAATATATAATAGTTTCATTACTGTATATTAACTGTCGCTATGCTGGACTCGGGCCTCTTCTTAGTATGAGAAAAATTAGACTAGACTGCACCACGGTGGTCCAGATGTTTGAAGCCAACCCACGGCTTCAAACATCTTATAGAACGTAATATATATGCAAGATACCTCACGATGTTTACCTTCATCATCAAGGTGAACGATAATTGACTATTTAATATGCAGATTACTTCGAAAAGACAGATGCTGCCTGGATATCGGAATCGAAACCTCTGCTCGGTAGTCCAAAGGTTTCCCACTAAGCTATCGCTGCTTCTTTCATTTATAATATCAGCCCTATATTAAACTGTCCCACTGCTGGGCTCGGACCTCTTCTCAGTGTGAGAAGGGTTAGGCCATAGTCCACCACGCTGGCCCAGTGCGGGTTGGCGGACTTCGCTTATTTTCGAGAACTCTCAGACATGCAGGTTTCCTCACGATGTTTTCCTACACTGTTAAAGCAAGCGGTAATTAACAATTTAATACGCACATAACTTTGAAAAGTCAGAGATGCGTGCCCTGGAATCGAATTCGAGATCTCTTCGTGGCTATCCAACAATCTCCCATTAAATTATCGCTGCACCATACGCGCTTTACGTAAAGAAATTACCCAGTGGTTTTTAAGCATAATGCTCTCATGGAGGAGTGAGATTTGGCATACCTGGTTAAAGTTATATGGAGAAAGAGTGCAGAAAGCTGAAATATTCATATATATCACAGGTATATAATGAAAACAAAGATGTGATAAAATCCCTAAGAGATTTGATCAAAGCACAGTGGATATTGAAATAAGAACACGATTTTATCATTTCCGTTAGCAAATTACATTCACTCTTAAATTTCCCATCGCTGCATTCCTGAGAACTTGCTCGGTAAAGCAATTGATGGAATTTTTAAAATGAGATACTGTGCATCTTAGTTTAGGTACATCAGCTAGATCCTAACTAATATTATAAATGCGAATGTTTCTTCGTTTGTTTGTTACTCTTTCACTCCATAACTACTCGATCGATAACCATTATACCATATCGCATACACAAAAACATGTTGAAAAGGGTACATGCAGTACCTTTCCTCCGAAAAAATCATTTCGCGGGAGAATCTAAATATATACATACATACATAGATTCACGCGTGTTTCCCAGAAGGGAAAATCTAAATATAACAAATAATATTTAAGATGGCGTATACTCCACCGTTAAAGCAACGGTGCACGTTAACGGTGAAGGAAAACATCGTGAGGAAACCTGCATGTGTGAGAGTTCTCCATAATGTTCTCGAAGATACGTGAAGTCTGCCAACCCGCACTAGGCCAGCGTGGTGGACTATGGCCTAACCCTTCTCACAGTGAGAAGAGGTCCGTGCCCAGCAGTGGGACAGTTTAATACAGGACTGATATTATTATATATTATATATACTCCACCGACAAGAGCAAAGCTCTTAAGTAATAATAAAGAAGAATTTTTAAGCATGTCGGTATTCCCAAAACTAAAGTGCTAGAATTGATAGATATTTTAGATTGTAACAGGACAGAAAAACCAAACCCATTTGTTCACAAATAATGACATATAAAAATACAATAAGCAGTGTTATCGTTAATAGCGATCGGTTATATTATGTAAGTAATTAAGTAATCAATTTGTATTGTTGTTGTCCGTACTTGTTAGGTACACATACACAAACCTAGAGAAAATTAATTTAAATATATTATCTTTCGCTTACTTTTTTATAAGGACTATTCACTACTAAGGTCAGGACTCCTAGCCATAGGAGAATTTATAAACGTACAATAACGAACATAAAGTATGTATATCCAGACACAGAATAGATATACATATGATTATGAATCACACAAATTTGTCTCTTGTAGGATTCGATTTCAATCAGTGCAGCGGTGGTCGCTTGCCCGTTATACTGTTCTATGACACCCTGTCGAAAGAAACACCTTTAACCCGTAAGTTATATTCTTGTCGATTTTTCAAACTCCTTGCGAAAGATAATAATAACATGTCCTACGGATCGAATTTCAGTCAAAGCCGACAAATCTTGACGGTGAAGAGCTTTGTAAGAAGTATTATAATGCACAAATGTGGAAGGAAACACGAGTGTTCTCTCTCTCTCTCTTAGTCCAATGGGATGACAATTCTATATGATCGAAAAGAGATGAGGTGCAGGACCAACGGCTTCACATGTTTTTAGAGGCGGATCGAATCTGGTATACTCAAAACGCCTGATTTCGCTAACAGCCTAATTACGACCAGCTATTGAGTCTTGACTAGTAGAAAATAGTGATGTACGAGTCGAGTTATTTGATTTGAGTAACTCGAATCAAACCGTAAAAGAGTCAACTCGGGTTCAGTTTTTAACAACTCGAATCAACTCGGTCGATCGAACGCACACCCCACGGGCGGCGTGCGCGGGGCCTCACGAGTTGACGAGTCACACCGCGCGACCCGCGCGCGCCGTTCAATGTTGCATCATGCACATGCATTGCATCTCACTCAACTCGATGCGAGTTGAGTGAAATAGAACTCGGGCTGCCGATTGAGCTACATTGTTGTAGGCTTGTATTACTTGTATTTAGCGTAGCGGCTCAGGCTACAAAAACAGAAACTTTCTTTGTTTGTAGTCGATTCTCAATTCGAAGTTTCGAGTTGCGAATCGACTCCAGTAGCCATATCACATCAACAATTCAACATCATTATTATTCCTACCTATCAGCCTTGAGTCGAGATGAGTCGAGCTCCCCGAATCCCCTCTCTTTCCCTACAGGAGACACCGTTTTGAGTCAACTCGAGTTGCGACTCGAGTCAGGAGCCACATCAACTCGAGTAACTCAAGTCAAAAAAAAAAACAACTCGTCCCTTCACTTGTAGAAAAGCGCAATGCTCTTGTTCTGATCTAAACATTTGGAAGCACTTACGCTAAATAACTGTGGTAGAGGCTATTGAGGCAGTCGTATTCTACAGAATGTGATGTCAGCAAGAAACCGAGTTATCTCGGTTTCTTGTATTGGTGACGTTATAACGCGTTTGTTTCAGAGTTGGAATTGCGCAAGTTCTAGCCATTAGTGCTAGCGTCCATAGTTTACGGTAATAAGTTAGTGGATTGAAATGAAATTGGAGAGTTCCATCCAAATTCACGTGGATTTACAGAACATGTTTCAGAATTCTCAATACGCTTGGAATATTCTCGATGGTGCTGCACTCTGTTGCCTATATTGCTGCACTCTGTTGTCTATATTGCTAGTAGATGTTAGACTATGCGTAGATCCGGTGGATATTTAGATCTGCAACATGTTAAAATTATGACTTCCTATGCTATCTATCAGAAATGTTCATGATAATCACAATCGCGAAATTTATGAGCTCTGTAGTGCACACGGGTGTGAGTTTTGGGTCGTCCATCTATAGGGACTATCATAGTTATAGTTATGTTGATTAATCTCGAGTATCTCTTTCTGTAGATGAATAGCTTTTGTCTGTGACTCTCTCTGCATTGACTTCAGTTGCAAGTTACTTTTTGTTATATCCCGAAATCGAAGATTCCTGAAATTAATAAGTGTAATAACCTACATGTCAAATCTTAAGTTTTAAATGATATATTTCTATATTATATTATTTAATACACATTAAATAACATAATATACAAGGCAGCTGTAAGCAAAAATGTTCTTTAGCAGCCATGGTCACGGGGAGACTCTCCTGGCTGCTGAAAAGCTACCGAAACGTCGGGGAAAGTTAATGTAACACTTTCTAAATTATGTAATAAAGTGTAAAATAAACAACGCGATAAAATTCTTATATAGTAGTTTAATTTCAATTAATAACATTCGCGTAAACAGAAGACAATTGCTCTTTATTCTTAATCTTGTGGACATTTTGATAAAACCTAATTAATATTATAAATGCGAATGTAGGTTTGTTTGTTTGTTTGTTACGATTTCACGACTTTTACCTACTGGACCGATGATCATCAAATTTCGCATACCCGATGTCAGGGGTACAGTAAAAAACATAGCGTACCTTTTATCCAGAAAAAAGTGGTGCTTATCTAATCTAACCTACACTCACACGATTGAACCGCGGGCACAATCTATTACATAATCTATAAAATCATAATCTTTCCAGGGGTAACAGCCCATCCGAACAGCTGGATGATAAAAAATCTGTCAGTATGTATCTTATGTGGGGGCCAGTCAGTGCAGACCGGCGACACTTCGACCCAGTGGGATCTTTTTGTGTCGACACTCTTCCAACAACGACTGCCATAGATGTTCATGGTAGCCGGGACCGACGGCTTTACGTGCTCTCTGAGGCACGGAGCAGGCAATAATTGTCAATCAATACGCACATAATTTCGAAAAGTCATATAACTTCCGAAAGTCAGAGGTGCGCGACGTGGGTTCGAACCCGAGACCCTCTGCATTGCAGTCTGTTGGTCTCCCCACTGAGCTATCGCTGCTTAATCTGTCAGTAAGTGGCTTCTCTTTTTATATTAAGTAATTACTTCAGCATCACGGAGTTTCCAAATAACTCTCATGTCATATATCGAAACTGTCACGACCCATGTAAGTGTATGACGCGTATAAAAACCTGTATAACAGTTTATCATCGGCAATTCCTTCTAAATTAAATTTACCATATTCAATACATACTACAGCTGCATGCTTCGCAGAATTTATACAACAGCAAAGAACAGCATGTTGTAGCTTTACGTTAAAAATTCATCCAATTTTGGTGCCAAAATGTGTCTCTATTTACTGCCAAAACAATCAGATTAATTATGCATACGCACAATAACTAGTGCGTTACCGAATTTCGTTTCATTTCAAATACTTTGGTAACGGAACAATTGAAATTGTTGCACCGAAACGTACAAAATGGCGAACCATTAATTTTCAATTTGCACTTCACTCTGGCACTGATATAGGTTTAATAGATGTGAATATTTTTATTTATTTATTTATGTAGTTTTGTGTGATTTCTGTTCCATCGGACTATACCTAAAAGTATAGTATAAAAGTAGAGCAGCGATAGCTCAGTGGGGAGACCAACAGACTGCAATGCAGAGGATCTCGGGTTCGAATCCACGTCGCGCACCTCTGACTATCGGAAGTTATATGACTTTTCGAAATTATGTGCGTATTGATTAACAATTATCGTCTGCTCCGTGCCTCGGAGAGCACGTTAAGCGGTCGGTCCCCCCTGTCATGAACATCTATGGCAGTCGTTATTGGGAGAGTGTCGACACAAAAGATCCCACTGGGTCGAAGTGTCGCCGGTCTGCACTGACTGGCCCGACCATAAGATAAGATAAGATACCTAAAAGTAGAAGTACACTCATGTTTGTACACATACTCACTTGTATATAGTGCACAATTATTTTAATGCCAGCAATGCGGCCTCGAAGGCGTAGTAGTTAGTATGACCGACTGCCTCGTCTGAGATCGCGGGTTCGATTCCCGCACAAGTGAAACATTTGTGTGCATGAACATGGATGTTTGTTTAATCTGGGTATATCTATGTATAATACGTATATATTTCCAAAAAAAGTATATGTGTATGTTTATCCATTGTCTAGTATCCATAGTACAAGCTCTGCTTAGTTTGGGTTAGATGGTGTTGTGTGTATGTGATAGAATATTATTATTATTATTAATGATAATGATATCCATTATGCCAGAATTTGGATGGCGGTTCTAGGTGTTGTGGGTGCAAAACCCACACGGGCCAAAAAAAATTGTAATTTACAGATAGTTGTTCACATTCTGGGGTTATTTTAGTCCGTTGTTTTAATACCTGTAAGTTCGCCGCGACACAGGGTTTATTCCTATTGCGGTGGTAGATATCTATTAAAAAAAATGTTACTATTAAATCAAATATATTTTTACTGCAACGAACTTTCTAGTAACTTTAAGTATTTTAACAGCTTTTAAGGTTCTAAGAAATATGAGAAATAGGTTACTGTTTATGGCAAAAGATATAATATACGTCATCTAAACTAATTACTATGCCCACCGTGTTACAGTTTCCACACTATCTCCACAAAGCTTGAACTACACCATAAGCTTAAAGACCTGATAAACGATGTGTATGAGGTGAATTTTTAGTTCTTACCTTTTCATTTAAAGGAAAAGCTACCTTACCATAAAAGGTTTAAGATTGCTTTGACTTTGAAAGTTTATGTGTGGGTATTTTGTAAAGAAAACTCAGTCTTGGAAAATGGGCGATAGTTTTTTTTAGTTTACGAGGTACTATATCCAAAAAAACGACTGCATCGTTACCTTGATCGTTGCGGGAATCAAGCTAAGGTAAGTCTTTAATGGTACATTAGTCGAATATATAAATTGGTATGTAATGCAATCGATCTGCTGGTTGTTATAGCTGGTGATATTAACAGCAGTTTAAGGAGACATTGGCTAAGTATTCATAAACCAGCTGCCAGGATTGTGTCCGTTCGCCCGTGTTGATGGTGTATGTGGTTGTTACGCTGCCCTTGTGGGCGTGGTGATATATTAAATAATTATGTTGCTACTTATGTTCTTTAAAAATTTCGAAGTAAACATTTATTATTATAATTAAAGGAGATATCATTTAAATTAAGTGAAACATAGTAATATCGCTGCGGAAGACTAAAGCAACGTTTCTGTCAAATGACTTCTAAGCTATTCAAGATCCCAGGCAAATAATATAAATAATCGTGTGCTGTGTTGTGTGAGTCGTATTTCCAAAGTCCCTTAAAGAGTTGCTTGGCTGTAAGTACAAGATTTAGTTGTCTTGCCATCGCGCAGCAAGATTTGAGACTCTTTTACGCAGGCGTCGCACGCTTAATACTGGTGATATAGTTAGCATTTATTTATTATTATATTCGCCATTGTCATACTAATTTTACTATAACATTTAAATGTTTGTGAAGATTTTTTAAAGGTTTCTCACTCAATCAAACGTAAAGTCTTTAGCCGAGGATTTGGAAAAATTGTCACACAGATAAACAGTGTCTTGGATTAACACTTGGCATAATTTTTATTTAGATGTGTGTTCTCGTGGGCAAAGCCGTAGGCAAAAGCCAGGTTAATAATAAAATTAGTTTTGGAGTCTTCTAGTAAGCGTACATCTCTGTGCAATCGAAATAACTGTAATCGTCATAATTTGCGTCGCGAATCTGAATTTTCGGTAAATAGCCGAACATCGGCAGACCAGTAATTCGGTGTTAAATCGTAACAATTTATCGCTATTTGTATTAGCGCTGTATTGAATTGGTAATTTATTTCGACATATTCTGTGGTTGTAGCACCTACCCCTAATATATTGCTGCCTGTGTTTGATTTTGTGCAATATTTTGCACGCTACAGCAAATAACATTCCGAAAAGTATATTTGTGAAAATATCATCGAAATTGGTTGCAAAATTAAATCATTCTCGCTATCTCTCATACGCTTGCACTTTGGCATAATACGACACAATGTGTGATCATGCATTATTTTCCGTCATTAAAAAATATCTTACAACTACCTGATTTATAAGTCGTTTAAATAAGGTATAACGAATTTTGAAATTCGCTACACATACCCTAGCTTTTTAATAATATTTAACGAAGGTGAATTACTCATGTTTTGTGGAAAAATATAAAAATTCTTTCGCATCGCTGTAGATTAATAGCATTCCGAGAAGATTAACAGCTTTGTCACTTTACATAAATTACTGCATTTCTACGATGCATACTTGTAATTTTTTACTGTCAATATTCTTTAGTGGCTGGCGCAGTGGTGGTAAAGGTGACTGCTCTGCTATGGTCTCGCTATCCTTTCTAGGATTTGACAAAGTAAACATTTCTCAGAAACAGCAAGGAGTCTGGAGCTGTGACCAGTAAGCTCGCTCTCTTTTTACGTGGGTTAAAGACATCGCTGGCAAAATATGGATTGATAATTCTTAAAAAAAAGCTCCCGCATTATGAATAATTCTTGTGTCGCGGGGGACTTTCCAAACATTCAAACAACGGACACAAAGAACATCGAGACTCGGAGCAACTATCTGTGGATCACACAATTTTGTGTGGGGATCGAACTGTCAACACATAACGCAGTAGCAACGGCAAAGCAACCATAGAAACGACTACGCCATACGTGCAGGCAGTGCTTCGGGGATAGATGTGTCAGACTGCTACATGTATGTATGATGTAGCTTTTAATATACATTGTAATAAACTATTTATTGTATCAATATACTTTGTAAAGAGAAAAATAAATAAACTATTATTATTATTATGTAGGCAATAATATATTGCATACTGTTCGATTAACTATGAAACTATTTATTAAAACGTTTAAAGATCAATCTAATTTAGTTGGATAATCAAGCTAAATTGAATTTTAACACCTCAACACATGCTATATATAGCTTAGAGTAATTTTAAACGGATTATAGCGAAGATAATAGAAACGTTTTTTAGTTTTCTCACAGTTATTATACGTCAATACTATAAATAAGAACGATTCGCTAAATAATACTCACTAAAGGTCCAACAAAACGACAAGTTGTATCTATGTTCAAGGATAAAAACAACTACATGCACTAGAATATAATTATTTATTAAGTTTTACTAATTTGAAAAAAATAAGTAATATTTCATGTTAATATTGCAAAATCTATCGACGATATAATTCAATTTTAATATACAAAATCTTAAGATAGTAATAAGAATACAGGTGAGTTTGATTTTATATTTTATGTATTTGTAACGAAATAAGATAGGTACCACAATAGCCCCTTGAGGTACTCCATAAATGAAACTTGTTTTTAATTACTATGAAATACGAGAATTGTGTCATTGTGGCTGGCTTTGCTTAAGGTATCATTTCAGGTGCCAAGTTTTCTCTATAATATAAACATTAGATTTATTTATTTAGTAAGAACTTTTTGCCCGCGACTCCGTACGCGTGAAAACTGGATGTAGATATCTCTCTATAGTTTTCTTTATTTGCATGTATGTATGTATGTGAAGAAGCTGATCTTTATATATAATACTCAACTTCTAGGTGGCGTATCAATATAAAACATGCAACAGACTTTATGTTAGATCTCCAGCAATATAACTGTAAAAATCGCATATAATTTCGTCAAGTACTTTTTGCGTCATACGCGTACAAAGATACAGACAGGGAAATAATAATTTAAGAAACAGTTGTTTTGGCTTCTATACCTCTTATAAAAAACACATATTTTTCTTAAATATTTTCTATGTTCAGACATCAACTAGTTACAATTTTATTATAAGTGTATACTTATAATTAAATTGTAACTAGTTGATGTCATGTAAGATTTGATTGTAAAACTAAAGATTTATTTATGTATATAAATGAATCCTTAGTTTTACAATCAAATCTTAACACTTACATATACTAATATTATCTTATAGCTTGATTATGTATGTGTGTGTGTGTGTATAATGCATAATGCATCCGAATCGGTTAATTAATTAAACAAATACATGTTCGTACCTGCCACGCGTCCGTTATCCGTGTCACAATTACTTACAGTTCATCAACCATTGATATTGCTATGTTATTTTATATTATATATATATTATATATTTCTGAATTTATAATATATATATAACATTATATATTAGCTGCTTCAGAAATTATATATTTCTGAAGCAGCGATAGCTCAGTGGGGAGACCAACAGACTGCAATGCAGAGGGTCTCGGGTTCAAACCCACGTCGCGCACCTCTGACTTTCGGAAGTTATATGACTTTTCGAAATTATGTGCGTATTGATTGACAATTATCGCCTGCTCCGTGCCTCGGAGAGCACGTTAAGCCGTCGGTCCCGGGTGCCATGAACATCTATGGCAGTCGTTATTGGGAAGTCAGTGCCCTATAATATCCTGACACTGATCTAGCCTTAGGGTATCGTTAGCCTTCGGGTTGCGGAGGTCAGGTGGCAGCCGCTCCGTGTAAAAACTGATATCCAGTCAAATCCGGTTAGACCAGAAAAGCCGACCCCAAGTGACTTGGGAATAATAAAGGCTAAGAGAGAAGAAGATTATATATTTCTGAAACACATAAGTGAAACATTAAATTATAATATACTAGCTTTTGCCCGCGATTTCGTCCGCGTGGAATATTAACTTCAGGCAGCATTTTAAAATTTTAGGATACTTATTTTGCAAATACACATATAAATGCTATGGTTTACTGCAAATAGATTATTTTAATACATTTGCATAAACTACGTTTTGTTTTTCCATTCTTTATTTTTAGTTTTGCTAAAACAAAAAGATTTTGCGGGTTTCATACTCGTGAGCACGCCACATAGAGTTGCCCATGAAAAACAGTTTTGTTTATTATTTTCGTAAATGCTGCTTTTGCTTTTTAGGAAAATCTGCACTCTTTTAAGCTGAAAAGTGCAAATTGGTCGGCATTATCGGAATACGAGGAAATAAAACATTATCTCCTTTTTCTATTCTAGTCATGAGTATAGCTTTTATAATATTGCGTCCTAGATGAGTAATTTCTTATCGAGTATCATTACATAGCCTTGGTGCGTCAAGATTTCTCATTGACAGGACTGGAACACCAACTTTCAGCCTTTACTTATGGGAAGGCAATCCTGATAATTCTAAAGCGTTGAGATACTCTATAGGGTACGATATTACTTGTTCAGTGTCCATAACATTGTCTACTGACAGGTACACGATTTTTTTATGTGTACCACAGTACACGCTCAAAGTCACGCGCGGCGAGTGTAGGTACCTACTATTACATTTGGCTTGGCACCGAATTCAAACCTATCAATAGGTAGCACATACAAATAATAGTATTTTATTAATATTAAATAATACAGAAAAAAATATTAAATAATAAAGAAAAAGGTTTGCATAAGAGGTGTATTAAATTAAATGTTTATTGAGTTATTTTATACTTTTAAATTTATGAAGTCGGTTGTTTAAACATTCGCTCCCCCGAGAGGCGGCGTGCGTGTTCCCACGCGCGCCTCTGTTGTTTCGAGTCCGTCTCCCCTCTAGGGGGGACAGTAGGGATAATATGTGAGGAGTGCCTTTGGGTAGGTCTTTCGTGTAGTGGCCTGCCGTTTCATACGGCGGGGTCGCGACCGCATGCGAAAGTGATTCAAGCGGCCCCGTCGATAGCGGTTTTGTCGAGGAACACCGTGGTAGGTTTAGTCGGTATTCCGGGAGGTACTCTATCATCTTTAACATCTTTCTTTTACCCCGGCGAGCCCGACATAACCCCTCCGCCCGCCCCCGCGGAGGGGTATGCGTCATGCATTCCCCCACGTAAAAAGAAAAAAAAAAAAAAACACTCGCTTCGCTTCGCACTTCGCTCCCGGCCGTAGTTCAGTCTATGGTCCGGAGTGAGAGGTCGTGGAACGCCGTCGCCTCCTTTTGTGAGGAAGTCATTTCCATCAAGGAGGCGGCGGAGCGGGAGAGGGAGCGTTTGAACCCTCTCCCCAACCGCAGAGCCGGGCGCCGGAGGGCGCGAGACGACCTCCAGCCACCCTGAGGTTTGACCTGGGGGTGGTGGGCTTTGTGGGCCTGCCCGTCATCCGTTCAGCACCAGGTCCGAGAGGCGGCGTGCGTGTTCCCACGCGCGCCTCTGTTGTTTCAAGTCCGTCTCCCCTCTAGGGGGGACAGTAGGGAGTGTTAGAAGTGCCCTTGGGTAGATCTTTCGTGTAGTGGCCTGCCATTTCATACGGCGGGCCGAAAACTCGGCGGGGTCGCGACCGCATGTGAAAGTGATTCGCGCGGCCCCGTCGATAGTGGTTTTGTCGAGGAACACCGTGGTAGGTTTAGTCGGTATTCCGGGAGGTACATTTTCTTCTTAACATCTTTCTTTTACCCCGGCGAGTCCGACATAACCCCTCCGCCCGCCCTCGCGGAGGGGTATGCCTCAGGCATTACCCCACGTAAAAAAAAAAAAAAAACATATTTTTTCTTAAAAATATTATAAGGGTCACTTGCATGACTTGTTACACAATACGTTTAACGCTAAACCGATTTAAAATATCATGCTGTCCTGTTAACCGGTTGAAGATGACTAAGATGGCACGATGTTTTAAATCTGTTTAGTGCTAAAAGTATTTTGTAAGCCGTTGTGCAAGTCAACCTAAGTAGGGATAGTAGGGATAATATCAGCCCTGTATTAAACTGACCCACTGCTGGGCATGGGCCTCTTCTCAACGTGGGAAGGGTTAGGCCATAGTCCAATACGCTGGACCTGTGCGGGTTGGCAGACTTCACATATCTTCGAAAACATTATGGAGAACTCTCAAATTTCGTCATGATATTTTCCTTCGCCGTTAAAGAAAGTGATAATTAACTATTTATTACGCTCATAACTTCGAAAAGTCAGACATGTGTGCCCTGGGATCGAACTCGACATCTTTACGTGGTAGTCCAACGGTCTCTCACTATAATATCGCTGCTACTCCATATATATTATTATATATAGATTATTAAAAATTTAGTTAGACTAGAAAAGCCGACCCCAAGTGACTTGGGAATAATAAAGGCTAAGGAGAAGATATAGATTATTAAAAATTAAAATAAGCACACCGAAAGCATTGTACGCAATACATTGACACAGGCATTTTATTATCTCAAAGGAAATATTAAAAGTTTATTTACTTACGACACACTGACGTAGTTAATTTTCTTACATACAGGTTATGCATCAAACGAGTAAATAAAATTTAATTAAAGATATAATTAAACGATAAAAATGTGTTTACAACTTACCGGTTAACGACGCAAAACCTTTTTTTTGGTAATACATTTTTAGTAAAATTAATATTTTTATGAAACTTTTTAAACAATCAAAACTTAATTATTTATTTTAAAATAACTAAAATATATAATGCATATTTATATCTAGTATTATTATAAAGTAATCGTCAAAATTAACTCGATAATTATTATTATTTCTTATATCCGTTATCGGTATTTTTTAAAGTCGTGACGACTTTAAAATATCCCTATTATTACTTCAGAAACCTTTAACATATTCATATCGTATAAAATTAGGCTTTGAATACTGCCAATATTGAACGTTAGCTCTGCTATATGTAAAAGTATAAGTTACTAGCTGTTGCCCGCGACTTCGTCCGCGTGGACTTTAATATATTACCCAATATCTACTTTTAATTTGTAATCTAATTTTAATATATAAAACTACAACTAAAGAAATAAGTCTAACTACACCTATATAGGTGTAGTTAGCTATATATATAGCTAATACTTAAAAACTACCTACTAATATTTAGAAACTACCTACTATATCTAAAGAATTATATCTTTTGAATGAAACGTCCGATTTTAATAATTTAAAAAGTATTTTACGGGTATTGAAACGGTCTTTAATAAAATATAATTTAATGGGATAAGGATTAATACAGAGGTATGAATAATATGGTTTGATTATTGTCGGCACTTTTATCAACTTTTAAAATGTAAAACAGTAGTTATAGTAGCATAACTACAGTAGTTGGATATATGGTATCGCGGATTTTTTTGTAGATATTGATTCGTTCTATAATACTGTAGAACATTTTTTTGTTCTATTATCAATAGTTTCCGCAGCGCACGTGATGACAGATTTTTTATGACTAATTTTTTCCTTGGGTTATATTATTGCATTTTTATTAAGGATCCCTGTTTTTTTGAAAATGTAATATAGCTTATGTCACTCAGTGAAGATGCAGCTTTCTAATGGTGAAAGAATTTTTGAAATCGGTCCAATAGTTTTTGTGTGAAAACATTACAAACATACATACAAAAACACAAATGTTTCCTCTTTATAATATTAGTTTAGATAGTAAAAACTGTAAATACGAACTACATAACAATTATTGTTTTGATACACAGATTTTTCGACAGTCATAGGTTGTGTTTAAATCTATGAATCTCAATACATACAATAAGCAGTATTGTATGTTATTTTTCTATTCAATTACGTTGGCAAACAAGCATACGGCCCACCTGATGGTAAGTGGTCACCGTAGCCTATAGACGCCTGCAACACCAGAGGTATCATTCGCGCTTTGCCGACCCTTTAGGAAAGGAAGTGGGAAGGAGAAGGAGCGGGAAGAAGGAAAGGAGTTGATTAGACCTCCGGCACTCTCTCTCACCGAACGAAACACAACAATAGGAATACTGCTATTTTACGTCGATATTCTGTGAGAGGGTAGTCCTTCCCCGGTCGAGCCGGCCCATTCATGCTTAAAATCAGCGAGGCTCTACTACTCTAATATATATTATATAGCACTCTTTGGTATATCAAATAAACATTTTGCAAATATATTATTTATTTTATTATAATTTTTTCTGTATCCTTAGACTCAGTATTTGAATTTTTTTTAATGTTTTTATAATACTTCATTAATTTTTTGGCTTGAATTACTCTTGACTACAGGTTGACCACTAACCACACGGAAAGAGAGAAAGATTTATATTATTTTACAACAGTTAATTTAGTAATACGATGTGTAATTAGAATATAATAATACAACAAATCGAATAAAACTCGGCACATTTATTTTATCACAACAGAAGTTACATGACGATATTGCATTTATACGCAAAAAGCGCTTCGCGTTCACTTTTCTACTATTTAATGCCGAACTGCTTTGTTTATGTATAGTGATGCGCTTAGTTTGTTTTCGAATGATATTCGAATACAATATAGCACACGTGAAACCTATTTTCCAAGGACAAAGGTACACGGTACGTTTTTATGTGAAGTGTTTTTAATACATACGAATATAAAGTGAACGCGATTGTACACATACAACCTATATTTGTGTTTTCTAGCAACGTTTGAACTGGGTGTGTAAGTTACGAGTGAAGGGTTACAGTTTAGGCCAGCGTACACCATTGTCGACCACATAATGGCTTAAAAGCCTGATAAGCAATGATGTTGGGGGAATAGTGGACGAATGAACACTAACTGTCGAAAAATAAAATAAAATATTTTATTTACTACTAAGGTACTTACGTCACTAACTGTATCTTATGTCAAACTTTAAACAAAACAAATATCATTAGATCTAATCTTGCCGCGTGTGAAAAGCAACAATTAGTTACATTAATCGCTTAAAAAAATACAATTATATTTTACGTATTACACACAATGTTAATAACGAAACTGGCTTACAGAACATAACGACAAAGACCACCGTCGGTACTGTGTTTAATTACGTATTAAAAATTTATTACTCTAATTGCATAATTATTGCAAGTATAGATTGACGTCATTGCAAAACTGGCAAGCAGCTGTAAATGTCTTATAAATTCTCGGCTTTTGTTGAGTATATTAGTAACGTAATATTGACGGTTGGCAAAGTCCGGTTGTCCGGTTCTGATTTGCTTGATTAATTAATTTAGTTCTCACGGAAGTGTTATCTAAATAAATAGTCAGTGTATATAAACAAAACTAAATTAAAGCCTTTTTTTATTACTGTGTAAATTCACAGTGCTATTTTTTTAAGTGCCGTGTGCACTAGTCTATGCGCCCATAGTAATAGTTATATACTCGGGGACCATTTTTAAATATATAAGAATTGTAAGGTAAGTGTATTCTATTAACTACTCTCTACTTAAATGGTTGATGGCGTATTGGTTTAAGTGATCGGCTCACCATTGCTGCCGCGCCGCGTGTTGTGGGTTCGATCCCCACACGGGACAAACATTTGTGTGATCCACAAATATTGTTCCAAGTCTGGATGTTCTTTGTGTCCGTTGTTTGAATGTTTGTAAAGTCCCCCGCGATACAAGAATTATTCCCAGTGCGGAAGCTTACTTTCAAGAAAAAAATAACGGCAAAGAAAATAGTGTAAAAGAGGGTCGATTTTCAATCGTTAGGTATGCATGTATCTTATGTGGGGGCCAGTCAGTGCAGACCGGCGACACTTCGACCCAGTGGGATCTTTTGTGTCGACACTCTCCCAATAACGACTGCCATAGATGTTCATGGCAGCCGGGACCGACGGCTTAACGTGCTCTCCGAGGCACGGAGCAGGCGATAATTGTCAATCAATACGCACATAATTTCGAAAAGTCATATAACTTCCGAAAGTCAGAGGTGCGCGACGTGGGTTCGAACCCGAGACCCTCTGCATTGCAGTCTGTTGGTCTCCCCACTGAGCTATCGCTGCTCTTAATCGTTAGGTAACTTTTGTCTGAGGAATAAATAAAGCGGTTTGACAAATTTTCTACACAAAGGCTGTCAAAATGGTACATAATATGTATGCCATATTATGTACCATTTTGACAGCTAAGCCTTTTTCTAGGCAATGCCTAGAAAAAGTATTTTGACGATTAATAAATTGACCCTAAGAAAAATGAATTTAGGCGTATTTCGTTCGATATTTGTAACAGAGATAAAAGAAAAATCTAGTGTCGTGTACACTCGAATTTATTTGTAGGGTGTTATAAGATAGGGTTTATCTTTATATAAAAAAATTGAGTATATTATATTTTTTTTTTATAGAAAGTGTAAGATATATACTAATATTATAAAGCTGAAGAGTTTGTTTGTTTGTTTAAACGCGCTAATCTTAGAAACTACTGGTTCGATTTGAAAAATTATTTTAGTGTTGGATAGCCTATTTATCGAGGAAGACTATAGGCTGTATAACATCACGCTAAGTTTCACGTGGCGCAGTAACGATAAACGCGGGTAAAAGTGCAGGAAAATCTAGTTATTTATAAAGTCCTTTTGCCCTAGAGTCAGGAAATGTGTCTATATTGACTTTTGAAGTGTAACGTTTGCAGCTAAGCAATATTTTGAGTAGGTACACCACTTTCAGTTGAAAATCGTAAAACATCTTTGTACATAGTATCCTTAAAAGATACTATGCGTCATACGATAAATTATTATGTTATTAAAAATGCATAACTTTAACCCTCAAACATTCTTCGTTTAGACTATAAAGCCCTTAACTGTGTATAGAGTAGTATAGAGAAAGAGGCACGTGAAGGCTTTTTCTAATTTAAGAATTTATCATTGCGAATTCCTACAACATATTAGAAGATGTAATTTGAATGGAACCGAAAATAGATTTATGATGGCTTCTATATTTAACTTTTTCATAAAATATAATTAATAATAATAATAATAATAATATTCTATCACATACACACAACACCATCTAGCCCAAACTAAGCAGAGCTTGTACTATGGGTACTAGACAATGGATAAACATACATATATACTTTTTTTTTTGTAAATACATACATATTATACATAGAAAATTATATAAACCGCCTCGTTGGTTCCATAAAATAAGTTCGTGTTCACGTTTAGACAGATCGTTAGATCTCAATATTAACTGATGGGTTAGGCAAGAACTCCGAAGGCTTTATGTTGAGGGATTTTTAGTAGTAACACGAAGCCTGGTAGAGTAATTTCTATATGTATGTATCTTATGTGGGGACCAGTCAGTGCAGACCGGCGACACTTCGACCCAGTGGGATTTTTTGTGTCGACACTCTCCCAATAGCGACTGCCATAGATGTTCATGGCAGCAGGGACCGACAGCTTAACGTGCTCTCCGAGGCACGGAGCAGGCGATAATTGTCAATCAATACGCACATAATTTCCAAAAGTCATATAACTTCCGAAAGTCAGAGGTGCACGACGTGGGTTCGAACCCGAGACTCTCGAATTTCTATATACTCTGTGAACTCGTAGGCTTGATTCTTACTAGGCACATGGAGTAAATAGTAAGTACATGGAATTTCCATAAATATCTCAATGTGGGTGTATTAAATCTCTGCAACATCTTTTAAGGATATACCAGCGTAAGACTATGTACTCGAGTGAATGAAAATTTAAGAACACCATAATATGTTACTATTTTGGAATTCATGTTAAAATTTAACTTCTAATGAGCTACAGATTTTTCTTTTCAAATATAATTTTTTACCATTTATATGTCTTTATGTTTATGTTATGTCTTATGTTCTTCTTTCTACACTTTTCTCTTCTGTCTACTGCTTCGGAGATTTACAATGCATCTATGACTTTTAATATATATATATTTTTAAATTATTTTATTTTAATTTCGAGCGCACTGATAAACTTCATTTCTTTTATTGGTGTCAATGGACTATTTTATTGCCTACAAAGTTACGAGGATTTCTTGGCACAATCCCTTGAAGCAAGAGCGTGACAGTCTAGTCCAATGGCGTTCATGTTATCCGTTTAGATTTTACGTGTCACTATCGCCTACCACATGGCATTCACTTTGTAACGGTAAAGAGAAATAGGTTTTGTATGCATGTGGCAGACGAGTCCGGGCTAGTTCCACTTTAACCTAGTATTTATTGCCAAGTTGCGGTCAATTTTAATTATCAATCAGAGATCCAATTGGTGTTATAAAAAAAAACAATCCAGTGTCGATCTAGTCGATAAACCTCAAATGTCAACTGAAATACTATTTAGGTTTACATTTAACTTTTATTTTCAATTAGGCGTTATATCATTTGGGATATTTATGACACTTACGGCCACTCCTACCATTATCAAGTAAAAGTTATCCGAAAGGTAAATCGCATGCTGTCTCACTTATGTTAGGTTAAAGAAGAGAGATGATGAGACTTTTATCTTATAGATAAATTCTATCTGGAGGTGGTAGTACAGGTCCTTAAACTGGACTTCTATTTGGAACAGATTTAATTACAAAAATTGGACGTCTTATATAAAACCTTTATATCATAAAGTAGATATTTCGTCTGACCACAATCAAAATATAATAATAAAATGCAATGCGCTTGTCCGACCATAGTCATTGACATAGCATAGACCGCACATATGTACATCAGCTGAGTCAATAATATTGTCATCGTAATTATTTTCATTTGTCTTAAGTAGAGGTGACAATGATATTTATATAGGTACTGTAAAACCAACATTTTAGGAATTACTTTTCTTGAAGCGGCGTTAGCTTTTATTAAAAGATTCACATAAAATATCTTTAGCACTGACAAGTTGCCTAAAAAATGATTTAGAAATCGGTTATACATTTAGGTCGCAATGTTAAACCTCCTTAAGTTTAAACTGTAAATTTACACTAGCTTAGCAGACCTTAGTGGTTATAAAAATGGGTGAGCAGAAATTTACGCCTATTTTTAACAGTAATTTTATATTTTGTATAATACAATGTGTATATACCATTTACGATACTAAAACCTTCCTATGGACTTTGATCTAAGGAATATATTTGATATTAAATATATTTGAATATATTTTACATCATTTCAATTGTCAGAAATTATAAAACCCTTAAGACTGCGCCGAGCGTTAGACAGATAATAACGGAGCTCGTAGGGTGCATATTCGAATCGGCGCGCGGCCGCCAAAGTAAAATTGTATGGAGGATTTGAAGTGCTTTTTTGATAAATATGTATCTTTATTGTCAACCAATAACTTAAATATATTGTAATATATGGGACGGAAAAATTGGAATATAACTATTTATGTTTCGTTTAAGCTGTAAAATGGAATAGATTTCTACTGTTATAATCTAAAAATCACGTAACACGCAAATTGCAAATTTACGTAATTTTGTAGGCAAAAAATATTTTAAGTTTTTTACGCGGAGTAATTGTAAACACATTCATTGTTATGGTAAATGTATATTTTATATTTGTATTAAACAAAAAGTATTGATTTTATTCATTTATCTGTGACTGCCTGTTTTGGCATATTTCGCTCGGCGCAGTCTTAGTTCGTATTTTGAGTAATGGTATCTGTTTTGTATGTTATGTGCCGGTCAAAGGAGCTCTTCAATGAACGATTTATTCTTTATGTAACAAATATTAATGCTTTATTTTAATTACTTAGAAAATAATTTACATAGGTTTCCCAAGTTACAAGGAACGATGGTGAACCGACTACCACCCGATTTTGTCTGACATCGACAGAGATCCCAATTACTTCCTAGCGTGGATCGTAGGTTCTAGAGGTTTTCTTGCCCTCGCTCCCACATCGTATGTTCTAGAGGTTTTCTTGCTCTTGCTCCCGCACAGGATCAAATGTATGTTGTTATCTCGTTCCGTCACCTTCCGTCGAGCCTCCGTCTACCCGGCGCCAGGTGAGGTCTCGCGATGTTGTTTTCTTTCTTTTCGACGCTAGAGGGTGCTACGTGTTGTCGGCTTCTGCTCAATAGATGGCGCTAACAGTATCATAAGTATATGAAACAACTAATTAACTGTTTTATAGAAGACATCCAGTAGTATTGCATCAATTAACAATAATAAAGAATAGACAGATCTGTCTCATAGTAATTTTCTAATAAAATCCCTAATAAGATCTTAAGGATTGCGAATCGATGGCAGACGATTATATTAGTATGTTTGATGCACTGCGAATAGTATGTGTGTTAGAGGTGTCGTTTTTATATAGTCTATAATATATTATGTATTAACAATTGTCTCTTAATAAGTGTAAGTGGCCAGCGGCCGCTATGATTAAGAACTAATAAATAGATAATTGTCGATTTGACAAATAAATGTTGCAGTTTGACTGGAGCAATAAAGAAAATCTGTTCTATAAGGTATTACGACATACGTGTTTTAGAAACCGAATTTCCAAAAGCAAAATTCTTCTTATAAATTCTTATATCTATATAATGTTATTCATCTCCATCAATGTTATAACAATGTTATTTTATCGCAGGAGCTGCAACAAAGGACTTGGGGGGAACAAGTTGAAGAATGAAAAAATAGTTATTCATGCATAGCTAGTCGAAAACTTGCATCATTACTTCAACTATGTATATTTCACCACTTGCACGACAAGTAAGTCATATTTGCTTTGTTTTATAAACTTTCTCACAGTTGGAGATGAGTTTCTGTTTATGTATACGGATGTTGATTTCAAGTTAGTGAAATGCAGGTTAACTATCTGCAATAATATTATGAAGAATATACTTTGATATCACTAATTTAAGTGGATGGGTCGCTACTGCTTTTTTAACCTACTTCAAAAAAAGGAGGAAGCTCTCAATTCGAGTGTATGTTTTTTATGTGCGTTACCTAACTTTTTTCTTAGCGAACCGATTTTGATGATTCTTACGCACTAGGAACAATTCCTGTGATGACACATGATAATGATGAATGTTTGTAATGATTCCCACGAGGAAATCATTACAAACATTCAAACAATGGACACAAAGAACACCCAGGCACACCCACCTCGGCACAAGCATTTGTGGATCACACAAAGTTTTGTCCTGTGTGGGGCTCGAACCCAAAACACTTGGCGCAGTCGCAGTGGCGAGGCGACCACTTAAGCCACTTCGCTGTCCGTGCAGAACATTTTTATTATAATAAAGTATTGAGGTTCTATTAATATATTATATATTAAATGATGAATCCAAGAAGTGTTTACAGATTTTAGATTTCGAAAAAACTCTTATACACCTGCTTTGTCCGTCCATCCGTCCATCCGACTGTCTGTTATACAACTTTCAACTCAAGAACTGTAAGAGCTAAAGATTCGCGGTCAACGCCATTCGACTCAGCATAGTCGATATACCCCCGAAATGACTATGCCCTTTGACCTCTGACCACTCTCTCCTCTCTACTCTCTGGTATCACGTCACTTTTGCATATGACTTGAACCATTTTTTCGAACTCTTTATGGCAATTCATTGCCGATTCTCACTTGTTTATGTATATAAAACTTTTTGACTTTGACTTTAAAAATACTCCGAGTGAATTGTGTGATTTACAAATGGTAGTTTTAAGTCTAGCTACACAGACTTGAATACTGGACTTTCCACTCGGCGCAATCCTGACATAGCTATTTTGTTTCATTAATTTACATCACAATCTTTATGCACGCATGTTGCATCTATCGACTTGCGACGACGCGACGGTGCGGCATTTCTTCCAAAAACCTCTGATTTGACGTTGAAAGGCTTGAAACACGAACCGATATCGTCTATTTAAACGTCTCTCATCTACTACAGGCTCTACAAACAGTTGAATTAAAATTACCAAAACCGATTTAAAATTATTTTAGTTTTGTCGATACCAGAATTTTAATGCTTACTTAAACTGTACATTTGCAGTTCATTGTAGCTGGTTCGACGCACTTAGCAGCACTGTCTGCTGGAGGCGTAATTGCGTATCCAAGCGTTTTGTTGGAACAACTTCGTGCAAACGACACAATTGTGCAGTTGGATTTGCACAACGCGTCATGGATCGGTAAGACATTTTTTTTGACTTCCTTATCATTTTTACACTATAAAGATGGAAACTAATACTTACCCTGACTGGTAATGAACAATAAAAGTAACCTATTCATTACTTGCACGAGCAAGTTTCCTTTAAAGGGAGTAATGATGCTGATAGTGCAATGGACACAAGATAACTTTGACTGTCACTGTATTGTTGTCTGTGCATCAGCTTCACGTTTTCGTGAAGTGAAAATTTCAGCTTTTTCCTAGAATAATTCTTCAAATTACTGATTGATATCAATAATATCTTATTTTAGCAATCCGAACATATAATCTCAAATTCTTTAAGTATAATTATAATTTTATGTCTTTCCAGGATCAGTGCACGGCATAGCTGGCATTCCAAGCATCCTGCTGCCTCTTTTGATGCAGTACAGAGGAAGAAAGTTCGCATTTGTACTAAGCTGTATCTTTTTAATTGCTGGATGGATTTTCACATATCTCGCTGAAAGTATCACGGTACTGATAATAGGGGAATGTTTTCATGGCCTTGGCACCAACAGTCTTCTCACTGTCAGCTTTTTGAGTGTCTCAGAGATGGTTCAACCAAAGTATAGGAATACATGTTTGTTGATGTATGGAACTGTTCAAGCACTTGGTATTTCATCTGTAGGAGTTTTAGGCAGATTCATGCATTGGAAAACCGTCAGCTTAATAATGTGCTGTCCAGTGTTAATAGCATTACCAATTGGTTTGGCTTGGCCTGAGTCACCCTCGTGGCTTGCCTGCAAAGGAAAATACGAAAAATGTGAAAGATCATTTGTAAGATTAAGAGGCACTGACGAAGAATCTAAAAAGGAATTCAAAGTTATGGTTGATTTTCAGAAAGAAACTTTAAACAAAGTAAATAACAATATGCAGGTAACACAAATCTTTGCAACGATTGCCAGAAGGGATTTCTATTTACCAGCTATACATACTTTTGTATTGATCAATGTGTTGTATTGGGGTGGTGGTATGCCAGTTATAATATACTCAGCTGATATGGTTTTGAGAGCTTCTGGGAGACCTCATAAACATATCAAACTAATAATGGATTGTATGCTCTTCATTGGGTACAACATAGCGACGGTTTTAGTAAAGTACTGCAGTAGCAAAAAGGTCATGCTTTTCAGTATGTCTGGATCAGCTGTGTTCATGACGTCGGCTGCCATTTTGACGTATTTACAAAGCGTAGGGGCAGTGTCAATAGATTCTGAACTTGCTGTGTATTTATTACTAGGATTCTTCGTGTTTTTAAGTTTGGGGTCCAGTTGTATAGGTTTTACTATAGCAAGTGAGATCATGCCGGTGAAACATAGAGGTATAGGAGGTTGCCTTTTTGTCATTCTTACATGTCTTCTACATTCATTGTCATTGAAAGCCTACCCTTATATGTGTATGTATATCGGTATATGGGGTGTGTTTTCAATATATGCTATGTATAAAACGTTTTCTATTTTGTTTATATGGAAGTTCGTGCCAGAAACTAGGAATAAGACGTTGCAAGAGATTGAGGAGTTCTATACTAAAGGTCATTTTACGGATAATATTAGAAATAACGCAGATAGTATTCCATTTATACGAACAGAGAAAATTTAAATATATTTGTTATTATATAATATGTACATTAAATATTCTATTCTATCACATACACACAACACCATCTAGCCCAAACTAAGCAGAGCTTGTACTATGGGTACTAGACAATGGATAAACATACATATATACTTAAATAAATAGATCATTATCGCTCGCTTTGACGGTAAAGGAAAACATCGTGAGGAAACCTGTATGAGTTCTCCATAATGTTCTCGAAGATATGTGAAGTCTGCCAATCTGCACTAGGCCAGCGTGATGGACTATGGCATAACCTTTCTCACACTAAGAAAAGGCCCGTGCCGACCAGTCGGACAGTTCAATACAGGACTGATATTGTTATAATTTCATAGATATGTGTATCAAACTGTTTCGGTTGCGCAGCTATAGTGTATGCGACTGCTGGAGTCTCAACTTAGTTTAATTCCATAGTCGGATATAGTGTTTAAGTTGCCCTGCCATGAAATTCTCGGCACCATTATGGAGTTTGGAACTATGCTCGGTGAACGTCTAAAGGCTTCACCTTTGCCTGTGCTACCTAAAACACTAGCTGGCAAAATGTTGGTATGATACACTTCTGCCTACCTATTTAGGGATAAAGGCGTGAGGTTATGTATGTACCTATATTTACATTTATTTATATATACACTGTCTCTTTTAAAGTACAGACAATGTTTGTGATATGTGAGCAGAATGTACATAGTAGGTTTAGGTCTGTAAGCGGCCTTTTGAAGAAACACTGTATCTTAGTTAAGCATGAAGTTTTAGTTTTAGTTTTTGCATGTTGTCTACCTGCGCTGTGTACATATATAAATAATAAAATATAATAAAAAAATATATGCATATATTTTTTTTAATATAACTAATGTGGCAAACAAGCGCACGGCTTGCCTGATGGTAAGTGGTCACCGTAGCCTATGGACGCCTGCTACACCAGAGGTATCACTTGCGCGTTGCCAAACCTTTAGGAAAGGAAGTGGGAAGGAGAAGGAGCGGGAATGGGGTAAAGGGGGTGATTGGGCCTCCAGCACTCTCACTCATGGAACGAAACACAACAGTAGGAATATTGCTATTTCACGTCAATATTCTGTAAGAGTGTTGTCCTTCCCAGGTCGAGCCGGCCCATGTATGCTGAAATCAGCGAGGCCCTACTACTTATTAATTTGTAACTGGGGTAGCACATGCACTTTGATAATTGTTAATTATATGTGAAAGTCTGTGTTTACTGTAAATATGCCTAAATAAATAAAAATAGGAGATAAGCATAAGATTATTGAATGTGATAAGTTGATAACATAAGTATTTTATTTAAAACGATTTTATTATAAGTACTTATAGAGAAATATTGTGAAATATGTTCGCAATATAGTTTTCTGAAAGATATATGATCCACTGGTGTCATAACTCCGTTAACTAGCATTGTTTTGTGTCATCGATTTACAAAATATTCATGATAATAGAATTATAATTAGAGTTATGGTTAACTAGGTTTTGTCCGCAGCATCGCTCGCGTTAATATAAATTTTGTTAGTAAATTTCTATACCTTGGGAACAATACCTTTTTTCTGAATGAATGACGTCTTATGTCCTTTTCTGTAGCCTGAAAACGTGTATGCAAAATTTCATGATGATCGGTCGAGTAGTTAGGCGAAAAAGCGTAACAAACAAACTCACATTCGCACCATAACTAATATTATAAATGTGATTGTGAGTTTGTTTGTTTGTTACGCTTTTACAGGGCGTAAAAGCGAACTACTCGACCGATCATTCAGTTCGAAATATAGTTTTTTTTAAAATATATGATACACTGGTGTCATAATTATGTTAACGAGCATTGTTTTGTATCATTGATAATTTCATGATGATCGGTCGAGTAGTTAAGGCGTAAAAGCGTAACAAACAAACTCATATTTGTACCTTTACTTCATAACCATAACCCAAACATCATAAATGCAATTGTGAGTTTGTTTTTTTTTGTTCTATCTTTTATCTGGGAAAAAGTACTGTTCCCGAAGGATGGAAAAATCTTCGCAAAATTTATATCAATTGAGAAAAATCTTCGAATAAAATCTAGTTGATTATAATTATGTTGTAGAGATGGTTTACATACCTATATATTAAAAACATATTTGTGAATTTTCGTTTCATTTTTAAATCCATTTCCTTCTCCTTGCATCTATACTGACGGTAATGTATCTATACTAATATTATAAAGCTGAAGAGTTTGTTTGTTTGGTTGAAGGCGCTAATCTAAGAAACTACTGGTTCGATTTAAAAAAATATTTTAGTGTTGGATAGCCTATTTATCTAGGAAGGCTATAGGCAATATTAAATTACGCTATGACCTACGGAGGCGGCGCAGTAATGATTAACGCGGGTGAAACCTCGGGCACATCTAGTATAGTATATAGTATCATAAACTCCCTCCGTGGCGCAGCGGTAGTGAATGCGATTGCTGTGCTCATGCACCCTCCCGACCCGGGATTCGAACCCAAGACTTCATGGTCTCGGGTTGGAATCCCGGGTCAGGCCAAGAAAAAGTTATTGGGTTTTTCTGTTAAGAAATCTCAATAGCAGCCCAGACTTAGGAAGTTGGCGGTGTTAGACACCCCCGTGCCTCGGAAAGCACGTTAAGCCGTTGGTCCTGCGCCTGATCTCTCTCCGGTCGTGTCGGATTACCGTCCCATCCGATCATGAGAGTTAAGGAACATAAATTTCAATTGTGCTTGCGCACACACGTGCACTATAATATCTCCTGCGCAGATAGCCAGTCTCCGTTAAGACTGGCCGCCGTGACCGAAATTCGGTCTGAAGTACATTATAGTATCATAAGTAATCTAATAGTGAAAGAAGAAGAAATTGTCGGCCTCGATGGCGTAGTGGTTAATGTAACCGACTGCCACGCCTGAGGTCGCGGGTTCGATCCCTGCACAAGTCAAACATTTGTGTGCATGAACATGGATGTTTGTCTTGGTCTGGGTGTTTCTATGTATAATAAGTATGTATTTACAAAAAAAAAAGGTATATCGGTATGTTTATCCATTGTCTAGCACCCATAGTACAAGCTCTGCTTAGTTTGGGCTAGACGGTGTTCTGTGTATGTGGTAGAATATTATTATTAATATAATATTCTCTTCTATTTACGCGAATATTATTCATTGAAATTATTATATAAAAATAAAATAAAAATAAATAAAAATAATATATAAAAATGATTATCAAACTATTTAGATTTAATTTATTTTTACACTTTCATTATTATTAATATTAAAAGAATGATTAAAATCGGATTATTAATTTCAGAGTTTATCGATTACCAATAAACAAATTTTTCCACTTTATAATATTAGTATCGATACAGAAAAAACGTTGCGTTATATAAATAAAAATTAAAATAAATAGTAGTAACAATAAAAACTTTACTGTTTACATTTACAACTATACAAATATATACCTTCATTAAAATATATTGAATTGTGTCACATTTGGTTTGCATTTATATGCAGTCAAGCATCGTTTTAAGTATTGGAAATAATAATTGCATCTTCGATTCCTGTTTTTACAGTCTTCTCCCGCACTAGTTAATACTGTGTCGCAGGAGATTTTCTTACGTTCAAACAACGAACACAAACACACAATCACAGAAATTCTTGTCCCATGTGGGTATCAAACCTAGACAACTCGGCGCAGTGTGCGACTTCCTAAACCAGTACATCATCCGTGCAGTCAAAATATTGGTACTAGTTTTCTGGATTTAGCACTGGAGATGCGACCACCTAAACCGTCGTAGTGGTTTAGCCAAGGAAAGATTGGTACATTTTTTTTGATTTAGTAGCATAGCGCCATGTCTACTTCACTTCATTCATTGAGAAGTCCTGGGTTCAATTTCTGAATCAAATAAACCACTGCTGGATATTTTCATCAAGAATTTTAGTACCAGGGATTATGGTAAGAAGATTGTTTACAATTTATTGTAAAGTTACACTTAAAATTATGGCAATTTGGATGTCATTAATAATTTTGACACTGTCAATATTAGTAAGAATTAATTTCACCTTTGACAGAGGACTACTTCTCGTAATAAATTTTTTTCAAAACAGAGCTCTTTATTTAGTCTAGTAAACGTCAAATGTGAATTAAAACGCAATTTATGCTATGCGACTTCTTTTTTACTAGGATTTTCACTCGCGTTAATGTAGATTTTGTTAATAAATATCATAGAAATTAAACTACTATGGCAGGGTCAGTCTCCCCGTGATCATGGCTGCTGAAAAGCAACCGAATCGTCGGGGAAAGTGTAAAATTAAATGAAATCTAAATAGTTTTAATAATAATTTAATTAGCTTAAAAATTAGTAAAGTTTTATATTAGTAGTAGTGTAACAATTTTCAAAATTATGTAATAAAGTGTCAAATAAACAACGCGATGAAATCCGTATATAGTAGTTTAATTTCAATGAATAATATTCGCGTAAACAGAAAACAATATTAAATAAATATCAACCAATATGAAAGGTATGTGTATTCTCGCCGTATACGAAATTTCGGTGTCGGCTCCGTACACCCCTTGAATTTCGCTCCTTCTGATAAAATGTTCTGTTCGCCCCTTCACAGGGAGCGAACGGCACATTAATATTTAATTATTTACTTTGGTATAGCTGATCGCCCCGTAAAAGATTTTTATAGAAATTTGCAGTATCTAAGTACAGTCAGCCGAAATAAAATAATGTTATACTGAATATACTGATAAAGTATTATTTAAATACTCAATTTGTAATCATTTTACTCGCATTATTTGTAAGTATAACGTACCTCGTCTACCTGAGTAATAAAATTACACATAATAATAATAATAATTAATTAATAATATTATATTGTAGATCTCTATCGCTAACGTTTCTGGCTGTAATTTTCATTGGATAGTAATCGGGGGCGAAACTGAGTATCTAAAATGCACAGGGCGAACGGATACACAATATAGGTAATCAGGGGCGAAACTCAAGGGGCGAACAGAGCTGACACCGATATTTCATGATAATCGGTCTAGTAGTTAAAGCGAGAAAGCATAATCAAACAAAGAAACTCACATTAATTTGCATTTTGCATATTAGTTAGGATTAGGAATATACAATTTTTGGTGTTTAAGTCACTGAAACTAGATAGTACTCTATGTAAACGTTTTAAAGCATCATTTGGACAATGGATCTTTCATTAAAATCATAATTAATCAATAGTAATTATGATTTTAATGAAAGATCCATTGTCCACTTAAGTACAATTACTTATGTAAGTAACTCTAAATAAATAAATTGTTTAGATTGCATAAATATTGTTGCTTGTAAAAATGTTGACAATGCTGTATCTAATACCTCGTAGTTTCGTTTATGACTATTGTAACATAATCCTCCATATTAGTAACAAAATACGGCTGCAGTAGTGACATTGTTTTCGCGAATTAGTGTGTTTGAAATATATTTATAAGAGGCATACTCAGACGTGTTTGTGTAAATGTACTTTTTTATGGTGTAACTGCGATCTAAACAAGACAATACGAAAGTAGGTACCGAAAAAGTATACGCTTACCAATATTATTTGACTGTATGAATGACGCAGTGGTTTAAGTGATCGCCTCGCCACTGCCACCGTGCCAAGTGTTATAGGTTCGATCCCCACACGGGACATGATTTGTATATTCCACAAATCATTGTTTTGAATCTGACTGTTCTTTGTCTCCGTTATTTGAATATTAGTAAACGCCCGACACAGGAATTATTCCTTATGCGTGGAGGTCTTTACAAAAAAGACAAACCAAATCTTTGGTAGGCGAAGTTTCGAAGGCCCAAAAACTCACCTTTAGGATTAATTTAACATCGTAAGAATATATCTGACAAAGCGACTTTCATGAATATTAATTACAGCCAGAATTTTGATATAATTTTATATTCACATAATTATCAATTTTATTATTTCATGTAGCAGTCATAGACTGATGGAAGACTGTTGGATTGGCACGCAGAAATCTCGAGTTCGATCCCAAATAGAGGCTTAAACATTTCGAAATTATATGTGTGTTTAATAATTAATTATGACTTATTATATCAATGAAGAAAAACATTGTGAGGAAGCCTGAACATCTGTGAGTTCTACTAATGTTTTCTGAACTGTGTGAAGTCTGCCAACCGGTACATGGTGGACTATGGCCTAACCCTTCTCATACTGAGAAGAGGCCCGTGTCATGCAGAGAAACAGTTTACATACAAGACTGATATTATGGTAACACAAATTAAACCTAGGAGAGGCTCCAGTCTCCAGAACACATTACGTTTATGTACTTGAACAAATAATACATTTAACGACACGATTTCAGTCTCTATCCTTTCCGCTAAGCTCGAAAAATAAACAACATTTGTATTTGTAATTATTATTATTTTCATTTCAGCCCAACACATTAAGCAAAACGCAGTAATGAAAACATAGATACGAATACATATATAGTGGAGCCTCAACAGGCGATCGGCGAGGAAGAATTTTTAAGATTGTGAAGTACTGATGCCCAGAACCGAGTTTTTGGAATAAGCAAATAAACCATTACAATGAAATTCTCACCATTCCTAAGACAGGTGAGATTTTTTGTTCTTCTCTTACATACATATGTTAGCTTTAATTATTCAAAAAACATTATATTCTTACGATGATCCATTTTTGTTTATCCCTAAAGAGGTAAAAAGTGTATAACATCCATATTTCGCTAGTATTAGACCTACGTAATAAAGGAAGAGCCCATTTCAATCACATTTTAAAATGCTGAGCCGCTAGTGAGAATTTTCTCGCAGAGAAATCCTAATATGCCATGTAATCATCTGGACAGATAGAGGCACCAGTAATCTAACCAAATATGATTGAATACCGTTTTAAAACGGTTGTTTACATATTATGTCCTCTGAAACCTAACGGGGCAGTAATTCGATTCATTTGGGCGCTCTTTTTTATGATCTGCCTTTATAATTTTTGTAAATATTTCGACGCCCAAACCAGTATAGTAAATTATTCTCCCTAGCCTTTATTATTCCCAAGTCATTTGGGGTCGGCTTTTCTGGTCTAACCGGATTTGACTGGATATCAGTTTTTACACAGAGCGGCTGCCACCTGACCTTCGCAACCCGAAGGCTAACGATGCCCTAAGGCTAGACCAGTGTCAGGATATTATAGGACACTGACTTCCCAATAACGACTGCCATAGATGTTCATGGCAGCCGGTACCGACGGCTTAACGTGCTCTCCGAGGCACGGAGCAGGCGATAATTGTCAATCATTACGCGCATAATTTCGAAAAGTCATATAACTTCCGAAAGTCAGAGGTGCGCGACGTCGGTTCGAACCTGAGACTATCTGCATTGTAGTCTGTTGGTCCCACTGAGCTTTCGCTGCTACCACTATAATATACTACACTATACTAACCAGTATAGTAAATATTTAGTATTTTTATAATTACTTTGTCATTGTTAATACGTGTGTAGTTATAATAATTAACGTATAATATATTGTAAATGTCGCTTATAAATGAAAATAAAAGTATTTTTTGTAAGGATCGCAAATATATTAACATTTTATAAGCCTAATATTATTAATGAAGAAGTTTCTGATTATATTTGGGTATTTGTTACTGAATCATATGTATAGTTCTAAATGGATTTGGATGAAACGTGACCCAATTGGATTATCACAGACGATACTTTTCCCCGTTTATGTTCCTGTGGGATTTTCGCGGGTAGAAACTAGTATCTTATATGTAATTTGAACATAAATGGCGACAGTTCAAGGGTTGGTCAGAATATATGAAATATTTATTTATATTTTTATAATCTGCTAAAAATGTCACAAAAATACAATCACATAGTACATAGCATAACAGACTTTATATAAAAAGTTGCATCCAATTATAAGCAAACACTTCATGTACTTATAATTATGGATGCTTATCTATACTAATATTATAAAGCTAAAGAGTTTGTTTGTTTGTTTGAACGCGCTAATCTCAGGAACTACTGGTTCGAATTGAAAAATTATTTTAGTGTTGGATAGGCTATGTATCGAGGAACGCTATAGGCTATATAACATCACGCTACGACCCACGGGGGCGGCGCAGTAAGGATAAACGTGGATGAAACCGCGGGCACATCTATTAATTAAAAGTTAATTTAAATAACCACGATTTACAATATAAAGTATTTTTTATTGTATTACGGCAGCAGGTAAGAGAACCTGCGTATATGTCACCGTACCATAGCATCACTATAGTGAAACTATGATTGAGAGATCATTGTTGCGATACTCAATACTCAATATTTTATTGCATTCCACAATGTTATATAAAGATGGACTTATAAAACAAATTAGTTCATTATGGACCCTGTCGGGCACAGCAAATTATAAAAGAAGAAGAGGTCTACATAGCAATTAAAATAATTTTATTTAAGTATATAAAATATAATGTATCTACATATCTTTATGTGTATTGATGCTAATATTTATATATTTTTATGCTATTTACGTTAATTACATTTTATATGTATATTTATGTTTAGGTAGCGATAGCTCAGTGGGGAGACCAACAGACTGCAATGCAGAGGGTCTCGGGTTCGAACCCACGTCACGCACCTCTGTCTTTCGGAAGTTATATGACTTTTCGAAATTATGTGCGTATTGATTGACAATTATCGCCTGCTCCGTGCTTCGGAGAGCACGTTAAGCCGTCGGTCCCGGCTGCCATGAACATCTATGGCAGTCGTTATTGGGAAAGTCAGTACCCTCTAATATCCTGACACTAGTCTAGCCTTAGGGTATCGTTAGCCTTTGGGTTGCGGAGGCCAGGTGGCAGCCGCTTCGTGTAAAAACTGATATCTAGTCAAATCCGGTTAGACTAGAAAAGCCGACCCCAAGTGACTTGGGAATAATAAAAGCTAAGGGAGAAGAATAATTAGTATTAAAGCTTTAGCTAGAGAGCTTAAAGTGTGAAGATTCTCTAAGATGGTCTTAAGTCTTTTCAACTATATTTCCTGAGGGCTTGTTAGACTATTTAACGAACAGTCAATATAGTAGTTAACTAATAATATTATTCTACCACATACACACAACACCATCTAGCCCAAAGTAAGCAGAGCATGTACTATGGGTACTAGACAATGGATAAATATACATTATATACTTTTTTTAAATACGTACATATTATACATAGAAATACCCAGACCAAGACAAACATCCATGTTCATGCACACAAATGTTTGACTTGTGCGGGAATCGAACCCGCCACCTCAGGCGTGGTGGTTGGTTACACTAACCACTACGCCATCGAGACCGCCTTATTGGATGTATACGATGGATAACATGCACAAATTGCGGCACTTGTGCGGGTTAACCCGTATTGAAGTTATGTGTGTAGTAGTGCGCAATTACTACGGAAAAAGGTATTCGAATTTTGTACGATTCCTTTCGAATGTTGGTTAGATTGTTAATACTAAATACGATTCGAATCATTATCAAAACTTGATTTGGTTGATAGCTCGTGGTCGATCTTATTGATTATTTTGTAGGTCTTTATTCATATAATATGTGCAGACCTATAGGTATCGTCTATATAATAATATAATACTAATATAATATAATACTATTATCGTTTATTTTCGCCACAAACATTCTTATGTGCTATGTACAGGGTATGCATTTTTTGTTCAAGTACATAAGCGCAATATGTTGTACTGGGTTTTACTTATGCTACAAGTCTCCAGCCGACAGACACAGACAAGTTTACTAATACGTTTTCAAAGCCTTGCTAAAATGAATAATAAAAAAATCGGAAGTAACTCTATCTGTCTGTTACCTATTCACGGCTAAACCAATTAACCGATTTGGATGAAATTTGGTACAGAGATACATAGTTTAAACTTTTATTGATGTAGGTACCACGTGGGTGAAGCCTCGCGCAAAAGCTAGTTATCAATAAATATCAAAATGCTATATGGTCACAGCTTCGAATATTTTGATTTGGATCAAGCATTCAAAAAATTTTATTATTGCCGTAAAATTGCTATCGTATGCAGCCAAAAAGTTAGCGCATATAGACTGCGCCAACTAATTGCGACGTATAATATAATAATAATATTCTACCACATACACACAACACCATCTAGCCCAAACTAAGCAGAGCTTGTACTATGGGTACTAGACAATGGATAAACATACATATTATACACTTTTTTTTTGTAAATACATTCATATTATACATAGAAACACCCAGACCAAGACAAACATCCATGTTCATGCACACAAATGTTTGACTTGTGCAGGAATCGAACCCGCGACCTCAGGCGTGGCAGTCGGTTACACTAACCACTACGCCATCGAGTCGTCAGTATATAAGCGCCATAAGAATTACGAAGCCTAAAAATAATTATTCTACTAATAATCTCCTGCTAATAGTGTAGCATCTCCTAAGGGGAAACAGGAACCTTTTCTCACCACAGAACCATAAAAAGAGGTTACTGCACTGTAAAGTTTTTACTTTCCCGGCTAGGCTCATCCAGTTTTCGCAAAATCTTAAACCCTACACTTTACTCTCACACATAACACTCATATTACCTGGTTTGAGGCAGGGATGTTGCGAATATTCGCATCCACATCCGCAATAGCAGAGCTTCCGCTAAGATTTTTTTTATTTTTTTTATTCAAGAAGTTGGCAAATAATCATTCGGGCCCACATGATGGTAAGTGGTCACCGTGCGCTATGGACGCCTGCAACCAATACCAGAGGCATCACTTGAACGTTGCCGACCCTATAGGAAAGGAACTGGGAAGTAGAAGGAGCGGGAATGGGGAAAAGGAGGTGATTGGGCCTCCGGCACTCTCACTCACCGAACGAAACACAACAGTAGGAATACTGCTATTTCACGTCGTTATCTGTGAGAGGGTAGTCCTTCCCAGGTCGAGCCGGCCCATTCATGCTAAAATCAGCGAGGCTCTACTACTCGGACATCTGCATCCGCAACCGCATCCGCAATAATCAACGCGGATGTTAATGCGGATCCAGATATAGCGTAGTTAAGATAAGAAATAAATCAGTTGTTCAGTAGTACGTGTTTAATTTATGAAACTTTGTAAAACAAGCTTGAACCAGCGAAGGCGGTGATATTAGATACTTTTTATTAAATAAGATGAATGATTGTGATCGACATCCGCATCCACGGATATGAGTTTTGAAAAATATCCGTATCTGCATCCGCATCCGCGGATGTCAGAAAATCTGCATCCGTAACATCCCTGGTTTGAGGCACATACATCATACATGTGCCTTAGAATTAGGACGAAGGGTGTAGACACATACCTAATGTCTTTCCTTTAGTCCTGATAACTTTGAAGAACATACATACGATGCTTACATCATACCTGATTCGATGCATCCTGCGTTATACATATATAATAGTTATAGTACTGCACTATATAATATATTTCATACATCATCGACCGAGTAACTATGACCTACATTAATTCAAAACCAAATATTGACATAATGTTTGTCAGCAAATTATGTTCCATAGCAATAACGTAATTATAGCTGTTCTATAATTATCGCAGCTGCTATAACAAACAGTCTTCGTTATAATGAAGACTATTTGATTTCCAAGAAAACAATTAACCGATAACGAGGTCCCTTGTTTGATATTATGGGCATCCTAATTTATAGGCCTACGTAGCTGTAATGATTCACTATTATGAAATAATCTTTAAGGTACTCTTAGATCATAACACCGTAGCATCCTTTTAAAAATTGTCACGACGTCCCAGTCTGGTTTGTCAAAATTCACACTGGATTCATTCTGGAGAATATTATCAATATTTCTTAGGTGTACCTACCTGTCTGTCCGTATTTGACTTCACCGATCATTGGCTTACCAATACACACGCGCCTGTTCAAGAGGACTCTCGTATCAAATTGGGATTTTAGTAAAACTAAAATAGTAAAATTAAGGATGCTCTACCTTATAAAACATACACAACTCACAACCCAGACAAATAACCTTGTATTGTTGTCCTGCTATAATCAGGATTTCTAAGCCTTTTGAGAAAGCGCTGTATTCTTAGTAGAGGTCCCAAGCTGCCCGCGTCTGCAATGACAAACAAAAAATACTAAATAATAAAATAAAACTTTCTTAGTTAATTTTTGCCCATATTTTCCAGGTCTTCGTAGCTGTAGGTCCACAATTAGGCGCTTTGTCATTAGGAGGATCTTTGGGATATCCATGTGTACTACTGCAGCAGCTAAACTCTAAAGAGAGCGATATACAGCCAGACCTGGAAACCATGACTTGGATCAGTAAGTATATAAAATAATGTCTTCGTTCTTTAAATAAAATATACGCTTTGTTGCTCGGTGATATAGTTTTCTAATGGCAAAATATATTTTTAAATCGCTTGTGTAGTTTTTGAGTTAAATCGTTACAAACAAACAAACAAAAATCAAATCTTTCCTCTGTATAATCTTAGTATAGATAACAAACAATATATGTAGCTGTGGTTAAGACCTTGGTCAACCTGCAGTTAAGAACACCACATATGTATACACACACACGCTATCACCCTTTTGTAACAGTACGAAAGGTTGATATTAAGGCATTTTTAATTATCAGAATAAAAGTTATCGGTGAACTAAATTATAATCAGACTGAATATAAAGGTATATAGATGGTGAAGTAGGTAAGCGGTCGCATCGCCATTACAGCCTTGCTAAGTGTTGTGGGTTCAAATCTTATACCGGATAATTAATTGTTTGATCGGCATATAATTGAAATTAAACTACTATATACGGATTTTATCGCGTTATTTATTTTACACTTTATACAACTACCATCTTAGTCTCCCCGTGACCATGGCTGCTGAAAAGCAACCGAAACGTCGGAGAAAGTGTAAACTTAAATATAAATAGTTTTAATAATTTAATAAGCTTAAAAATTAGTAAAGTTTAATAATATCTAGTAGTAGTGTGACAGTTTCAAAATTTTGTAATAAAGTGTAAAATAAATAACGCGTTAAAATCCGTATATAGTAGTTTAATTTCAATGAATAACATTCGCGTAAACAGAAGACAATATTACGGCATATAATTGTTCTGAGTGTGTGTAATACATTGATGACGTAAATTATGTCTGTAAAATCACCCGTCACAAAGGGCTTGATCTCGAATGTGGTAGTTGACTTTTCTTATTGACAATAAAAAGTATAACAATGAACGTTTCTTCCATGCAAGTCAGATTTTTGATTTGTTTATTTTATAATTTATTATGCAAATAACTTTAATATGATACTGAAAAATGAATACTAAGCTGGTAAATCAGGATATCAGTAATACGTGGACAACTTGAAATATTCCTCTTTTTTAGTATGTGTATGAATGGGGGATCTAAATTGTATTATTACATTTTTGTGTGTGTAAATTGCGATATTTAAATTCAATCTTTGTTTTCAGCATCCATGCATGGAGTCACCGGCGTAGGAGCAATCCTGATGCCATCGATAATGCAGTTGAAAGGCAGAAAATTGACATTCATTGGTAGCTGTCTTCTTCTTATCATCGGCTGGTCTCTTATGTTCTTAGCAAAGGATGTATATACTATCCTTTTAAGCAAAGTATTCTTGGGACTTGGTAGTAATTGTATTTCAGTTGTGAATTTGATGACGAACAGCGAAATGCTAGCTCCTAAATATAGAACTGTTTCAATGATGCTGTTAGGAATTAGCCAAGCACTGGGCATGGTCTTAGTTATGACAGTAGGAACTCTTATGCAGTGGAGGAACGTGGCTCTCCTATTATGCAGTCCAGTAGTCCTTGCCTTGATAATGATAACTTTGTGGCCAGAATCACCAGCGTGGTTAATTTATAAAGGTAGAATCGAAGAATGTGAAAATGCATTCATATGGTTGAGGGGAACAGATGATGAAGCCAAGCAAGAATTACAATCACTTATGGTGGCTCAGAAAGAAAATGAACAAAGAACTAGGCAGAAGTCGACGTGGCGAGAAATAATTAGAATGAAAGATTTCTATTTGCCAAGCATGCACATGTGTTTGATTCTTTCGAATTTTTATTTGTGTGGTGGTGTATGTGTAGTTATTTATAGTAAAGACATAATGAAAAGTGCTACTGGTGATGAAAATGCTGCAAGTTCTGGTTATCTAATGGTGAACGCAACATATATCTGCGGTGCTGTGTTGTCTTTAATTTGTATTAGATATCTCAACAGTAAGACGATAATGTATATTGGTGCTATGTGTAATGTATTTCTATTAGCTGCCGCTATAATAACAAACCTACAAAGTTTTGGAATAATATCAAAAGACCCGTTAATATTTATTTGTGTTTTCTTAGGTATATTGGTATGCTATAATTCTGGATTCTGTGCAATTACTTTTACAGTTGCAATAGAAATCATTCCAGTTAAACATAGGGGTTTAGGTGGAGCTTTGTATTATATTATTACAGGAATTCTATATTTTAGTACTTTAAAATCATTTCCTTATATGATTTTATACCTGGATATATGGGGAACATTTCTTTTATTTGGTGGTACTGGTATTATTTGTACATTTTTAATTTGGAGGTATGTTCCAGAGACAAAAGGTCGAACTTTGCATGAAATCGAGGATTATTATAATTACGGTTATTTTGTTAAAAACAGAGATTTTGAAGATGTTATAGAGGTAACTAGATCTATTGTTGAAAATAATATTAAATAAAATGAAAATAGAGATGTCGTATTGTTTTTTCATATACAATCATCTAATCTTTTCATCATCTCACCGAAAGATTTCCACTGCTGGACATAGGCCTTCCTCAAGGTTTTCTACACAAACTGGTCATGGGCCACCCGCATCCCGCGAACGTTACCAGGTCATCGGTCCACAAACACCTGCTTCTTCTGCAAAAAGAAATCTCTTAACTAGTATTATATAAAATAAAAGATTTTTTTGTATAAGTATAATAATATTCTAATGTATTGAAATATATACTATTAGAAAATAAACAATTTGAAAGTGCAATGACTCCTATTTTACATATTTTATGTTTTAATGATTAATTGAATTATAGCAGTTTATTATAAAGTATGAAGTGTCTATCGTATCATATCATGTCTCTGCCATGAAGCTCTGGTAAAAATTAAGTGAATATTTTGGAGTGATAATAAATAAAGTCAAACGAAGAACAATTAAAAGTTGTGAAAGAGAAAACACAATTGTTAAACAGCTTATTCAATAAAGGCAGAAAATAAGATAATATCATACAGAAGTGCTATGAAACAAATTAGATTAGAAGTGAAAGTTATGTATTCGGAAGAGACCAAAATAGAAACAGAATGGTGACGATTGCTTTGCAGATAAAATTCAATTAAATATAAACAATTTTGAAAGAGCGATAATAATTATTCATAAGACTTAGAATAGACGAGTAATCAATTTATAATCTAGATAAATATATCTTATGCGTATTCAAAATCATTAAAGCCAAGAGAAACACTAGAAGATGTTCTTTAAAGCTTTTGAATATGTCTTTGTGCTTGCCGATATTATCAAACGCTTTGATATTTCGGAGCAGAACTTGCGAAGCGTTATCTTACGTTACTAAGGGTGGTTGTCCATTGTCCAATCCGATATTTGATGACCGATGAATTATATATATTAAAAGTATCGTAACTAATCTTATAAATACGAATGTGAATGTTGTGCTGTGATGCCTTAACTACACGAACGATTATTATGAAATTTTGCATATACGTTGTAAGAATAACAGAAAAGGCAATTACCTTTCATCCAGAAAAAGGTATCTTCTTCTCCCTTAGCCTTTATTATTCCCAAGTCACTTGGGGTCGGCTTTTCTAGTCTAACTGGATTTGACTGGATATCAGTTTTTACACGGAGCGGCTGCCACCTGACCTCCGCAACCCGAAGGCTAACGATACCCTAAGGCTAGACCAGTGTCAGGATATTAGAGGGTACTGATTTTCCCAATAACGACTGCCATAGATGTTCATAGCAGCCGGGACCGACGGATTAACGTGATCTCCGAGGCACGGAGCAGGCGATAATTGTCAATCAATAGGCACATAATTTCGAAAAGTCATATAACTTCCGAAAGTCCGAGGTGCGCGACGTGGTTTCGAACCCGAGACCCTCTACATTGCAGTCTGTTGGTCTCCCCACTGAGCTACCGTTGCTTTTTTTTTTCACGAAGAATTTTTGTCTTAGTGATTAAAGTCAGTAGATGTTATGGATTTAAACCTAATTATTATTAACAAGTTTATGGTCTAATTTTACGTTATTTTTATTATATATAATGTTTTGCATCATATTTTAATTTCTTCAATAACCATATATCTGAACTTTTTAATGACTATGTAACTCATTAATCAGTAGTTGATTATTATGAGCTCATTGTACCTACTTTAAATGAGGTATAAATTCAATTAGTTCTACAAGCTTGCTTTGCTGAAAGCGGTAACATAAACGAAAATTCGTATTATACTCGTGGTATAATTTAAAAATATTCAAGCAATATCCTTTTTTTTTTAAAGAGACTACTCTCGCACTAGTAATACATCCTGTGTTGCGGGAAACGACAAAATTGAAACAACAATTTAAGGATTATATTTTTTTGTACCGTGTAGTCATAGACATAGTTATAACACTCAGTGCAGTGACAATGATAGGACGACCAATTAAACCACTACCCCACCCGTATAGTCACTATTTCTTGTTACTTAATGACCTAAATAAATAAAGGTATTTTGATTTGATTTGATAAGGCATGACGTGATATCGGGTACAATGGACAGCCGCCCATCTGCCGGTCGATTGCCGAGATAGAATCTAAAAGCGTTTGCGTTAATATACACTGATGCCGGCTGAGTCATCAGAATTATATCTGTCTGGCTATCTTAACGTCTAACAATTATAGTTTTACCAAATTTGTTAGTTTCTTTTAGTCTTTCGCATGTATTGACCAGCTATTAGGAAAAAGTAATACTTCAATTTTCTATATAATCTTAATGACTTACAAATGGACTTGTCTGATGGTAACTGCTTACTAAAAGCTTCATTACCTATAGTTTCTTTAGCTCGTTGCATAACCTTCAAGGAAAAAAGTCGCTATGCTGACAACGCAAGGCGTAAGGACTACTGGTTGTGGTAGTACAACGCTTCATTACGGATCCTAGAAACCCTAGTCACAGTTCTGGCTAGACATAATATTTTTCAGTGTAGTGGAAGTAGCTACTGTATCGGGGTTCTTAATCATATGTATGTATTTTATGTGGGGGCCAGTCAGTGCAGACCGGAAACACTTCGACCCAGTGGGATCTTTTGTGTCGACACTCTCCCAATAACGACTGCCATAGATGTTCATGGTAGCCGGGACCGACGGCTTAACGTGCTCTCCGAGGCACGGAACAGGCCATAACTGTCATAAAAGCGACGTCCTAGCGCTCATGCCTAATAACTTCAATTGGGCCGATACTTGCCGGACAAACTCGAATAACAAAAGCCTTCCCGTTTAAATAGATTAAACTATCATTATCACTCACAAACGTTTTTATAATAATACTATCTACTGATTAAGCAAAATACCAATTTTACACAAGAATGCAATATTTAAAAACGTAAGCTGTAGTAACATTGTTGCTGTTTATCATGTTCAGATAAAAAATGCTACATCGACAGCAAAAACACAAACAAATGGGCAAAATGATAAAAGAAGGAAAAATTGGTCAGAACTTTGGAAGTGTGATTCAGAGTTAAAAATATTTCAGTAAGCAAGTCCAACAGCGTTTTGGGATGTTGAGGATATAATTATGCTTTCAAGTTAAACGTTGCGAATCTGTTACGAAACACTACGAACCGCAAAACTAAATATATTTTATCGCGTTGTTTTATATAAAATCCGTATATAGCAGTTTAATTTCAATGAATAATATTCGCGTAAATAGAAGACAATATTATGTAAATATCTTTTCTTCAGTTTAGTTCTGCATTGACTTGAGAACAGTTGCGCTATTTAATATTTGTGGAGTATATATATATAAGTCTGGCCATAAATACTGTTACGATAAAAATATAAACAATATTTTTGGTTTGGTTTCAAGGAGTGACTGAGCCATATTTTTGTGAAAATGGGGTCAAAACATCGGCACATGTGCACCAAGATACCTACAATTCTTGAGAAGGTGGTTAAGCCTGTTAACAGTACCATGTTCCATAATTAAGCATAATCTTTTCAGTAAGACTTAGCACCGGGTCATAAAACCCGATCAACCTAAGCGTGGTTGGAAACAATCGTTTCGGACTTTATCAAAGCTGAAGTCTAGCCGTCATCTAGTCCCGATCTTAATTCGCTGGATTATGATTTATGTTCAGTTTTAGAGAGTATGGCAGGCTCTATATGATTGTTATATGCCATTGTAACCTTTAAGGTTTACTTTAGGAGAAATGTAGATATATTTAGGAAGTACAATGAGAGAAGGTATAACAAATACACTTTTAATGTATTAAGATACAATTATAGTCAGGGCGTGGTTCGTAAGAAGGCTTGCTGCGTGTCCTTGTAGTCAGGAGCACTTAACTCTAGATGTGGAGCCGAGCCGCAAGGTGCCTCGTCCAGGACGCGATCGGCTTATATATGGCGCTGCCGCCGGGCAGGGGGGAGAAGGGAGGCGCCAGCCACCACTCCGACTCACGTGCAACCGTCGCAGTCGCGTGGTCCGCGTCACACACCCCCCTCGTTAGGAGAGAATTTTTCCTCGGGGAAATTCGGTCTCCCGAGGACTCCCCTCTCCTCCGGCAGCAGCTTCCGATCGGCATCCTGAAACAGGTAGAATAAGAGGTGTCAGTCCTTTAAAAGAACTATATTATTCAATAGACGAGAATCTATAATATGATAGCACCGTAGTTGCGAACAGATCATTAACTGATAACAATATAAAAAAAACACGTTAAAGGCAAGGTGATTCATTCATTAGGAATGCGGACTCGACAGCCGGCCGCTAGATAATAACACGTTTAGAATGTCAACAAAGTAATTAGTTAATGAGTTTGTTATGAAGATCAATAAACGACAACTACGGTGAAATTGAACAATACAAAAATTTAGCGATTAGTACGCTAGCAAACAGATAAGAAGAACCACTATGAATGCAAAAAAATATGACGGGAACAAAAAGACTGAACCTGTAGACCGACTTGACAGTGACAATTTAACTACTGAACCACTGGGTGAAAAAATGAAATGTTTAGATTTCGATTAGTATTTTCGAAAGCAATAATTGATATGAAGATAGAATGCGTAATTTAGACACAAAGTATTGTCAAAAAAAAATTTTATAATACATAAAAAAATTTTATAGACTGATACACGCATTGAAGTACGCAGTTTAGAAGTATATATTTTCTAGTGTTACGCTAGGAAGTATTGCTTTTGTAGTTAAGTAATTAGGTTAAATATAAACGAATCACAAAAGAAAAAAAATCAAGACAATGTCGTGATCTAGCTAGCCCTACGACGAAGTCTTGGGTTTGGTACAACAAAAGTCCACTAGCTAGAATCACCAAACTATTCCTTATAGTTAATTAGTTTCAAGTCTTTAACGTGCCACTCACCGAGAGGTTTACCAGACATATCAGACAGTATATATACTAACGGAGACTTCTTGGAAACAATTTTACATTTAATAAATTTAGGTGCCAACTTTTTACTAAAGTATTTATCTTTATCACTAAGGTAAAACTACACTTTCCCCGACGTTTCGGTTGCTTTTCAGCAGCCATGGTCACGGGGAGTCCCGAAACGTCGGGGAAAGTGTAAAAATAAATTAAATCTAAATAGTTTAATAATAATTTAATTAGCTTAAAAATTAGTAAAGTTTAATAGTAGTAGAAGTGTAACAATTTTCAAAATTTTGTAATAAAGTGTCAAATAAACAACGCGATAAAATCCGTATATAGCAGTTTAATTTCAAAGTATCAAAATTGTTTATAACCAGGAGTAAACAATGTTTTGAATTTGGATATAAGAAGAAGTGGGATCCTAGTGGGGACGTCTCGCTTTATCCTTGGCACAGCTGCGGTTAAATAGCGATTACGTCACAGGTTGTATAGTGCTTCCTTTATCTTTTCCTAGATGTGCCCGCGGTTTCACCCGCGTTTATGATTACTGCGCTGCCCCCGTGGGACATAGCGTGATATTATATAGCCTTCCACAATAAATAAGCGATACAACAAAAAATATATTTTTCAATTCGAACCAATAGTTCCTGAGATTAGCGCGTTCAACCAAACAAACAAACTCTTCAGTTTTATAATATTAGTATAGATTTGACAATTACGCCGACTACTAGATATAAAACGCTTCAATTTTATTTATGTTTGAGTAGATTTCAAAATCTTTCTGTATTTTAGAGTTTGGGCAATGTAACTATTTGACTTAAATAAAACGAAATTGTGTGTGATCTACGTTATTGTATCCAGGCGAGCAAAGCCGTGGTCAGAATCTAGTAGTGCAATATATGATTGTAATAAATATTGATCCAATTCGTGACAGGATCAAATTATTTACATTGAATGACGTTGGTCATTTATAATTTACGCTCACGTCATCGAATATGTAGCATTGAATGTGATATGTTTTTGCGTTAAATAAATAATTAAGGATAATCCCGGCTATTATTTCCATTTGAAACCATTAGCTTGAAAATGATATGATATCATGGGAGGCAGAGCAATGCGGTATCTTTACTGAAAGCTCCTTTAAGCAAACGACCCTTCTTTTCCCTTTTTACTTTATTTTCTTTAAAAAGACAACTGCCGCACATGGAATATTTTTTGTGTCGCGAGGGACTTCACAAACATTCAAACAACGGCCACAATGAACACCCAGACTCGGAACAACAATTTGTAGATAACACAAAGTTTTGGCTTGTGTGGGATTCGAACTCACAACACTCGGCGCAGTGGCAGTGGTGGGGCACCACTTAGACCACTACGCCATACGTGCAGTCATAAATTATTTATGGTTTACTATCAATTGCTTCAACTACTAAAACCTAGACTTGCTCTTAATGTTGTGTTGGTATCTTACTTTCGTTAATTTAAGCGCCAAGCAGATTTTGATGACTTTTCGTATAAAGACAGAAATAACACGATCGAAGTCGCGGTTAACAGCTAATATAAAATAAAATAATAATTTAAGTAAACAAAGTTTTTACGGCGTAGTTAATATTTTTCTCGCGCCGCCACGAAACAAACTTTGATTTGTAATTCATGAATTTTATTAACAAGACCGTGACGAAGTTAAATTGAGTTTTCTAGTCTTCTTATGCCATGTCCGGTCCATCGTTTGTACCGCTTTCTATCTGTGAGATTTTTAAACCGACTTCAAAATTAAAGTCAGCGAAGTTATTCGAGTTATGATTTTTTTACCTGTAGTCGGCGAAGTTCAACGAGATTTTATGAAAAATCTGTTCTTCATTTGGGATTAACTTATCTGTAGTTCAGAGATTCTTGATCAAACTTATATTTACGTGTATGATTATAAGTCTGTACTTATAAGCATACACATAAACTACCAATACACGCCTGTGCGTGTGTTTGTGAAGCACTAGTTTGGATCTTCGGCTCTGTTCTAGGTCTCACTCAATAGAGGCGAACCTGTGGCATTCTGGTCACATTGCCATGATTAGCGTTACCGCTGAACGCAATAAACAAATTGAGTATTGAGTATATATGAGTACTGAGCAGCGATAGCTCAGTGGGGAGACCAACAGACTGCAATGCAGAGGGTCTCGGGTTCGAACCCACATCACGCACCTCTGACTTTCGGAAGTTATATGACTTTTCGAAATTATGTGCGTATTGATTGACAATTATGGCCTGCTCCGTGCCTCGGAGAGCACGTTAAGCCGTCGGTCCCGGCTACCATGAACATCTATGGCAGTCGTTATTGGGAGAGTGTCGACACAAAAGATCCCACTGGGTCGAAGTGTCGCCGGTCTGCACTGACTGGCCCCCACATAAGATAGATACATACATACATACATATATGAGTACTAGTGCACTTATTTGCAATTTTAACACAAAACTGTATATTACTGTCGTATCTGGGAAGTAAAACTGTTCACATAATCGATCGATAGTAAGCGCAAGCGCAAAATAAGAAACTCAATATTTCAAACTGTTATCAGACTTACTTTAGGCTTTCATATGATAATTGAATCTTATACTCATAAGCTAACATAAAATATATAATCATAAGAATAAACAACAGTAATAATAAGAACGCAGTATGCTTTTGGACCATTTGTTTACTTGTGTCTTATTTAATAAGAAACTAACTCATTATAAAATCATCAGTTACTACTTTTAGAATATATTCGCTTTCTAATAAATAGATATTACAAAACCGACAATTTTTTTATTTTTAAGGTTTACGATAATGTCTCGTGACACCCACGAGACATAATGTCTCGTGCTTTGCTTGTTTACTGAATAAGATAATTAACAATAAGGATCATACATGATCTATTAGAAAAATGGAAATATGTATACCTAAGTATATTAAGTATATATATTTTATATAGTCAAAGTCGAAAATCACTTATTCATTATGGTCACAAAGTAACACTTAAGAACGTCAAAGTTTACTACTTTATATTGCATGTCATACACCTTAATAAAATATATTAAATTCTAGAATTTAACATGATACATCTGTACGCTGTCTGATTGAAATACCCCAGACGAGACCAGGATGTGTTGCCATTTGGAATCAACGAAACGATACATTAACATCTGGTAACCAAATCAACTAAATTTTGTGACGTCTGCGTCTCAAAATTGAAAACGTAATAATCGTACGTCTGAGACATGTAAGGCTATTTACAGGTTGGTGACGGATACACCTTTATTAAAAAATTCACTAATTTCATTTTTATTGAAAAACAATACCTAATTATACCAGACTAGATTTTGATTGCGACAGTAGGATCACCCACCCGCCAGTCATTGAGCCGGAGCGACGCCCTCTGTCATGCCGGGGCGTCGCCAGGAGTCGTCACCCGCAGACCTTCCCTATCTACATTGGGCACTGCTGGGTGGGTCCACCACACAAAGCAGCGAGTTGGCACACCGTGGCAGTTTTAGACTATAGGCCCAAAGTCTCAGGGAAAAAGGTTAGTAACATTAGTTTTTTGGATGAAAGTTACCCTATGTCCTTTTCTGTTCTCCTGGCAAGGTGTATGCGAAATTTCATGATGATCGATCGAGAAGTTAAGGCGTGAAAGCATAACAAACAAACAAACAGACAAAGCTTTTCGTATTTATAATATTAGTTAGGAGGATATTGGGTTTTCTTAGAAGAAATTGTCAGTAGCATGGGCTCTGGAACTGCACCCAGTATTCAAGTACTCCCATCTCTCTTGTTATTTTTTGATGGTTATATACCTAGAGATAATAAATCGACATACGGGGCAATAAGAACAATCTAACGGTATTATAGGTATGTGATAAGCAAAATACGCAGTACTTTAAACACAGGGAAGCGATAGTATAGTGGGAGACCGTTGGATTGCCACGCAGAGGTCTCGAGTTTCGATCCTAAGGCTCTCTCCTCCTGCTAAGGATCTCTGACTTATCGATGTTATGTGTGTATTAAGTAATTAATTACCGTTCGCTTGACGGCGATGGAAAACATCGCGAGGACTACCACGTAGCGGTCTCGAGTTCGATCCCAGGGCACACATCTCTGACTTTTCGACGTTATGTACGTATTAAATAGTAAATTATCGATCGCTCTACCGTGAAGGAATATATCGAAACGAAACCTGCATATCTGACAGTTTTGCGTTATGTTTTTGAAGGTATGTGAAGTCTCCCAACCCGCACTGGGCCTGCGTAGTGAACTAAAGCTTAACCCTTCTTACACTGAGAAGAGGCCCGTGCCCACCGGTGGGACAGTTTATAAAAGGACTGATATTATTATACCATTAATACGCAGTACTTTCAACGCAGGGAGGCGATAGCCTAGTGGGAGACCGTTAAACTGCCAAAACCAAAACGGTCTTGTGTTCGATCCCAAGGCACGCATTTTTGACTTTTCGATATTATGTGCATAAATAGTTAATTATTGTTCCCGTTATACTGCCAACCCGCACTGTGCCAGCGTGGTGGACTATGGCCTAACCCATCTCACACTGAGAAGAGGCCTGTGGCCAGCAGTACGACAGTTTAATACAGAGCATTTTTTTACGACAGCGCCTAACACTGCGAGTAAATCCTGTGTCGCGGGTACTTCACAGAACGATGACCCAGGCTCGGAACTACCATTTGTGAATCACACAAAGCTTAAACACTGCTTCTAACATAAATACAGCATATAGTAATTACACACATACCGATCGAGGATTATAACAAAACGCTTTACGGCTTTAATTATAGTCTAGGCATACAATTGAAATCCTAGAACTCATTACCTAGCAATTAAACGACATCCGTAATTACAAATGTTAGATTTAAATCAAAGTAATCCAGCCCTTTATTTACCCACACAAGCGTGAGACCTGCACACAGCCTTATATCACTTACGTCATAGCAAACGGTAATAATTCGAAGAGCGAGTTAAATCTCATCTTCTCTCATCTTGTGCAAATCAAATATTTAGTTAAGACGGTATCTGGTTGGAACATGTGAGGGTTATTATGTGTAGTGTGTAAATAAATATATACGTGAGAGCATGTTTCATATAATATTGACTTACGTTTACGCGAATGCTACACATTGTAATTAAACTACTATATACGGATTATGTCGCGTTGTTTATTTTTAAAACACTTTTATTACTTACATCATTTTAAACTTCAACACTACTTTTATTGAACTTTACTACGATTTAAGCTATTTAAATTAATTAAAACTATTTATATATCATTTTACACTATGCCCCAAAATTTCGGTTGCTTTACAGCAGCCATGTTCACGGGGAGACCAAGATGGTAGTTGTCTCAATGTTCGGATGTGTAGTCTATTTCAAAGTATCCGAACATAATTTAATCTTTGGTGTTTCTATGTTGCATATATTTTGGTGTAGAGGTATATATATTAGCATGATAGGTAGCACTTGTATGCAATGAGTAAACTCTCTTTAAAAAGGTAAGATGGTGTCGTAAGACTGCTTAAATAGTTAATGGTTTAAAGTGTCCAACTTCACTTCCACAACTGCCGAGTGTTATGAATTTGATTCGGTTAGGTTAGATTAGTAAAACAGCTTTGTTTTGGATGAATGGTATATCCCTATATTGCCTATTCTGTTCCCCTGACAACTTATACGCAATGCAATTTTCATAATGATCGGTCAAGTAGTTAAGGCGCGACAAACAAACTCACATTCGCGTTCATAATATTAGTTTGGATTAGGATTCATGTAGACCACAAAGTAACACTTATGAACGCCACGGTTTATTGTTTAGTGAATTTACTGAAGTTGTTCAAGTAAAGTTAAAGTTAGGTTTTCGTACGTCTGATCCACACATTCAAAGTTAGAGTGCTCTTTCTGTTAGACTTTTCGATTTTTGTAAACTTTCGCACGACATAGATTATCACTTATGATAAAGTAAGGGTTTTGAAAAATAATAAGACTTGTTAAGGTTTGCAACCACTAAGTTAAGGCATTGGACTTACATCATCGGGTAATCGCCTACAAGTTCCACTTGTTCGACACATTATCGTTATGAATCTACTTCTAAAACAAATATTACATGACAGCACACAGATGGATCATGCTTTATTTATATGTGACCTTTTGTCAACGTCTGTCTGTTCAATAGAAAACTTCGAAAAAGTAGTAATCTCTTAATTCGACGGATATATCATTTTAAACTTTATAAATTAAAACCGGCAGAAAATAAGAGGGTAAGGATTTTTACCTACTGAATTTTTAGTTATGAACCGGTTATGTCGTAGTTCAAGGTGAACTATAGATCTAGATGGGTTATGACTGCTATCTAATTTCTACTATTTAAGAGGAAAGGTTTAATTGAAAAAAGGAATTAAAATAAAGAAAATAGGGTAAAGATGAAAGTTGAAATAATATAATTTTACTGAGAAATTTAATTATTATGTACCTACCAGTTAAATGTTAGAGTGAAGAAGATAAGTAAGATTAAAACAATCAAAAATTACGTAATGAGTAGATCTAAACTAAGTAACGAAAGATTACAACGTAAACTGAGTAAAGAAGAAACTAAGAAGCGAGAATTTAAATATTCCCTTTTAGACAAGCTCCAAACCTAAGATAAATAATATTGGCCCGGTCAAGCAGACCCATTCACAATACAACCATAAAATCTGTATTATTCCAAATAATCCTGATACTTATAACATTAACATTTACATTATATTATAATAAATATTGTTACTACCAATTTGCAACTGTTTGTAAAAGTATCTTCATCAGGTTAACTTTAGTATTTATTTCCTGCATTTTTGTTTCTTTGTGTATATTATTATCTCCCTTTTATTTAAATGACTTAGTTAATTTTTGCATACCGTAAGGTAGAATGTATAAGGATTCCGACAAACATGTACCTAACCATCATAATTTGTAAACCTACATTCTATGCAAATGAATATTTCTATTTCTATTTCTATTTCTACATTATTATTAGGATTAGTAATACAGGATAGTTGGATAAAAATTGTGTGATCTACAAATAGTTGTATCCAGAAGATAGTATTTCTGTATGAATATGATTATTTCGGGATAATCCCTTTGTCAGGAATATTTTAGGATATTCTACGGAAGCCTGTAATATTAGGTGAGTAATTTAACCCAACCATATTATTAGTTTCGTTTAATTTATATTTAACCTGATACAGACACTCTGTCCGGGGCTTTGCGCACTTGAACTCCAGTGGAAGGTTTTACCGCACTAAAATGTAACCTCTGGTTATAGTACATGGTCTACCTGTGTGCCAAGTTTAATCTTAATCCATTTAACAATTTACTGTGATTTAGTAATAAACATCTTAAGGCATTTAGAAAGTAAACATAACTTAAATTATATGTATTAAAAATTCCGACACAAAAAGCAACCTCTAAGTCTTTGTTTAGATGGACCTTGTCCATGAGGATGGAGGCATGTTCTTGCAATATTATTTTAATAGCAGAATATCAAATTTTAACCACAGGTCTGATTAATTCGAAATTTGCCTTCATTGTCTAGAAAAGAGCTAATGATCTTTAAACGTTGGATCACCTTTGATCAAGTCACCTTTCATTAAAATTAAACTGATATATACGGATTTTATCGCGTTGTTTATTTGACACTTTATTACAAAATTTTGAAAATTGTTACACTACTACTACTATTAAACTTTACTAATTTTTAAGCTAATTAAATTATTATTAAACTATTTAGATTTCATTTATTTTTACACTTTCCCCGACGTTTCGTTTGCTTTTCAGCAGCCATGGTCACGGGGAGACTCAGTCCACTCACAGTCTCCCCGTGACCATGGCTGCTGAAAAGCAACCGAAACGGCGGGGAAAGTGTAAAAATAAATGAAATCTAAATAGTTTAATAATAATTTAATTAGCTTAAAAATTAGTAAAGTTTAATAGTAGTAGTAGTGCAACAATTTTCAAAATTTTGTAATAAAGTGTCAAATAAACAACGCGATAAAATCCGTATATAGCAGTTTAATTTCTATGAATAATATTCGCGTAAATAGAAGACAATATTAAGTCACCTTTCAATCAACAAAACTAAATAAAATCAGTTTAACCGTTTGAGAGTTATGATTCCACAGACAGATATATATGTACGTTTAGCTAAAAATGAGATAATAAAGTAGTCATACTAACAAACTAGTAACATTTCCAAGCGTTTCATCACATTTATTACTTTCCTTATATCGTCTAGCAAATTTATCTACTACCAAATGACATAGCATTACTGTAGGCATCTAAATAGATTGAACAAACCCGCACTATAAATCCTAAAACTGTTATATCGACTTGGAACATGTCAGCGAAACGCTGTGCTACGAACTTTGATTTGTAATTCATGAAATCATTATGAAGCTGACGCCAAACTTAAATCGACTTCCCTTGTAGTTCCACACAAACTTATCCGTACATCCAACAAAGTTCAAGTATAAGCTAAAGTCAACCTTATGCGAATTGAAATAGAGTCTAAACAGCTCGTGTTTGGAGAGCACTAAGTAGTAACAGATAACATTGTTGGTAATCTGACATCCAAACTTTAGCCGAATGACAATTTGTTAAATGTCTTTTAAGTTTTTTGTTTGATGGAATGGTTAAGTGGAAAGATTTATTGGCCAGTTTTCTAGAAGGTACTAAATATGACAGGCAGTTTTCATCTATCTTTTTCTTTTTTTAATAAGACAATTCTTGGGATTCCCTTGTGTCGCTGGGGACTTTAAAAACATACAATTGGCTCACATAAAATACAGCCAGGCAACTGCCGCGCCACGAACTTTGAATCTATAAATCACACAATGATCTACAAATTCAAAGTCAGGGGCGTGGCAGTTAGGTTTATTATGTTGGACCTAGTGAAAACAAATCACGTGTGAGTTTAAATACTCTAGAATGTGGTGAACACTTGTCTGCTACCCCATCTGTCTAATCTGCTACTTTAAATATCAATAGTTAAAATCTCCATAAGTAGTTAAAATGTAATTTATATTAATTTGTACTTGTAAAAAGTTCATCACACTACATCAGTCATTAAGAGGCTGTTGTGTGGCGACACCCTTATGAAGAAGTTACAACTTACGTCGAGAGATGGTCCTGCACTTAATTACACACTACTTCATACAACTTGTACTGGAGTTTGAATCAGGCAAGTGAAGTTTGTACGAGTTAATAATTATACAATGTGTTGATCTGCATTTCTCAATTTTGCCCTGCAATATTGGGAACATAGAGTAACATGCATATTCAAACATACATTATTCATTTTACACGTCTGTAGTTATTTATAATCTAAATATCAAAATTTTATTAAATTATATTAGTCAGCTGTTGTAGAGACTGGTGGAAACAGAATTTAAATCTGGAAAAGCGAGAGGGAGGCCTTTGCTCTGCAGTGGCACAGGCTGAAATAATAATAATTTTCAATTACTATTTTTAGATATTAAATAAGGAAATGCTGCGTAATACGATGTACTCTTTGCTATCGTCGCTTGACGATGCTTGTTACATACAAGTTGATTTTATGTAAAGATGCTTCGCCACCTATCTGATCGGTCTCTATTATGCACGGCTATTTGACCATAGCAATCTAAAATAGGATAATGTGATACTGTATACACAGCGAGACCATGAGACATGATTTTTTTGTAATTTGCCTGACCACAACAATCGCATTTACCAACGAGACAGTCTTTGATAGTCTGCAATAATAATTGACAGTAGACAATTAACGACTTTTCAAAGTCCAATCAAGCGGTTTGACGATACTTACCCCACCCATCTCACCCCGCAATCCCCTGCACAATTGTTTTAGTACCATTGTTAACGGACTGTCTGAATTAGTTTTAGTTACATTGTGGTAAAAGTGAATAACTAAAATGGTAATTGTAGCATCTCAGCTAGATATACTACATGCTGCCAAACTTAATATTTCTTAAAAATAACTTTTACCGATCTAGGTATAAAGTCTGTGTTGCGTGAAACTTTGTATACATTCAAACAACGGCTACAAAGAATACCCTGATTCGGTATAACTAAGAATTGTGAATCACACCATTTTTTTATCCCTTGTTGAGAATGAATAACACTTGGTGCATCGGCAATTAGTGAGGCACTCATTAACCATGCCGTCCGTGCAATCAAAATATTTCTAATTTTAATATAATAATGTAAAAGTATTTAACAAGAAAGAATAGTTTACATTGCGCTGAGTGGTATGGTTCGATTCCAATACCGCACTAAAATTTGTAACAAATTGCTGTTTTTAAAGTTCCTTGCAACAGAGGAATTATAGAATTATTACTAAAGCAGGACTTTCCTTAAATACCGCGGGTGAATCCGTAAAATTTTAATTTCAAGTTTATGTTTGCATGTTCTTGCATGTCCAAGGGTGGTCCGCGGAATTGATAGAATCGTATGACAATAATATAGAAGATACACTCGGTACAAGATACAAAGATATATCTTTCAATGACATGCTATATAAACGCCTATTAACAAAGATCAATAGGACGAGAATCAGTCTAGTGCAATCTATAACACAATTGCTATCGATAACGAAGTTCCTTGCCTCCACCCAAGCCCGTATGAAACTTGCATTTTGAAGTTCTCTTCCATAATTACTTCAGCGATCGTAACTAGCTTACTAGTACTTATATGAACTAAGTGTATTACGAACTAGGGGCTGTGTGACTTTGAATATCGGGTGATTCATCTAGGGAATATTGCTCTATATATAAATTATGAGCAGTGTATGCGATATACCTGCGGTAGCTTTTGGTAAGACATTCGTGAAATAACCTGCATGTCTGAGTTTCGATAATGTTCTCAAAGATGTGAAGTCTGCTAAGTTGCACTCTGACAGTGTAATAAAAAAAAAAAAATTTATTTGAAAAAAAATTTACAATTAGCATGAACACAGTACATAATCATGAGACAAGTTATACAGAATATGTTGAACTCTGGTACCCAATGTAAGATTTAACTTGTGTTTTGGGTACCAGGTCTCCCGCAGCATTACATTTATTTAATAGTTACTAAATTTGTTAGGTGTTCTTGTGAGCAGCTATAAAATATGTGCAAGTACGCAAGGTGTGTGTGTGTATGTGGGTGTGTGTGTGTGTGTATGTGGGTGTGTGTGTGTGTGTGTATATGTGAGTGTGTCTGTGTATGTGGGTGTGTGTGTGTGTGTGTATGTGTGTGGGTGTGTGTGTGTGTGTGTGTTTGTCGGTGTGTGTGTATGTTTGTGTGTGTGGGTCCAATTAGAGTACCGACAATTTTAGCATGATCTCAGTTTGAGCATAAGTTTTGGTCATGAGCCATTTTGCAACTTCTTTCTTACATTGGGATCGAATGAGTGGATAGATTTTACAACTTTTATTTATACTATTGTACAGGTGGCAGCCAATAACATTAAAATGCCGTGAAGCCTGTGTGGTTCTGAAAGTCGGAACTTGGCAAATTTTGTATGAAAGACGTTTTTTTTTATAGCTTGGATTGTATTCTATTGATGTATGCTTTCGAGTAACGGTCGCAAGTACGAAGAGCTGCCTGACAGTAAGAGTCTGACATTTTTTATAAAGTTGGGTGGTCGGATATCTATAGGGTTTGAATGTCATTACCTTAAGTATACTTCTATGCGCACGTTCCAAGGGTAATAGGTGGGTTTTTGCTGCACCACCCCAGACAGATATACAATAGGTTAGTATAGACTGACATAGAGCACAGTAAATCATTTTTAAAGTTTTGTCATCGGCAGAATGGCGCAGTTTTTTAAAAATAAATATAATTTTTCGAGTGCGTACTGTTAGATCGCTGGAAGGAGGAGGAGGAAGAGGAGTGTGGTGGAGTATATGTGATACGTGTACGTTTTAGATCTCTCCAGGTTGGTAGACTTCACACATCTTTAAGAATAATGTTCTCAAAGATGTATGAAGTCTGCTATCCCGCATCTGGCGAGCGTTATGGATTAGTCGGTTAAAGAGAGCAATCCCTCTTATCAGTATAAAGCTCAGCTTAAAATTATCAAATCAATATGGTCCCGTAACAAATTAGTTTATTTCATTATTTACATAAACAAAGCAACAATCATAATTTACAACTTAATTAATATTAACAAACCTAAGCACTTATAAATAAAACAAAATGAAAAGTATCAAAATATGGGACTGTAAAATTTAATAAAAAGAAATGGCTGGTTTAGGCGGCGTCGTAAAATTCCTCAGCATCGCTGTCGACCGGGAATGTGTCCAGAAGACTGGCAGCATTGCCACGTTGAATGGCAATGCTGATTCTTTCAGCCAAAAAAAGTTCAGCCTTCTGGTCACGCGATAGTCGATTAGCGCCTTAGATATATTTCCAAAAAATCATTGGGATTTTGTGTCAAGAATTTCTACGTTAAGAAAAGAGTTACAAAGTTGGTGTGTTTGGAAAGCAGTCAAAACAGTTGGTTCTTCTACTGATCTCTTTCCAGTCGTATCAAATGTTCAGACCATAAAAATATGGGAATAAAAGGTGCACTTGTGTTTGCGTATAAACTTGTACCCTATAATACGCGGCAGGTTAGTCTTCGTTTAGATTTATCGAAATAAAATTGCCGGCCCATCGGACTATGAGAGTAAAGAAATAGGGACTGCATTTGTGTATGCAAACATAATTGAGCACTATAATAGGTATAATTACGCAGAAAGTCCCGTCAAGACCGAATTTCGATGAAGGATATTATTACGTCACAATAAGGTTACAAGAAAGCCTTCGTGTCCCTTTAAGATGAATTACAAATCAAGGTCTACCTCATTACGTACATTGATTGGCTTTGAAGCCCAGTTTCTTTGAACAGTATAATTATGGCGTCATCTTTCTTATCTCGGCTCAGTAAGAAGTGACTAAGCAAGTCGTTTATACGAATAATTTATAAGGTTATTATGATAATCACCATTTTGTGAAGCGATTAAATGTATTACGATATTTAAGATATCGTTTATGTTTATGTGTCTGTATTTGGAAGGATTTTAAACATATTAGTTCTTGGAAAAATATCACTAGAGCACAAATGATAATAGGTTACCTGACACACATTTTTTTGTTATTATTTAAGTTATGTAGTCATATTACCCAAACTTTATTAAACCAAAAAATCAGAAAGCAAGTCAATAATAAATAAGATACGATAAGCATTTCAAATCTGATAGTAGAGGTAATTGTCAAATGGCTGGATAAAGATGCACGATACAAACTATGACGTAACCTCTATTTAAATGCAGTTGTCCGACGGAGATAGCCAAGTATATCCACGACACCACCAAAATTAAAAAAATAATAATATGTCCTTTATTTTCCAACCAACTTTGATGCTGCTTTCACATTTTATTCTCCAATCATTACTGTTAAACTTAAATAATTTTAAACGCTGACAGACAATACTAGCCTTGACTTGAATGGAGGCAGTTTCCGTTTAGTTAAGCGGAAGGTGTGGTGTTGCCAGTGAGCAGAAATGAAATTATAGTGTTAGTATATGTTTTATTTTTCTAGTTTTATTATTGTTCTGTTTTTTTATTTTGTATATTTTATTAATTTTTTATCTCTTCATGTTTTGCGTGTGCCTTTTTGTGTGTCAAAATAAAAGATTTTCCTTCTTTCTCTTTCTTTAAAAATTTTTTTCTTTCTTTCTTTTGATTGCTACGTGCACTTGTGTGGTAAATAATGTACAAAATCAAAAAAATCAAAAGCAACTACCCTATTACTGTGTCGTAAGGAACTTTACAAACTCAATCGACAAAAACAAATCCAGTTTGTGGATTACACATTTTTTTATCCTGATGTGATTGAACACACATCTGAGTTTTGTGAGTGCAAACTAGTAATGTAACCACTTAAACCACCATGCTAACCGAGCAGTTAAAACAATTGCGCGTTCGCTTTTGTTAAAGACAAAGTAATTAATATAAATAATTAATAATTATCATGTTCCAATCACTTGTTTTTAAAGAGGGGACGACCTGGTGACCTGAAATACAGGCCAAAAGCCTAGCTTAGGCACCAGTCTCCCACAGTATAAATTCCATTGGTATATTGTTTTGTTCATTGTAATTGCTGTAATATTGTGGTGAGAAATAAATAAATATTATTATTATTATTATAATTAAAGAGCGTACTCCTTTTTAAAAGTCCGGCATCGCACTTGTGACTCCTCCGATATTGCGGGCATCCATGGGTGGCGGTAATCGCTTACCATCAGACAAATCGGCTGTACGAGCGCCGCCAAAAAAAAAAGTTGTAATTGCCGTCTGGTAAAATGGACCGTAATTCACAAAATGAATACATATACATACACACTAATTTTATGCATATATTTAACTACGCCAAAATGAAAATGCTTAAATAAGTTTAACTTTACAATAACTAGGTTAAATAGCACAGTATAAAAAGGCTTTACTTGCACATTAAAAAATAATAATGTATTATATACTTCTTTATACTGAATAATTGCACTTATAATGCAAAATGAGAACATAAATAATTTCAACCACTACCTCATTTTGAAAGATATTAAAGTGAATATTTAAAATGAGAACATATTGCAAGTTAATGTATAAATTTTTAGATAAATATAATTATTTTTCTGCCTAATATAGATTTCAAGAAATCAGTTTCTTCGTCATTTTTAAAATAAACTGTCTCGGTGTTGCAGTTTCAAGTGGATGCGATTGCTATCCATTAGAGTTCAGATTCAATTCCCGAATCCACGTCCTACAGCTGTCAGCACAGTGCCTCTTTAAAGAATTGTGGGAATTTTACAATATCTAGTTGGTCCTTGAGTTATCTATACATACATACATACATACAAATAAATAAAATTGAAGTGTCTGTTTGTAATGTCAAAATAACAGCTTTTTATCTAATGCATCTTCTTCTCCCTAGCCTTTATTATTCCCAAGTCACTTGGGGTCGGCTTTCTAGTCTAACCGGATTTAACTGGATATCAATTTAGCACGGAGCAGGCGATAACTGTCAATCATGCTAAACAATTACTAATAATAATAATAATAATGATGCTATTAGGGTATTTAGGGCAGCCGCCGTTTTTCATCCATAGTTAGCAATATACTGGTCCACCAAATCCGTACGTAGCAATAGTTCTACGCCTGCTGCAGCTAGTGCCGCTGTAGGTGTTCCATCTCACCTTTAATTAAAACTCTCGAAGGGCCTCTTCACGTTGGACCCATGTCTCCGTGTAAGCCACCCAAAGGGCCAGGTATTTTCTAATATAATATGTTAGAAAGTACCTGTGATAAGAGAAACATAATAATAATAATATTATATCACATACACACAACACCATCTAGCCCAAACTAAGCAGAGCATGTACTATGGATACATGACTAATGCTTGGTTCCTATACCAAGAAACGTGTCGTTGGTGCAGCGAAGGTGCTCGACGGCCTGATGGGCGCTCGTCTTGAGGGTTATTTACACTTACATGATGCACAGTTTGGCTTCCGGTCAGGTCTTTCCACTGAGAGTGCGATACTGGCACTAAAACACACGGTTAGGTATTACACAGACAGGATGACGCCAGTTTACGCATGTTTCTTAGACCTTTCGCGTGCTTTCGACGTAGTCTCTTACGATGTGCTGTGGAATAAGCTAAGGGACAGAGGCGTACCTGCAGAGTTGTTGCGCATCTTCCAGTATTGGCACCACAACCAAACAAACCGCGTGAAATGGGGTGATAGTTTGTCGGGCTCGTATGGGTTGGAGTGTGGAGTGAGACAGGGCGGTCTGACCTCGCCTCACCTTTTCAACCTGTATATCAACGATCTGATCGTTGAACTCAGCAGCATGAAGATTGGATGTCGCGTAGAAGACGTTACCGTCAATAACATTAGTTATGCAGACGACATGGTGCTGCTGTGTCCAACGATAAAATCGATGAGAGCACTATTACAGGTTTGCGAACGGTATGTGCAGGCGCATGGACTGCTATATAATGTTAAAAAGACAGAATACCTGGTGTTTAAGGCCGTGGGTGGGAGGTGTCCCTCGTGTGTACCTTCTATTAAGCTTAACGGTACAGAGCTTAAGCGGGTGAGCCAATTTAAGTACCTCGGACACTTTGTAACCGACGACCTTAAAGACCAAGTAGACATCGAGCGGGAGCGCAGAGCGCTGGCGGTGCGCTGCAACATGTTGGTTAGAAGGTTTGCACGTTGTAGTACGCAAGTAAAATTAACTTTGTTTAGAGCCTACTGCCAAGTTTTCTACACGTGCAGCCTTTGGACCAACTATACGCAGCGAGCCATCAGCGCACTGCGTGTCCAGTATAATAACGCACTCAGAATGTTGTTGGGGCTGCCCCGATTCTGCAGCGCTTCGGGTATGTTCGCACATGCTCATATCAATGACTTGAAACTGTCTCGTTGCTTTGCAGACTACGGACCAGCTCCAACTCCATTCTGAGGGTGATAGCGGGACGATACGACTCGTGTAGCTCATTGTGTCCGTAGATGCATCTCGGGCACAAAAATTGTCTTTAAATAAAATAGAAATGAAATTGTTACTAACATAGTTTCTAAGTAAAATTGTTACTAACATTATATGGATTTTTAATTTGTCTGAAATAAAACACATTTTATTTTATTTATTTATTATTTACCTAAGGACAGCTAATTTTTGACACATATTCTTTGAAAAATTCAAATTTAACTGCCAATAGTGGTGTAAGTCAATTTTGTTGAATGAGGTCTCAATCGTAACACTATGATAGTCCGGGTGACATAGGAGATATTCTATAAATAAATTTAATATCATAGATGTATTACTAAAAAATGGTAATTCTAGAAGTGCTAGTTAGAAGTAAACTCCTTACTAATCCTACTCATATTATAAATGTGAATGTTTGTGAGGATAGATAGATGAATGGATGGACGTTTGTTACTCTTTCACGCAAAACTACTGCACGGATGTTGATGAAACTTTACAGTGTTATTGATTATCCATCCGAATAACATACATATAGGCTAAAAAACAACCTATCTTAACATAAATATACTTTAAAGCGAGCGAAGGCACGGGCAAAATCTAGTATTATAAATGTTAATGTAAGTTGGTTCGCTTGTTACGCTTTCATGCCTTAACTACTCAACCGATCATCATGAAATTTTGGTAACACGTTGTCCGGGGTACAAAAAAGGGCAAAGAGTACCATTTATAAAAAAAAATTACGTACCTAACCTATATTTACGCGAGCAAAGCCTCAAATCTAAATAAAAAAAACAATTATAAAACAAGCTTTCTCAATGTTCTTGTAGCGCAAGTTTCCGGTCAATTATTAGATCATAATTAGGTTCAAGTTTCAGGTAGGGTGAATTTAATTTTGTTAGGCAAGTTTCAATAGCATTATATAGTGTAGCATTGTGCCATTTAATAGAAATAGTTTTGTAGACTATTATGAGTCAACTAAAATATACCTGGCGTGATGTGGGTGTAGTAGACTGTCTACCACTTTCAGGGCTTAACCTATGGTATGTTTATATTTTCGTAACACCTCATGATATATCCTTTACCAGAAATAAATACATTCGTAGGTGATAAACAATCAGTTTTAAGCGTTAAGGTTAGTAAAATAGGGTTTAAAGTGGCGCGCACTTGGTGGCTCGTATCCGAGCCGGTAACAAATGCACGCTACAAAAGTAGCGCCTCGTATGCGAGTCTCTATCAAAGGGTAGGTTAAGTTGTAAAAAGATACCTCTAGCCGGTATTCCGCATATTAAAAACTGTGAAGAAGAAAGAAAGAAAAGAAAATGAAATCTTTTCTATTCATATAAAACACATCAAATATACACAACAATTAATAATTCTGTCAAATTGTTATTTGATATTATATATTTTAAGAGTATTTCTATTTTCTAAAGGTTTTACAGAACACATTAATATATAGCCTTACCCTTACTTTGACAAATATTTATTTTCGCAAAAAAATTTACAACTATCGCTATTTTTGTCTAGTCTAAAAACAACTCAATTCTCTAACAGATTTGGACTTAAAATAATATTTTATAGTTACAACATGCTTTGTTCTCAAAACCTGAAATAATGCATTGAAAACCCACGAATAAAAGGCTTTTAATATTAACTGAATCATCACGAGTCGGATACAAGAGAAGCTTTATATCGCTGAATACTATTTTATTATTTATAATAAATTTATGTTCAATAATGAACTGAATTGGATATAAATTGTGTCCAAAATTCGTAACTCAATGAGCGATCGCGACGCGCGAAAACGCGGTCACAGTGAAGGGAGGCGCCATGTTGGATAAATGAGCGGGAAAATATTTTCGTGACGTAACTTTGTTGTTGATACTGAATTGTCTTTTTACTATTTAGATTGGCAAAATACGTGATGACAGATACCAAATTTGGTCTTCTGCTAAAGTATTGTGCGGATTAATTTGTCATGAGAATCATCCTTAATAATGAGAGTCTGATTGAAGACCAAGTAACAAAATCTAAGCAGTTAACAGTTGCTTTTATTATTTAATGTGATATTCAATCTCATTCATTGAGAATGTTACGATGGATGTGTGGAGTGACGAGAATGGACAGAATTAGGAATGAATACGTAAGAGGTAGTCAGGAAGTGGTGCCCATAGATGAGAAAGTGAAAGGAAATCGTTTGGCTTGGTATGGACATGTTATGCGAAGAGATGATACGTATGTAGGTAAGCAAGTGATGGATATGAGGGTAGAGGGACGAAAAGGGATAGGAAGCCAAGGAAAAGATGGATGGACTGTGTGGGGATGGATATGAAAGGAAAAGGGGTAAATGATCAGATGACGGGTGACAGAGAAGTATGGAAGCGAAGGACATACTGCGCCGACCCCAAATAAATTGGGACCAGGGAAAGAGAATGATGATGATTCAATCTCATTCATTGTACTGGTGAAGTAGTCCAGTTCAAAGCAATTACGATTAAAGGAGTTTGGAAAGTACAGATCAGCAATTCAGACATTAAGTAAATACTATAAAAAAATAAGTAAAATATGTTTTAAGAAAAATAAATTAATCCAAAGAGGAAGGTAAACAAAACGAGTTCGAATAAAAGTGTGACGACATGACACAAGGCTTCAAACAACTGATACTGTGACTGATGTGTATGTGTATTTCAGAAAAAGAACAAAGTATACATAAGCAACTTCTAGCTAAGCTCTGTGAATCAATATTGTTAGAGAAATAATTTATAGATGCCTACTACGTCAACACGTGACGTTACAGTTAGTCGATAATCAATACCTATAAAGAAAAATACAAAGTAGTTAATAGATAGTGTTTTACAGTATACATTTCATAAACTAAAATTGAACGGATATAAAACAACGATCTCAAATAGTTACAGGTTAGCTGAAAGTGGTCAGTTCCACTTAATTGGACCCTTACAGGTAAAGGTAGAAATACCTCAACCCAAAGATGAAATCCGTCGCTACTAAAACGAAATTATTTCTATTCGTGAACTTGTGCAGTTAAGGTACTCCGAAAATAGTTTTCAATAAAACATCCTACCCTCTTCCCCTGACACAAAGGACCTACCCTAACTTTTCAAACTCGGAACATCATTTGCAGCTCCCGACCGCACGCCAGTAGCCCTCGTACCACGGAAGGGGGAGAACGCATTTCTCTCTGATCTTGGCGGGAAAATTGTGACAGTTCTTTTTTCGAACGTTCGAAATATTATTTTTTTATTTCGTTTGTGATTTTTGTTAATTTGAACGATTGTGTTTTTGGACTGTTTATTTTGGTGGGTACGTGTTACTTTGTCATCGTTTTGGTAAGTCATTTATAATTGTAAGTGCTTTTAATTTAAGTTTCTGAGCGGCAATCTAAGTTTCTTGACAGCTTCCCCTGTACTTAGTGTTTGTTGACAACTTTTATCTGCCTTTGTACGAAATTAATTGTTTGCATATTCGTGGGTTTTGGCTTTACAAAGCTTAAAAGTTTCAATTAAGAGGCGTCGAAGTGAAATGTAGTAGAAGCGCGCTTTAATTAAAATGTACCAACTTAAATATCGTATACTTAACTGTTGTTAGGGAGAATTGGACAGGATACTTGTTAGGGACAGACATTAGATCCAATATATTTTTATTGGAGGAGACACATGTTGCTTTTTAATCGACTTCGGAGAAAAGATTTTCGATATTCAACACGAATGTTTTTGTTCACGTATAACTTATTGGATCGGTATATTTACTTTTTTTTATCATCGGTCAAGTTAGCCAGACCGTTTTCATAAAAATTAGATGAAGAGTAAGCAGACAGAATATCTGTCGCTATTATTGCATTATAATGTAAATATTTCAGAAAGAGACGCTTTTAAACTTGAAAACGATTTAATATGATATAATTGAACATCACTTTTTATTATTGACTATTAACAATATAATATACATTATTCATTACACTTATTTTATTAATCTAATATATATGTACTTACAAACGTAAATGTGATAATAATACATACATTGTATCACGGCTATATCCCTGAACTGCTAGGTAGTAAAACTTCCGCATTAAGCAAGTTAAATTTTGACTCCTCCTTAAGGGATCTATTGCCATCTACTGGGCATATCTCCAAATGCCGTGAAGCTACCGAAAATCTTCTAGCAGAAAAATCTAATAACACTTACTGACCTGCAAATCGAACCCGATACCACACAATTGCAAACATAAACAAAAGGCATAACAACGATGCAGAAAAATATTATTCATGTCCGTAATTACGATTCGAATAATTTAAGACTCGGATCAATCATAACGATTGTTTTCAACTCGATATCTACTTTGCATAGTCAAGGTTCCAACGCACGTAAGTATATATGTATAGTGATGTTGATACATTCGAATATTCAATTCAATTCAATTCAATTCGTTTATTGCACTCCATAATGTATAATACAGGTCTTATAAATGTAGAGAGAACAATTATGGACCCCGTCGGGCACGGCAAAATTAGGAACGAAGAATGAAAATTCTATTATCTTATCTTATAGCATATTGAAATAAATTTTAGAGCTTAGAAGATACCTAATTATTTAATTTCTTACGTATTATAATTAATATTCTATTATAGTTTATTATTAATTTGTTATAAAGTAAGTATTAAACTTATTTTCTAAATATACTTTATGTTCGGTTTATTAACCTCACAAGTTACCGCGTCAGCGACATACCGCGCACGTTACCGCGTCAGCGCATTACAATACTTATAATTTATTTGTTTAAGTTTTTACTTTACAATAAGTCAGTAGCAAGATAAACACGTGTATCAAGAAAATAAATATATTATAAATCATCAAGGATTTTTCATTTAGCAAGATATAACAAGTGTGTCGCACGGCAGCATCAAGGCAACCGCACGACACTTTACATAATTAGAACTATTAAAATTTATCGTTTAAAAATTAAAATTCGTTTATATCATAATAACATTTTTGTATTAAAAAGTCTTTTATTTTGTTGATAAATGTACAAAATTTTTCTTCATTTTTAATATTGTTTGATAATTTATTATATATTTTTATGGACATGACGTAGGGACTTGATGCATGCATGTAATCTGGACGTTGGTAAGTTTAATCAATTTTTGTGTCTAAGTGTATATTTTGTATTTAAATCTTCCCTTCTTGTGTAATAATGTTTGTGTTGTCTGACAAATTTACTTGTTTCGAGAATATACATACAAGGAACGATAAGTATTTTTAGTTTCTGGAAATGAGGTTTACAACTTTCTGTGTTATCTATGTTTACTATTGTTCTTATTAACTTTTTTTGCAGCAAGCTGCTGCTTGCTGCAAAAAAAGCAAGCAGCTAATTAGCAGCGAAGGAGCATCTGTGCTGTTACCCCATAGGGTGATTCCGTATATCCGATATCATTCGAATTCGGTGTACATCACTTACATAATTAGTAGGATTATATCCTACTAATATTATATAATGTGAAAATTTGTGAGGATGGATGGATGTATGAATTGATGTTTGTTACTCTTTCACGCAAAAACGACTGAACGAATTTTGATAAAACTTTACAGTAGTTTATACATCAGAATAACATATGGGCTGCTAACAAATCTATCTCAACATAAAACTACATTACCGTGAGCAAAGCCGCGAGCAAAATCTTGTAATACTTATATATAGTTTCACGCCTATATTCTTGAAGATATAAATATAAAAATTCATTTATATTTTTGGAAATACAAATGTTTTATTAATGAAAAATATCAATAACCTTTTATAAAATTTGTATTTAAAGTTATATCGCTTAGTGTCTGACCGTAATCGTTGTTCCGATCCGCCATAATTACAATCATGTAATTATAGCGAATTTGGTTAATTTTAGATAAACTGTAGTGGCAACTTTACATAAAATATAATTCGATTAGGCCATTCAACAACTATCGATGAAATAATTAGTATGAAACAGAGGTATCTCACGTTCACATTGCATCAGTTAAGATTTTAGATCTATAATAATAAGCAAATTTACTGCAGTCCACCTGGCACGTTTTCAGACTTCGTGCCACTACTTGGCATTTCTTGTCAGAAAAACCTAATAACACCGACCCGGGAATTGAACCAGACACGTCTGGCAAAGCAATCGATTTTAGTCCCGCTGCGCTACTGTTAGTAGGCATAAATATTATAGGACTAAAAAAATTACTCGCTGTGTACTATGACCTAACACTTCAAATTAGGCACACAACCTCATTTCCTTTGCCATAACAGAGCCATAACAAAAAAAGTGATTTAAAAGTTTTTACATGACACATAATTTTTAGGCTCCCGTCATGTCCTTGGGTTGTGATTTATTAAAAAAGTAAAAGCTTTTGTTTATTCACGAGTTAGGCTGCGGAACGAAAAATAACAGTTCCTAATTAATAACACAGAAGAAAAATAATGCCAGCATTTTAAATCATAAAATAATATTAAGTATCATTTTGATAATTTTTATTGTTGCTGGTGGCACGTACTATTGAACATTTTGTTAGGAGTGCTTTCACATCGATAGTGTAATGGATTCAAACCCATGATATTTCAATAGCAATTCCAATACCTTAAAAACATATGCCGCTACTTTGTCTTGTTCTAATAGATTCTATATATATCTATATATACGCATATAATATTAGTCCTGTACATAGACTACTGCCAGCAGTAGTTTATATACAGGACTTGTATCATCATTTTCACATGCAGTCGCGACCCCGCCGAGGTTTCAGCCTGCCGTATCAAAATGGCAGGCCACTACACGATAAGACCTACCCTTTGGTCATCACTTCTTTTAAAATCCCTATTGTCCCTCCTCTAGCGCTGATTAGAGTGCGCGGTGCCTGACATTGGTGTTGGACTTGCAGGGGTATGTGGTTAGCCGCAGAGAATGACAATGTTCGTTGCTCGGCATGTACGTAGCGTGGCGTTTCGGCGTGAAAGGGGCTTACTATTCTTACACTGAGAAAAGCTACACGCATTAGGCCAGCATGGTGGCCAAATGATCTTCAGGAGTCAACCACACTGGCTCAGTGCGGGTTGCTAGACCTCACATATCTTCGAGAACATTATGGAGAACTTTCAGACATGCAGGTTTCCTCACGATGTTTTCTTTCACCGTTAAAGCGAACGATAATTAACTTTTTAATACACACATAACTTTGAAAAGTCAGAGTGCGTGCCTTGGGATCGAACTTAAGGCGCTATCGCTGCTAATAGATTTTATAGAGTGGTATATAAGTATGTGTAAGTGACTTATTTGCTTATTGCTAGTGATATTCATAATTATTTATTGTACTCATATAATTAAAACAATATAATATTCTATCACATACACACAACACCATCTAGCCCAAACTAAGCCGAGCTTGTACTATAGGTACTAGACAATGGATAAACAAAAATAAAGGATAAAAAAACACCCAGACCAAGACAAAGATCTATGTTCATGCACACAAATGTTTGACTTGTGCGGGAATCGAACCCGCGACCTCAGGCGTAGCAGTTGGTTACACTAACCACTACGCCATCGAGGCCGACATGTCACTCATGTTGACTCATGAGGCACTCATAGCCAGTTGCACTCACTGATCGGTAAACGATTAGCGAGGTTAAGCAACGTTGGTTGCGGTCAGTCTATAGATGGATGACCGCTTAGTGGTATTTCATCTGAGCGTCTCCGTGCTTCGGGCACGTAAAAAGTCGGTCCCGGTTGTTGCCAAATTGACAGCAGTCGTTAAGCCATGTCAGAAGCCTACGGGCGAATTGAACAACTCTTGACAACAGGTTGGCCACTAACCACACGAAAAAGAAAAAGAAAGAAGACTCATGTTATAACAAAGTTTTTAGGTGTTTCCTACATGAACCCTGTTAGGGCACAACAATTTTATTATATTTTTATCACTCTAAAGATGAATTAATTAAAATAAATAAGCAGCAACACAAGAAATATGTATTTACAAACTAAGACGTTACATTTAACACAAAATAGACATATTAGAAATAACTATTACATTTTAAACAATTAAAAAGAATTAATTAGAGTAGGTAAGTTGACTGTACAATGGGGCAGAGGTTTTTCTTAACAAGTTGACACTTCGGCGAAAGAGAGCGAGAATCTTATTTTTACTTATTTAACTCACGCGGACTGTCGGTGAGCGCAGAGAGAATTTTTATTTTATTTTATATGTGTGTTAGTTGTTAGCCTCAGATGGCGTCTACGACTTCACGCGGACTGTGGGTGAGCGCAGAGGGCTTCCAAGCCGTTATAAAGTAAACTAGACAACGTTAACCTCCAAGGCGGACTACCACGGACCTTGGCGTGTGGCGTTGTCGACAACGTGGTTCTAAGGTGATCCACGGGATTAGCGTTAACGCGACGCGTATTCCGACCTCTGCGGCGAGGGTGGAACCACGGACGACTTTGTATAGCTTCGCGAGCCGTATATGCTTTGTCTTGACCGAGTGTAACCCTGTCATCTGGTTCATCTAATATGTGACTAGGTCTCCTAACTTTCGATATCCTAGATGGAGTGTAATTTAACACCGCAACCACTAGCGGGTACGGGTGTGTCTGAGCCGAGTCAAAGTAGCTACGGGAACACTGCTTCATGAATTGCCTGATGGGCCGAGCATCAGAGCAGCTCTAGATCTACATGTAGCTGTTCGTTGCGCACGAACCACGGTGCTCCCGTAGCTTTGCGCATGAATCTGTTTTGGTGCATGCGCTTATATAGACGTGCTCCCAGGACTGCGCGTCATCCCTGCTACCAAAAGCTTATCTATTCCTTTTCGGCTAACAATATATTATTCTAACAAGTCGAATGGCCGCTACGGTAATTATTATATTTGACTGCACGGATGGCGTAGTGGTTTAAGTAAGCACTGCTACTACGTCGAGTGTTGTGGCTTCGAATCCCACACGGTACAACCATTTGTGTGATCCGAAAATGGTTGTTATGAGTCTGGATGTTCTTTGTGTCCGTTGTTTGAATGTTTGTAAAGTCCCTCACGACTCAGGATTTATTCCTACTCCGGGAGTTATCTTCTATACTAAAAAACCAATAATAATCTATATATTAATACGTGAAGCAAAAACTCCCCTTTGACGAAAATTGTGCGCACGGAGGAGTATGAAATTTGGCACAGTTAAAGTTTACATGAAAAAATCCTAATATTTTTTTGAATATGCATTAGAAATACATTATATTAATGAAAAAACACTACACGCACACAACAATGCATTTGACATACGCAGTCGAATCGCGTTCGTACTATTTCGGCATTATTCGGCTGATGTCGTAGAATTCTTCGTAACTATGATTACATAGGTACTATGTATGTGGAGTAGGTGACATAAAGGTATAATAATAGAAAATAAAACCTTAATAACGATCAAACTTAAAATTTAAATCAACTTGGCGACCGCTAGTAATTATTAGTAGCAGTGCTGTTACTGGTAAAAAGCCTGTTAGAAAGCAATAGAGTTTCTATTACAACGTGGGACTTCACACATCTGCTTTGCCCTTGGTTATACATGTTATTATACACGTATAAATCTACGTGAAACGAATTTATTGAATTGCTAGATTAGATCTGGATTGGTCAAAGGCGACGTTCAAAAACATTCACCAATTGTGTTCATCTATAATCGTTCCACTTACTCGGAATTGTACTGAACATTCACATTGAGACAAAGTTCAAGAGGAAAATACCTGTGACTGGGAACACCATACCACAAAAGAGAAATCGGGATATGCACTTAAACATTGTGGATTGTTTTTTGTTGATTTGATTTCAGGGATGGCGTAGTGCTTTAAGTGGTCAACTCACCACGCCGAGTGTTGTGGGTTCTAATCCCACATTGGACAAAAAATAGTGTGATCCACAATATGTTGTTCTGAGTCTGATTGTTCTTTATATAGTTTAAATATAGGTAAAGTCCTCCATGGTTCAGGAATTTGTCCTTGAGTTGCCGATTTGCCGAAAAGACGAAATACCTTTAATTATTACCTTAAACATAAACACAAGCTCATTTATTCTTCTTAAAGATATTTAGTCTTAATAAATAATATTTATGCCTTCCTCTAAGATAAAGAGATAAGTAAATTTTATCAAAAATATTTCAGCTGCCAATTAAATTTCTTACGGTGTACAAGATAGTTTTACTATTCCTAGGATTTTACAAATGGCAAAATTGGTGGTTTTCCATGGGTAAAGGTTGTAACCTTTACCCTTATATCCTTACCTTACGTATACCTTTATATCCTGTTGGATGAAATTACCTTTACCCTTTAACCACCACCACTTTAGTTGCCTTCAACATTTAGTGTAGTTAGCACCAACCTGGTTGTAATCAATCATTGTCAACGCATAGGTAGAGTAGGTCCACATGTAGCTAAGCTAAAGCTTAGCTAAAAAGCTTAAGAGCTTCACGATATAAATGGCATCATATTACGTCCATCCTTACGAATGTACCACCGATGTCAGTGAATGTGGCTCACCTACATTGACAGACAAACTTGAAAGTGATTCCATAACCGTTCCGCTTCCATTCGACAGACGAATTGTATAAATATTTTCACTCTGGTCTGATCTTTAGCAAGTTGCTCTAAATTTTGTCAAGCTTTGAACTTTCAAAGGCTTTTCATATTCGTTTTGATGGCTTTTCATATTAGTAGTGTGCTTTTTGCTGGGTATATAAAGAATAGTATGAATGCACTGGTGATGTAATGGTATCTAGATTTTAAGATATAGATTTGAAAAAAACAAACTTACGTACTACAATTAATTCTTGTGTCGCGGGAGACTTTACAAACATACAAACAACGGACAAAAAGAACACCCAGACTCGGGACAACCATTTGTGGTTCACACAAATTTTTGTCCCGAGTGGGATTCGAACCCACAACACTCGGCGCATTGGCAGCGGCGAGACGACCACTTAAGCCACTACGCCATCCGTGCGTAAAATATAGTAATTACCGCAGCGGCCATTAGATTAGCAAGTCTTATATGTATGTCGGAGAGTAAGACGGCAACTCGCTTTTGACATGATGAAGCAACAGAATAAACCTTACACGGTAGAGTCGACTAGAGTGCGTATCAACAAGTTTGGGTCCTCATACCTCTGCCGAACGATCAAGGCATGGAATTCTCTGCCAAGGCACGCATTTCCTTCTTCCTTCAATCCTGGGTCCTTTAAGCGAAAAAGCACCTTCACAGGCCGTCAAAGTAGAGACCTCAACATCGCCTCGGCTGCTATGAGAACGGTGTGGAGGCCACTGCTCCTAGACCACACGCCTGCCTACCATCAGGCGGAGTGTGGTAATTTTGACAAGCAAAAAGAAAAAAAAATAGATTTGGTATTATACTTCGTACGTATACTAATCTCTCTTGTATGATAGGCAAATACAAGAGAAATAAAACAAGAAAGGTTGACTGTGATTATCTCTGATTTGATCCGCAGCGAGTTTGTCACACCAAATGTGTCCGCGCACGAATCTCCGGCGCTTATATAACGTCAATATGACACTGACAGTTCTGTTTTCCGAGCGAAGCTGCGGGCAAAATCTATTGACTAAATGAAAATAAAATTCTAACTATCTTTACAAATATAACATTAATTAAGATAGATACACCCGAAATGCTTGCATGCTATTAAATATTTTTAGTTTTTATGTAAAAGTCATGAAAAAATATTTTCATATTAGACTAGCTGTTTTTCATGGTTTCAGCCTCGTTTATAATTACTGCTCTGCTCCCGTGGCTTGTAGCATGATGTTATATAGCTTATGTTACTTCTGAATAAAGTAGCTTTCTAATCTATGTAAATTCAAGGCCATTACCACGTGTATGATGGAGCATCACTTAAAAACGGCTCGACTGATTTAACTGTTTATTTTTTTGTTGTATTTGTAATTGCCAGGAGAAGGTTTCTATGAACGAAATTTTGCAAAATATCTTTATTTTTACATGGAAAATTTTATTGACGTTTTGATATTGATTTTTGTATACATTGACAGGGCAACGATTGTCGGGTCAGCTAGTGGTAAAATAATTCTTAAAATCGGTCATGTAGTTTTGTGGTTATTAATTACAAACTAAAATACAATTTTTCTCTTTACAATATTAGTATAGGTTACTGGGAATTCGGTTTACAATTTACTAGTATTTTTGTTAACCACTGTAGCGAAACTAGAATGCTTGCGTTGGGATACGAAACGAAAGCTTATAGTAAGCTAATAATTCCAGGATTATTGGATAAGACGTGATATTTTCATAGTACTTTGGATTAGCATGAATTTCTGTACAAAAAGCCAATATATTGGCAACCATAAGAAATATAAATGTTACTTTAGCTCAGAATAGTAATAAAGTATATCTAGTAATGAGGTTTTATCACGACAATTTGTCGGTGGTCAGTAATATAGTAATAATTAAGAAGAACATAGGTATTTTTATTTTGTTGAAATAACATCTAGTAAGCGATAATAATATATACGCCGTCAGCCCAATGGATTAGGCATTGGACTTGCCATCGAGAGATTTTGAGTTCCCACAGGCCCACTGCACTACCGACGGTGACACGGCGTCTTGAACCCCTTCGTAACCCAACTTAATGAGTCGCAGCGGCACATCGGCGATAAATTTTCAATTATGTCTAGCATTCCAATAATTGACAGGTAAACGGTTTAACAATAATACTAAAAATTAAAAAAAAAAATCGGTAATCCTAAAAAAACAATTATAGTAGTTTTATTCAATATTGCTAGTGACAAAGTATTGGAGCAGATAAGCTCAGAAATGCATATGTTTACGAAAGTTATAGGCATTTGTCATGAGAGCATGCATTTTCAAACATACGAGCGTACAGAAACGAAATTATAAGCTTTGAGAATACGCTTAGTTTATAATCGCCCCAATGAAATGCGCATAGGCCGTATTTTCGGCACGTATTGCAGTGGCGTAGCGTAGGTGTCAGCTGCCCAGGGTGGAAGTAAATTTTGCCACCCTCTAATTTAGGTATTTTATAAGACTATTAATATGTACAGAAGTTAACTTTTACATCTGATCATTCATGTTGTGCGTCATGAAATGGTTCAAATACTTACAAGATATTATTATTATTTCTTGTGAAATTTTGCCGCTATCCTTAAAGTGCCGCCCAGGTCTGGCCGCCTCTGCTGCCCCTACCACGCTACGCCACTGCACGTATGTTAATGTTCGTATGATACGCGCTTACAAGCGCATTTTACTACAAACAAACGCGCCTACAAGATTCTATTCCATTTCGCTACCAGTACAGAATTCGGTTGTACGAAATGCGTAGGTAGTGATTTAAGTGGTCACTTCGCTGCTACCGATATGCTGAGTGTTGTGGGTTCAAATTCCACACGGCAAAAAACACAAAATTATACATAATATATATTTTTGTGTGTTTTTTGCCGTGTAGCAATTAGTGTAGTGTAGTAATTGACTACTTAAACCCAAACGCAGTTCATCCATTTCTGGATATCATAATATCCAGAAATGGATGAACTGCGTTTGGGTGTTCTTAAAGTTCGTGGTTTGAATGTTAGTAAAGTCCTTCGCGACCCAGGAACTATCTCATGTGCGGGAGATGCCTTTCCTAAAACAAAAACACGACAGTCAGTAGCAATCTTGAATCTGATGAAGAATTATAGCGGACAAGGTATATAAGCTTATACGAGATTGGAATATCACACCAGATCACACGATTTTACACACACATGCGTAAAAACAAGTGAATGAACGCCGAAAATATGCGCGGTTTGTAAACGCCTTCAGCGAACGCCACAATACGAGTTTACACGTCGAAAATACGCCGTGTATGTTACCGCCCGAGCGTAGTCTATGAACGCTGGCAATACCATTTCATAACACTCAGATAACAGTAAACCTTTTCAAATATTCTCTTACGTTTAAATTTTATACACATTTTATAGCGTTGTTTATTTTTTATAAAAAACAATATTACATAATTTTGAAACTTTGAAATTTTCAAACTTTTGCTTTTCAGCAGCCATGTTCACGGGGTGACAATCTCCCCGTGAACATAGCTGCTGCAAAACAACCGAAACGTCGGAGAAAGTGTAAAATTAAATCCAGATAGTTTTTATAATTTAAGTAGCTTAAATAGAAGTAAACAGTAACTAGTACAAGTGTTTAATAATAGTAGTTTGAAGCTTTAAAATTATGTAATAATAGTGTATTATAAAAAATAAACAACGCGATATAATCCGTGTAAAGTTGTTTAACCTTTTCAACGTGGTAAAACAGAAACAGTTACTCATATCGATGTAATTTAAGGCAGCTGACTGACTCTGTGGCACAGCCGTATACAGGATGTCCGGTAATTAATGAATAACCTTGAAATGTCTTATAATAGAACCGATAGCCGTTCAGAAAAACATATGAAAAATGTATCCTAACTACCTGAGATATATATTTTTTTAATTACAATATTTAACTTTCTTGTACATTACGACTATAAATGAACGAATTCCATCGGTTTTTCGTTGTTTTATTATTAAACACTAATTATGCTAATAGATAGACAGTTAAAAGTATAGCAAATTATGGCAATTTCTTTTTCTTATTTTTCTGAACCGACATCCGTTTTACTAAAAGACATTTCAAGGTTATCCATTAATTACCGGACACCCTGTATATACGACTGCTGTGTGTGTAGTAGGAGAGTTAAAATTCAGGTAAGCTAAAGTGATTACTTGTTGAGAAAATTTCAGAAGCTTCACTGAGTCTGTAACTATGCCCGGTAAACGGTAAAGGCCTCTCACTTCATTTCGTAGGATCGTGTCGCATAGATGGCTTATAAGTTGTGGTCGACTCGCTACTGCCAGTGCACGGAGGTTCATATACGGGACAAATTATTGGTCTGAGTCTGGATGTACTTTGTGTCCGTTAATCTATATAGATTAACGGACACAAAGTACATCATGTAATTTTATATACATATATATGTATATAAAAGTTTGGTGTTACTGTCCTCCAAAACCGCTCGACCGATTTTATGAAATATTTTATCTATATTTAGTAGGTATGAGAATAGGTCGTAAAGTATATTTCATATCGCTAGGTGATTAGTGTGTTTTTATACAGTTTTTTTAACCTAAGCTATCCTAATTTTACGCGGACAAAAGCTAGTTGTAATATATGTTTATAAGGCTCCTCACGACCCATGGCTTGACTCTAGTGCAGGAATTGTTTTTATAAGCAGTATTTGTATTGGATTAGTACAGCGTAATCTGCGCAACTAAATTAAATCGTCAGACTTGTATAAGTAGGTAATCAATACAGCTAAAGTTCATGTTTACAAAAACAAAAGCCGAAAACACAGACTTCGTCGAACGATTTTTCTCCTTCAAAACGGAAGTCAATTTCCCCTATGAATATGTAAAGAGAGGCTGTTTCCCTGGACCCTTAGGATGTAATTATAGAATACGAGCCTCAGACCCTTCCGGCCGGGCCAAGTCTATAAAACTGGTGAATAAAATACTCAAAGGAAAACAGAAAATTTTGGATTTTTCTGTTACGGATTTTTCTTTTAAGAATAGATGGGTTTGTGTGGCGAGTTCTTTGAGACAATCTTTTTGACTATTGATTTGGAAATCATTTAGCAGAATACAGTGGGCAGACTAGTACATAAATATATTAATCTAGATTTTGTTCCCGGCTTTGTTCGCGTAAATATAGGTTAGGTAAGGTTAGTAACAGTTCTTTTTTTCTGGATGAAAGGTACCATATGTCCTTTTCGCTACCCCTGACAACGTGTATTCGAAATTTAATTAGGATCGGTTAAATAGTTAAAGGTGTTAAAGGGTAACAAACAAACAAACTTACATTCACATTTATAATATTAGTTAGGATTAAGTTCACCAAACTGTAAAAATAGGATTAATCTTAACCCTTTTGCTGTTCCCTGATAGACACAATAGAACATATACTGGTTATGTGATTCATCGGACAAGTAACCTGTTAAGTAACATATTTCATAAAACGTATCTTTTTATGCAATTTAGTTAGCAAGCATGCATATTTCTGGCCTAATGGTAAGCGGTGATCATTTGCAATGATAGAAATATCATTAGGTAATAGGTGTTGTTGGTGCAAAAGGAATATTTAGAATAAAGGGAAACGATGGAGGAGGTTATATTATCTTACGTTTACGCGAATGTTATACATTGAAATTAAGTTTTTTTTTTCCACGTGGGGGAATGCTTTGACGCATACCTCTCCGTGGGGCGATGGAGAGGTTATGTCGGGCTCACCGGGGAAAAGATACCCCGGTAATACCGATTAAACCTACCACGGTGTTCCTCGACATAACCATAGACGGCGAGGCCGCACGAATCGCTTTCACATGCAATCGCGACCCCGCCGTGTTTTCGGCCGCCGTGTGAAATGGCAGGCCACTTCACAAAAATATTTCCTCCACCGTCCCCCTGGTTGGGGAGGGACAAAGACACGACACAAAGGCGCACGTGGGAACACGCACGCCACCTCTCGGACCTGGTGCTGATCGGGTGGCGAGCAGGCCCACACAGCCCACCATCCCACATTGAAATTAAACTACTTTATATGGATTTTATCACGTTGTCTATAAAACAAATTAAAAAAAAAAGTACGCGGCGTTTCTCAATTCGACTGTATTTTTTATATATACACATATAAAAATATACAGTTTAATGGAGAACCTCCTCCAACTTCGAGATACACACCTCGGAACTTTTGGTGAAGGTGAACTGATTTTGATAATTCTTCTTCGAATTCTTATTCGAAAGCTGGTGGTTGTGGTCTCATTTAATTTGATCAAAATCTGACCCGTAGTTTCTGAGTTATTCTTAATAATGCGTATTCGGTTGAGTTCGACTACATTGAAGATGTAATAATTTTGTTACTTGTCTAGTTGTTGTCCACTTGAAGTCGGTTTTCTTTTTTGTTGTTTTAAAACACAATTACTTTATAATTTTGAAACGATGAAATAACTAGCTAAGCTTAAGCTACTAAAACTATTTCGATCTAAGTTCATACTTTCGCCTACGTTTCCGTTGCTTTTCAACAGCCAGTCACATGGGAGACTAAGATGGCTTCTTCCTATGATTTTTATTTTATATTCATCAGTTTTGCTTGTTTAACCTCGTCACCCACACATTAAATAATAATGACGTGCCAATAACGAGGTATTTCCGTTGGTCAGGTCTGGCCGTGTCATTAAATGATGGCATTAACTGCACTAGCGTTTACTACCAATCGTGAAGTTTCTGGTTCTAATACCAAGCCTGAAAAAAGTGCTATTGCATTTTCCGTCAAAATTTTCTTACATAAGATCACCTCGCCGCAGCGGCTGCTCTCTAACCCAATACCGCTAGTATTGGGTTAGATACCCAAGTTGTAAGAAAATTCTCAGCTCTCAGGCACATAGAGTTGTACCTGTTAGATGACAACAGACTCAACTGACATCTTGTGTGACTTTTTACGTGAAGTATCGGTGGAGGTATATGTCGGACATTTACTCTCTCTTTGCCAATCCTGGGGTGAGAGTCCAGCAGTCACCGCTCCCAAATGTATTGCTGACAAAATTTGGACGTAATATAACTCCTCTAATTATTCGGGAATAAAAGCGGGAGACTATGTATGCATTTTTACGTCTGAATATCACTAAAAGTATTGCAGAGGTATAGCCCTGTGTTTCCTTAGGAAGAGACTATTACCATCTATCGACTACATTTCTTAACTCCGTATATATAACAATATCTAACGAACACCTTTGTGACGAATGACTTTATAAAATCTGCCCGGCAAAAATAATGGCTGAAAAAAGATATATTAATTCAGTCGATTATGGAGCCACCTAATAACTAGATTAATTGAGCAACTGCCAATGCAAGTGCTCAGCATTAAGTCGACATATTTATATTCTCACTCAATCTCATCCTACACCGCACTTATTCTTCTTTTAGATTTGTTGGTTTTTTTTTATCATAATTATAACTAATATTTAAATAAAATTGAGACTTAGTATGCAACGTCGAGTTTGACACATTACAATTTGCTGACAACCAGTTTTATATGTTAGGTACCTATATTTAATTTGTTAGACAATGTACGACTTGCAATTAAACGATGACTAATCAATATTTTGTTTACATTACATAATTAGTTGGCTTTAGTTATATTCTATTTAATAATGATTATATTGTTTAGGTAAACAATCGTTTTTCTTACGTTTAGATTTATATTTTATACCTTTTTTGATTATCTTAGCTATTATGATATTTTTTTGTAAATGAGGCCCCTGTCTACCTGTAATACAGTTTCTAACTAGTACAGGAGACAGGTGATCATTTACACAAATTTTCAGAATCTTAAGTTTTATTTGTGCAACTATATATAAAGTTGAAATATTTGTAAGTGTATTTTAGTTGAATAAATTATTATCATTATTATTATTAAATTATTATTGTTTTTATCAAACCGAAAATTCGACAACATTTTACAACTCGTTAGTCAAACTCGGCATATCTTGATCGTCGGAGAGTACAAAAACATTGCCAAGACGCCACAAGCGATCACAGTAACAAGAGAGTCAAAAAAATGACTACGTAATGTGCTTACACTAGAGCGCTGCTCATTTCGATGAAAATAGCCGTTATGTTACAAAAAGGTATCTCTCTGTATCAACTACTAGAATTCCTTCATCCCTCCATAACCGATATAAGATAAAACCGAACGCACGATAGCGTCACTCACACAAAGGACAGACATAGTGGCTCGCTGTACCCTTGGGAAATTATTGACCGACCACTAAATATGAGTTCGGTGTATGATATGATTTATATCCTAGCTATTGTAAGGTTAAAGTTTCATTGATGATATTCAAGTGATTATTATTATATGGTAGAAAGATTTTATTTTCTTTGTTTGTTTGTTTGTTAGGATTTAACTTACGCTAACACTACACTACAGACTAAAAATAAATGTTAACCATAAAATAATGGCCGACTTAGTTAATATAGCGTAGTTCTAATTTTACTTATAGACGCAAACGTTTAAACCACATCCAAATGACAATATTTTTTCTTCGAAGTCGGTTAATAAAATAACAAAAGTTTTGTCGAATAATTATTATTGTTCTTATAAAACAAGAACAAAGTAACGCGTACTTTAACGGAGAAATTCCTGATAATAACCCAACGAAGTGATAAAAGTAAATTTACATAGAAAGAAAGGAAGATAAATTAAATAAATTAATAGTTTTCACGAGTCTGGGTGTTGTTTGTGTTCGTTGTTTGAATGTTTGTAAAGTCCTCCTAGTGCAGGAGTTTCTTTTTTTAATACTTTAATAGATTTGCCTTTGACCACGATCTCACCTGATCGTGAAGATGCAGTCGACAATGGAGCACGCTTGCCTAGAAGATATCTATTCACTCGTGACTTGAAGACACCCAGATTGTACTCATCGGGAAACACAGACTTAGGTAGTGAGTTCCACTCCTTAGCGGTACGCATTATTAAAGTGGAAGCAAAGCGCTTCGTGCGTAAACGTGGTATATCTACCATGTACCTGTGCCGTTGGTCTGTTTGTCTGGTCGTCCGGTGGTAAAAAAGGGGAGGAGAAATAAAATTATGCAGTTTCTCTGCTCACTTTCCGAAATGTATCCGATAGAAAACCAAAAGACTGGCAACCTTACGACGATGTTCCAAGCTTTGGAGTTGTCTTTGTTTAAACATAAGTATTGAAATTGCAGTATTTTATACGGATTTTGTCGCGGTTTTCTTGAACACACTAGTCTTACATAGTTATGAAACTATTAAGCTAAAACTACTATTAAACTTGACTATTATGACTATCTATTCAGTACTGTTTTTGTTGATCAAAAACAGTACTGAATAATAAGCCGCGGTACAATCCAGAGTGTTATACAACAAGCACGTTTCAAAAGTGCAAAATAAAAAAAATTAAAATTATGGTATTTATGGCTACCTTAAAAAAAAGGTATCTAAGTTTTATGCAAAAAAAATACGCCAAAATAATGCTGTGATTTCAGATTTCAAAACTATAAACTGTTTTTAGTTTGACGAATAAATCCTTCACAAATAAAAAGAGTTAAAAAATAAATGAAAATTAGCCATAAACGAAGTAACTGTAGTTGAAAGTCTGACAACGTCGTACTTTTTTAAAAACTTGGATCTTTTTGATTTTTACACGATGTCATTCCATTTTTCTTTTTTTTAGCACATTTTAATGGTCCTTACCTAAGGAATCACCCGTTACAATTTGATTCACATATTCTGGGACATTCTGTATAATAAAAATAAAATAATATCATATCAGCCGTGTATTAAACTGTCCCACTACTGGGCATCTTCTTAGTACGAGAAGGTATAGACTGCAGTCCGTTAGGTTGCCAGACTCCACATATCTTCATGAACATAATGTTCATTCAGAACCCTAGACATACATTCAACTTCAAAAAGTCAGAGATGCGTGGCTTGGGATCGAACTTGAGATCTCTGCTTAGCAGTTCAACGGCCTGCCACTAGTCTATCGCTGCTTAAATCCATATATTATGTAAAGTAATTTGTTTTAAATACAGCAAATTTTCATATAACAAAACATTGCTGTGAAAAAAGCGGTAGGCGCTAGTGGAATCTTGTTATGGTGATACCTCGAAATATATTAATAATACGATACGTAATAAAGAGCATAGCATTTGTTCGACACACATGACAGTTAATTATTTCTCGGGTTGTCATTGTCCCGATATTTCTGGGTTCTCCAATTCGAAATGTCGGGACCTTGAATCTTTTATTTCGAATGAAACATAAAACAAACGTTAATGGTACAATTATAGGGTCATTTTATGTACATGATAGGAATATATCTTTTATTAAATTTTTTTATGTATCTTTACTAATGTTATAAATTCGAAAGTAACTCTGTCTGTATGTCTGTAACCTCTAAACCATTTAACCGATTTAGATGAAATTTGGTACAGACATAGTTTAAAACCTGGGGAAGGACATAGGCTACTTTACGAATTTATTGATGTAGGTACCACGCGGCGGAGGTCGCTAAACCTAGTTTACCTGTAAAGTGGCACATGTATGTACTTACACTACCTCGATGGCGCCGGCCGTGTATGCGTCAGCTGTGCTTGTTACAAGTACAGTCGGGCTAAGTGGTATTGGGATTTTCGGCCAAGAAATATTCAATATCAGCTCAGAGTCTTAAAATTTGCCAATACGATAGTATGTCAGCTATAATATTAGTTCCCACGGCATAGAGGCGAGCCTTCATCTTTATTGTATGAGAACTGACATTATCGCTGGCAAAATCTTGTTGTAAATTGCCTCTGCCTACTCTTTGAGGTACTGAGGTGTGAAGCTATATATTTTATTTTTTTAAAGATAAACCCCTCTCTAAGGATTATTCCTGTGTCGCGGGGAACTTTACAAACATTCAAACAAAGGACACAAAGAACGCCCAGACTCGGTACAACCTATTTGTGGATCACACAAATTTTTGTCCCGTGTGGGGATCGAACCCACAACGCTCGACGCGGTGGCATTGGCGAGGCGACCAATTAAGCCACTACACAATCCGTGCAGCCAACATGGTAGTAATATGAAATAAGAGCAACATATTAAGATATAAAAAACAATACTCGTTAGATAATATTAATAGTATAAGAAAGTAGATTAATGGTTAAACCGACGATTTAATCCTATTCACCGACGACATGTTCATAACTGTTATAACTGGCACACATCCAGTAGTTGGTTTTAAACGCAATTATGAATTTAATGGCCATGTGTTCAGATTAATTCAAATCTTTTTTTTTATTGTTTATGAGGCAAACGAGCAGACGCATCGCCTGATAGTAAGCGATTACCGCCCATTGACACCCGCAACACCTGAAGAGTCACAAGCGCGTTGCCAGCCTTTTAAATTTGTTCCTCTCCTCCCAGGAGAGAGGAGGGTTGGGCCTACGGTACCCTCACTCACTCGACGAAACACAACGCGCGCTATTTCACGTTTTCATTTCATTTCATTTCATTTCACATTTCTGTGAGGCCGTGGTATCATTCCGGTCGAGCCGGCCCATTCGTGCCGAAGCGTGGCACTCCCACCGTCGTATTCGTATAGGTACATCTCTACAATAAATTATATTTAATAAAATGTGTTCTATTTAACGTGCAACACTATAGCGTCCATACATATTAAAATATATTATGCTAGTAGTTTTCCCGCGGTTTCACCCGCGTAAGTCCCGTTCCCGTGTGAATATCGGGTTTCACCCCTTTCACCCTCTTCAGGGTGGAATTTCCAAAAATCCTCTCTTAGTGCTCCCCTACACTCTCCAAGGAACATACATGCCAAATTTCAGCTTCTTGCGTTCAGTAGTTTCGGCTGTGCGTTGTCTGTCAGTCAGTCAGTAACGGAAGAGTTTTATATATATAGATATATCACACAAAAAAAACGTTATTTAATCTTAAAAAAATACAATAAAACAATTTATTCTTTCTTTTTCTTAAAAAACAAAAGCCGCGTTAGGAATTATTGTTGTGCCGCGGAGGATTTAACATATTAAAATAACGGACATAAAGACACCCAGGCCCTAAACAACTATATGTGGTTAACAGAAACTATTGTGCCGTATCGGGATCGAACCCACAACACTTCGCGCAGTGGCATTGGCAAGGACCCATGACAACACCATCCGTATAGTCAAAATATAGTCAAATAATTAACGGATACGTAAATTAACGCTACGTGGGCACTTAACTTCTATTAATACCAGAAATACATTTAAATTAAACTTCTTATTATGGACTTTATCGCATTGTTTATTTATTTTTTATACAATTAAGGTGAAAAACAACACCAGAGGCATTGCTTGCGCGTTGCCGACCCATTAGGAAAAGAAGTGGGAAGGAGAAGTAGCGGAAATAGGGTGATTGGGCCGCCGGCACTCTCACTCACCGAATCAAACACAACTGTAGGAAGACTGCTATTTTACGTCGATTAAATAAAAAAAAAAATCAGCGAGGGTCTACTACAGAGATTTTATTTTAAAAACTATTCTTCTCTCTAGCCTTTATTATTCCCAAGTCACTTGGGGTCGGCTTTTCTGGTCTAACCGGATTTGACTGGATATCAGTTTTTACACGGAGCGGCTGCCACCTGACCTCCGCAACCCGAAAGCTAACGATACCCTAAGGCTAGACCAGTGTCAGGATATTAGAGGGTACTGACTTTCCCAATAACGACTGCCATAGATGTTCATGGCAGCCGGGACCAATGGCTTAACGTGCTCTCCGAGGCACGGTGCAGGCGATAATTGTCAATCAATACGCACATAATTTTGAAAAGTGATATAACTTCCGAAAGTCAGAGGTGCGCGACGTGGGTTCGAACCCGAGACCCTCTGCATTGCAGTCTATTGGTCTCCCCACTGAGCTATCGCTTATTTTAAAAACTATTATTACATAATTAAATGTAAGACAATATTATGTTGTCTAAATACGCTAGTAGGTATTTAGTAAAATTTCATATCGCTACCCATTATATTCTAAAGAACAGCGCTTCAATTTAATTAAGTACAAAATAATAATGTATTTAAATATAGCCTAATGGGAAAAAAATTAACATTATTTGTTTTGGCACACAAAAAGGTAGACCAAAAAAATTAAGAAATAAAAAAAATAAAAGATAGAAAGCAAAACAATAATGTAAACAAATACTATTTACATAATATTGTCTTCTGTTTACGCGAATGTTATTCATTGAAATGAAACTACTATATACGGATTTTATCGCGTTGTTTATTTGACACTTTTTACATAATTTAGAAACTACTATTTCTAATTAAACTTAACTCATTTTTAAACTATTTATTTTAAGTTTACACTTTCCCCGACGTTTCCCGACCTGGACGCCAAGCTTCAACATGTCAAGCAAGTACTGCAAGACAACAAGCTCTAACAGCCGCGCCGCTGCGCTGTCACAAATGCCGAGAAAAGCCAACCACAGTCGAGCGCCAGCCTGCTATACTGCCTTACGTAAGGGGTGTCACTGAGAAGATTAGCTACATCTTGAAGTGAGCTTCAATCAACACATACTTCAAGCCGCCAACGAAGATAGGTCAATTTTACCATCCGTCAAGTGCCAACTACCTTTACAAGATGCAGGGGTCTATAAAATAAACCAAGAGAAGCATAGGCACCCGCATGGAAGAACACATAGCTGATGTTAAACACCAACGCTCGTTGAAGTCTGCTGTGTGTAAACATGTGCAACAGGGGCCCACCTACTACCTGAGATTTGACAAACCACAGATTCTCGCTAAAGAACACAGATTCCTACCAAGGATGCTTCGCGAGGCTATTGAAATCAAAAAACATCCTAATTTTAATAGAGAAGATGGTTGGAATGTACCACCAGCTTGGGATCCAGTAATTCAAATAGCCAAACCCAAGAAGAAGCAAACCACAGACTCCATGATACTTTGAGCTCATTTTGAGTAAATAGAAACACCAATGATTAAATTATGTTCGGGTACTTTGAAATAACTACACTGGAACATTGAGACAACTACCATCTTAGTCTCCCCGTGACCATGGCTGCTGAAAAACAACCGAAACGTCGGGGAAAATGTAAACTTAAATATAAATAGTTTTAATAATTTAATTAACTTGAAAATTTGTAAAGTTTAATAGCAGTAGTTTCTAAATTATGTAAAAAAGTGTCAAATAAACAACGCGATAAAAGCCGTATATTATAGTAGTTTAATTTCAACAAATACTATTATAAAAGAAATTGCATTTCATTTCATTTCTGCTCACAGGCAACACCACACCTTCCACTTAACTAAACGGCAACCGACTGAAACAGTAGGTAGGAAAATATGAATTAGAAAAAAATATTAACTCAATACGGATTACAATAATATTAATATTGTTACAGCCAGTGCCATTTATCGGCACTGTGGAAAAACTCGGCAGTTCCTTCTAATAATTTATTACAGCGCCATCTATTGACATCTTACGGAACTATTTAACTTTATTTTAGTATTATAAACTTCGCATACATACATACATAGATTCACGCCTGTTTCGCAGAGGGGTAGGCAGAGACTACGGATTTCCATTTGCTACGATCCTGACACACTTCTCTGGCTTCATTCACTTTCATCACATTCCTCATACACGCCCGTCGGTTCAAGGTGCTTTTAACCTGGCCTTTGTCCAGAACGCCTCCGATCTGATCAAGAAACGTTCGCCTGTTCTATTCACACTAGCCTTATAAACTTTCTTAGTCAGTCTTTCCTCGTCCATTCTTTCTACATGCCCAAACCAGGTTAACATACCCTTTTCTATTCTTGTCACTATATCCACTTTCATGCCGCATCTCTCTCTAATCACACTATTTCTTATTCTATCTTTCAGAGTCACATCACATATATTTCTCAGCGCTCTCATTTCTACAGCATTTATTCTGCTCTCATGCTTCTTTTGCCATACTCAACTTTCACTTCCATACATAAGTGTGGGCACTAATAGTCCTCTATGAATAGCTAACGTGCCTTTTCGGAAACCTTTCGACTGTTCATAAAAGCGCGTAGAGCTCCATTCACTTTGTTTCCCGCAATCGTTCTCCTTTCAATATCTCCCTCATGTTAACCATCCCTTGTAAACAAAGTACCCAAATATACAAACTCTTTCACTTGCTCCACTTTTTCTCCATCAATCATAATATTACACATCGTCACGCACTCTTCCTTTTCAAATACCATTACTTTCGTCTTGCTTACATTTATTTTCATTCCTTTACTCTCAAAAGCACCATGCATAATAGTTACCATCGCCTGCAACTCTTCTGCTAATGACGCAAGTATTACTTGGTCATCGGCATAAAGAAGACATTTGACAAGTAACTCATTCATTCTTAATCCCCATTTACAATCTTTTAAATCTTTTAAACAATTGTCCATGCATAGGTTAAACAGCCAAGGTGACGCTACACATCCTTGTCTAACACCTTTTTCGATGCTAAACCATTCTGTGTAGGTCCCATTTATCCTAACACAAGCTCTGGAATCATCATAAATAGATTTCAGAGCTCGCGTGAGGGTGCTATTCACTCCATACATGGACAATACCGACCAAAGTTCATTCCTCACCACTTTATCATAAGCCTTTTCCAGATCCACGAATGCGCAATAGACCTTTTGACCTTTGGCCAAAACTCTCTCGGCTATGCACCGTAAGGAAAAGACCTGATCCGTACATCCCATACCCTTTCGAAATCCCGTTTGTGCATCGAATATTTTCTCGTCGGTTACTTTCACAACCCTTTCAATTAACACTTTCGCATATAATTTACCGACGACGCTGAGCAAGCTAATGCCTCTATAGCTTTTGCAATCTTGCTGTGAACCTTTTCCCTTGTATAAAGGTACTATACCTTATACAAGGGATATTACCTTATATAAGGTAATATATATATAAGGTTTATGTTTATTACAACATAAACTTCGCATGTTGTAATAATTATGGGTTTGTTGTAACTATTGTTTAATTATAAGCTAAAGTTATACTATATATGATGCTGTCCGAGCAACCAATGTATGTACGAAGAATTTAGTCGTGTCAGGTACCCACAGGAAAGGCTTGCCTAGTGTGGGCCACAGGATATGACTTTCAACATTGTAAATACTTTGCGGCAATAAACAAATTTTTATTTATTTATATTATTTACTACGTAGTTTGTCGATACGCGAAGAGTAGAGAGAACGTTGGCACATTCTCGAATCTTCATACTGTTTACATACCGGGTATGGCATTTCTAGAAATCTCCAGAAATGCTTTAACCGCGTATAAAAGGGCAAGGCCAGCGCTCACTGAATCAGTTTACAATCGTAAGCGTCGAAGCGAACGGAAACGAAAATTTTACCGAGTTTAAAGCTAGTTATAATGGAAAACTGTAGTATATTGTGAAACGTGTTTTAGTCGGTAATATTGTTTACATTCTTTTCCCTTGAACCCAGCACGTAACAATATTAATTTCCTGTTTTAAGGTATTAATTATAAATCATTAATACAAACTATTTAATGTCGGCAAATAGACCGACTTCATAATGTAATAGTAATATAGCTAATATCATCAATAGCGTAGTGGTTAGTGTAACCGACTGCCACGCCTGAGGTCGCGTTTTCGATTCGAGCCGCACAAGTCAAACATTTGTGTACATGGACATGAATGTTTGTCTTGGTCTGGGTGTTTCTATGTATAACATGTAGGTATATACAAAAAAAAAAATATATAAATAATGATATGTTTATCCATTGTCTAGTACCCATAGTACAAGCTCTGCTTATTTTGGGCTAGATGGTGTTGTGTGTATATGGTAGAATATCATTAACATCATATGTATACGGAACCTAAAAGACACATACAGGCAAAGATACACAGAAGTTGTCAAAAAACGAAACGTTGCTATGACCTTTCTGTCAGGCGCCGGACATCTCGTTATAGCGATACATAATAAGAATTGTGACAGACTATTATTTTGTTGGATTGTCAGTTGTCAGCGTTTTTGATGTGGGTGTAGCCCGTACTCGTTATACGAATAACATTGCCAAGCTCGCCTGTTGTTTTTATGAATAGACAATGAATATTGTGAGTTTTCTTTGATAGGACGGGTAATAGTCTGTGAGTTCGTGTATTATGTTTTGCTTCCCTTACAAGGTGGTTTTTGCCTGCGGCTGTGATTATTTGAGTATCTGTTTTATGCTGGCATTTTCGTCGAAATGTTTATAGACAATGACATGTTGTTACTGGCGTGTATCTGCCCAAATAAGTAAAGAATAATGGATGCTAATAAATGATATGAAGCATCTTATTATGTGGAACCTAAGATATTTTAAACAAGATATGTTACTTTTATAGTGATAGACGTCGAAACTTCTTATTTGCAGAGATGTGACTTTGTCTGCTTAGGTGTTAACAATTTTAACTTATAAGTAGCTCAATAGATATGGTAAGAGCTTACGTAAAAGCAATAACTATGATTCGATCAAATGCTTTAATTGTTTTGCTAAGGAGTTTGTGTAAATGATTTTGTATTGAGACCAATAGAAAATGTATTCCCACAATACGGGGTTATGGTACGGTACCTTTTAGGTTCTTCAAAAGTTTTTACAAGGTCGGTAACGTGCATGTGATGCTTCTAGTGGTGCAGGCCCATAGGCTACGTACGGTGACCAATTACCATCAGTTGAGCTGTATGCTTGTATGCCACTTTAGTAGTATAAAAAAAAAGAAAATGTCACCGTTGAAACGTTTGCCAGTCTTCAATTTGCGTGCACTAGTAACGGCTATTTACAACTTCATTTATGTATATCATTGCGTCTTTTCTTATATATATCACATTATATTATATGATGTATATTTATCGAAATTAAACTGCTATATACGGATTTTATCGCGTTGTTTATTTGACACTTTATTACAAAATTTTGATAATTGTTACACTAATACTACTATTAAACTTTACTAATTTTTAAGCTAATTGAATTATTATTGAATCTATTTAGATTTAATTTATTTTTACACTTTCCCCGACGTTTTGGTTGCCTTTCAGCAGCCATGGTCACGGGGAGACTAAGATGGCAGTTGTTTCAATATTCCAGTGTAGTTATTTCAAAGTACCCGAACATAATTTAATCATTGGTGTTTCTATTTACGCAGAATGAGCTCAAAGTATCATGAAGTCTAGCTGTGACTTACAAATATGTTGTATGTTATTCGTCGGCCTCCATGGCGTAGTGGTTAGTATAACCGACTACCACGCCTGAGGTCGCGGGTTCGATTCCCGCACAAGTCAAACATTTGTGTGCATGAACATGGATGTTTGTCTTGGTTTGGGTGTTTTTATGTATAATATGTCTGTATTTACAAAAAAAAGTATATATGTGTGTTTAGTTCAATTGTCACTAGACAATGAAACTAAACACACATATATACTTTTTTTTGCTTGTGCTATGGGTTAGTACCCATAGTACAAGCTCTGCTTAGTTTGGGTTAGATGGTGTTGTGTGTATGTGGTAGAATATTATTATTATTCTAGTTTCAATGTAATAAAGCTATTTTAAACACCATATGATTCAGAATTTATGATATATATTTCGAAAATGCTTGCAATAAACGCAAGGTTCACTGGTTCCTTGGTGGCTTATAAATCACAACTCTTAAAAAGCTTTGTAAAATATAAAAAAAAATATATATATTTTAGGTCCTAGCACGGTCTTTACATAAAAAGTTGCATTACAATCGGTTAGGCTCTTTTAAACATACTTATTTGGTACTGACAGATGAGTAAAAATAGTACTTTTTTTATAGGTTTCAAATGCCCATCTAAATATTACGGATAGACATTCGAATTGTACTTATAAGTAGCTGTGTTTCACCCTTTGCTCCGAGCATAGTAACGTGTTGTGAGATAGCTTGTTATATCCTTCATAAATGAAAAGGCTACAAATAGGTAGCCACATTTCAGTATCAAGTTTAGTAATTCCAGAGATTATCACGTTCAAACAAACCAACAATAATTAAAGCTCTAAAATATTAGAATAGATAATAAGGATTACAAAAGTGATAAGCACCTATACAATGTAAGTACTTATATAAACAAACGAAGATAATATATCACATTGTCACCCGAGTAGAATTTCTTCGATATTCATAATAAAATTAATTTCCTCCAATTAGAGACAACATTAATTAACGCTTAGCAAGAATTAAATAAATCTTGACTCAAATAATTACGTGAATTAATTTTGTTAAAATCTCTTCTAATTGTATTTATTAGGAATCCCTCGTGATTAATGAGGAGCTGATTACATTACTAATATCCCTATGGGGGTAGGTTGAGGTGCATTGTACAAACATTTTGCTAGCTATGTTAAGGTCCCACGTAATAGTGAAGGTACGTAAGTGAGGTTTAATACGTAGTGTGATGTTTCAGGCTGGGCAATAGTAACAGGTTACCATTAGCTGGGCAACGTGCTTTTTTACACCTACCGTCGCCTTCAATTTCTTTATAACGCGGAAACGGTTGTTTGGTGCCAATGGTGAATATATTTAGATATTGAGACGACCTCGATAGAGTAGTGGTTAGTGTAACCGACTACTACGCCTAAGGTCGCGGGTTCGATTCCCATACAAGACAAACATTTGCGTACATGGCCACGGATTGGTCTGGGTGTTTCTATATATAATACGTAAGTATTTACAAAATAAAGTATATATGTATGTTTATTCAGTGGCGTAGCGTAGTGGGGGCGGCAGGGGCGGTCCGCTTCAGGCGGCACTTTTAAAAGACGACAAAATTCCACAATAAATAATAATAAAAATAAATCTTGTATATATTTAAACCATTTCATTTAACAAACATTTGTGTGCATGAACATGGATGTTTGTCTTGGTCTGGGTGTTTCTATGTATGTTGGTCGTATCCGGCGGTTGGGCCTCGAGGTGGCCCTGTCGAAATCCGAGGCCGTTTGTTTTCACGGCCCTCGGAACCGGCCACCTCCAGGGGCCCATATAATGGTGGGAGGGGTCCGCATCGGCGTCGAGTCAACCCTAAAGTATTTAGGTCTCTTGCTCGACAGCCGGTGGGACTTTACAGCCCATTTTCGACGTTTGGCCCCCATTCTTCGGGGCGCTGCAGGCGCGCTCTCGCGTCTGCTGCCCAACCTCGGGGGGCCAAACACCTCCTGCCGGAGGCTCTACGAGGGGGTCGTGCGGTCCATGGCCCTGTACGGGGCCCCAGTTTGGCCACACAACCTGACGGCCCGTAACATTTCGGCGCTTCGTGCGCCGCAGCGCGCCATGGCCGTCAGGTTGATACGAGGTTACCGCACGATCTCGTTCGAGGCTGCGAGCCTCCTCGCCGGATCGATGCCATGGGACCTGGAAGCGGCGCTCCTGGCGTCGCTCTATCGTTGGCGCCGGGAGGCGCTAGCTCGGGGCGAAGGACCGGCTCTTCCCGCTCTCGAGGCGGCGAGGTCCGAGCTCCGCCAGGTCCTAGTGGCGAATTGGAAGGAACGACTTGTGCACCCCAGTGTCGGGCACGCCACGATCGTGGCGGTAAGTCCCGTGTTTGAGGAGTGGCTGGAGAGGCGCCATGGCGCCCTCACCTTCCGGCTGACACAGGTAATGACTGGCCACGGTTGTTTTGGCCACTTCCTGTGTCGTATACGCCGGCAAGAGACGCCCGGTTGTCACCACTGCGGCGACTGCCGCGACGTAGTTGAGGACACGGCGCTGCACACTTTGGCGGTTTGCCCCGCCTGGGCATCGCAGCGCCGTGAATTGATCGCGGCAGTCGGATTGGTTGCCTTCTCGCTCCCGGCCGTAGTTCAGTCTATGGTCCGGAGTGAGAGGTCGTGGAACGCCGTCGCCTCCTTTTGTGAGGAAGTCATTTCCATCAAGGAGGCGGTGGAGCGGGAGAGGGAGCGTTTGAACCCTCTCCCCAACCGCAGAGCCGGGCGCCGGAGGGCGCGAGACGACCTCCAGCCACCCTGAGGATTGACCTGGGGGTGGCGGGCTTTGTGGGCCTGCCCGCCATCCGTTCAGCACCAGGTCCGAGAGGCGGCGTGCGTGTTCCCACGCGCGCCTCTGTGTCGAGTCCGTCTCCCCTCTAGGGGGGACAGTAGGGATATTATTGTGAGAAGTGCCTTTGGGTAGGTCTTTTGCGTAGTGGCCTGCCGTTTCATACGGCGGGCCGAAACCTCGGCGGGGTCGCGACCGCATGCGAAAGTGATTCGCGCGGCCCCGTCGATAGTGGTTTTGTCGAGGAACACCGTGGTAGGTTTAGTCGGTATTCCGGGAGGTACATTTTCTTCTTAACATCTTTCTTTTACCCCGGCGAGTCCGACATAACCCCTCCGCCCGCCCCCGCGGAGGGGTATGCATCAAGGATTCCCCCACGTTAAAAAAAAAAAAAAAAAGGGTGTTTCTATGTATAATATGTATGTATTTTTTATGCAAAAAAAAGTATATATGTATGTTTATCTATTGTCTAGTATCCATAGTACAAGCTCTGCTTAGTTTGGGCTAGATGATGTTGCGTGTATGTGAAAGAATATTATTATTATTATTATTATATTATTTCATGACAAACGAGAGGAAAGAGCAGATATCCAATACACAATAATGATGGGTGTTCCTGTGAAAAGTTCTTTATAATATAATGATTTTTTAATTATTTTGCATTTAAATATCTAAATAAGAGAGCGGCAAATTTTTTTACCGAACACCCACGCTACGCCACTGTGTTTATCCATTGTCTAGTACCCATAGTACAAGCTCTGCTTAGTTTGGGATAGATGGTGTTGTGTATATGTGATAGAGTATTATTATTATATTATAATGGTGTTGTAAGTGCATATAGGTTACAGAAATTGTTCAATATCAAGCAGACCGGCAGCGGCTTGGTTGATGTCTTAGGGACCCTGCAGTGGTACGTCACGGGCTTATATAAAAAAAGTAGCTTTTGCCCGCAGCTTCACTCGCGTAAAAATATTTCTTGTAACAGTCCTTTTTTTAAATAAAATATAGCTTATGTTACTGGGTGATAATATAACTTTCTAATAGTGAAATAATTTTTAAATCGATTAAGTAGTTTTGGGTTAAATTCTTACAAACAAACAAACAAAAATTAAATGCTTCCTCTTTATAATATTAGTATATATAAAAATAGACTAATATTATAAAGAGATAGGATTTAATTTTTTTATAATAATAATAATATATATAAAAATAGAAGAGCAGCGATAGCTCAGTGGGGAGACCAACAGACTGCAATGCAGAGGGTCTCGGGTTCGAACCCACGTCACGCACCTCTGACTTTCGGAAGTTATATGACTTTTCGAAATTATGTGCGTATTGATTGACAATTATCGCCTGCTCCGTGCCTCGGAGAGCACGTTAAGCCGTCGGTCCCGGCTTCCATGAACATCTATGGCAGTCATTATTGGGCAAGTCAGTACCCTCTAATATCGTGACACTGGTCTAGCCTTAGGGTATCGTTAGCCTTCGGGTTGCGGAGGTCAGGTGGCAGCTGCTCCGTGTAAAAACTGATATCCAGTCAAATCCGGTTAGACCAGAAAAGCCGACCCCAAGTGACTTGGGAATAATAAAGGCTAAGAGAGAAGAGAAGATATATAAAAATAAAGAGGTGGTCTTAATTCCGATAGGTATTATCCAACAGTCAACATTTTGATGATACCTGATATCTGTCTTACTTAAATATTTACCTCTGATTGTTTAAGAACCAAAAGGTAGGTTACATTTTGGACTTCAACAAATTCGCCATGCTAAACAGCAAGCGTTAAGCCTTCAGAGCTTTAGAACTTCTAGACCTTAATGACTCGAGGGAGGATGAATTCACTGTATCTACAATTGTATGATAATAATGCTCGGCAATCAACCTTTGTGTACATAAATACCAACTCTAGTTTCATAGGCACAAGATTGTATTTCAAATGAATAGTACATGTATATGAATGAACATACTGTTAAGGTTTTGTGATATTCTATTTCAATTACTTTGTGACTGGAGGCGGAAAGCGGGAACCTGGTTTTGTGACGCGTAATTAAAGATATGTTGAGGGTAAGGTGTAATATGTCATGCCTCTGTTTATTTGGATATCAAAGCATAATGATACACATGACTAAACGCCAAAATTAATAACTTATCTTGAAATTAAAGTAGCCTTTGTTTGTATAATCTGGTAGAGATGGAAATTTGACAGAAGCACCGTACTGGTTATGACATTACATTCAAAACCGCTGCGCCAACAAGGAATTCATACTCAATTACTTTATATGGTACCTATCTTAATATTATAAACTAGCTGACCCGCGCAACTTTGTCTGCTTCACATAAGTGAATTTTACCCGTTTTGGCAACATTTTTCATTGCTGCCCTCCTTTTAGTCGTAGCGTGATGTTATATAGCCTATAGCCTTCCTCGATAAATGGTCTATCTAACACTAAAATAATTTTCAATTCGGACCAGTAGTTCCTGAGATTAACGCGTTCAATCAAACAAACTCTTCAACTTTATAATATTAGTATAGAAGTATAGATAAGAAAGTTGTGAATATGTTTGTATATTTATCACTCAATCACGCGTAAACCGTTGCACGGATTAAGGTGACACCTGGTTCACTGATAAATCATAATATCCTGGTTTACGCAATGCTTATCCAGATATGCCTTTCAATGGTGAAGCCACAGGCAGAAACTAGTATTAGGTATACAATCATTACTGTTTGTCTATTCTCGAGACACTGGAGCTTTGACGCTCAATAAAATGATAGTTATTACAAAAGATGAATTGAATACTATTTTCTTGATATAATGTACCAGTAACGTTCACAATTTATTGCGTTCGTATTGAATGCAGGATAGCAAGTCTATTATATAAAAAAATTAGGTAGAAATTTTCTTAAAAGAAAAATAAAACACACGTCGATGCGGCAGAATATTATGACGCTTTTTAATTTTGTTGATTTATTTTTCTCTTTAGTTAATATTTCTTGTAAATAATTTGTGTATATATTATGTTAATTATTTGTTTATTTCATGTGCAATAAATAAAGTCGTTTTATTCTGTGAAATTTTGATTAGTAAAATAATTAATTTATTCTAAGAACTGTCATAGCGGAAACGTCTACACAAAAATATATAGCAATAACGCTAGGTTACAGCTGTCGGGCGTTAACACTGTAATTATCAGTCCAAAAGTACGTTTTATTGATAACACACACTCGCATACACTGCTGCAAAGAGGAACTTCATGATTTTAACGAGAATTTTTTTTATGAGTTGGACTATCTCAGGCTACTTTCCATACGAAAAAGCCACGATTCCTTTGAGAATAATCTCCAAGACACATAAACCAGTGTAAGAATAAAGCAAACTTAAATTACCAATTCTAACCTACAAACTACAGAATAAATCTACCGCAGCTATAAAACATCGCATTAAAATTTCCCCGCGCTAAATACTATCAGGCTGTGTACTCAAAAACTGTCGTAAATTTATTCATGAGTCGCTGATCGTGTCGCGATAGGTCCCTTGAGGTTTTATTACACTGTTTACTGCTGCGGTAACGTCTACAGTGTTGCTTGTGGTAAATAGCAGTAAAAGTGGTAAAATGGTAAATGCTGTGGAACGTGGACGGGATTTCAAGATCTGAGAGTGGATAATGCTGATTTGAAGTATTATGTTTTATTGGTTTAAGATAAGGGTGTGATAATATCTGTTTCGTATATAAACTGATCTTTTGATGGGCATGGTGTGGTTGCCTCACACGTAAAACTACCTAAAGAACAACTTAAAAACTTCAATATACTGTCACTTTGTACTTCACACAAGATAATTTGCCCCGTTTTTGTAAAATTTTTCATTGATGCTGCGCTCCTATTGGTCGTATCGCGATGTTGTATAGCTTATAGCCTTCCTCAATAAATGAGCTATCCAACACTAAAATAATTTTTGAATTCGAACAAGTAGTTTCTGAGATAAGCGCGTTCAACTAAACAAACTCTTCAGCTTTATAATATTAGTATAGATTATTTGGTGCTATGCTTCATTCATAACTAGATTTTACCCGCGGCTTCGCTCGCGTCAATGTAGGTTATGTTAGATTAATAATAGTGACCTGGGGGTGGCGGGCTTCGTGGGCCTGTCTGCCATCCGATCAGCACCAGGTCCGAGAAGCGGCGTGCGTGTTTCCACGAGCACCTCTGTGTCGTGTCCGTCTCCCCTCTAGAGGTGGGAGGGGTAGGGGGATAGTAGGGATTTTAAAAGTAGTGGTGACCAAAGCGTAGGTCTTATCGTATAGTGGCCTGCCGTTTCATACGGCGGGCTGAAACCTCGGCGGGGTCACGACTGCATGTGAAAATTATTTGCGCGGCCCCGCTGATTGCGGTTTTGTCGAAGAACACCGTGGTAGGTTTAGTCGGTATTACCGGGAGGACCATTCTTATCATCATTAGCATCTCTCTTTTACCTCGGTGAACCCGACATAGCCCTTCCGCCCGCCCCCGCGGAGAGGTATGCGTCAAAGCATCCCACCACGTAAAAAATAAAAATATGGTACCTTTGTTCTGGATGAAAGGTACCCTATGTCCATTTCTGTTCTACTGACAACGTGTATGCGATATTACATGATGTTCGGTGGATAGTTAAGGCGTGAAAGCGTAACCAACAAACAATTAAACAAACTCACATTCCAATTTACCTATAATATTCGTGAGGATATCATGTATGTAGACTGTCTCGCAGCTGAGTACGGGACTCTTCTTAGTTCGGGAAGAGTAAGGCGTAGTTTACTGGCCCAATGCGGGCTAGCAGATTCCATATATCGTCGAGTACATTATGGAGTATTCTCCGACATGCAAGTTTCGTCACGATGATTTCCGCACACAACTTTAAAAGTCAGACATGCTTGCCTTGGGATCGATCTCGAATCTCGAAACCATCACCTTGCAATCCAACGATCTTTCACTAGACTGTAACCTATATAGACTGTGGTATACCACAGTAACACGTCTTAAATTGATAAAACATGCTATACTCGGCCATTACAGAACATTGTTCTCACATTTATACGTCATGTCACGGATGTGTACCTAGCAAAATGCATTTCCCTTTAAATATGTATTATTATACCTTACTTAAAACCGTAACCGCTGAGCGGATTATCCGATAATGCTCTGCCAGTCGTATTATAACGTAGCAGAAATAAATTGTAATTTTTATGTTTTGAGCCAATACCAATCTATAAAGGGTTTGTTCCAATGTTTGTGCCCAATGTGTTCGGAAAGTTATGGTTCAAATTTCATTTGCGTTCGAATTGCCTTTTTACAATTTGTTCAGAGGATAAATTTGCTGAAGTATGTTTATTTGATAATGATGCTTATTCTGTTGTATATGAATGCGCAACTTTTTTGTTTTACGAAAACGAAGGCTCCAAGTAAGATATTCTTTGCAAGCATATAAGCTGATTGTAAGCGGTTTTAGTGGATGATTATGGCAGGAAAGAAATAAATCATTGTGTTCTAATATAAAATATAAATAATCTAGTTTTAGATTACTAGATCCACCATCAACAGTACAGCACCATCTTAAAGGTTATGATTTAAATTGGCATTATAAAACTAAATTATATTTATACACAAACGTAGATGTACGCTTGTTTATCACCGACATTAGTACCTATGCATATATTTCAATAAAAATATTTTTGGGTCCCTCAAAAAGGGGCTAACCCTAAATATGATAACTATTATCATATTAACTTCACCTCCCTTTTTTGTGCCTTAAAACATGCGCATTGTCAGACTCCGTACTGAATAACACGTGACTCAACAGGGAAATCGAACCCGAGGCCACACATTGGATGCAAAGATAAGAGCAAACTTATCACGGAGCCAAAAACATGTCTGAATTGTGAAGTACTTATATTTATCAGAAACATTGTATTTATGCTTTTGTTGTCAGTACTTCCGACAGCCCGGAATGTGGGGAGAGCCGATGAAAAGAGGAACAGTATCAGATAACACACATTGTAAAGTGTACACCAAATGTAACTATCTGGTAATTGTGGCTGTATGTTAACGTGATCGTGTATGTGTTTGTGTGTATGTACGGGTGTGTGTGTTTTTGTGTGGTGTCATCTCATTTTACGTTATTTTAATGGTCGCCTGATGGTATGCGATTATTATAGCTGAAAGCTTGTCACCAAAAATGTATCTACCTTTGATAAAATTAAAGACATTTTTGGTGTCAAGCTGTCGGCTTCGGTTTCGTGGGGCTCTACAACCATTCAAACGACTGACACAAAGAACATCCAGGTTATATAGGACTTTTTGTGCATCCCACAATAATATTGCCTCGTCCGGGGACCAAATCATGCTATCCGCGCAGTTAAAGCTTATTAAAAATGACATAAGTAAAGAAAGTTATAGCGGCCATTCAGTACTGGTTCTATTTTGAAATATTTTATTAAAAAGAACCCTGTGTTATTCTATCTTCAGTGCTAAGAAAGTGGTAAACTAAGGCGAGAACTACTAAGACCGTATCATGAAAGTGGTTAAGATTTGGATAGATATATATTAGATTGAATTTACTAAATGCTTCAAATGAGTAAAGTGATGACATCATTTATACTAATATTATAAAGTGGAAAGATTTGTTTTATTCTTTGTAAGAATTTAACTCAAAAACTACTAAGCCGATTTAAAAAATTCTTTCGCCGTTTGAATGCTATATTATCACCGAGTAACACAGGCTATATCTAATCTAAAGAAAGAGAACTTTTACTAATATAACTAAATTTACTATTACGCGAGTAAAGCCGCAGGCAAATGCTAGCATTTTATTTAAAAAAATATCGCATTAAGTGACGTAAAAACAATTAAAAATGAAACAATAATATGTCATTCATATATATTTCAATCGGTACTATCTAGATCTATGATGTATAATAAATGAAAAAGAGACAATACAAACGCGGTTTCCGTTGTCCTTTTTTACACTTCAGCGAAAATTGTAAAATGATCTGTATAAGCTGTATATATGTTTTCAATATTTTCGAACGACCAATTTTTGTTATGCCGGGAAACTTATTGCGAACGGATTTGATTGAAAAGTTTGCGGAACTTTTGCGTTTCGCTGCGAATTGATTATCAAATGTTTTAAATCCCGGTTATTTCGGAGATGTTTGGCCGTTTTTGCTTACAGCAATTTGTAAATAAATTTGCAAACAATTGTAGTCTTAAGGACTACAATTGTTTGCAAATTTATTTAGATGTTGTCAGGCTAAAAACTACGAACAAACCGCTGTTTTTTATTACAAGAATAGTAGGCAGAGCTATGTAAAAGCCAAGGCTTTAAGGATTTGTCGTAGTAATGAGCTCTTGTTTGCCGCAATTGACAATAATGTAGTAATGTATATGTGGATGAAAGACCAGTCTCTGCTTTTTCGAAAGCGAGTGAAGTTGTCTTAATTCGGGCCAAAAACCTAATTATTTTTACTGTCTTAACTTTAATTTTTTAGAGTTCGAAAAATCTCTTATACAACTGCTTTGTCCGTCCGTCCGTCCGTCTGGCCGTCTGTCTGTTATACAACTTCCAGCTCAATAACCGTAAGAGTTAGATACTCGCGGTCAACGCCATTTGACTCAGCATAGTTGATTTACCCTGAAATGACTATGACCTTTGGCCTCTGACCTCACGGTCCTCAAGGTCACGTGATAAATTTTTTTCGAATTCTAAGATTTACGGCAATTCATGGCTGTTTCTCACTTGTTTCTATAGTTAGTATTAGTAATGTGTGATTAACATTTGTAGATCCCCGAAAGACTTGACATAGAATACTTATACTAAAGGAATAAATATTTTTTTATCCCACGTATTAGTGGGTGAGCCGTAATGTTAAAGCCTTAATATTACGGGTAATAAGTCTTAGTAATACGGGCATCCGTGCAAGTAATTAACGGCGCCTAATTCTCTAGCCGTCGCGGTGCCACGTCGCGACGTCGTCCGCGCAACATTGTAATCTGCCACTAATTTCACGCCATTATAATAATTGCCATTATTATTATTATTATTATTATTTGCCTGCGGCTTCGCACGCGATAATGTACATAAATGTATACACAATAAAATATTTAGCACTTCACATACCATATATATTAAACCATCATAGAAGCAAAAATTTAAGGAAGAAAAGAAAGGAGAAGATTTACTTTTGTGAGAAAAATGAGATTCAAGTCATATCATGATTAAAAGGAAAGCAGAAGACAGATATGTGGCGGTTTTACCACCGATGAAAGCTACGCTCTTAAATTTAAGAAGATACGATATATTATAATTATTTCTATTTTTCAATATTGTCTTCTATTTACGCGAACAGTATTCATTGAAATTAAACTGCTATATAATGTACCACCAGCTTGGGATCCAGTAATAAAAATAGTCAAACCCAAGAAGAAGCAAACCACAGCTAGACTTCATGATACTTTGAGCTCATTCTGCGTAAATAGAAACACCAATGATTAAATTATGTTCGGGTACTTTGAAATAACTACACTGGAACATTGAGACAACTGCCATCTTAGTCTCCCCGTGACCATGGCCGCTGAAAAGCAACCGAAACGTCGGGGAAAGTGTAAAAATAAATTAAATCTAAATAGTTTAATAATAATTTAATTAGCTTAAAAATTAGTTTCATAGTAGTAGTAGTGTAACAATTTTCAAAATTTTGTAATAAATTGTCAAATAAACAACGCGATAAAATCCGTATATAGCAGTTTAATTTCAATGTATTTTTTAAGTAATCTGATTTCTGGCCTCGTAATCTATTCAAGTAGCTATGATAAGTCTTAAACACCTATGTAACCTTCGCGCCTTCTATTAACACTTTAAACGTGTATAATGTTAATAGAAAGAATTTATTGATGTTGCTGAGTTATATTTTTAAGCTCCTGGTTTGACTCCTGGGACAGAGTCAAACCATATAATATACGAATTAGTTCTGACGCTTAAGGCAGCGTCTGTACAAACAAAAGGATTATCGGTGCCTCTGCTTTTTCTTTTTTTAAACTAATCTTGATGTTATGGGCAATGCTGTATCGCGTAGAGCCTAAAAATATTAAAAAAACCTACCAATAAACACCCAGACTTGGAACAAAATATTTATGGATTACACGATAGCTGTAACGATACGACCACTTAAACAACTACTCCATCAATACACTCTAAAAACAAGTAAAACTAGAAAATAAAAACCAATTTCACAATACGTTAAAGTGCTCTAGACTCAAAAGAAAAGGCTTGTTATAAAATAAGAATATCGATTAATTGTTGACAGGCCATTAAGGCTTGTTTCAAAGCGTCCTTTGATCATACCTCGGGCAAATATTCTCTGATGATACTAAATATAGTCACCCTTTCAATAAAGCAAAATTTCATTAATAACTTAAATGTATTACTTTAGACATTACGAGAAAAATAAATGGCTTTTGGCAAAATATAATTCTGTTTACTTGCACGCTTTTTATGTTTAATATCACTCAATTACTGATATGTATTTTATTAACTAAACGGTGTCTAGCAAGTTATTTCGGAATTGCGTCCTGTGAAGGTTAAAGAATTGGTTTTGAATTATGTCAACTGAATAACAAGCAGTGTTGAAATTCAGGTTAGGTTAAAAGCTGTCCATAATAATATCAAAAACATGTGAAGTCTGAACTTTAAAATACACTTGTTTTGGGTCAAGGCTTCGCACACGTTAAATAAAGGCAGCTCTCAGGAACAGTACTTTTTTCTGGATGAAATGTATCCCAAGTCCTTTTCTACAGAAAAGGACATGGGATACCTTACCTTAGGGGTAAACGCCTGACAACGTGTATGTGAAATTTCATGATGATCAGTCGTATAGTCAAGGCGTGAAATCGTAACAAACGAACAGACTCAAACTTGCATTCACATTTATAATAATTATGTTACTTGATTTTGCCCACGGGTTTGCTCGCGCGAATGTAGGTTAGGTTAGTAACCGTACTTTTTCTGGATGAAAGGTATTCTATATCCGTTTATGTTCCCCTGGCAACGTGTATGCGTAATTTCAAGATGATCGGTCGAGTAGTTAAGGCATGAACGCGTAACAAAAAACAAATTCACATTCGCATTTATAATATAAGTTAGGATTCAAATGTTGTATGAATGAAAGTTGATCGCTGTAAGTATGATTTGATTAAGATGGAAACGTGATCAAATTGTACCCGAATAAGTTCTCATGTCTGTTGGAAGACGTTGACAATGTTTTCTAACTAAATCTTATTTCGTCATGACCCGGCGTGGTGGTTGGAACAAGACAACGTTTTTTAAGAATCTTGGCTCTAAGTCAGCCTATGTGTGTATTTCGTAATTGCGTACTACTAATTATACTGTACCTAATTAATAATCAAACAGTTACATACGGATCATTGACGACTCGATGGCGTAGTGGTTAGTGTAACCGACTGCCACGCCTGAGGTCGTGGGTTCGATTCCCGCACAAGTCAAACATTTGTGTGCATGAACATGGATGTTTGTCTTGGTCTGGGTGTTTCTATGTATAATATGTATGTATTTACAAAAAAAAAAGTATATATGTATGTTTATCCATTGTCTAGTACCCATAGTACAAGCTCTGCTTAGTTTGGGCTAGATGGTGTTGTGTGTATGTGATAGAATATTATATTATTATTGCGAAATTCGAATAATTCATTCGACTATTGAAATAATGATTATAAAAAAAACTAATGACTCATTCGAATTTTGAAATGATGCATTCATTTTTTATAAATAATCGCTCATCACTCAGACAATGCGACGTGAGGACAGTTTGTTGCTTTATGACGTAATGAATCCTCCTCATGATAGAGGCACGTGTCTTGCTGTAGAACAGTTTGTTAATAGAACCTATTATTAGTTCGTGGAATTAATGGTATCCTTCGGAATAAAGGTCTATGCGTGATAGGTCATAGGTTTGACCCCTATCGTTCACACATGGCTTATGGATGTGGGTGTAACCTCTGCCTAAACCTGAAAGAATATTCATACATAAATCTACAATACATTGTGTTTATTTTTCTTTTTATAGATTACCAGCAATGTAACTCGTAAGTCAGCTTTAGTAATGCGCGTTATTTTATTCGTTTTAAACTTGAATATTAATTACTATGTGCACAACGCGATACCTACTTTCTATGATCAAGGATATTGTTATCAATACATTCGACTATAATTAGCAATATGCAACGTTACGCGGTATTCCTCTAAATCCACACTATTAAGCTAAATGTTTCATCACACTTAAAAGATTTGGTTCTGGCACATTTTACAAAACACAATACGTTTTTTAAAATACATATTTCCCACCTTGGAATTCTGATTCAATTTTTTCAAATAATATAAAAATTAAAATGAAAAAAGAATTAAAGTCACAAACAAGGTTTTCTTTAATATTTAGTATTCCCTCCCCTTGCTCGGATAACTGCCAGCATCCTTGTATTCATCGACCTCACGAGCCTAGCGATGAAAAATAATTGCACTCCACTCCTTTTCAATTGCGATTCGCAGTTCTGGAAGCCTTGTTGGAGCAGGTACCTGAGTTCTAACCCGACGTATCAGCTCATCACATAAGTGTTCTATCAGATTCAAGTCCGGGCTTCGAACTGGCCAGTCCATCGTTAGAATGCCGACGTCACGTAGATACTGGGTTACTACATGAGCAAAATGAGGCCGTGTATAATCAATAATAATTATAAAAAAAAATATAAAAAAATAAACAAAGCATCGACATACTTTCAAGTGCATTTCCTCAGTTTCGTAAGAACTTATTAAACAAATTACAAGAATATTGCACTCACTAATAATAAACCTGTTCCTCTTACTTGATAAACCTCTCTTTGACATTCCAATTGTATTACATACTTAATATAAACAATTAAATGTTTACTCTTAGTCTTACCTAGCATATAACTGCAAGTGTTGTGTACTTCTGTAAGTGACAAATTCGCTAAATCTTAGAACATGTTCTAATCGAGTATTGAATTTATGTAGTGAATAAGTCGTTGAAGTGCCTTATGAATAAATAAATAAATAAAAATAAAAATAAAATTATCATGCATCAACTGACCGGTTTATTTGCTGTCCAGTGTATTTAACAGGTTGAATATTACACGCGCGTCGCCTCCCGCGCAATGTCTTCCACATCACAATGTGTTATTTGGTTACGCCACTACTTTTTTTTGACACAACGTGTAGTCGTAAGTTTCTCAATAATTGTGTATTTGTATGACATCAATCAAATAAACGGTGGTAGCCCAATACGTGAACCCACTCGTAATACCAGCATTCTAGCTTAGCTGGTGGGGTTAACAATAATACTAGTAATATTAAACCCAAATTGCTAATCTTTAAAAAAAGTTATACAGTAAGAAGTAGAACAAAAGTTGTTAAAGTAAGGTATAAATCCTAAGTAATAATATAAATGTGATTGTGAATTTGTTTGTTTCTTACACTTACTCTATCAATATTCATAGGATTTAAAAAATAAATTATTATCCCAACTAAAAGATAAGAAATACACAATTTTAGATACTTATTATTTAGTAGAAACTTTATACTAAAAGTTAAGTACACTAGACTATCAGGGTGCTGAGTGCGAGTTGTTTTGACGTTAACGCGATCGACACGTTTATGACGTTCGGCGCTCCGATTGGCCTGCTTCAAGCTCTAAACCAATCAGAGAGACAAACGCGGTAAACGTTTCGATCGCGTTAACGTAAAAGCAACTCGCACTATGCATCTTGATATTTCTCTCGTCTAGCAGCGAGTACATGCACATTTGTCAGTGGAGGTGGGGATTGAGGGACCAGTTTTAATAATCGCTATTTTCAAATTGCGTCGATATTTTCTTTCCATTTTATTTTACAAAATGTTTTATGACTCTTAATATAACTTTATGTAGAAAAAGAAAGATTGTATTTATTTAATTCGGTAATATTCACTGAAGTATTGTGAGAATTTGTGTGGAATGAGGGACCACAGTTAAGTCGTTATAATTATATTTTTTATCTTTGATGCTTTGTGGTCTGTTATTCAGTAAATACTTTTACAAATTCTTTACTTAATGTCTGTAGACACAATACCTTAATTTTTCAGATGACCTGTGAGGACTGAGGGACCGCACTTTAAGGGCTGTAGTTTTTAATATATTTGTTTACAAATTCCCAGATTTGTTCTACAATTGTTTAAGCCTACTACTAAATCCTGCAATTTTAATGGTCCCTCAGTTCACACGCACATGCCGCCGCCCCACATACTCATCTGGCATCCACAACCGAAGTTTTTTAAGGATTGCTGAACTATACGTGTTCCTCGAAGTACTTTCATTAGATACTACATTTTGCCCGCGGCTTCGCTCGCGTATATGTAAGTTAGGTAATTTTAGGTTAGTAATAGTACTTTTTTCTTGATGAAAGGTATCCAATATCCTTTTCTGTTCCCCTGACAACATGTATCTACACAAAATTTCATGATGATCGGTCGAGAAGTTAAGGTGAGAAAGTGTAACAAACGAACAAACTCATATTCGCATACATAATATTATTTAGGATTACGATTATGCAAGTGCTGCGTCACGTCTCATTCCCAACTTGTAGTGGCATTCCAAGGATTGACAGGTTAACTTATACTTTTTTACAGTCTTAAGCTTTTTAGTCCCGGTGGCCAGATACAACAGATTTTAACTATGTTTGTCTTTCCAAGACTTGTCAGATTAAAATACGTTACTAATATGCTCAGTATTTTGCCTCAAGACTATCCAACTCGACGGCATCATGTAATTTTTGATTATCTATTTTAATTCTATTAACTCGAGACACAGGTGCGTCGACGTTACAATTTGATGTTTTGCCATAAAATAATATTCCACAACATCTTGTGTGTTTACGTCTCATCAACCTGAAAGATTGTCTCATGTTTTGAAAATTTTCTTGGAGGCAAAGGTTTTCTAACTGATTATCAAGTTTTATAGTAAGCTGTTTTGAAATTTAGAAGTAACAGGATAAACTAATTGCATTTTGCATTGCATGACATCCAGGGGTGCAGGGTAATGAGGAGGCTGATGTCTAACACCGCCAACTTCCTAACTCCGGGCTGCTACTGAGATTTCTTAACTGAAAAACCCAATAACTTTTTGTTGGTCCGACACAGCATCTTATGCACAGCAGTCGCATTCACTACCGCTGCACCACGGAGGCAGTTTGATGTTGATGTTTATAAGAATACATCGGCACTCTATTTTCAGCTTATTTTATTATGAGTATAGGCCGACGGTTGTAATTAGATAAGTGTTCATATTATGAAGTATTTCTTTTGTAAATAAATTTCCTAGATACTAGGGGTTAATGAGAAATTTGTGAGTTTTCGTATACCTCGGGAGTATTGCCGTAATAATGGTGTAAACAATCTCAAACCCATTTTTTTGTTTCAGGTAGCTGTTAAAAATGCATCAAGTATGCACACTCATTATTGCAGCAGTCGTGATCAACTCATGTAAGTGCTATTTTATATTATTATTACTATAATACACAAACTGAGTCAAGAGACAAGTATCTTTTTCACCGCTGTCCGTCGTCCGCTGCTACCAGCGGGTTCAGTTACGTCGACGAGTAGTTGCATTTTTTATTATTATTGGACTTTTTATCCTTGTTCTTCGCGTGTGTTGTTGCATAGGATGCTATAATTATGTTCTGTATTGTTGGTAATATAAGGTAGATGTCTATGATTGATTTTATATATTATTTTAAACACAAATAAAAGCATAAAGTATTCACAAGAAATCATTTTAGAAAACAATATTAAATATTGGTTGCACGGTATGAAACAATAACTATATGAAATTTGAAAATAATTAAGTGCTGGTATAGTAGTGATATCTCGCAATCTCTCTCGGACAGCTGTATTTAAATAGCGGTTACGTGTTAAAATGGATCGTGCATCCTTTTTCTGTCATTTGACAGTCGCAACTTCTTCTACAATTGAAACGCTTGTATCTCATTTATATTTTAATAAATAAAAAGAAATATATATTTTAAAATTTGGATAACGTACCTATTTGATTTAAATAATATCAGATTTCGAAATATTATACCCTATTGTCCGGTACGACGTTGTCCATTACTTGCAGAACGCCTAATGATTAACTAGAATACCCGCTTTAAGACATTTAAAACCAACTTTAAGATGTGTAAAACTGAACACTAAAGGATAGACAGGAATAAATAACATCTACATTTATCACCAGATGGAATATGTTTGAGGTCCCATTATTTCTATATTATTTTCAGATGCATGTGTTTTAGGCCCCATTATTTCTATATTATTGTCAGATGGATGTGTTATAGGTCTCACTGTTTCTATATTGATTCTAGATGGATATGTTTTAGGGCCCACTATTTCTATATTATTTTCAGATGGATATGTTTCAGGCCCAATTTTTTTATTATTATTTTTAGATGGATAAGTTTAAGGCCTTACTATTTCTTTATTATTTTCAGATGGATTACTTTATTAATTATAAATGGATATGTATTTATTATGGTATTCTAAAAGAGAATGCAATAAATTTTGCATTTGTTTTCGAATTTTACATTTGAGGAGCTGTATTGAGGGTCGACCAGCTTTAGAGCAAATTAATGTTGACCGCCTCAGTGGCTGCAGTGCTGTGCATGAGATCTCGGTTTCAATTGCCGGGTTGGATTAAGTGTTATTGAGTTCTTCTGTTAAGAGATTCTCAGTGGCAGTATGGAGTCATCCATCATTGGATCCACACTTAATAAGAGTAAGCTTAGCATAAGGTAGTAAACTATAGCGTATAATTTTCAATATGTGTAAGAGTGATAATACTGTACTCATAATTCGGATAGCATGTTGTATTTCTTACCAAATGTTTTTAAAACGCAAGTCACGCTCCACATCCAATTTCTGAGTTATGGGAGTCCTTACAAATATTCAAACAACAGATAGAAGAAAACACCCAGTTTTAAAACAACTATTTACGCATCACACAAATTTTTGTTCCGTTTGAGTATCGAGCCCACAACACTCAAACCAGTACGCCAGTCGTGCAACTTAACTTAGTCTCTGTCTTATATTCATGAAATGAATGAATGAATCATCATGAATCGTTTGACCTACGAACAGTTAATTTTTGACACATATTCTATGCAAAACATGTCAAAATGTAACTGTCCGTAGCTAAAACTACTGGTTTATAAATATACCAACCGAGGCTTATTATCGCGAAAGTTGACCATATTTAAAGCTAGTAGTAGTACAGCCATTTGGTAGTTTTACCTGAAAAGTTTACCGGTAGTTTTGAAAATAGGTGGTATTATAAATTTCAATGTGCTCTTTCCGAATTTTGCTTTTGCCACCTCATACGTCTGCTGCTCGCGCCGCCATCTTGGAAAAATGGCGCCTGATAGAAGTTTTTTGACAATATCTCCAACTCCAACTCATTTTACGATAAAAAGCTTTTCGCTTTTTCTTTTAAATCACAGTAATCATATAATCGACACACACGAATCGACCCAGATTGTTTTTTAACTGGCAATATCACTCAAGGACTCGACACGAGACAGGCTTGACCTAGTGTGGAGTCCACAAGTAAAACAGATTTATGTTTCCAATCAATATATGTATTAGCTAGTATTGAATTAATTATTGTAATAGTTTTTAAGGAAATGTAAGAGAATCATGGTTTAGTAAATAAATGATTTAAAAAATAAATAATAATTATTATTATAAAGATCTTATACAAAATTAAACTAGAGAAAAATTCCTACAATTTATGTACCAACACTCTCTTTGTAAAATCTATAGTTTTGGCGTACGAGCGCCGTATACTTTTATTTATCCACACCAACAGGCTTTTGTTTCAGACCAAAGACTGTACTAAGAGCAAATCTATGATTTAAATCTTGCTTACTAGTAGTTTTGCCTTCAACTGTTCATTCCAATGTTTGCACTGCATCACTAAAACAATTGACGTAGCACAACAGCTTTTCACAAACAAACTACGCAACAACGTAACAGCTTTGTTTTGTACAATTGTTTTATATTTTTTCAACACAACTTCACAAAATAATCACGAACACGCTCAGTTACCCATTCACTCATCGTTCATTCATTCGCTCGGTCTCTCGTTTGCATTCATTTCCATTCACTTTGAATGTTGTTTGTTAGAAAATTCTGTAATGAGTGTATTTTACTTTATTATACTGTTAAGAATTTTTGCTATGCTAGGCATTTTCGTGGCCGTATACATGGGTATGGCAAAATAAGCGTTTTGTAGATAATATTTTAAGAATGTCGATTGTGCGGTTTTGGATATAAATTTTGTTTCTACATATACAAGGTACACTGATACTGCTTTGGTGGTGTAGCGGTAGAGAAAGCGACTGCTATGCATGAGGCTTTGGGTTTGAACCATGGGTCAGGTCAATCATATGTTATTGAGTTTTCCTGCCAAAACAAAGAATAGAGTAGCTAGGAAAGCACGCAAAGTCATTGGTCCTGCGCTTGATGTCTCTCCAGTCGTGTCACATTGCCGTTTCATTGGATTATAAGAGTTAGGAAATAGAGAGTGCACTTGTGTTTGCGCACACACTTGTGCATTCTAAATAGTGGCACGGTATCTTAAATAATGTATAAATATAATAGTATTAGTAGGATATTTAGTGAAATATCTTACTAATACTACAAACTGCACGGATGGATTAGTGATTTAAGTGAAAGCCTCACCGCTGCTCTCAATGCGCTGAATGTTGTGTGTTCGATCACCACACGGGCCAAAATTTGTGTGTTCCACATATAGTTTTTACGGCTTTACGTATTTTTGTTTCCGTTGTTTGTATTTTACGTAAAGAAAGAAAGTAGTAGCTGGTTGATCTGCCAGCACCGTTTTGTGACTATGGCAAGATTGTGTTTTTGTAACATTGACATTCGGAAGCGTTACTTCGTGACCTAAATGAATAAATTTGTTGAATGTTACAACAATAGAATTCGTAACGCTTAACATTCGAATTCAAGGCTTTGTAATAAGGGTGCTTGAAACTGTTTACGCTATTTTCTAAAATGGATTTGTAACACTAAAAGGCAATAGGATTCGTTCACGTTAGAAAATGAAAGCCGTAATCGGCTCACGATAAAATAAAATGACGGTGTTTCGTTGTTTCCACTTTTACGTTCCTTTTGATTTAGCGACGTGACTGTTTTTTTATAGTACTTCATCAATTGATGACGTATATGGTAAGGAAAAAGGTTTTGGTCAAATGCATCTGGTTATTTTCCCATGAAACGCTGTAATTATTGTTTACTAGTTACTGTGAGGCTTCACCCGAAATTCATTGGGAATGTGTATCGGGATAAATAGTCATATATGCTGATTTGGGATATGGTCTATCTTTGTGTCAAAATTTAACGGTTTACGCATGATTGAGTAACACACATCTTAAAATATCTTTACAAAATTACACATAGCGGGGTAAATAAAATCTTCTAATAACCTTTTACCCTGAGCAGCGATAGCTCAGTGGGGAGACCAATAGACTGCAATGCAAAGGGTCTCGGGTTCGAACCCACGTCGCGCACCTCTGACTTTCGGAAGTTATATGACTTTTCGAAATTATGTGCGTATTGATTTATAATTTTCGCCTACTCCGTGCCTCGGAGAGCACGTTAAGCCCTCGGTCCCGGCTGCCATGAACGTCTATGGCAGTCGTTATTGGGAGAGTGTCGACACAAAAGATCCCACTGGGTCGAAGTGTCGCCGGTCTGCACTGACTGGCCCCCACATAAGATAAGATAAGATAAGAACCTTTTACCCTTGTCTACTTTACATCATACGTTACAACTTTTATACTATGTACCACATTTAAAAAACCTCAATCCAAAAATCAATTCTCCAATCGTTACGTTCTCGATTTCAATTGTATTACTTTAACGAGATTCTATACAGGTGCGAATAAGCATGAAACTATTTTATGACGCTTTTTCTTCTTTTCATGTGGTTAGTGGCCAACCTGTCGTCAAGGGTTGGTCAAGCCAACCGTAGGCCTCTGACATGGCTTAACGACTGCTGTCAATTTGACAACAACTGGGACTGACTTTTTACATGCCCTCCAAAGCACGGAGACGCTCAGATGAAATACCAATAAGCGGTCACCCATCTATAGACTGACCGCACCCAACGTTGCTTAAACTCGCTAATCGTTTACTGATCAGTGAGTGCAACTCGCTAATAGTCAAGGAACTCTTATCTTGGATCACAACTTAACTTATAAATTAGGCTACTCATAAGAATTGTGATTCTGGATCCTGATCGTAAGGTGCTGGGTTCGTTTACCATTGCAGTTACATGGACCCACTCTTAACAAAAGCATTCTAGCTTAGCTGAAAAGGTTAACAAGAATACTTGTAATTTGTCACCGAAATTGCCAGTAATGTAGTCGTTAAGTCATGTTAGAGGCCTACGGGCGGTTTGAACAACTCTTGACAACAGGTTGGCCACTAACCACACGAAAAGAAAGAAGAAGAAGTAATGTATAAAAAATAAATAGGTATTACCATTTCAGCGTGCCGTATTTTAGCAACACCGATAATGATTGTTAATCAACTAAACCAGGATACTATTCCGACGAGACTATCACTGTTTCTTTTACTTTCATTTTAACTTATTCCCAAGGAATATACAACCCTAATACAATGTTAATGTAAGATCATTTGGCTTAACTACCATTATACCTATATCTTATCTTGTAATGTAACCGTCCTTACTGTTAAAGAAATTCCTTCAAGTTCGTCGACCGCCAAGGATAGACATTCAGTTAAGAAAAATGCCTTTGTGTGGGTAACCTGACGTCTAACCAAATACAAGATAGATTTTAAGTGAAATAATTGATCGAATAGATACTAGGTTATGCTTCCAATTTCGTCCAGGTGGAATACAATTCGACCGTTACATCATGCGGGTCACATTATGCATCATAACTCCCGTTCTACTAATTGGAATCAGATGTATATCGGTAGATTTCATGTTAAATTACCTAGGAAACTGTTGGTAAGCAGAGATGTATTACTGTGTATTGTAAGAATAGTGTAAGGGTTTGAGAGCCATTGATATAACGGATTTTTATTTAATACTGCCATTATTATATTGTTACAGTCAGTAAGAAAATAATCATCAAAAGATACTCAAAGAAATGAACGATTCATTTCTATGAGTATGTATCAAGAAATGATATTTGGTATGGTTTATATAATAAAAATATGCATTTACTATAATAATATAATGATTGGGGATTTTTTTATAGGGTAGTTTATTACTTTATAACAGGCACATTATTAACTACATTTTAATTTCCATAGAAATTAACATACAAACTCTCAGTCTTTGAAGAACTTTATAAAGGATGTGCTTGCGTTATGAGTTATGACTATTTAATTATGACCACACCTTTTTGCTACACGCTGTAGTTATTAAATAGTCAGCCTTTTCCTTGTATTTTCATTTAATACTATGTTGTAGTTCAGTAATACACGTCTTCGTCATCAAATGATACATGGTATGGTTTATATTATAAAAATAACTATTTATTATAATAATACTTAATTATGTTTATTTATTAAGATTCACCAACAGTTACTACAATATCACATACACATAAGAGAAATATTTTGAGTCTAACGAATTGTATAACTAATTACAGGTGAATTCAGCATGCATTACATTTTAAACATTACAAAAATAATATGACATAAGAAACAAAGATAAATATTAAAAGTGACGAAATATCAATATTAAAGTTAAGTTTAACAATTAAATTATATCAAAATCCAGTAAATTTCATTAGTTTTACAGTCACATAAATTTGTATTAATTATTTTAAATAATAAATTCTAATTACATTAACAATCAAATAGAAATATAAAATTAATAATGTAAATATATTGTAAATGTTATATTACTAATAAATCAAATAAAATTAGGTACAGCAATTAAAAAAAAAAAAAAAAAAAAATAATATAATATTAATTATTACACAGAAATGATGCATACATTGACTAATAAGAGAGTAGATGGTTACATTATCGTATATTATAAACACTGCGATGACATCAATAGTGCATCGGTATATTATATCCACTCCCTCATAGTATACATACGCACATTTCGTCAGATTTAAGCCAGTAAGATCAACCACACAACGCACTCGCATATTTCCTTTTTAGCGAAGCGACAAAACTATCAAAACAAAATACTGTCTTCTCGTTGCTCGCTAACTGTCTTCTTTATTCTATCTCAACTCGCTACCCGCTAGCCGTAGAGACAAATACTTACAATTGGATAATAGACGAGCAGTTTGCAGCTGTGTGAATACACTCACTGACCCGAACATTTGCTCATGATCCAGTGACAAAAATATTGAAACTAATACTGGCTTCTTGTTGCTCGTCAACCGTTTACCTTTTGACTGTCATTATAATCTCGCTTATCTCGCTACCTGCTAAGTATGGACAATATAGACAAATACGTGCAGTTAGAGAAATTGACAAGCAGTTTACAGCTGTGTAACTAATAGCCCTACGGACACGTATACTTGCTCATTCCTCAGCGAAAAAACTATTTGAATAAAACACTGGCTTCTCGTTACTCGTCAACTGTTTATAATCTACTATTTTTTATCTAATCTCGCTACCCGCTAAACGTAGATAGTACAGAAAATACGTAGAATTGGAGAATTGGCGAGTAGTTTGGAGCTCTGTGAGTAATAGTCCCACTCACATGCACACATTCTTATGGCTTAGGCCTGGTACCTATATGCAAGAAACGAGTTGTAATTGCTATGGACAGTTAAATATTGACATATTTTTCATAAAATAAGTGTCAATATTAACCGTAGGTAAAACGACTTCTTTCTTGAATATAGCAACCGGGCCTTAGTGATAAAACTATTAAAACAAAATATTCGATTCCAACTCGTTACTAGTTCCTATTTCAACCCGCTAATCGCTAATCTATAAGACAATTCGCCAGTGCTGCACTGGTTGTCAACTCTAGATTAAATTGTATGAAATAGTAATAGCTCAACGTATACGCACAATCGCACATACAAAACTATTTTAACAAAACACTTTCTTCTCATTGCTCGCTACTCGCTAATAGTTATTAGTGAGACAAAAGCCTCAAGCTAAACTGTTTTCATAAATATTAGAATAGCGACTGAATATAATGCTTTGAAACTAGCTATGCACTTGGAAGTTTTTATCAAAGGATAGCTAACTTACCTTAAGACTTGGTGAAACTTTGAAACCGATACCCAATCAAGCGATGCCCCCTTCACTAAGTGGCTAGGGGTGTGCAATACCGTGACCATCTAGTACTTGGGAAATATTTTATAACAACGTTTTCAGGTACAGGTAGGGTGGAGCAGGGGGCTTACTACGTTTTATCTTAATTTTAATCTTAAAGAATCTAACGTTAATCCTACAATCTCAATCCTTCTGGATTAGTAGGATTGCGATTTTAGGATAACATTTTAGTTTATTTACTAATATTATAAATGTGAAAGTATGTAAATAGTTTTCTTACTATAAATATATCTATCTATATAAAAGACTACTTATGCATTTGGAATGTAATAAATTAATATGTTTTGAAATTTGTCATTAAATCACACGTAAGCTGCACGGTTTTGGATAAACCGTGACACATAGCAAGACGAATTCCTGAATTAACACACACTGATCCTAAATAATATTATAGATGCGAATGTGCGTTTGCTTGTTTGTTTGTTTGTTTCACGCCTTTATTACTAGACCGGTTATTAGAAATTATGCACACACGTTGTCAGGGGTACAGAAATATTCACACAGAAAAGCAAAGTACTGATCTCAAGCGAGCGGAATGAAGTCAAGAACTAATATTTTTTATAAATGATTTTTCCATTAATTCTTACTTTTATAAATAATTTTACCATGTGGGATTTGCAACCACAACGCTCAGCGCAATAGCAACGGAGAGGCGACCGCTTGTCTGCTACGCAGTTAAATTATGTATGTAGTCATCGCAAAATTTACCTTACTTACTTATTTCGCTAGCTCAGCGACTCAAAGTGGATCTTGGTCTCCGACGTTAAATTCGCCATTCCTTCCTATTGTGTGCCACTTGGCAAATAAACCATCTCTAAATAATTGTCAATCGCAGTTTTCCAGTCGAAGTTGTCTGTTGCATAGGTTCTATACTCCGTACGATGCGCGACGTAACTAAGAATTTCATTACGTTAGAAAAGCTCGATAACACGCCATCCGAATCGATACGGGGCTACAAAGATGAGCTCAAACTTATGCCACAGATGAAACGTTTAAAATCGTATCGAGTACTTTTGTCTGATCTGTAGTAGATCTCTGAAGAGAAGCACGATAGAATTCTTTTTTAAAACTACTGTAGCGAGTGAGTGTTGTTCTTTGTGTCCATTGTTTCAATGTTTGTAAAGCCCCTTGTGACTCTGTGCTCACAAAGTTTCATAGCAGTCGGTGTTATGCTACCTGCATCGAATGGATCGCCACCATTTTTATTTTGTCGTATGTTTATTTATTATATAACTTAGCGTCTTTATATCGCATAAGGATTACTTAGAAGGCGTACAAAGCCACCCTTCGGAAAGGAGGTCTTTTTTCTTCTGGTTACTATGGAAATTTATCTTACAGTCTGTCTGATGGTAAACAGAATAGTAGGTATCCATGCATAAGCTTCCCTATAAAGGAAGCTTATTACTTAATAAAAGGCACATTTATATTGCCATACAAATGAAAATACAAACTCTCAGGCTGTAAAGAACTTTATTTAAAGTGTGCTTGCGTTATGACTTTTTAATTACGACCACACTTTTTGCTATACGCTGTAGCTATGAAATAGTCAGCTTTTTTCTTGTATTTTTATTTAATACTATGTTGTAGTTCAGTAATACACGTCTTCGATGCGACAGCTACGCCCTAGATGTCACACGTACGATTGCTACGCGCTCGTAGCACATCGTAGATCGTCTACGTGCCAGCTCTTTTATATTTTATCCCTACACAGTGTGGATGCACACGATCGTATATTGAACCGGGGCTATAAAGAACGTGTTATTTTTAAATATATTATACGAGTTTAGTAGAAATATATGAACGAGAAAATTAAATTTACTAATAAATATTGGTAATTAGCTTTTACTCGCGTATATACTCGCTTAAAAGTAGGATAGGTTATTAAAGTAAAAGTACTTTTGTAGCCTATGTTACCCGGTGATACTATAGCTTTTTAATGATAAAATAATTATTAAAATCGGTTGAGTAGTTTTTGTGTCAAACCCTTACAATCAAACAAAAAGATCTAATCTTTCCTCTTTATAATATTAGTATATACATATATAGCTATTATATTGATACATCTGTGACTTTAATTTGATGAATGAAGCAAAGTATATTTTGTTACCAATAACACTGACCTCATAGCCTTTTTAATTACCTTTTTTATTTTAACCCAGGAAAATCCTTTATGGATACCCCTCCCCCGGGGGGGGGGGTAGGGTGGTTATGTCAGACTCTCCGCCCCTGAAGGGGTCGGTATACACACTAAAAACCTGGGGTGAGCAGTCCCACCGCCGACGAGGTGGGGCGGGATGGGGTCGCGTTAGCAATCACCATCCCGCCCCGGCGGTTGGCTCGGCTGATGGTGACCGGACCTCAGCACCTGTGGAAGGGTGGCCTTGCTCATCAAGGCCACCCTCCAGACGTGTGGGGCCCGTGCAAGCCGGTAGAGAGTTTCCCGACTCTGTACCAGTGACCCCACTATACAGGAGCGAGAAGGCGGGCAAATCGTCTCCTCCATGCTCCCGTCCATCTGCGCCGGAGAGGGTCAGCGAGGAGGTTGTTCTCCCTGACCCTCTCCGCGGTCTCCTTCTGCGCCATGACAGCCTCGCAGGAGGAGACCAGTGCCTGCCACGACCTCTCGCCGCCGAGCATGGCGTTGATCACGCTCGGCAGGGAGAGATCTCCGCCTAAGCCTATTTAATTACCTAAATTATCCTATAGATCCTTCCCCTATTATATTTTTATTATTTCCAAGTCACTTAGGGTCGGCTTTTCTAGTCTAACCGGATTTGACTGGATACCAGTTTTTACACGGAGCAGCTGCCACCTGACCTCCGCAACCCAAAGGCTAACGATACCCTAAGGCTAGACCAGTGTCAGGATATTAGAGGGTACTGACTTTCCCAATAACGACTGCCATAAATGTTCATGGCAGCCGGGACCGACGGCTTACCGTGCTCTCCGAGGCACGGAGCAGGCGATAATTGTCAATCAATACGCACATAATTTCGAAAAGTCATATAACTTCCGAAAGTCATAGGTTCGCGACGTGGGCTCGAACCCGAGACCCACTGCATTGCTGTCAGTTGGTCTCCTCACTGAGCTATCGCTGCTTACATTATCCTACTATTAGCATTAAATAACGAGATTATTTCTAAGTTCATTGAGGTCACCTAGTTGTCTAATTGAATATTAGTTTTTCCTAGAACCGATGGCCCTTATTCCTCCGGAACTCCTATAATAATTTTAAGCCATTTTCCAGTAAATGTTAGATACAGATTTATCTTACGTTGCTTGCATTAACTTAATCGAATCATAAGATTTTCATGCTATCAGAAAATGAAAGTTTTACATAAACCTTTTATATATAGCCTCTCAGCAGAATCTACAACCTAGCCTGGAGTCACACCTTAGCCTAAAGCTACACAAACTGGTCGTAGCCAAGCTATTTTGACTGTTTGGATGGTCACGTTACGTGGTCACCTCACGACTGGCACTGCGTTGAGTGTTGTGGGTATGAACACGGGACAAAAATTTGTGTGATCTGTAGTTCAGACTTCGAGTACTTCCGAGTATGGTGTTCTTTGTGTCCGTTGTTTGAAACTTTGTAAACTCTCCCGTGACACAAGAAATGTTCCTAGAATAAGAGGTGTCTGCTTAAAAAATCTTTACTAATATTATAAATTCGAAAGTAACTCTGTCTGTCTGTTATCTTTTTACAGCTAAACCATTCAACCGATTTGAATGAAATTTGGTACCGAGATAGTTTAAAACCTGGGAAAGGACATAGTATATTTTTTATTAATGTAGGTACTACTCGAGCAAAGCGACGCGCAAAAGCTAGTAAATAATAATAAACAGAAAATGACAAAAAGTTTTTTTTTGTTTATACAAATGTTTAACATTATAGTTTTTACAATATCGTTGCATCGTCAAAAGTATCCCCGTTATATGCTAGGTGCATACATACTTACATTACATTATGAGGCGCTCATAGCTAGTTGCACTCACTGATCGGTAAACGATTAGCGAGGTTAAGCAATGTTGGGTGCGGTCAGTCTATAGATGGGTGACCGCTTAGTGGTATTTCATCTGAGCCGTGCTTCGGAGGGCACGTAAAAAGTCGGTCCCAGTTGTTAATTGACAGCAGTCGTTAAGCCATGTCTGAGGCCTACGGTCGGCTTAAACAACTCTTGACAACAGGTTGGCCACTAACCACACAAAAAGAAGATGAAGAAGATACTTACATTGTTAAGACGATCAGAGTGATCGTCTACTCTTTTCGAGGAATTGCTCAAGAGCCTATTTCCTAGAAGCGGTAGTCAGAGGCATACTATAGCAGGTTCTAAGTAATAGTAGAGCACTTACTGTTTTACAGGTACAATTACAGACGCCATGTTGCTACGGAGAATTTCTTGGTAGAACAACACATTATCCCACTTGGTAATCAGAGACCTCTTGCATAGCATTCAGTAAACAGCGTGTAACAGAATGATGTGGTAATATTTAAGGACCGTAAAGTATATCTGGAAAATATATTACGTGTCCTTTTCACGGATCATCACTACATACTATAAAACAAAGTCCCCCGTCGTGTCTGTACGCGATAAACTCAAAAAATACTGAATGAATTTTCATGCGGTTTTCACTAATAGATAGAGTGATTCATCAGAAAGGGTTAAGTGTATAATTTGTTAAGGTTTTGTTTTACCAGCGCGAAGCCTGTCAGGTCGCTAGTAAAAAAATAAAATAATGATATTATAAATTTAAAAATGTTGTTTTTTTTCTATTTCTAAATAAAGGCGTAACATCAGTCATTATCGTGTTCACTGTGGTCAACGTATATGCTGTTAGTGATAAATAAGTATCAACTAGACTGTGCTGATATTGACAAATCAATAAAAAAGAAAATGTTATATCTTAGTGAAAATAATGTATATGAATTTATATATACTAATATTATAAAGAAAAACGATTTGATTTTTCGTTTGTATCTTTGTATGGAGTTAACTCAAAAACTACTTAACCAATTATAATTTTTTTTCCACTATTACAAAGCTATATTAACACCGACTAACATAGGCTATATATCATTTCAAACTGTTATTAACAAAAGCTAACGTACTTTTATGCAAGCGAAGCTGCGTGCAAAAGCTAGTAACCTATATACTTGCCGCAAGACACAGAGATTAATCCAAGTGCGACGTAAATAAAAATAAAATCTGAATTTATATTTCCCTTCTTAATTAATTATTGCTAAAAAATGCCTGATGTATTCTGAAATGAGACCACAGAGCTTTTTGTTCAGCAAGACTAAAGAAGAACGAATGAATGGAATGAATGAATTTAATTTTGAATAGCGATGTAACAATTGATCTGATTATTAAGCAATACGTGGATAAATGAGTGCTGAGTATAAAAGTCGAAAGAATATTGATATAATTTGGTATGTGGCCATGAAAAAAGCGTTAATAAGCCTGCTCTATTTAATATTACTAGCGGTCGCCTAGTAGTCAAAATTCGACCATAATTGATTTAAATTTTAAGTTTGATTGTTATTAAGGTTTTATTGGTATACAATACTGATTTATAACTTTACCCTTATAATCACATTTCATTTAGATTTCGCCAAGGCTATAAAGGTTAATTTACCTATCTTTTTCGAACAAATTATTATTTACTTAACTATACTCTTTCATTGACGATATTCCTAAGCTTGCTACTTCGTTTTCTTTTTTAGTTTATTACAAATAAATAAGGTATATTATTATATAACCATAGTTATGAAGAATTGTACGAGGTGAGACGAACAATGCCGAAATACTACGAACGCGATTCGACTGCGTATGTCAAATGCATTGTTGTGTGCGTGTAGTGTTTTTACATTAATATAATGTATTTCTAATGCATATTCAAAAAAATATTAGGATTTGCCTCCTTTTTCATGTAAACTTTAACTGTGCCAAATTTCATACTCCTCCGTTCGCGCAATTATCGTAAAAAGGGGTACAAAGTTTTTGCTTCACGTATTAATATATAGATAATGAGGTTGTTTGTAAAAATGTTTGGATATTATTGTAACTCGTTACGTATAAAAAAAATCTGTTTGTTAACTTTATATACAGACTACATTTTTCCTGCGGCTTCGCTTGCGTAAATGTAGGTTAGGTTAGGTTAGTAACAGCACTTAATTCTAAATAAAAGGCACCCTATGTCCTTTTCTGTTCCCCTGACAATGTGTATGCGAAATTTCATGATGATTGATCGTGCAGTTAAGGCGTGAAAGCGTAACAAACAAACAAATAAACTCACATTCGCATTTATATTAAGTTAGGATTAGACAATGAGATCGATTAATACATAGATACATTTTATCCCAATATGCTTTCTAAGCGGGTATAAATTTTATGGTAAAAGAGAGTAATGTTTGAATGGTTTTTTATTCTATTAGATAACCACCACAGAACAAATTTAGATAATATTTAATACGCAGGGATATAAAACACCGGGCACGCCACGATCGTGGCGGTAAGTCCCGTGTTTGAGGAGTGGCTGGAGAGGCGCCATGGCGCCCTCACCTTCCGGCTGACACAGGTAATGACTGGCCACGGTTGTTTTGGCCAGTTCCTGTGTCGCATACGCCGGCAAGAGACGCCCGGTTGTCACCACTGCGGCGACTGCCGCGACGTTGTTGAGGACACGGCGCTGCACACTTTGGCGGTTTGCCCCGCCTGGGCATCGCAGCGCCGTGAATTGATCGCGGCAGTCGGATTGGTTGCCCTCTCGCTCCCGGCCGTAGTTCAGTCTATGGTCCGGAGTGAGAGGTCGTGGAACGCCGTCGCCTCCTTCTGTGAGGAAGTCATTTCCATCAAGGAGGCGGCGGAGCGGGAGAGGGAGCGTTTGAACCCTCTCCCCAACCGCAGAGCCGGGCGCCGGAGGGCGCGAGACGACCTCCAGCCACCCTGAGGTTTGACCTGGGGGTGGCGGGCTTTGTGGGCCTGCCCGCCATCCGTTCAGCACCAGGTCCGAGAGGCGGCGTGCGTGTTCCCACGCGCGCCTCTGTTGTTTCGAGTCCGTCTCCCCTCTAGGGGGGACAGTAGGGAGTGTAGAAGTGCCAATAGGGTAGGTCTTTCGTGTAGTGGCCTGCCGTTTCATACGGCGGGCCGAAACCTCGGCGGGGTCGCGACCGCATGCGAAAGTGATTCGCGCGGCCCCGTCGATAGTGGTTTTGTCGAGGAACACCGTGGTAGGTTTAGTCGGTATTCCGGGAGGTACTTTAACATCTTTACCATCTTTCTTTTACCCCGGCGAGTCCGACATAACCCCTCCGCCCGCCCCCGCGGAGGGGTATGCGTCATGCATTCCCCCACGTAAAAAAAAAAAAAAAAAAAATAAAAAAAAAAAAAAAAAAAAAAAAGGGATATAAAACACAATATCTTTAGTTCTTCTAAACGAAATTAGATGTAACGTAGTTCGAATTCCTAACTCTTCTTCTCCCCAGCCTTTATATAAGCGCTATGCGCATGCCGCATCTCTCTCTAATCACACTATTCCTTATTCTATCTTTCAGAGTCACATCACATATATTTCTCAGCGCTCTCATTTCTACAGCATTTATTCTGCTCTCATGCTTCTTTTGCCATACTCAACTTTCACTTCCATACATAAGTGTGGGCACTAATAGTCCTCTATGAATGGCTAACGTGCCTTTTCGGCAACATTTCGACTGTTCATAAAAGCGCGTAGAGCTCCATTTACTTTGTTGCCCGCTATCGTTCTCCTTTCAATATCTCCCTCATGTTTATTTTAAAGCACTAGTAATAATGTAGTAATAATAGTAATAATACTGTTTCAAAATTAAATAATAATAGTATATTTAAAAAAAACGCCATAAAATCCGTATAAAGTAGTAATTTCAATGTGATCTAATTACTTATCAATAATTGCAATGCCTTTTTGTATATGTATATAAGTTGAGGTTTGACCTGGGGGTGGCGGGCTTTGTGGGCCTGCCCGCCATCCGTTCAGCACCAGGTCCGAGAGGCGGCGTGCGTGTTCCCACGCGCGCCTCTGTGTTGAGTCCGTCTCCCCTCTAGGGGGGACAGTAGGGAGTGGTAGAAGTGCCTTTAGGGTAGGTCTTTCGTGTAGTGGCCTGCCGTTTCATACGGCGGGCCGAAACCTCGGCGGGGTCGCGACCGCATGCGAAAGTGATTCGCGCGGCCCCGTCGATAGTGGTTTTGTCGAGGAACACCGTGGTAGGTTTAGTCGGTATTCCGGGAGGTACTTTATCATCTTAACATCTTATTTTACCCCGGCGAGTCCGACATAACCCCTCCGACCGCTCCCGCGGAGGGGTATGCGTCATGCATTCCCCCACGTAAAAAAAAAAAAAAATATATGTGTATAAGTAACGTATAAATTGAAATATTAAGGGCTTGTCCTATCACCTCCAAATAGCATTTATCTATAAGATAAAAACCTCGCTTTTCTGCTGACGGTATACTGAAGAGCCAGCTAGCTGAAAATGTGGCTATTGTATATATCTGTCCCGTGACGGACATTGATTAATTATAAATGACATAACTATCCACGGCTGAGTCCGAGAACATGAAAACATACCGAATTAAATACCTAACTAATATTATAAATGCGAATGTGAGTTTGTTTATTTTATGCAAATAAACGTTATTTATTTATAATTATTTATGTTTGTTTGTTACGCTTTAACACCTTAACTGCTGTACCGATCATCATGAAATTTTGCATAAACGTTGTCCGGGGAATTATAGCAAAGGACATAAAGTACCTTTCATCCAGAGATAACTACTGTTTAGTAACAGCGTGCAACTTGCGTAAATATAGGTTAGGTTAGGTTAGGCTTTTTTTTTTTTTTTTTTTTTTTTTTTTTTTTTCTTACCCAGGAAAAATGCTTCATGCACTGCCCGCCGGCTAGGGGACGGCACCGGCGGGGGAGTGTGGGACTCCCAGCGAGACGCGCTGGTCTACCCACTAAAAAACCTGGGGTGTTCCCTCTCTCATCCAATAGGGGGGGCCAGTTGGGAACTTAGAGGATTCATCCATAGCAGGCCCCCCCATGTGGGTGTGGGCCGGGTCAAAGGGACAGGCTAGTGCCTAACCTAACCTAACCTATATTTACGCAAGCGAAGCCGCCGGCAAAATTTTGTATTTAGTTATCCAGAACGTGATCTAATAATAATTTGGATTGAATCCGTTTAACGGTTTAAATATCAGAGACTAAAAAACATATAATGACTTGGCTGTGTTACACGTGTAAGTGAGCAATGCAAGCATAAAATAATCGCACTTTTCATAGACTCGTTAAAAAAGAAAATGAAATGTCAATTCCCGAAGAAATTACTTCGGAATATAAAATAAGAATTGGAACTCTTACATTGATTGCAAGACTCATTAATTCCATTCGTTCCTTCCATTCAGTCATTCGTTCTTCGAAGTTAATTCAGTCTGGCTAATATTGTCTGTGAAGCTTTTTAATTAATTCTATTTTCAAATTGTTTTCTATTTGCTTTCAGTATTATTTTATATTTTTTATTTTATTGCTCGCCTGTCTAGAATGTTTATTCTGGTTAGAAATTTAATTTTGAATATGGAATGAGATAAAAACATGTAGTTTCGGACTTACACGTGCACCAGTTAATTTAAAATAAAATTCCCAAGAAAATTGTAATTTAAAAGTTATTTGCTATTTTCAAATTATATTCTCTTTTGAATACACTACAATACGTTCTAGGCATAATTCCTATGCTGCTAGGATTTAATTCACATAAAAACAATGTGTCTATAGTCAAGATCAATAATAAATTAACGTATAAAAATTACAATGGCCTTGAATATTCAAGCAAGCGATTGGCTTTACTTCTTCAGAAGATTACTACCAAATAAGTATTAAGATTTTTACGTAACATTTTAATTTTACAGATGTTTATTCAAAAAGATTCTGCGTTGAATTTACTTTCAATACACTTTTCGTACTGATTAGCTTCAACCAGCGTGTCATTAAAATATACCCTATGAATAGTGAAGCTTTCTTCTAGTTAAATATTTTTAATGATTAAATATAATAATAATAATAATAATAATATTCTACCACATACACACAACACCGTCTAGCCCAAACTAAGCAGAGCTTGTACTATGGGTACTAGACAATGGATAAACATACTTATATACTTTTTTTTTGTAAATACATACATAATAATAATAATATTTGTAATAATTTTATGTACGATTCATCCTATATAGAAACAATCAAAATGTTATACCTATAATGTAAGTATAGATGAGTAATATGCAAATACTTTCATATTTTACTATGGTGTATGCAACAAAGAGGTTACAATTAGCAATAAAAGATTTATTTATTTATTTATTTATTCTCTCAAACTCTTACTACTAACATTACAGGACACTTATCCTAATGCGTTAGTGACGCATTTTAAATATAACATATTTACAAAACAAATAACTTAAACAATATAAACACAAGAAAAATTTTACATTAAGAAAATAACAATACAATAATATGGCACTTAACATTTTCACTTAACCTAAAACTACTCTATCCTATAATATAATATGTGTAAAATGGTCTTTGCGAGTTCACTAAACTGACACGCAAATATATCTATAATGTTCTGGATTTCGTTAGTCGTACTAATTGTTCGCGTCAGAGGCGTTTTGGCCAGTAGGTTGGTCCTGCCAGCTGGCACGGCTAGCAGTGGCGGACGCCGGCGCCTCCATACGTAGCGGTCCGGAACACAAAAACTCAAGCGCTGCAGTACTTCAGGATTGTGTTCCTTGCCGATGGAGATGGCGCTGCACTCAGTTTCATCAGGTCCATTCAACTTGTTTTAGAGCCTGAATTGCGCTTACAAAATTTGCAGTGTAAGTTACTTAATACGAGATTCTAATATCAATCGTTGGGGCACGCCCTACCAGGCACGATCACTAGCTTGCAGATGATTTATCTATGTTTATCAGAGGTTGCTTATGTGAAGCAACCTTTATGTTAGGCATAGGGTCTAAATGACCTTTATATACGACTACAACTTAAGGCGTAATTAAAAGACTCGTGTTCTATCGAAAGTATCGTCTACAGTATTACATGATACTAGTCTGTCAGTTTTGTTAGACTTAACATTTCAACTTTGACTTTATATATGGATTTACATTAGATGAAGTATGGTAAGGAATAATTTTCGAAGGTTATATTACTATTAAAGGCAGCGATAGCTCAGTGGGGAAACCAACAGACTGCAATGCCGAGGGTCTCGGGTTCGAACCCCCCTCGCACACCTGTGACTTTCGGAAGTTATATGACTTTTCGAAATGATGTGGGTATTGATTGACAATTATCGCCTGCTTCTTGCCTCGGAAAGCACGTTAAGCCATCGGTCCCGGCTGCCATGAACATCTATGTGAGTCGTTATTGGGCAAGTCAGTACCCTCTAATATCCTGACACTGGTCTAGCCTTAGGTTATCGTTAGCCTTTGGGTTGCGGAGGTCAGGTGGCAGCCGGTCTGTGTAAAAACTGATATCCAGTCAAATCTGGTTAGACCAGAAAAGCCAAACCTAAGTAACTTGGGAATAATAAAGGCTAGGGAGAAGATATTACTATTATAGGGTTATAAGATATTTTACTTTTATTAGAATATTGTGTAACAGATTCATGTGATAGTGTTTGAGAGCTAAATTATGAATAAAAACATTGCATTAAAATTATTTTTACATACATACATAGTCTCAGTCTCGCTGAGAAGCATATGTGGTATGACTCTGAAAGATAGAATAAGGAATAGTGTGATTAGAGAGAGATGCGGCATGAAAGTGGATATAGTGACAAGAATAGAGAAGGGTATGTTAAGCTGGTTTGGGCATGTAGAAAGAATGGACGAGGAAAGACTGACTAAGAAAGTTTATAAGGCTTGTGTGAATGGAACAGTCGCAAGAGGAAGACCTAGGCGAACGTTTCTCGATCAGATCGGAGGCGTTCTGGACAAAGGCCAGGTTAAAAGCACCTTGAACCGACGGGCGTGTATGAGGAATGTGATGAAAGTGAATGAAGCCAGAGAAGTGTGTCAGGATCGTAGCAAATGGAAATCCGTAGTCTCTGCCTATCCCTCTGGGAAACAGGCGTGAATCTATGTATGTATGTACATAGTCTCATGTTGATAAGCTTGATGAAGTATGCAGAGATAGTACACCCACAATATCAATAAATAGTTACCAGCCTGAGAAAACAATATTCAGAAATTTTGCTTTTTTTTAAAACCCTTATAATTTGCTTTTACTATGCCTCGCGCCTATATCCCCAAGGAGGTGAGCCATTTGTATCACACACAAATTTAAGTTTCAGGACCCAAGTAATAAGGGCGACCTTGCACAGCTTCAGACACCGTGTTGCCAAAGTGTAAGTAAGAATTTTTTGCCAGAAAATCATATTATCACTTTGGCCGACAATTTATTGATATTATTTTCCTTTTTTTACTTCATAATAGCTTGACTAGCGGTAATAATATAATACGCTTGACAGAACTCATCATAACAACATTGTCATTAAAACCAACTCGTAACTGTATTTCCTCCGATCTCTAATAAGCCACAACTCAAAGAAACTGACACAAAACCGATGTTACTTCGCACATCGAGCTTCGAGCCCGACGTAATTAGGTAGTTAGCGCTTCATTAGCGCTCGCTTGTAAACTCTGGAACTTGTTAGTCTTTGACGTGGTTTTATACTGAATTTGTCAAAGATGTCAAATGTGATGCGGATGAAAGAACTTTGGATAAATTGGATTGGGAGAGCAAAGGCCGAGATTGTTGCAAGAGTCGAGCTGAGTTGTGTGTGCAAGAGTAGATATAAGGAAGATTCCATCCTTTTGCAAACGAGTTGACACTATCACTGAGTTTTGCTCGTTAACAGTTCCTTCTTCTCTCTTAGCTTTTATTATTACCAAGTCACTTGGGGACGGCTTTTCTAGTCTAGCCGGATTTGACTGGATATCAGTTTTTATACGGAGTGGCTGCCACCTAACCTCCGCAACCCGAAGACTAACGATAGCCTAAGGCTAGACAAGTGTTAGGATATTAGAGGATACTGACTTTCCCAATAAAGACTCCCATAGATGTTCATGGCAGCCGGGACCGACGGCTTAACGTGCTCTTCGAGGTACGGAGCAGGCGATAATTGTCAATCAGCCCGTTAACAGTTCCTAAGGCTCATGTATCTACTTATTTATCTTTCATACTTAATTACTTTTCTCTTCTTAGAGGCAGTAACTCGATCATAGGCTACCCACTAACCCAAACCGCTTACTACCAGCCAGGTAGTATATGTTACATTTGTTGTGTGAAAAAAGCCTTTTGGCTTGAATACTACAATAAAGATTGGTCGTTAGTTTGTTGCAGGTACCTTCTCACAAGCTAAACCTGACAACCAACCAAATTGTAAATTCAGTAACTTCACTAAACGCACTGTATAAACTACATAATTAATAGACTTTTGTATTTATAAGTGATAAATTCTGACGTAAATGAATAAAATATGATATTTCACTTTAACTTTAAATGTATGGCCATTACAAATATTGAAACAGATGCTAACCGATGCGATGTAACGAAAGCATACAACAATTTATTGACATTTATAATTGCAACTGAGTAATGCGAATGGTTTTAAATACGAGATAAGAATGCAATTAATAATATCCCAGTAATTGCATAGCACGTAGTAAAACATTAAATGAAGAATTTAAATAAATAATAATTTCAATGTATAGAGCTTATTAAAAATTGCTTGCAATAAATCACGATTGGAAATCAATTAAATATCAAATAGCGTAATTATTTAAATAGTTTTATATTGTACATAAATATACAGATCTGATTCTACGTATGCAATATTTAGAATCAAGAATTAATGGTTTTGATTCTAAGGCACGCTGAATTTTAAAGTTATGTGCGTATTAAATCGAATTAATTATCGCTTGCTTTAACGGTCATGGCAAAACATCGCGTGGAAAACTGCATGCCAGAGAGATCTCCGTAATGTTCTCGAGGATATGTGAACTCTGCAAACTCACACTAAGCCAGCGTGGTGGAGTATACGCAACATTCTCACACTCTCTAAAAGAGGCCCATGCTCAGCAGCGGGACAGTTTGATACAAGGCTGATATTATTATATGTAGGATTAGGCCTGTATATTTCTAAATGGGTTGGTAGGCTTGTATTCCATTTAAATTGCCAGCGATGTCTGAAATTACACTTAATAGAGGATTTATTATCTGCTAAGCACATTTTCAAATGGAAGTCTTTAAAATCTTAGCACCAGCGTAGATAGTGTAATTAAGATTTTCTTAATATAAGGTAAGGTGCGCTTATATAATTTTTTGTTTCTTGACCTACCCTTTAAAAGTAATTCTTTTTAATAGCTGTTTGATCATAATCCTATTTCAAATGATCATGTAAATTATCTCTATCACAGTTACTATTTGAATTTTTAATTTGTTATATTTGTGCATATTGAATAAATAAATAAACCCAAAATTAATATGTATTAATACAATTGCAGATTCCGTGGTGCTATAAAAATTTTTGCAAGACAGAAAACCAAACACATGTTAGCCGACCTGGTAATCGAACTTGAGATCTCAACTATTTTTTTTATACTACTAAGCTGGCATACATACATCACCTGATGGTAAACGGTCACCGTAGCTTATAGATACCTGCAACACCAGAGGCATCACTCGCGCGTTGCCGACCCTTTAGGAATGGAAGAAGAGAAAAAGGAAGTGGGAAGGAGAGGAACCGGGAAGGGGACAAGAGGGTGATTGGTCCTGCGGTGCTCTCACTCACTGAACGAAACACAACAGTAGGAATACTGCTATTTCACGTCGATATTCTGTGAGAGGGTAGTCCTTCCCCGGTCGAGCCGACCCATTCATGCTGAAATCAGCGAGGCTCTACTACTCTAATACACACATCAGCCTTGTTCACTACTGCTGCGTCACCGAGCCATTTTATTACTACTGAATAGGATATATTTATCCCGATAATGGGTTTCTAAGCGCAAACAAAGCCGGTTTGCTCATAATTGGAGTTCTGAATTAATTTTATTCAGCTTAGTAAAGTATTGTGTCATTTCTGAAAACAAATTTGTATAGGCTGTTCTAGGTACTGAAACCTCATGATTTACCGTAAATTTATACCGAAATCTTTTTTTCTTAGCCCTATGTTATGTCCCACTGCTGGGCAAAATCCTCTTCCTTGGACTACCAAACCACTCTATCTGAAGACATTACCTGCCAGTCCCTTTCGTAATAGTTTGTTAATAATATTTCAAAATTTGATCTATAATCCATTTGGAAATATAACATTCGTTTGTGAGCTTTTTTGTAAATAATTGGTAGTTGTGTATTATACAAGTTTGGTAAATATAAAGGTATTATAAATGCGAATGTGAGTTGGTTTATTACGCTTTTACGACTTAACTACTCGACCGATTATCATGAAATTTCGCATACACGTTGTCAAGAGTACAGAAAAAGACATAAGGTATCTTTTACCCACGAAAAAGTTTCCAAAGGATTTTACATAAATTTTATTGCCGCACTAAAGTAGCAGTTATTGAAATGGGTGAAGGGGGATCCAGAAACTTAGTACAACATCAAAGCCGCGTGTGTTTATAATCCGTTCTTTTTAAATGTTGGTACAGATCGCGCAATCTATGATGGCCGGACTGAACATAGCGTCTGCGCATGTACAGTCTGTCAGTCAGTACGGATTGCCTCCCGCCCCCGCCCCCTGTCACCAAAGAGACCTAAAACTTTACAACTGCGACGCCACTCGCGCAATGTTCAGACCGGCCATCATACAGTGCGCGATCTATACAATCATTTGCGGTACAAGCGTTACTCCTAGTGTTTAAATAATATAAACTGAATAAAATAGGCCTAGTAGTTTGGAATAACATCAACGTACATTCTAGACGAAGGTGGCAAGATGGGTTACACCTTTTACAAAGATTAGTCCTTAGCGGTATTCGGTAGAAGGAAATTGGTAAGGTGTTCGGTAAAAATAGATGGAAGGATAGTGGCAAGACCTTCGACCTGCACTGGAACCTATTTCGTCTTTCCAGCGGTATCATAGGTGACCTACCGGACGACGCACGGTTGGTTGCCCGCAATGTGCTCTTATGGCAGGTTGATATTCTCCCATTTACATAATTATGTCTGAGTCATTTAGGCGTTCTGTTGGATCAAAATAAAATCATATCGATTCCTTTTGGCTTTGCCGTAATAGGGTAAAATTAAAAGGTTCCTTGCCTCTAAAGTGTGTTAATTCTAATGAAATATGATATAGTATTGTGCTAATTTATCGTATTAATTGTGATCATTATCGTTCTGTATTATTCCATAAAGCCTTTTCTGGGAATAATAAAATGTTTCAGTTACATCCTTCCTAGTTCAGGTAATAATTAAGGTTATTATTATGGGTTGTACTTTGGAAGAGATATTCTCGTTAGCGGTTCAATTAAAGTTCATAATATGTATTAATAAATAAATGCGAAAGTGGGTTTGTATGTTGTTTGTCACGCCTTCGAGCCTTAATTACTCGACCGGTCATCATGAAATTTCGCATACACATTGTCAGGGTTACAGAAAAGGACTATTCTTTTGGGAGAGCAAGATTTATCATAAATGTTATAACTGCCTTGATGGCGATCGATAGTGAATGTGACTTAGATGTATGAGTGTTTGATTCTCCTGTTGGAAGAATTTTCATTGGGTTTCCTTATGGACAATTTTTTAGAAGTAGTCCGTTGTCTGGTTCTGTACTTGGCGTGCTCTCTAATACAGGGTTCCAAATAATCTTAGTTGGCGGAATGTGGGTTTAGTACATATCTATCTACCTTTCTACATACAAAAAAAAAAGTATGTATGTATGTATGTTTATCCATTGTCTAGTACCCATAGTACAAGCTCTGCTTAGTTTGGGCTAGATGGTGTTGTGTGTATGTGGTAGAATATTATTATTATTATTTATTATTATTTTTGGGATTTAGAAGTGAGAGTTTACGTATATGTAAGTAAACTATGTATTTGATTTATAGGACAAATACCTTACCTTGGATATTTTTTGTATCGCGGGGGACTTTACAAACATTTGAACAAAGGACACAAAGAACACCCAGACTCGGAATGACTATTTGTGGCTCACACATTTTTTGTTCCATGTGGTGATCAAAGCCGCAACACGCGAAGCAGAGGTAGCGGCGACGCGATCACTTGCCTGTTTCACCATCCGTGCAGTAAATTTTAAGATTAAATATATATCATTTATTTTATTAATACTTCTTCTCTCTAGCCTTTATTATTCCTAAGTCACTTGGGATCGGCTTTTCTAGTCTAACCGGATTTGACTGGATATCAGTTTTTACACGGAGCGGCTGCCACCTGACCTCCACAACCCGAAGGCTAACGATACCCTAAGGCTAGACCAGTGTCAGGATATTATAGGGTACTGACTTCCCAATAACGACTGCCATAGATGTTCATGGCAGCCGGGACCGACGGCTTAACAGGCTCTCCGAGGCACGGTGCAGGCGATAATTGTTAATAAAATACGCACATAATTTCGAAAAGTCATATAACTTCCGAAAGTCAGAGGTGCGCGACGTGGGTTCGAACCCGAGACCCTCTACATTGCAGTCTGTTGGTCTCTCCACTGAGCTATCGCTGCTAGTTTACTCCTTACTCACCCTCAAATTGCCCAACCCAATTATTGCAATAGAAAAAATTGGTCAAAACCGAACTCCTCTGAAAAGAGACAACTGCGTCTTGGAGTCCAGGCGTACTCCAACTTGCAGTATTCCACTTCAAACATAAAATATGTATGTTTCGCATTGGGCAAAAGTTCGGTATTGTCAACATTTGTCTATTGAAATAGTTGGAGTGGACAATCCAATGGTTCGTGGCAGGTTCCGATCTCCTCTTTTAATTTTATTATAATGGATTTCTACCAACTAACGCTTAATCCGATACAATATACTCTGACTATAAATTCGAACCAACCAATTTTAATCTTCACCGTACTGACGATCGTAGCCAAACAATATTGTGTTGTTTCTGTGGTGAGAACAGTTCCCAGAAATACAAGGTAACTACTGAGGCCTATACATTACTGACGGTAATCTTATACCTCTTGTGGCAATACTTGGTACAGCTGTGGTACAGTCAGCGGCATAAATCGATAAATATTTGTAAGATTTTGGATTGCTTTATCATAGGCAATAATGGCAATTTATCGTTTCTTACTGCAGTAACAATATAAAGATTATTATTTTAATCACAATTCAATACTATGGAACAATAATAAACAATTTTTATTCATAAAATAGTGGGAGACCGTTGGTCTACCGCGTAATGGTTTCGAGTTCGATCCCAAGGCGCGCAACTCTGACGATTCAAATTTATGAGCGTATTAAATAGTTATATATCGGTATAACGGTGAAGGGAAACATTGTGAGGAAACCTACATGTCTGAGAGTTCTTCATAATTTTCTCGAAGGTATGTGAAGTCTGAATCCGCACTGGACTAGCGCGGTGGACTATGGCCTAATCTTTCTCACACTGAGAAGAGGCACAGGCCCAGCAGTGTAAATACAGGGCTAATATTATTATACGTAGTATCAGGCCGCTATATTTTGAAATGGGATGTCTTCAACTAAACGTAATAGGAGATGAGCCTATTGTTACCTACTAGGCACATTTCCAGACAGCCGCAAACTCTTTAAAATCTTAGCACGAGCATGGATAGTGTAATAAAGATAATTTGTATGTGACGCAGACCGGTCGTTGCTGAGCGGTCGTGCTCGCGGCGCCCCTCCATCGGCTTCTCCTCCCCAGCGGCGGCCCTATATATTGACAACGCGTACTGGTGCCGGGGGCCAGGGGCACGGGTTGGGAGCCCTCTGCGCTCACCCACAGTCCGCGTAAAGTTGTAAAAGCCATCTGAGGATAACAACTAACACACACAAAAAAAAAGGGTTCCGGGTGCCTTCCGCTGCGCTGCATACTGAAGTTAAGTGGTCCATTCTACCCGGGACCACGTAACAAGCCTTCATCTTGAACCACGCCCTGAAATACCACTAAATACCTAGTCGAATATAATTGTAGTTCTGTTTATTCTTATACACCTGTTGTAAATGAAAATATATATGCTTATTGATCGCGTTGTTCATCTTTAATTTTTATTAAAATCCTAGGTCAACCACGCCTCTAAAGCGGGTTGACTACATAACGTCACATGTATTTAATTATTTTTTATTCCTCAATTTTTTAAGTCAATTCCCGCGCTCAAATTAATTCCTGTATCGCGGGAGACTTAACAAACATTAAAATAATGGACACAAAGATCACCTAGACTCGGTACAACCATTTGTGGATCGCACAATTTTTTGTCTTGTGTGGGATTCGAACCTACAACACTTGGGTCAATAGCAGCGGCGAGGCGACTACTTAAACCACTACGCCATCCGTGCAGCCGGTATATCGCTGACTGTACCGAGTTCATGTAACGTTGGAAATAAGTCTGTTAAAAGAGAAACATGCTCAAGAAACACATTCATTAGCGTACATTTGTTCAGAAAACTTCACAAACTTGTTACGTTCTACCGCAGTTTATTGAATTTGTCATTTCGTTGATGAAAGCATTGATGTGTTGAACTTTGATGTAAGAAGTTTGCCTGGTTATATTAGAATTGAAGATTGGACGGTATCTAAATTGGGGTAAGAGTTTTATAGGAAATGAGTATAGGATAACTTAGTTCTGCTGGTTAGTTGTGCCAATAAGTGGATGTGAAATTTATTTTTCGTCTGGACCCTTCTAGAAATTGGTAGAACATTATAACATTGCTGAACCATTCGGCTTGTGACTACAGCCGATGTCAACTGGTGGAAACGTCAAGCATCTAAAAGTAAACAAATGAAAGATCGCGTTTATTGCCTTTTAAAATTATATGTATTACTTCTTTTGTATATTTTTGCCTATATTTTTCGAGTTCCAGGCGGCGTATTAATATGAAACATGCAGCGTATTTTCAGTTAGACCTCCAGCAATGCAACTGTTTAACTCGTTGCGCGCCATTTGAACCGCATAGGTGCATAAGCGCCAAGGCCTTCCTTTCACTTTTTAACCTGGCGTTCAATTTCGTGCAGTAGATTTTGCGTGATGCGTGCAAAAACATACAGACAGATAAGACAAAAACGATGCTAATATATAATCATAAAGATTTTATTATATTTCATTTAGATTACCAGTCGTTTACTAGCAACGTTTTAAATATAAATCTATTGACATATTTATTTCCTCAGCAGTAGTTACAAATCTTACCAAAATTTAAGAAACTGAACATAGTTTTTAGCTTTTAATTTTTTAAGTTTGCATTACTTTTATTTAAATTATAGTCTCGCCTTCTATAACTGAAAACTATAGTGAAAAGTGGATCTAACACCCTTAGGGATATAGTCCTGAATTTATTACAATAATTTATTTACCAATCGATTTTTAATGATATGATCCTAACTAATATCATGTAAGTGTAAGGTTTTTAAGACGTTTTGCTCGTTTGTTACTCAATCACGCATACACTGCTCATCGGATTGAGATGTAACTTGGCACACACATAGAACATGTCCTGATTTATTTATCTCTCTTACTCCTATGGGATTCACGTGAACAGAGCAGCTTGACAAAGTAGTTCCGAATAAATTATATTCAGCTTATTACTGGCGTTTGTGTTTGATCTAAAAATAAATTTGTCCGCATGACATGACCTCTAAAAAGATTTTGGAATCCTGGTCAAGTGCTGCTACCGAGGTTACCATTTCACGGTGGTACCTCATTGGTTGCTTACTTGCGATATAATAATAATATAATAATATTCTATCACATATACACAACACCATCTATCCCAAACTAAGCAGAGCTTGTACTATGGGTACTAGACAATGGATAAACGTACATATATACTTTCTTCTTTTGTAAATACTTTCATATTATACATAGAAACATCCAGATCAAGACAAACATCCATGTTCATGCACACAAATGTTTGACTTGTGCGGGAATCGAACCCGCGGCCTCAGGCGTGGCAGTTGGTTACACCAACAACTACGCCATCGAGGCCGTCAAATATAGAAGACGTGGTTTCGATATCCATCTACTACACTTAAGTAATTCGTTTAGTGGATGGGCAAGAAAGAATTCCAGTAATTTGTAACCCAAATTGCTGTCCTAATAATATTACAAATGTTCAAGTTTTGAAGCTGTTTGATTGTTTATCACCCAATCAAGCGTAAACTACTGAATAGATTTGGATGAACCTTGACACACAGATAGACCATAGCTTGGATTGATGCATAGGATACTTTTATTTAATTACTGCATTTCGTAGGTTTTACGCGGACAAAGCTGTGTCGAAACCTAGGTCTGGATAAATTTTATATACCGCCAACCGAGCTGTGTGTTGTTCCTGGAAATAAATTTGTCTCCAATCAAACGCTTTGCAAATTATCAGCAAGACATCGTATTCTGCGATCACACCTAATAATTATAACAAATTACTTTTCCTTTATTTTATACTTTTGCCGAGTAATCCTAAGATTAATGATATATTTTTGGTGTTATTTCCTAATTGAACTTTTTGAGACAGCATAATATCAATTATATTACTAAATTGTGCGCATATAATAAATAAATAATCTTTATCTTTTCATTTAATTTAACAGTTTATCAGTGCTCGAATACAACTTTGATTAAGAATTCGATTTATCTAGAATTCTAACGAAAATCTTTTTAACTATTTTGACATTAGCTTGAGCCAATTGAAATGGCATAATACTATGAGTCGATCTTAACAACAAACAGTAAAAAAATCCATCAACAAAAATCATTCCTCCTGTTCCTTCAAAAGATATTCCACAACATTCAACTTTAACTACATAACTATAAGGTTGAAAATCGTAAGCTCCCACAATACTGCAGTACGATAATGCCAGTATCATGATGACTGTAGAACACTTCACACAAGTACTACGTATAGAACTGCAATTTGCCGAAACCACGCGTGGTACTGTAACAAAGGGAGCTAACGATGCTAGCGCCACCTATACCGCGTTATATTGTACTAAACGATAGTGACAATTCGATAGTAGAATTTGGAGAATAAAACCGTTTCGGTGTATCTTAGAAGGAAAGAAAGAAAGAAAGAAAGAAAATACATTTATTTGCAGCAGATTATGCACTACATATATCAGAAAAAGTTAATTACAAAAAAAAGAAAAATAAAACAAATCTTACTGCAAATTGGTCGCAACTCAGCAAAATGCTAGTTTTGAAAAAACTAGCGCTGGTCTTCCGTTGCGACCATGCTTGTACTAATAAACTTAACACAACTAATACAACAATAATACAATAATAATACTAATAGCGATTACGGAAGCAATATATGTTAACAATACCATATTTATTTTGCACCCCAGTTAAATCAAACAATATCATTATAAATAGACATTAATGTTAGCGACTGTAATTTCTCTACATGGTTATATAGCACTTGTATCATGCAGCTGTGTTTCCTGGCCTTTTTGGTGATCAAATAAATGGTGATGCGTTTTGAGTAGGTACTTATGTTTATTTGGGTAAATAGTTTTTTACTAATGGATGATGGATAGCGAAGTGATTTAAGTGGTCACCTCGCCACTAAAACTGCGTCAAGTGTTGTAGGCTCAAGAACAATAATGTGTTGATTGGCTTACAATTTTTTTATCTAGTGTGTGAATTGAACCTACTACACTTTACGGACATAATGATCACGTTGTGGTGTTTGAATGTTTGTAAAGTCCGCCGCGATGCACGACGCCAGGATTATTGCAGTGCGGGAGATTTAAAGAAAACATATTTTTCTTTGTTCACGTTGTATTTCACTAGTAGTCTTGTTTAATGTAGTAGAGCCTCGCTGATTTCAGCATGAATGGGCCGGCTCGATCGAGGAAGGACTACCCTCTCACAGAATATCGACGCATAATAGCAGTATTCCTACTGTTGTGTTTCGTTCGGTGAGTGAGAGTGCTGGAGGCCCAATCACCCCCTTTCCCCTTCCCGCTCCTTCTCCTTCCCACTTCCTTTTATTCCTAAAGGGTCGGCAACGCGGAAGTGATGCCTCTGGTGGTGTTGCAGGCGTCTATAGGCTACGGTGACCACTTACCGTCAGGTGGCCCACCTAATGGTCAGTGGTCACCATAGCCTATGCTTGCGTGTATGTTTGCCAAGTTAGTAGTATAAAAAAAACCACTTAAATTGCCTGTGTTAGGATTAAGTTTATATCGGTAGTTCCAAGGATGGGAATCAAATTTATTTATTTAGGTATTAAGGTTTAGTCACAGCACATGCAAACATGTTACAATAAAATATTTTAAATAAATTCTTATCTTATATGGAATATTTTTATAAACGTTATTCTGTTATTAAAAATTATAATGATATAATATCAGCCCTATTCATGAACTTTCTCGCTTATGGGCACAGGCCTTTTCTCAGTGTGAGAAGGCTTAGATTATAGTCCACCAAACTAGCCTAGTGCCGGTTGGCAGTATTAACATCTTCAAGGACATTATGTAGTACTCTCGGAGGTTTTCTTGCGATGTTTTTCTATAACTTAACGTTAACATTATTAATATAGGCCAAAATTTAAGTTAAATTATTATCCGCCTTTTATATGTATATATAACAACTATGTTGTATTATATACATTATTACCATAATATGTTCTTTTTTGTACCCCTGATAGCTCAGTGGGGAGATCAACAGACTGCGATGCAGAGGGTCTCGGGTTCGAACCCACGTCGCGCACCTCTGACTTTCGGAAGTTATATGACTTTTCGAAATTATGTGCGTATTGATTGACAATTATCGCCTGCTCCATGCCTCGGAGAGTACGTTAAGCCGTCGGTCCCGGCTGCAATAAACATCTATGGCAGTCGTTATTAGGAAAGTCAGTACCCTCTAATATCCTGACACTGGTCTAGCCTTAGGATATCGTTAGCCTTGCTAGCTTGCCTAGCTCTGCATTGCAGTCTGTTGGTCTCCACACTGAGCTATCGCTGCTACTAAATGTAGGTGCAATTTGCCAAAACCACGATGTAGGTAACCACGGGGCGACGTACAAAGGTCTCTAACGAAGCATACGACGACGTCTATTCCAATCGTCTATTGAGTAATGTGATGAAAGTGAATGAAGCCAGAGAGGTGTGTCAGGATCGTAGCAAATGGAAATCCGCAGTCTCTGTCTACCCTTCTGGGAAACGGTCGTGAATCTATGTATGTAAGTATTTACAATCTCACTGACATTTTTCATGCATACAGCCTGATATTATAGTAAGGGGGTGCCATCACCTGTGATCGCTTGCAATACCAGGGAATGATTTATGTTTTGCAAAATGTAAAGAAATGAGTTAATAGAGCCTCGCTGATTTCAGCATGAATGAGCCGGCTCGACCGGGGAAAAACTACCCTTTCACAGAATATCGACGTGAAATAGCAGTATTCCTACGGTTGTGTTTTGTTCGGTGAGTTCACTCTCGTGCCGGAGGCCCAATTACCCTCTTTCCCCTTTCCCGCTCCTTCTCCTTCCCACTTCTTTTTTCTCTTCGTCCTTTTCTAAAGGGTCGGCATCGCGCAAGTGATGCCTCTGGTATTGCAGGCGTTCATAAGCTACGGTGACCACTTACCATCAGGTGGGCCGTATGCTTATTAACCTTCTTTTTATAAATAAATAAAAATGAGGTTAAAGGATATAAATGGGAGGTATAAATACATACATATATTATGTGAGCCACTAGTTTCCAGCTTGTTTAAAGAAGCGTATAATAATATTAGTACGCCTACAGTGTACAGTACAGTACCTTGTAAGATATTATTGTCTCCTGGCAAGCCGGCTGCTTCGTACTATTTCCAAGTAATTGTCAACCGAAAAATCTTCAATTTAGAAAATTCTATCGGAACATTCCCAGTAGCTGCAACGAGAACGAGTGGAAGACCAAGTGTGAAGTGCCTGGTTCCTGGGACCACGCAAATGCTGAACTGGAGTCCTGATTGCTACAGTTGTGGGACTCATGTGTCACTAGATGTTTCTAACTTTTTTTATACCCTGTTTTTTTATTTTTTATTAATAATATTATTATTTGTTTTTATTCTTAAACCTGTGCCCAACTTATAGCTGTAAAGCAAAAAAGATTTTCTTTTTCTTTCTTTCTTAAATTCTATCTAATATTAGCAGCCAAAAAGTGGATGCAACACACCTCAAACTACTTCCTGATAACATAAAGCCATGGCTCTATCCGTATCTTTCAAATCTATATATATACAATTTTCCTCACGTGCCTCATAAGATACCTTCCACCAGTAAATCTTACCTGCGTTATAAATAAAAACAGACGCAGGTTCGTTTCGAGTTTCCTCGCGTCGGTAACTCAATACTCAACACAATGTGCCTCTAATGAACGCCGTCCTAACTAGCTCCATTCATACCGTATCGTATTAGTTATGGGTGAGGTTTGAAATTTGAGCCCCGGAGTCAGGGATGGAATTATTTCGGGATTTATGGATTGCTTATTGATAGAGATAGCTAAGTTTTTGTGAGAGGCTTTTTTACATGATAGTCGTGAGGCAAATCTTACAATTTATTTTTTTATCAATTCGCTCTACATGATTCCACAAAAATGTTTTAGAAGACAATGTTTAATTATTGTTGTCAGTTTAAGCAAAGAACTGTATTTTAGAACATATTGGCTGGTATGAACCCACAATCGCTTAATTGCAAGTCCAAGTCTAATCCATTGGGCTACGTTTCGTTCGCATTGTTTCGCTTTAGTTCAGATATGAGCTTGACGGCAGCGACGACATTATTTCAACATGAAACTATAGTTATACCCCTAGGTTATACACTATGCCTATGGGCATCGAACCCAAGACGTCATACGTAGCAGTCGTCTTTACTACCGCTGCACCATCAAGGCATTCTTTCCATAATGGAAACAGGTTGCTCTATGTACAATTATTATTTGTACAAAATTTCAGTTATAAATCAGTTTTCACTTGTTCGTGAAATTCTGCGTCGCTTGGAATAGACGTCGTCGTATGCTTCGTTAGAGACCTTTGTACGTCGCCCCGTGGTTACCTACATCGTGGTTTTGGCAAATTGCACCTACATTTAGTAGCAGCGATAGCTCAGTGTGGAGACCAACAGACTGCAATGCAGAGCTAGGCAAGCTAGCAAGGCTAACGATATCCTAAGGCTAGACCAGTGTCAGGATATTAGAGGGTACTGACTTTCCTAATAACGACTGCCATAGATGTTTATTGCAGCCGGGACCGACGGCTTAACGTACTCTCCGAGGCATGGAGCAGGCGATAATTGTCAATCAATACGCACATAATTTCGAAAAGTCATATAACTTCCGAAAGTCAGAGGTGCGCGACGTGGGTTCGAACCCGAGACCCTCTGCATCGCAGTCTGTTGATCTCCCCACTGAGCTATCAGGGGTACAAAAAAGAACATATTATGGTAATAATGTATATAATACAACATAGTTGTTATATATACATATAAAAGGCGGATAATAATTTAACTTAAATTTTGGCCTATATTAATAATGTTAACGTTAAGTTATAGAAAAACATCGCAAGAAAACCTCCGAGAGTACTACATAATGTCCTTGAAGATGTTAATACTGCCAACCGGCACTAGGCTAGTTTGGTGGACTATAATCTAAGCCTTCTCACACTGAGAAAAGGCCTGTGCCCATAAGCGAGAAAGTTCATGAATAGGGCTGATATTATATCATTATAATTTTTAATAACAGAATAACGTTTATAAAAATATTCCATATAAGATAAGAATTTATTTAAAATATTTTATTGTAACATGTTTGCATGTGCTGTGACTAAACCTTAATACCTAAATAAATAAATTTGATTCCCATCCTTGGAACTACCGATATAAACTTAATCCTAACACAGGCAATTTAAGTGGTTTTTTTTATACTACTAACTTGGCAAACATACACGCAAGCATAGGCTACGGTGACCACTTACCGTCAGGTGGCCCACCTAATGGTCAGTGCGATGCAGAGGGTCTCGGGTTCGAACCCACGTCGCGCACCTCTGACTTTCGGAAGTTATATGACTTTTCGAAATTATGTGCGTATTGATTGACAATTATCGCCTGCTCCATGCCTCGGAGAGTACGTTAAGCCGTCGGTCCCGGCTGCAATAAACATCTATGGCAGTCGTTATTAGGAAAGTCAGTACCCTCTAATATCCTGACACTGGTCTAGCCTTAGGATATCGTTAGCCTTGCTAGCTTGCCTAGCTCTGCATTGCAGTCTGTTGGTCTCCACACTGAGCTATCGCTGCTACTAAATGTAGGTGCAATTTGCCAAAACCACGATGTAGGTAACCACGGGGCGACGTACAAAGGTCTCTAACGAAGCATACGACGACGTCTATTCCAAGCGACGCAGAATTTCACGAACAAGTGAAAACTGATTTATAACTGAAATTTTGTACAAATAATAATTGTACATAGAGCAACCTGTTTCCATTATGGAAAGAATGCCTTGATGGTGCAGCGGTAGTAAAGACGACTGCTACGTATGACGTCTTGGGTTCGATGCCCATAGGCATAGTGTATAACCTAGGGGTATAACTATAGTTTCATGTTGAAATAATGTCGTCGCTGCCGTCAAGCTCATATCTGAACTAAAGCGAAACAATGCGAACGAAACGTAGCCCAATGGATTAGACTTGGACTTGCAATTAAGCGATTGTGGGTTCATACCAGCCAATATGTTCTAAAATACAGTTCTTTGCTTAAACTGACAACAATAATTAAACATTGTCTTCTAAAACATTTTTGTGGAATCATGTAGAGCGAATTGATAAAAAAATAAATTGTAAGATTTGCCTCACGACTATCATGTAAAAAAGCCTCTCACAAAAACTTAGCTATCTCTATCAATAAGCAATCCATAAATCCCGAAATAATTCCATCCCTGACTCCGGGGCTCAAATTTCAAACCTCACCCATAACTAATACGATACGGTATGAATGGAGCTAGTTAGGACGGCGTTCATTAGAGGCACATTGTGTTGAGTATTGAGTTACCGACGCGAGGAAACTCGAAACGAACCTGCGTCTGTTTTTATTTATAACGCAGGTAAGATTTACTGGTGGAAGGTATCTTATGAGGCACGTGAGGAAAATTGTATATATATAGATTTGAAAGATACGGATAGAGCCATGGCTTTATGTTATCAGGAAGTAGTTTGAGGTGTGTTGCATCCACTTTTTGGCTGCTAATATTAGATAGAATTTAAGAAAGAAAGAAAAAGAAAATCTTTTTTGCTTTACAGCTATAAGTTGGGCACAGGTTTAAGAATAAAAACAAATAATAATATTATTAATAAAAAATAAAAAAACAGGGTATAAAAAAAGTTAGAAACATCTAGTGACACATGAGTCCCACAACTGTAGCAATCAGGACTCCAGTTCAGCATTTGCGTGGTCCCAGGAACCAGGCACTTCACACTTGGTCTTCCACTCGTTCTCGTTGCAGCTACTGGGAATGTTCCGATAGAATTTTCTAAATTGAAGATTTTTCGGTTGACAATTACTTGGAAATAGTACGAAGCAGCCGGCTTGCCAGGAGACAATAATATCTTACAAGGTACTGTACTGTACACTGTAGGCGTACTAATATTATTATACGCTTCTTTAAACAAGCTGGAAACTAGTGGCTCACATAATATATGTATGTATTTATACCTCCCATTTATATCCTTTAACCTCATTTTTATTTATTTATAAAAAGAAGGTTAATAAGCATACGGCCCACCTGATGGTAAGTGGTCACCGTAGCTTATGAACGCCTGCAATACCAGAGGCATCACTTGCGCGATGCCGACCCTTTAGAAAAGGACGAAGAGAAAAAAGAAGTGGGAAGGAGAAGGAGCGGGAAAGGGGAAAGAGGGTAATTGGGCCTCCGGCACGAGAGTGAACTCACCGAACAAAACACAACCGTAGGAATACTGCTATTTCACGTCGATATTCTGTGAAAGGGTAGTTTTTCCCCGGTCGAGCCGGCTCATTCATGCTGAAATCAGCGAGGCTCTATTAACTCATTTCTTTACATTTTGCAAAACATAAATCATTCCCTGGTATTGCAAGCGATCACAGGTGATGGCACCCCCTTACTATAATATCAGGCTGTATGCATGAAAAATGTCAGTGAGATTGTAAATACTTACATACATAGATTCACGACCGTTTCCCAGAAGGGTAGACAGAGACTGCGGATTTCCATTTGCTACGATCCTGACACACCTCTCTGGCTTCATTCACTTTCATCACATTACTCATACACGCTCGCCGGTTTAAGGTGCTCTTAACCTGGCCTTTGTCCAGAACGTCTCCGATCTGATCATGAAACGTTCGCCTAGGTCTGCCTCTTACGTCTCTTCCATTTACACTAGCCTTATAAACTTTCTCGGTCAGTCTTTTCTCGTCCATTATTTCTACATGCCTAAACCAGCTTATCATACCCTTTTTTATTTTTGTCACTATATCCACTTTTATACCGCATCTCTCTCAAATCACACTATTTCTTATTCTATCTTTCAGTGTTGTGTGTTGTTTCAGTGGTGAGTCACACCACATTTGTCTCTCAGCTCTTTAATTTCAACAGTATTTATTCTGTTCGCATGCTTCTTTAAATAGTTTTCAAATAATATTCAAAACTACAAATTTGAATACTTTATAAAAAAAAAACATGATAAAAATAACTATTGTGAGATAAAGTCAGCGGTCCGATCCTACAGCGGACACTCGTACCCGCGCCTTTATCTCACAATAGTTATTCTATTCCCGGCATCGATTATCTTGTAGAAATATAAATAACAAGTTTATACAGTCCACTGTTTCATTTCACCACGAGTTAGCGTTGCAACATATGTATAACATTCACATAAACTTAAAATAATAATATGCTTGTTTGACAACTAATATTAGCCCAATATATAAACTGTCCTACATCTGGACACAGATCTCTTATCAGTGTGAGAAGGATTATGCCATAGTCCAACCACGCTGGCCCAGTGCAAAATCACACATCTTCGAGAACATTATTGAGAAACCTCAGATATGCAGATATCCGCACTATGTTTTTCCTTTACCGTAAAAGCAAGCGATAATTAATTATTTAATACGCACATAACTGCCAAAAGTCAGACACCGTTTGCCACCTTTTTATTTTGAAAATCTAAGCCTCGGCAAGTGGACAAGTGAAGGCACTAAGAATGCTAACATTTAAACCGTTTCACTTCTATAGAAACCTTTATGTTCTGAACATCAGTATACTTATATATATTTATCGTAAAAGGTCGGGTTGAATGGCGTGAGTATCTCGGCAGCCCTTCGTTAAAATATGTTGAACATGCCACTTTGCAGGGAAACCTTTTAAAGTTTTTACGTGTCAATTGAAAATGTTATGCTCCGTACTCATGTTACAAATTTTAAAGGCATTTTGTTTGCCTTTTTTTAACGTCTTAGGTACTGATATGTCGTGATTTTTAAAGATGATAGCTGAAGGAATAGAGATGTATAGTATTATAGATAGGTATTGACGATTACTTACATTGCGATAATATCTGTAAGAACAATGTTATAAATATCATACATAACTAGCATTTGACATAAACTACTTTCGCGTAAACTACAGTCTTCTACTCTTCCTGTGTTGACTTCGTTTGAAACTAAGTTATATTTGATAAGCCATTGATCTGGTTTTATGTGATTTTTCAAAGATTGTTGTTCTTTTGAGTCGTACTAGAGAGCAGCGATAGCTCAGTGGGGAGACCAACAGACTGCAATGCAGAAGGTCTCGGGTTCGAACCCACGTCACGCACCTCTGGCTTTCGGAAGTTATATGTCTTTTCGAAATTATGTGTGTATTGATTGACAATTATCGCCTGCTCCGTGCCTCGGAGAGCACGTTAAGCCGTCGGTCCCGGCTGCCATGAACATCTATGGCAGTCGTTATTGGGAGAGTGTCGACACAAAAGATCCCACTGGGTCGAAGTGTCGCCGGTCTGCACTGACTGGCCCCCACATAAGATACATATGTTTGTATCACCTTCATGTGTTTGAACCAACGAAATTAATTTATTATACCACAACATTTATTTATGACGACTCGATGGCGTAGTAGTTAGTGTAACTGACTGCCACGCCTGAGGTCGCGGGTTCGATTCCCGCACAAGTCAAACATTTGTGTGCATGAAAATGGGTGTTTGTCTTGGTCTAGGTGTTTCTATGTATAATATGGATGTATTTACAAAAAAAAAAAAGTATATATGTATGTTTATCCATTGTCTAGTACCCATAGTACAAGCTCTGCTTAGTTTGGGCTAGATGGTGTTGTGTGTATGTGGTAGAATATTATATTATATATTATATATTTAATATTTTATCTATATAGGCAACTTCCACACTTAAAATATAACCATAACGCAAAGATCACCAAGACTCAGAACAGCCACTTTTGATACCCGCAATTTGTTGTCCTGTGTGGTATTTGCACCCACCTTACTTAGCGTAGTGGCAGAATCGAGGCCACCGCTTAAATCATTACGCTATTCATACAGTCCAGTTAACAATCGTAATATTATCAGCCCTATACTTTTGTGAATAAAACCTGTAGTTGACAGCAAAAGATCTTCTTCCTGGATGTTTACTAAAATAAACAGTGTCAATACTTATTTTAAGCTTTCTACCCACATAAAAACTCAGGCCGTCGTTGATGTACGTATGTCCAAACTTACAAAAGCCTCTTTGCTTGGAGGTCAATAAACAGAAATAAAAACGGTCAAGTGCGAGCCGGACTCACACATAAAAGGGTCCGTACCACCATACAAGATATAACACTATGTAATTTTTATTATATGTTGTCATAGTGGCAATAGGAAAACACACTGTGTAAATTTCAACTATTTACATCTTTGAAATTAAACTACTATATTATACGGATTTTATCGCGTTGTTTATTTGACACTTTATTACAAAATTTTGAAACTGTTACACTACTACTAGATACTATTAAACTTTACTAATTTTTAAGCTAATTAAATTATTAAAACTATTAAAACTATTTATATTTAAGTTTACACTTTTCCCGACGTTTCGGTTGCTTTTCAGCAGCCATGGTGACGGGGAGACTAAGATGGTAGTTGTTTCAATGTTCCAGTGTCGTTATTTCAAATTACCCGAACATAATTAATCATTGGTGTTTCTATTTACGCAGAATGAGCTCAGAGTATCATGAAGTCTAGCTGTAGTTTGCTTCTTCTTCCATATCCCCAAAATAGGCAGAGGTGTATTACACAGACTTTTTTTCAGTTACAGTATTAGGTCCCACGTAATAAAGGGCGAGTCTTTTGTTGACTACTGGTCAAATTTTTTGACAGAAAACATCTGTAACCCTTTTTAACCCGAGAATTTAGTCAAACTCTTCATGCCCACTAGCTGTATTCACTACTGCTGTACGACTAAAGTTGCGCAGTCACCATCACATTTTGTGACAAGAATAACCACTTTAGCCAATTATTTGGCCACCAACCGTTTTGCTTGAGGCGGTACCACTATAACCTCCCCTTACTCACCGGCCAAAAGACAATGACCTTGATAATACTGCCACATTGGTTTCTTAAAGAAAACTTTTATCTCAGGCTCCTTCTTCTGTTACCTGTGGCTCTTCAACTCGTAAAATATATAAAACATTTTAAAGATAGAACACTAACCACAAATTAGGTGGTAATTTAAGCACAAATTACCACCTAACGACATAACAGTCCGACATAAGGGAAAAGCTACAAAAGCCATCATTTAGTTATTTGGTAAAGCTATAATATTTTCTCTGTACAGAGAGAACAGAAGCACAGCAGCGATATCGCGTAGGCTATAATATCCTAATGGGAAACCATTGGACTACCTCATGAAAATCACGAGTTCGAGCCCAAGGGCACTCTGACTTTTCAAAGTAATGTACGTATTAACTAGCTAATTATCGCTCGCTTTGACCGTGAAGGAAAACATCGTGAGGAAACCTGCATGTCTGAGAGTTTTTGATAATGTTTTTTAAGATGTGTGAATTCTGATTCTAATCTGTATTATTAACTTTTGTCAGCGACTTCGTTCGCGTCAAATTTTGATGTAGGTAACTATATATATTTCTTTCTTGATACTGGGTTACTAAATATATGCAACAGATTTTAAATTAGAACTACAGAAATACAACTATGAAAACCGCGTTCAATTTCGTGCTGTATTTTTTGCGTGTAGCTCGTACAAACTTATAGACAGACAGACATATATTCTAAATAGTAACTGTTTTGGCTTCTATCATCATCATCATCATCATCGGGCTATAATAGTCCACTGCTGGACATAGCCCTCCCCTAATGAGGAGGCGATTGGCTTCTATAGCTCTTGTAAATATACCTCACATAAATTTTCCTAAATTTTGTCTATATACTGTCATGGAACTGTTACAGACTTAGTATAATATGTATAAAAGATAAGGCTTGAGATCCTTAAATCTTTTCTCTATACGCCGAGAAAAGATATTTGAAGTCTTTATAAACTCTGAAAAATGTTTCCAAAAACCGCTAAGCTGTTCTCTGCAATTTGACATGCAAGTGTTGTCGCAGATACATATTTATGAGCCGCGGTGTACTCTCTGAACACGTCTCGAGTGCTGCAAAACCGCTTTTCATTATCATACTTTAGTTGTTTAGTTTTAAAACTTTTGGACTTACAATGTAAAATTGTTGGTCGGGAATTTTGATTATTGCTTACGTTTCACGTTGAATATTTCTATTGTTGAGTCTACGTAGTTACTAGATCAGAATTTTGATTATTATTATCAAGTTTAATAACTGATTTTGTGGTGAAGAAATTAATCACTATGACATTATTTTTGTGAGATTTAAATGTGAACTAATAATTTATACTTCTAAAGTGATAAACAGGCTTTTGTTTCGCCTTATCGTAAACGATCGTCATAGTTTTTGACCGCATAGGTATAATTTACTTATTTAAGTAGAAAAAACCACACAACTGCATAACGCATTGAAGAACCTATTTCCCTCTGTCTACACAGCGTTTATATACAGAGTTCTGGAAAATTCATACACCGTAGGTAATCAACACAAATATATATTTGGCTAAACCCATCTTCTTTACGATCGAGAATTTATTAAAGTTGAAGTTAACATGCTCTTAGTATCTTGCTTTACTCTTTAGTCCTCGATCTAGATCAGCAGTCGACACTATAGTACAAGTCTCTTTAAATCAATAAATAATAGTAATAATGTCCTCCAGACTGAATTTTGTATTATGGCACGGAGATATATATGCAGGAGAGTAAGCAAACAAGTCTTGTCAAAAAAGTACTCTTTATTCTCTTACTTTCTTGGTCCAATAGGCAAGCAATTTGATACAATCGCACAAAGTATAGGATCACGAAATTTATAACGCGACCTGCGACCAGTTTCGGCTACGTACGAGTAGTAAAAAACCTTAACAAGCTACACTAAAACCTTCCTTATGAATCACTCTGTCTATTGGTGAAAACCGCTTGAAAATTCGTTTAGTTGTTTTTGAGTTTATTGCGAAAAGACAGACAGACGTGGCGGGTAACTTTGGTTTATAATAATATATAATGATATTTGAATCACAGGGATACAAATTCTTAAATCTTATGGTTGGTCAATCGCATGGTTGCTACTGACAATTGTATGACAGTAAAAACCAATATCATTTTTGGATTTTAACTCTGAGCTTCACTATCTGATACACTTGCCACGGGACCAACAACAGTAACCCATAAATAACTGTACAACTTAATTACAGTAAGTATTAAAAATGATAGATTTACGGCTCGCATTTCACACGTATACCCGATAATAATTGAATAGTTTTCGCCATACAGCCACTATTATCGCACAGCGGTGATATATCGCCTCTGGTAATGATTAAAGCCAGCTGTGCCAACAATTATCTGAAATTTCAATACACGCCGCGTTCGCGAGAACGGTTAATGGGATGTGCTAAAAAAACAAGATGAGTTGTGTGCAATCCAAAATGTATTTCGACGCTCGGTTCTAAATTCATTTTAAATGTTCTACGTAGGTAGAATAAATTAATATCACGGTTATTTGTGCTGTTAGGCAGGATTGTATTACATCGTACGTTTTGCATTTACCTTTATTTCTTTGCGTTAGCAGAATCGATGAGGTGTTTTTTGGTAAATTGGATTCTGCACTAGGCATAACTGCTGGTCCATAAAGGACTTTACAAGCAATTTAAATAATCCCACAACATTCTAGTCCGTTTTGGCCAGTCCATAATAATGCCGACGGCTCACGTACCTACTGCCCTTCACTTTCATTCCCTCTGTAATTCCTTTATTGTACGATACGTAAGTGATACTTCTACTATTGTTAGTGATCATAAGCTATGGTACGTACGATACGTATTCGCTTGCGATCAATGGTTTATTAAAAAAAAAAATATTCAACTTAAACTGGTACAAATTGATACAGAGCTTAGGTTACATCGTAAAGGTAATATATAAGGGGTGCCTGGCCTGTACTAGGGTAAACCTGTGCCACAGGCATAAATATCAATCACATGATGCTCTCCTATTGTTATGATTGTGAAAGTTTGTTTGGTTGTTTGTCACTTAAACACGCGTTAACCGTTAAACGGATCTGGATGTGTATAGATAGATATATGGACCTGGATTCGCAAATATGATTTATTTTCCCGGTAACATATCTTGGCAGAAGCAGCAGCAGGAACAGCTATCGCAGTAGCGATAGCCTAGCGGGAAACCGTTGGACTGCCACGCATAGGTCTCGAGTTCGAACCCAAGGCGCGCATTTCTGACTTTTCGAAGTTATATGCGTATTAAATAGTTAATTATCGCTTGCTTTAACGGTGAAGGAAAACATCGTGAGAAAACCTGCATATCTGAGAGTTCTCCATAATGTTCTCGAAGATATGTGAAGTCTGCCAACCCGCACTAGGCCAGCGTGGTGGACTATGGTCTAACCCTTCTCACAGTGAGAAGAGGCCCGTGCCCAGCAGTGGGATAGTTTAATACAGGGCTGATATTATTATTATTATTTATATATCTTGGCATTCGAAATAAAAAATAATAAGAAATGTATGTTTCCATTATTTTGGCAATAATAAGTAATCTGAACTGTCATTTTCATGCATGTACATATACAATGTTAGAAGCTCGATTAATTTTTGTATGTCGAAGTTTTAGACACAATAGAAAAACTATTGAGTATAGCATAGATTTTTGTTCGAGTAATACATGCCTAGCCTATGTATGTATACAGAACTGCAGTTATATCAGAAGCACTTAAACACGCAGTAATTTGTTCTAATTGACACAAGACCCGCATAATATACTACTTCATAAGTGATTTGTAGGCTGTTGAACATAATATTACGTACAATTTACCAAACATTGTTCAGTAATGGAAAGTAGCAAAATTTATTTATTACAATTTGTAATTTTATAATACAAACACAATCTGCTAAGTGATTTATATTATACACTAGCTTTAGCCCGAGATTTCGCTCATAAATACTAGTTTTTTCTGGATGAAAGGTTGATTAATACCTGTGACAACGTATAAGCGAAAGGAGATTGTTCCTCGTCCATACATCGTTACCCCAGAACTAACTGCGAAGATTTACGTGTTCTATAATATTCCAATATGCTAACGAAAACAACATTCCTGGCGAAATCTTCGGAAAATAGATTTGTTTAAAATTAAAAGTAAGATCTTGAGGTTATTTCTCTTAAGCGACGCGGGCATGCCGGCGCGCTGTTGACAAATTGTAGTATGCTTTATTATTGTTGCGTGACCAATTACTTAGAAGTAATCCTACCAAAAGAATGGGAGGCCTATGTCCAGCAGTGGACTGCAGTATGACGAATTGACTGATTAGTTGAATTTTACCAACGTGTTTTCCACAAATATAATTACTACTATTAAATAACTGTCTGTAGCTAAGTATGTTACTAGACAAGCATGCAGATTCTGTTAAGTGTTTTCGTAGTGCTTAAATATCAATATCAACTAAAGTTGATGTTAAGAATATCTAAATAATAACAAAATAATGCATTGAGCGACGTTTGCTTGAAGTGCTGTGTAATTTTGATTTTGAATAGGCATGGCTGTGCATCTCGCTTGATTATACTACATACTGGTAAAAATATAATTAGGTTATTTTAAAAATTATTTTAATAATTTTTCAAGCTTATATACATATATCAGGATATTACACTGCCATCTTATTGTTGTAAATATCTGTTAATTTTCTTAGATAAAAAGAGTTATTAATAATTTGAATACAAGTAAATAAATGTGAAATATGTATCACAGTATTACAAATCGAGTCGATATAAAATTAAGAATGGACATTCCTAACCAACATGTAATCGGTGTCTAAATTGCCGAAGATGGCGACATATTCTTCTTGTTCCGGTACTTTTAAATATTAAATAAGGAACGCAGTGTTCGTTTGATACGTAAAGCGGTAATAAGTATATTAAAATATAATAATATTTGCTATCTAAATTAAATGCTTGTTAGTCTTAGGACAGAACAATCTCTCGAGACATAAGACAAAACTTGAAATACTTTAAACTCGCATTAATAATATTAACCAACGGGTAAAAAAACGGGTTTGACTATAATTATCGTAAAAGAAAAACCATCTTATCAGCTGTCTTCAATTTTTATGCCTTGCTATTCGTAATGGAAAAGTCTTGTCAGTGGGAAGAACCCCGTGCTTTTCTAAGTTAATTCAACTTATATTTTATTTTTTATTTCTTGCAGTAAGTGGTTTTGTTTTCTTTTTTAAACGATAAAATTAGTTTGTTAGAATGGACGAGGAAAGACTGACTAAAAAAGTTTATTAGGCTAGTGTGAGTGGAAGAGTCGCAAGAGGCAGATCTAGGCGAACGTTTCATTATCAGATCGGAGACGTTCTGGAGAAAGACCAGGTTAAGAGCACCTTAAACTGGCGGGCGTGTATGAGAAATGCGATGAAAGTGAAAGAAGCCAGAGAAGTGTGTCAGGATCGTAGCAAATGGAAATCCGTAGTCTCTGTCTACCCCTCTGGGAAACAGCCGTGAATCTATGTATGTAAAATTAGTTATATTGTTTTTGTGATTTTAGAATAATTATATTGTCAGTGGTCTGATATAATATCAGCCCTGATTATAAACTGTCATACTGCTGGGTAAAGATCTTTTCTCAGTATGAGAAGGCGAAGATATACAAGTTTTCTTACGATGTTTTCTTTCAGACACAGATATACTGACAACCTCGATGGTGTAGTGGTTAGTGTAACCGGCTGCCACGCCTGAGGTCGCGGGTTCGATTCCCGCAGAAGCCAAACATTTGTGTGCATGAACATGAATGTTTGTCTTGGTCTGGGTGTTTCTATGTATAATATGTATGTATTTACAAAAAAAAAGTATATACGTATGTTTATCCATTGTCTAGTACCTATAGTACAAGCTCTACTTAGTTTGTGCTAGATGGTGTGGTGTGTATGTGATTGAATATTATTATTATTATTATACTACACCCTAGATAAACGTGCAGGACAGTTTTCATCCCGTATGTGTTCCTTTGGAATTGATACGAGTGAAGCGGCGGGCAGAAATTAGTTTATAATAAACTTTTATCCTTTCGCTTTGCGTGATTTATACCTATGTGTATACACGAGGGCGTATATGCATCTAATTTTTATAGCGAACCCAATCTCCAGATACATTAACAAAAGAAACCAGAACAAAAAGCGCTTGCTTACCATTTCCAATTCCGTTTTTCACAAATACCGAACCACTTATATCTTACATATTTCATTCTTATCTCTTCCAAGCACATAGGCAACAAAACAACCTTTCTAACCGTAGTTTAAAATCTTTCTTTTACTTAGAACAAACATTGTTTCGGCGTTATCAAAAAAACATGGCTTCGATAGAGTAGAGTGACCATGAATTGTGGGATACAAAGCGATTTGCCGGGAGCTATTTACACCATTACCCCGATAGCGGAACACCCTCATACATTTTGCAATGGCTGCTGAGGCGGTGACCAGGCGTTAGGGGCTTTGTAGGATACGGAGGGGAGAGTTTTGTATGTAGCTATGTGTAGAGTGGACTTATTTATGAATCAATGGCGATACAACACTGTTGGTTATTTAGACAGGTTTATGGTTTTGTCATTATTGTTTGAATGTACGATATCTAGTTGTTGTGTTGCTCTGATTGGTTTTAAGTTTGTAATCTTAACCTTTTAAGTCGCAGTGGCACACCGGCGTCTAGATGCAATAACTTTAAATTGTAATGTTTGGCATTCTAACAATTGACAAGATTCGTGTATTTTAAAACATAACGTACGATATATTTAGGGTAGTATTTAACTGAACAGCAAAAAAATACTAATTGCACAGCAAAATATATTTAAAGAGACTAAAATAAGTCGACGGCGCCCCGCTGCGCGGGGTTTCTATTTTTGCTTGGGTTTAAGAAGGAACCTAACATAACCTAACCCCTCCGAGACGGAATGCAGTGATTTGAGGCGTATAGGTGCTGCTAGTGCTGTGCAATATTTGCTGTGCAATTAGTATTTTTGATGGTCATTATATTTAATCCGATATGTATATAATATATATGTCGAATTTTTATATAATATTTGTATTTACCAAATATTAATAATATAATTTATTTTTAAATTGCATGTATTACAGCAATAATAGTATGTGACCAACCACCTGGATATATAAAAAAGGCATTTGTTGGTTTTAGGTTTCTACTTTTGGCACCATTTTAACTATAATTATCATAATAGGATATAAGAACCATATGAATCATAATAATTAAACATAATACCATATGAAATCCATAATCATTATCAAATTTTACTATAACCGAATATTTGTGAAGAATTCCGATAGCATGAAAATTCGTATACCTCGAATTTTTATCATCGCTCATCGCTAGTACGTAACACTTACAGAGAAAGGTCTAATGAAAAAACAAACAATCTAATGCGACCTAAATAATCCGAGGCAAAAGAATTCTTCCCATACTGTTCAAAGGCATTTTATAACGTAACATTATCAAAATTTAATTTATTGTAAGTTGCCGGCTTAGTGAAGCACTAAATTGAATTAGATTTTAGATACTTAGCTGGAATCCATTTTAGAACAATGCTTTGAAAAATTTGCTCTTGAGATAGTACGCCATCTTAAAAAACCGCGGATAATCATCATCTGGATATCAAGTGAAAGTGCAAAATCATTTTTTTTAGTTTAGTTATAAGCAGTGAATCATTCAAGCAGCGATAGCTCAGTGGGGAGAACAACAGACTGCAATACAGAGGGTCTCGGGTTCGAACCCACGTCGCGCACCTCTGACTTTCGGAAGTAATATGACTTTTCGAAATTATGTGCGTATTGATTGACAACTATCGCCTGCTCTGTGCCTCGAAGAGCACGTTAAGCCGTGCGTCCCGGCTGCCATGAACATCTATGGCAGTCGTATTGGGAAGTCAGTGCCTTATAATATCCTGACACTGGTCTAGCCTTAGGGTATCGTTAGCCTTCGGGTTGCGGAGGTCAGGTGGTAGCTGCTCCGTATAAAAACTGATATCCAGTCAAATCCGGTTAGACCAGAAAAGCCGACCCCAAGTGACTTGGGAATAATAAAGGCTAGGGAGGAAAAGATGTTATAAGCAGTGAACGTAAATAAATCATGGAAGCAATACTTTCATACTAACCACAATTTATTATTCACTAGGTTTGGTGTAAATTTAGGTTTGGTAAAATTAGTAACAGTACTTGCCTAGATAAAAGGTACCTTATTTCCTTTTCTGTATCTCTGACAAAGTGTATGCAAAATTTCATGATGATCGGTCGAGTAGTTAAGACGTGAAAGCGTAACAAACAAACAAAATCACATTTGCAGTTACAAGATATCATCAAAATTGACGTTACTTTTAATGTGCTATTGTCTGTTTTACAGTTTATTTAATTGCTTGCTAAAACACAAACTCATTGATATAATTATAAGTTACTATAGCGACACGCAAAAGTCAATGTCATAAAAATATTTCCATAGATATGTATAGGTTTGCTTGGAGGTGTTAATTAATAATGTAATATTAACGCTTCTGAATGTCCTCGGCAGTATCGAAAATCTTTACCTCCTTGGGTGGTAGTATCTGTTTCTGTACGTTACTATAGCGAGTAGTTTTATGAGACCTTTTTTTTTGGTTAGTTCCATGGTGTCATTTTATTGCGGTGAGAATACTTCCTTGTTTTGTTTTTGTTTACTATTTATAACATACTAGTAGTTTTCCCGCGGTTTCACCCGCGTAAGTCCCGTCCCCGTGTGAATATCGGGTTTCACCCCGTTTACCCCCTTCAGGGTGGAATTTCCAAAAATCCTCTCTTAGTGCTCCCCTACACTCTCCAAGGAACATACATGCCAAATTTCAGCTTCTTGCATTCAGTAGTTTCAGCTGTGCGTTGTCTGTCAGTCACCCAGTAACGGAAGAGTTTTATATATATAAATTATCCAGTACATTTGTCTTATTTCTTTAAAATTCATATATAAAGTCTCACGTCTATAATAATATAGACCCGCACAACTATGAAGTTGTAAAAAGCCTTTCTGTTAAGCAGTTATCTGCTTAACAGAAAGGCTTTTTACAACTTCAAGGCTTTTTACAAGTTTTTGCAACATTTTTCCATTGATGCTCCGCTCCTATTGGTCGTAGCGTGATGTTATATAGCCTATAGCCCTCCTCGATAAATGGGCTATCCAACACTAAAATAATTTTTAATTCAAATTAATAGTTCCTGAGATTAGCGCGTTTAACCAAACAAACAAAATCTTCAGCTTTATAATATTAGTAGAAATTGTACACCATACCCAATCTCCATCACAGCGGCCAAGGCGCAGAAGATATTATAGTGCACAAGTGTGTGCTCAAACACCAGTGCACTCTTTATTGTCGTCCTCATAATCAGACGGGACGATAATCACACATGACTGGAGAGCAATTAGGCACAGGAACAACGGCTTGACGTGCAAAACAAAGCATTCTGAGGCATAAGTGTAACATCAAAACCCAATAACATATTGCACGATCCCGCAATCGAACCCATAACCTCATGCTCAGCAGTCATATTCTACTGCTCCGCTGAGAAAGGACGAATTAATTTAAATACATTGTTGCCACAAAATAAAACAGTTCAAAAATATAATCAACTTCGTCAATAATTGACCAAAATATTTAATTTTGTCTGTGGTTTCATTATGTCTCTGGTTTTAAAACGTGTCATGTTTTATCAGAGCAAATAAAATGTGTATATTTTTACATGCATTATATTTATTTACGTTAATAACTGAGGCATACTAGTATATCCCCAAAGGGGTAGGCGACTGAATGCCTTGTTCGTTGATATTGTTTAGCACTAGATCTTACTCAGGGTTTGTTCGCGTAAATGTAGGTTTGGTTAGGTGAGTAACAGTACTTTTTTCTGGATGAAAGGTATCCTATGTCCTTCTGTTTCTCTGGCAACGTGTATTCGAATTGTTATGATGATCGGTCGGGTAGATGAAGCGTAATAAACAAATTCACATTCGCATTTATAATATTAGTCCTAACTTATAAAAGCGAATGTGAATAAACGATAAAACAAATCCTAATTTATGTAATCGTGTATTCTCAAATTCCTAGGACGGTCAAAATATTGTTATAGGGATTTGCTATCAAGAAATGAATAGAGTCTGGACCTGTGTCCTGTGGACGACAATAGGTTTATAGGGTTAGAAAGCAAGGTCAAGCTGGCTTCCAAAAAGCTTGGTGTGCTCAATAGAGCTAAGCGGTACTTCTCTGCGGGGCAAAGACTGCTTCTATATAAGTCGCAAGTTCAGCCTCACATGGAGTACTGCAGTCATCTCTGGGCTGCAGCACCAAAATACCAGCTTGATCCTTTTGACGCGGTACAGAGACGAGCCTTGAGAATTGTCGATGAGCCCAAACTCACAGCCGGTATTGAGCCTCTAAGTCTCAGAAGGGACATTGCCTCTCTTTGTATGTTCTACCGCTTATATGTATATTGGATTGTGTTCTGATGAGTTGTTTGAGATGATGGCCTCAGCTACTTTTTATCATCGCACCCCTCAATATCGTCAGGGATTTCATTCTCACACCTTACAACCTAATTGGTGCCGCACCAAGCGGTTCCAAAGGAATTTTCTCCTGCGGACGCTTAGGTTGTGGAATGAACTCCCTGTCCAGGTTTTCCCACAAGAATAAAGTATGGGGTTCTTCAAAAGGGGCGTTAAAAGGTTTTTACAAGGTTGGCAACGCGCAAGTAATGCCTCTGGTGTTGCAGGCGTCCATAGGCTACGGTGACCACTTACCATCAGGTAAGCTGTATGCTTGTTTGCCACTATAGTAGAATAAAAATAAAAATAGTTTCGCCCCATATTACGTGGAATATAAAGCAAAAGCTGGCGAGGAGTGGATGTAATACATCTCTATCAAAAATAAGATTATTTTAATGGTAATTTCTCGTGCTTTTAATAAATCCATGTCGCAGGAGACTTTACGTATATTGAAATTAAAACTACTTTATACGAATTATGTCGCGTTGTTTATTTTAGAACACTTTTATTACGTAATTTTGAACTATAACAAAATTACATTCGCGTAAACGTAAAACAAGACTTTAAAATATTTAAAAAATGGACACAAAGAACCACCAGACTCGGGACAACTATTTGTTGATCATATAAATTTCTATCCCATGTCTCGAGATTAAAACACCGAGTCACAATGCAAATTCTTAAAAGCCATCCATGTAGTCCGTGTCAAACTTAAAAATCATTTATATCACAAAGTAACACTTATGAACGTCAAAGAGGTTAGTGACTTTGTTATGTTTACTGAATTTAAATTTATGTTTGTACCTAGGTTCTGACAAAAGGTATTAAGTAAGTAAGGTAGTAAGCCTATGAGAAGATACCTGCAAGAAACTCAAGGTCCTCTTTTAAATCGACATGAAATTATAATTACAGTATTTTATGCCTATTATATGATTTACCAAGTCTATTCATCTATTTTCAAAGCTAGCTAGCCAACGTTTGCTAGCTTTTGACCGCTTCGTATAAAATTAGGTACACCCGATATTATATTGCCAACGGTACCCAGTCAACTGCATAGCTTATATCTAGTGAGCATGAATTTCCCACACAATACTAGACTGCAGTACATTTTATTTGTAGTAAAACAGAGACTCATATCACCCAGAGAGTAGCGATAACCTATTGGAACCGTTGGACTGCCACGTAGAGATCTTGAGTTCGTTCCTAAGGCGCGCATATCTAACTTTTCGAAGTAATGTGCGTATTAAATAGTTAATTATCGTTTGCTTCTAGTATGAAGGAAAATATCGTGGGTAAACCTGCATGTCTGAGAGTTCTCCACAATGTTCTCTAAGGACCAGCGTGGTAAACTATTGCCTAACCATACTGACAAGAAGAAGAGGCCTATTTCCAGCAGTGGGACAGTTTAATACTGCTGATATTTATTAAGGAGACTCACACTTGTATATCTAACGAAGGGTTAAACAGAGGTCTATTACGCTAACATTTAACCAGCTACTTTGTTACATCACGCGTGATATCCAAGCCTATTTGTAATCGATACAAAACCTAAATTTTAACTACTTATGTTTTCTTTTGGAACTGGCATTGCACTATGGAATAAGCTATGGAGGGCTTTTTACAATTAACTAATACAAAATACTTTGTATCTTCTGGGTACACACCCAGAGTAAAAATTATTGGTGAATCAAAATCTAATGGTACTATTGTGTGGGATTCGAGCATACAACATTGAGTGCGGCGAGTCGACCACTCAGTTAATTTTATTATTAAAAACACTAATAATAATCCGACTACAAAAAGCGCAAAAGGAGAAGGTGTGTGATTAAAATGAATTTCCCTTTATATCTCTTTTTTAGGTGTCACTATTAAAATGAATCAAAAGGTACTCATTAATTCAAATCAATCATGCTTTTTATACTATACAGTATGTTAAAGAAATACACCTCAATACATCCGAATATAGTACTCTCCTTGCGTTGCGCTTGGGCAAACGTAACAAAAATAATTAGGGCGTAAGAAAATAAAAAAACCGTAATAAATACATTAAAGAACAACATAAAGAAATGAAAAAAGGAACACCCTCATACTTGCAAAATTTATTCGGTGGCTCCGTATTCAAGGAAGAAATAATAATAATAATAATAATAATAATATTCTATCACATACACACAACACCATCTAGCCCAAACTAAGCAGAGCTTGTACTATGGGTACTAGACAATGGATAAACATACATATATACTTTTTTTTTTTGTAAATGCATACATATTATACATAGAAACACCCAGACCAAGACAAACATCCATGTTCATGCACACAAATGTTTGACTTGTGCGGGAATCGAACCCGCGACCTCAGGCGTGGCAGTCGGTTACACTAACCACTACGCCATCGAGTCGTCAAATATATAAAATAAATATATAGAAATATGAGTAAAATAAAACATCCTTTATTTTATTTTACTCATATTTCTGATTGTTGAGGTTTTTACACGTTATGTAATTTAAAATTGTGGTCATGTTGTAATATGTTAAACGGCATGGAAAATCTATTTGAATTGGAATCTACACAGTCAAACAATATTTCTTTATTATTATTTATTATATTTATTTATTATTTGACGGCCTCGATGGCGTGATGGTTAGTGTAACCGACTGCCACGCCTGAGGTCGCGGGTTCGATTCCCGCACAAGTCAAACATTTGTGTGCATGAACATGGATGTTTGTCTTGGTCTGGGTGTTTCTATGTATAATATGTATGGATTTACAAAAAAAAAAAAAGTATATATGTATGTTTATCCATTGTCTAGTACCCATAGTACAAGCTCTGCTTAGTTTGGGCTAGATGGTGTTGTGTGTATGTGGTAGAATATTATTATTATTATTATTTCCATAATAATAATTATTAAGTTTTAATTTGTTATCTACAAGTATAAACGTAAAATTTTATATGATATTTACTTTTGATAGTATAAAATAAGATGTGTTCAGTTGTTATAACTCATAGTGTATTGATCTGTGGGTCAAATAATGTTTTATAAGATAGATGAGTTGCTTTTTACAGACATCGTGTTGCTACTTAAAATAATTTATCGACAGAAAAACCCAATTGAACTCTGTCTGACTCGAGAATGGAACCCGAGATCTTATGCACGGCAGTCGGATTCACTATCACTTCGCTAAGGCAGTGCTACGTCACTAAAGTCTAATTCAATTTAATATTTTATATCTATTTATAATTGCACGACCAAAGTTCATTGAATCTACACATTGATAGAACTGAACACCTATCTTTCCGACCTTACATGTACTTAAATAAAATCTTCTGATATAAAATATCAGCCCAAATATTTTCTTCTATTTGCTGTCCGCTTTTATTAAATCGCATATACTCCAAAAAGGTCATTGTACGTCACTCACACTTATCAAACGAAGCTCAAGAATCGAACGTTTCTCTTTGTTCCACCACCAACACAAGATTTCCGAAACTGAACATTAGACTTGAAAACCTCTTTGGTAAAATCTCTTCTCGTTAAAATCTCTTTTTAGTACTTAATGTCCACGGCAATGTTTTACAAGGGGCTGAATAAATTATTTCGATTTAGGATTCGGCCCGTATCGGGTATAAAATAAATGTTAAAAAGTTGAAACACTTTGTGAAAAAATGGGGTAGAACATCAAAAGATTTTACAGTGCTTTATGAGGTGAAAGTTTCAAGTGGAATGGTTGATATGCACGAGGTGGTTATTCAATAAGATATATTGCCTCATTATCGCACTCTTAATAAAACAAAGACTTATCTGAGTATTTTGGATTAAACAAATTTAAACTCTGTTGCAATTACTTACCAAATATAATATTAGAATTTATACTCACACAATTAGAGTTGAAATTGCATAACTTCCTAATTTCGTATTACGTCGTTTATTAAGCGTACGATATATAAAACTGCCTTAGTGACACAACGGTAGTAAATACGACTGCTGTACATAAAGAGTTGAGTTCGATTTCCGGGCACAATGCTATTTGTGGTTTCTGTCAAGAAATCGGTCTCAGTAGAAGCGCGAAGCTACGAACTGAGTCCGATAAATACCTCTGCCTTCTTCTTTCGGACATATATATTATGTATGTATGTATGTATGCTTTAAATATTATAATCGTTGTTAATGAAGAAATCAAGTACTAAGTACTAAGTACAAGTATAATTCTTAGTCTTGTAATAACATTCACTGTTTTAATCCATATCCATTGAGTTTAATTTTCTTCATCACATAATAAATATTGAAACAATCCAATCTTAGAACACAAATAAACAAATTAAAAAATCTAAATATATCCTTGAAGGCCTAGGCAGGGTGTATTTCATCCATATTTCACTAACTATTATATTAGTTTCACGTTAAGGGTGAGCCCCTTAAATTTTGCCCAACACAGGGTCAGACAAACAAACTAAAGTACCTCGGTCCGGGAATCATACTCGAGTCCTTAATCGCACAAGTTCCAGTCTCTATAACGACTGTGTGAACGCAGTCACTCTCAAATAAAAATAACGCAAAAGCGCATCAAAATAATTCACAAACATGTTGTATCGTTACATCAAAGATCACACAATATTCTGTTACTCAAAGGAAATATGAGGACGTGTATGTGCGTGTGCGTATATGTGTGCGATTATAAATGGTATGCCTTTTTCGTTACGCTTGAGAACGTTGACAGATATGACGTATATATCAGGAAAAGCTCCATATCATATAGTCGCGATTCGATACAGGAATGTTAAATAACAAGCTGTAAAATGTTTTATATACATATACAACCACAATTGTTTTGTGAAATCTATATGAACATGTCTTTCTTATACAGTTTTTAAACAACAGCTTTGTCCGTCCGTCCGTCTGTCTGCTATACAACTTTCAACTCAAGAACCGTAAGAGCTAAAGACTCGCAGTCAACGCCAATCGACTCAGCATAGTGATATACCCCGAAATGGCAATGAGCTTTGACCTCTGACCTCAAGGTAACGTAGTATCACGTGATCTTTGCATATTACTTAAACCATTTTTTCGAACTCTAAGATTTACGGCAATTCATTGCCGTTTCTCACTTGTTTTTTAATTAAACGACTTTCCATGGATTTTGTCGCGTTTATTTACAGAACTCCCTGTGAACATGACTGCTGAAAAGCCACCGAAACGTCGTCGTTGGGAAAATTGTAAACTTATTTATAAATAGTTTAATTATTTAAATAGCTTAACATGTAGTAAAATTCAATATAATTAGTGTGATAGTTTTAAAATTATGTATTTTTAAAACTTTAACACTGTTATTTTATGGATAGCTGCTGCTCTAGAATTCCTGTGACACGGGGGACTTTAAAAACATTTAAGCAACGGACACAAAGAATACCCAGATTGGGCACAATCATTCATAGATCACACAATTTTACTCCCGTGTGGGTATCGAACGCACAACTCTCGGTGCAATGGCAGTAGCGAGGCGAACACTAAAACCTTTACGCCATGTGTGCACGTTAACCAATACGGGAATCGAACCAGAGACCTCGCGCACAGCAGTCACATTTACTACCACTACGAAGCAATACTTCTAAATTCAAAAAAGATGAAACCAAATAAAACGAAACACTAGTAAATCCTAAGTACTTTTTCAGTGCCAAATTTGCATCCATGATGTTGATTTTATGACGGCTTGGCAGACTTCCCGTGTGCAATAAAAACACACGTTCGCTGTGTATAGAAAAATCCAATTGTCATAACATTTAATACAGAGAGAAAATTCGACGTCTCTTCTGTTAATTTTTTAGGGATCCGTCCCTTAAAGAAAAACGTACCCTTATAGGATTACTTAGTTGTCCGTCTATCTGTCTGTTAAGGTTTTTCAAATTCTCAAGTCTATAATACCTTGAAGCTCCAACAATCCAAAATCCAACTTCTAAGTCAACGCAAACAAATGATATGGCCGTTTTTGCCATATATTTTGACACTGGCAAGGGAATCGGAACCTATAGGCACTTTCCACCATTTTCAGTTGATCAAGAATCATAAAATTTTGCAAGAAGCAATATTTTATAGCAAAAGTAAAGGGAAATATTCGAAACTCGTAAATTTGAAGTTACATCATAAAATAATAGTTTGTACGGAACCCTTGGTAATAATAATAATAATAATAATAATATTCTACCACATACACACAACACCATCTAGCCCAAACTAAGCAGAGCTTGTACTATGGGTTCTAGACAATGGATAAACATACATATATACTCTTTTTTTTGTAAATACATACATATTATACATAGAAACACCCAGACCAAGACAAACATCCATGTTCATGCACACAAATGTTTGACTTGTGCGGGAATCGAACCCGCGACCTCGGGCGTGGCAGTCGGTTACACTAACCACTACGCCATCGAGGCCGACAAGTACGACAGGTCGACTAGCACTTGACCGGTTTTTTTTGTTCCTCTTTTTTGCAGTTATAATTACCTTTGCGACGCAGCAGTAGTGAATGTAAATGCTGTGTAAAAAGTTTTTCTGCCAATAAATTCTCAATAACATGCCGATTATATAAAGTTGGCGGTGTTACACACCTCCGTGCTTCGGCATGTACGTAAAGCCGTTGGTTGTGCGCCTGATCTCTCTCCGGTTGTGTCCTAAATACAGTTGCTTTCCAATAGAACATAATTATTGAAATCAGTACAGTAGATTTAGAGTTAATTCAATACAAAAATAATTATCTTCATAATATTATTGAAGATGTTTGGGTTTTATGAAAAAAGAAACATTCAATCCAAACTAACATTATAAATGCGAATGTAAGTTTATTTGTTTCGCATACACGTTGTCAGGGTTACAGAAAAGGCAATTAAATCCTTTGATCTAGAAAAAGTACTATTCTCTAGCTAGAGAAGCCGTGGGTAAAAGCTGATCTTTCATATTTGTAATGTTCAGTATAACGCAATGAAAAGTAACCGATTTATAAAAATAACACAACAATATTCCTTTCACAGCTGCTGCAGAAATAAAACCGATACGAAAACTATTCAATTGTAGGTAGACAATAATTGCTTAGTCTTCCAGGCACTGACCTGGATTACTTGTTGAACGTACGTAAAATATTAATAAAACAAAGTATAGGGAACGCCGGAGCAAGTTACCGTTTCATTCATATTGGATCTCTCGCTTATTGCTCGTGCATTTTTTAGAAGTCGATCGTAGTACGATGCATATTCCTTCGCTATTGGTGTTTATTTTAAAATCAGCTCGGAGTTGTTTTCTGTTGAAGTCGTTTTATTTTTTAATCGCATTGGTAGGTTTTGTATCCATTATTTGATTAAACCGGTGGTACTACTTCAAACTGTTAATGATAGTTTAAATGAGTTTGAAAGCGATGCGATGAGGCAAATATAAATAATTTAATACGGTGAAATTTAATTCAAAATTTTAATTTATATATTAGATTACTTAAATATAAAGCCTCACCTTCAGCATGTATGGGTCGGCTCGACCGGGGAAGGAATACCCTCTCACAGAATATCGGCGTGAAATAGCAGTATTCCTACTATTGTGTTTCGTTCGGTGACAGTTCAATCACCCTCTTTCGCCCTTCCCGCTCCTTTTCCTTCCCACTTCCTTTTTCTCTTCTTCCTTTCGTAATGGGTTGGCAATGCGTAAATGATGACTCTGGTGTTGCAGGCGTCCATATGCTACGGTGACCACTTACTATCAGGTGGGCCGTATGCTTATTTGCCAAATTAGTCGTATAAAAACAAAAATAGAATACATGTATTTTTTGTCTCGTTGCGCAGCGGTATGTGGATGGTTTCTTATATAGTGTTTTTAGGTTTATGACTTCTTCGTAGAAGTACGGAGCCAGAAATTGGATTTGATATATAGCAATGGGCTTGTACTTTGTTACGTGGGACCTCAACTGTATCTGGCGAAATGTGGATGTAATACATATTAACCAAATTCTTCAGTAAAATGTGTCGTGTGAATATGTATGTATACGTAGTAGATTTTATCTTACTTGTCAAATTTATTATACATTTTATTTTATATTATAATTTTTTTTTATTTTTTAATATTCTCCATCTATCGGATACTTATAAAACTAGTACCGGTCCTGATAGACATAGCCCTGTCCGAAGGTTGGCTTGACCTGATTGCAACGCCAACTACTGGTTCCAATTGTGAGTCAAAACCATCCAATGGTTCCTTGAATGGTTTAGATTCACAAAAACATACTAATAGTTTCCTCAAAATCGATCCTGCCGTTTAGGAGGTGTTCAGTGGCATACACACGAAGAATTATATAGAATACCTACATAAATATATAATGCTATGGTTTTAAAGATACAGGCTTGCCTAGTATTCGACAGAATTGCTTTTATTCTTAATGTTTTGACGCTTAGCTAAATACTTATATTATTTAACCTAAAACTTTTTTAATCACGTAAGTAAAATAACTGTGAAATTGCGTTAATTTGAAATAGGAACATCATTAGATGTTTTTAATTGAAGTTTTAATTAAGTTTGTGGTAATCTAAATACAAGGCTAGCTTTTTATTTCTAGTTAGTAATTAGTAGCCTAACCATAGACAAGATGGCTGCCAAATAAAAAGTCTGTGAAGAATAGGCTTCATAAATTAAAAATATCATCTGGTTTTTTATGGACGCAGAAAATAGATTGAGATTGATAGAATCAGGTTGTGACTATGGCCGGTAATCAGGTCCTGAAGGTAAACGATATACACTATTGGGTCCTTTCTAGTTACAATCTTATCTTACTCTTCCCATTAATTCTTAGCGTTGATTTTGTTTAGCCAGATTCAGTCACGAATTAGCTTTGCATTTTGTCACAAAGTGTAAGTGTATACGCGGTCAAACCCTATACTGAATTGCTCCGTGGCAAAAGAGTGGCCGTGTGTTTCTTGCATGTATGTACATATTATCTTCTTATAGGCTCAACCCTTTGCCAAACCTAGCAACTAACCTAAATGTAAAATCAGTAACTTCACTAAACTCACTAACTCATAAACTTCGACGTTCATAAGCGTTACTTTGTGACATAAATAAATAAATGATTTAATATGATGATGAGTTTGCCTAGTGTAGAGCCACTGGTCAATGTACGATATTGTAAAAATTATTGACTAGAGAAAAATCTTTTATTAGAGGATCACATAACTACCCTTCTTACCGTTTTCTTAGATTCGGTAACGAGCAAGGGATCCCTCTGGTGGGGCTAGGCCGAGATTAACGCGGGCAAAGCCGGGAGCAGAAGCTAGTATGGTATAAAAATATATTTGACTAGCTGTTGCCCGCGACGTCGTCCGCGTGGACTTTAATTTATTACCCAATACCTACTTTTAATTTGTTATCTAATTTTAATATATAAAACTACAACTAAAGAAATTAATAAGTCTAACTACACCTATATAGGTGTAGTTAGCTATATATTAAAAAAATACATATGGTATCGCAGACTTTTTTGTAGATATTGATACGTTCTATAATACTGTAGGACAGATTCTTTATGACTAATTCTTTCACACCTTGGGTTATATTATTGCATTTTTATTAAGGATCCCAATGTTTTTTGATAATGTAATATAGCCTATGTCCCTCAGTAAAGATGCAGCTTTCTAATGGTGAAAGAATTTTTGAAATCGGTCCATTAGATTTTGTGTGAAAACATTACAAACATACATACAAAAACACAAATGTTTCCTCTTTATAATATTAGTTTAGATAAGATGATTTTCATTTTTCGATAGTAACTCCCGTAGTAATTCCTTTGCATCACGAGGACATTTCAAACATTCAAACAACAGGGACAAATAACACCCAGACTCGGAACAACTAACACTAGACTACACAAATATTTTGTCCCATTAATGTCTCACAAACTCGAACCGTAATGCCGTACATGCAGTCATTCGACAACTCCACAATTCGCAATAATCTCGAAATATTGTTCTCTTGCATCTGTTAAACATAAATAACCTGTATGTAATGCTTTTAAGCTCACTTCATATGGAAGTAGAAACGATAACTTAATACCTGCGGTTACACACGCGGGAAATGACTTGCTAGAACAAAACGATACGTCTTGCTGTAACAATAAGACATGTAGTGCTACCGTCATGGAACTACCAGAAATTACTATTCCATATTTCATTTTAATACTCAGTTATATATGGTACCTAAAGTGGCTGCAGTACTTTGTACATATAATAATATCAGCCCTGTATTAAACTGTCTCACTGCTGGGCAGGGGCCTCTTTTTAGTGTGAAAAGGGTTAGGATATAGTCCAGCAAGCTGGTCCAGTGTGAGTTGGCAGACTTCACATATCTTCGAGAACATTGTAAAGAAATCTCAGAGATGCAGGTTTCCTTACGATGTTGTCCTTCACCTTTAAAGCAAGCGATAGTTAACTATTTAATAAGTATATAACTTCAAAAAGTCAGAGATCGAACTCGTACATATGGGTTTAAAAATGCTTAAATTAAAATTAAATGGTAATTTCAAAGCGTAGCTGTGAGTTTCTTGCAGGTATCTTCTCATTGGCTTCAACTCTTTGCTTAAAGCTAGCAACTAATTTAAATGTCTATTTAGTAACTTTAGTAAATTTGACGTTCATATGATTTACTCATTTGAAAAGGACTAGCTAATAATATCCACCAACAGAGTAATTTGGTAGTCCAAGGGAGCGGCTTTTTCCCAGCAGTGGGATATATAAAAAAGGTGATAGTAAAATAAGTAACTTTGAAAATAAATATAAAATATTTGCCTTGTTTGAATTTTTATCAGTCTAACTTCGTTGAATATTATTTTCTTTAAACAAAGATTCTTCTACACGTATTACACCTACATTTCGTTAGCTTTGTTTGAAGACCAAACATTAACTTCTGGAAGCTTACGATAGAGTTCTTTGTAATCTAAAATTACACACCAAATATTAAGGACACCATATTCAATCTCGTTCTATCGTGAAATCAGCCTGGGATCGACACTACGATAGAGAACAAGAAAAAATCTAGAGAAACTTCATTTCCGAAGTCCTAATCGTGCGTATTATATATAAATATAAACATCTATATGAAAATCTCGTGTCACAGTATTTGTGGTCAAACTCCTCCGAAACGGCTCAACCGATTTTTATGAAATTTTTATGTACTTATATTTTGTAGGTATATTTGTAGGTCGTAAAGTATACCGCTAAGAAATAATTTATATGGCAGAACAACGTTTTCCGGGTTAGCTAGTAGATATATGTTCAACAAAATCCCGGATTAGATCCTCGAAAGTATACAGGTCTACCTTCAATATGTAAAAATTTAATATTACGCAGTGTATACAATTTTTGTTCTTTGTATTATAAGGTATTTTACTATGCATGTATTGACGTAGTTATGTCGCCGTCGATGATATGATGCACGGTAAAACTAGAACGTGTTTGTGTTTGCATCACAAAATAAATTTATTGTAACTTTTATTATTCATGTTGAGGACCAATTTAAAAAAAATACGCTTATATAGTCGAGTGAATGGACAGAGCTATTTTACTCTCGTATTTCGACAGCTAAGGTTAGTAAGTCAGGTTTAAAGTTCCACGCAATAGATTGCGAGCCTACACGGCATAGCTCCAAACTGCGCGCTACTACTAAGAATTTCCCATCATAAATTCCAATAACACTGTCTGTTTCGGTTACCAAACCCGCTTACGGACAGCGGCATTTATTCACTACCAGTGCGCTTTCGGTGAAATACAAACGTGATTCCATGTTATCTTTTATAAAAAAAATATTTATACATTCGTATGATAAAGCAATACAGCCAAGTTCGAGAGAATTTCCAACAAAAATGAGCAAACATGAATCGGCTACATATTCCGAGCATGTACCGTATTGTCTAGGGTAAAACTATGTTACAATTTTAAACACACTTACATTTATGATTTTGTTCGTGGAACTTAGATAATTTGTGTACCCCAGGGAACTATTCTGGATCCACTGACTTAAGAGTTTAAATTTTAATTTTCATAGTCATATGAAAGTTTGAGTGGGATGTGGAATGTGCTAGTAGCTTGGTGTGCTAGAATAGTTTTAGTTCACCCACTTATTTGGATATGTAGTAGCTTTTGCGGTTATTGCTTTATTTTATACGGAAGACATAGTGTTTTACGTGGTTGTCTCGCCCTTGCCGCTGCACCGAGTGTAGTGGATTCAATTACCATATGGGACAAACATTTGTGTGATTTGCGAATAGTTGTTTTGTGTCTGGATGATTTTTGTGTCCGTTGTTTAAAAGTTTGTAAAATTCCCCGTGGTACAGGAATTATTTGTTGTATGGGCGATGATTCTGCTCCAAAAAAGAATATGAATAAGAACTACGCCTGTCAAATTCCTCAGTGACGTAGCGTCGGTAAAGTGACTATAATTTCAATTCCTAGTTCGGGCAAACCTAGTATTGGATTTTTCTGTTAAAAAAGACTCAGTAGCAGAACAGTGAGTGGAACTGTGTCCGGTCGATATCAAAAGGCTTGCCCTCTATTATAATAATATCAGCCCTGTATTAAACTATCCCACTGCTGGGCACGGGCTTCTTCCCAGTATGAGAAAGGTTAGGCCATAGTCCGTCACCCTAGCTCAGTGCGGATTTGCAGACTTCACATATTTTTGGGGATAGTATGTACGATGTTTGCCTTCACCGTTAAAGCGAACGATCATTAATTGTTTAATACGCACGTTACTTCAAAAAGTCAGAGATACCTGCCTTGGGATTGAACTCAAGACCTTTGCGTGACAGTCCAACATTCTCATGTGAAGCTATTGCCGCCCTCTATTACGTAAAACTTAAAAACACAGCTGGCAAAAGTTACAATAAAAAAATATCCTATATGTTTTAACAAGAACTGGCCACAGATTGCTTTTTGAAAGACTACACTTTAAAAAAGTAAAACACGCAGCGAAAAAGACTTAATTAAAGCATATTAAACCGAAATTTGCACCACTGAGCAATTGAACTAAAAATCTTGCTGGGAAACTATTTTTGTAACAAATTTATGGCAACATGGAATGGGCGTTCAGTTAGAAACATATTTTGCGACTTCATCATTAACTGGCATGGCATGCCGTTAGACCTGACCACTTAAAATAGAATTGAGCTCTTGGATTCCAGCTGAATAGCTTGCTCTTGCATGCTTCGTTCTATTAGTGTTGTGAACTCAATCACGATCGATGGTCTTGCTTGTGGATTATTTTTGTAGGTTGTCAGTCTTTATTGTTAGGTGTAATATGTGACGAATACCACAGCAGCACCCAATATAGAAATAATCTAGATATTAAGTTATTCTCCGTGATTGGAAGATTGGATCACCCCTCCATACGGGGCAAAAATATGTGTAATCCACTAAATAAAGGTGTTCTGTTGTTGAGTCTAGATACTAGCTGTTAATTTTTTTTTTACGTTCATCTTATTTCCATTTCATTTAGGTAACTAAGCTTTTATGATTCACACTTTTTATTATAAAAATGCAATAATTTACAGGTTTGAGTAACAAACGTGTAAACATTTTTTTAGACATCATCTGCACTAGGATTAATTCCTGCATCGTAGAAGACTTACCAACGTTCAAACATCGGACACATAGAAAATCCAGACTCGGAACAACCTATTGTGGATCACACAAATTTTTGTACCGTGTGGGATTCAAACCCACAACACTCGGCGCAGCGGCGAGGCGACTACTTAAACGACTACGTAATCCGTGCACATATAACAACTTTCCAATTTAATAAGATGTATCATGTATCATATGTGGGGGCCAGTCAGTGCAGACCCGCGACACTTCGACCCAGTGGGATCTTTTGTGTCGACACTCTCCCAATAACGACTGCCATAGATGTTCTTGGCAGCCGGGACCGACGGCTTAACGTGCTCTCCGAGGCACGGAGCAGGCGATAATTGTCAATCAATACGCACATAATTTCGAAAAGTCTTATAACTTCCGAAAGTCAGAGGTGCGCTACGTGGGTTCGAACCCGAGACCCTCTGCATTGCAGTCTGTTGGTCTCCCCACTGAGCTATCGCTGCTCTTAGTAAATATAGTATAGTAATAAGATGTAGGCATTACATATATAAATAAACATGATATTAGATACAGAGAAGAATAAAAAGAAGAAGGCAGTAGCTTATAAAACTTACATTTTGGCGGCAGATTTACTTCAGGTCCCATTTTAAAGCTACAAATGTATCATCATCTACTGAACGAATTTCCAGACCCCAAACCGCTCTTTTAGCAAATCCTTTTTACCCAAAGTTCAAACCCAAGACATCACAATTGGCTCTAAAATACAAACTTATGCCACGCAACCAACACGTTATCTGTTTCAAATAATATACAACTGCGCCTTATTGTAAAGCTGGTATATTTGTTTTGGTGCACTTTTGATTTATATCCCCACTACGCAATACTGTAGCTTCGTTGCAAACATTTTATTTCATATCTCTAACTCGGTTCGCTATATCGACGTATAAATGCAGTAAGTTTATCCTAACATCCCATATCCCTCGCCGTATATGTTTCCTAGAATAAAATATTAGGTATTAAAGTAGCTATTCCTGAACCCGGTGGCTTCTATCATAATACATAATCTATGAAAGTAAGTAGAATTTAGTAAATACTATATTTTCTTTACTAAACTCTAAGTATTTTGCTCAATATTTTATCTAGTTGAATGAAAATGAATTACCGCGAAGTCAATGTAATGGAATAATTAGATAGAGAGGAACCAACCACGCACTCTCGGATTGCCAGCTCCAACTATTGCAATAGAAAAAGGTTGACAATACAGAACTCCTCTGGTTAGAGACAGCCGCGTCTTGGAGTCCGGGCGTACTCCAACATGCAGTATTAAATTTAGAACACAAAATATGTGTCGACACTAGTTTTACCTTAGCGCGAGACATCTTAAGGGAAGTTTGGCAACGAATGATAAACTCATTCGATACCTTCTTCTAGTATCAGAACTTCTAATTTATGTAAAGCTTTTAGACCCGTGTCTGTTTGAGTATTTTTTGCCCGCGAATTCGTACGCTAGGACTTTGGAAGTAGAAGATACCTATCAATATTTTCTTTTTTTGCTTGTAAGAAGAAGTTGATTTCGACACATAATACTCGACTTTAATGTGGCGTACCAAGTTGAAATACGCACCAGATTTTAAGTTAGAGCACTAGCAATACAACTGTGAAAGTCGTATTGAACTTAGAGCAGTTGTTTTTGCATGCTGCGCGTACAAACAGACAGATATACAAAAATCCCTTTTATAGCTCTTATAAAGACCTCACATATTATTTTTAGAGTTCGAAAAACTCTTATACAACAGCTTTGTCCGTCCGTCTGTTATACAACTTTCAACTCAAGAACTGTAAGAGCTAGGAGACTCGTGGTCAACGCCATTCGATTCAGCATAGTCGATATACCCCAAAATGACTATGACCTTTGACCTCTGATCTCAAGGTCACGTGATAAATTTTTTCGAACTCTGAGATTTAACGGCAATTTGTTGCCGTTTCTCACTTGTTTCTTAAATACGCTCTTTTAATTTAATTTCTTTACACCGACCAGTTAACATTTTATATGTAGGTATAGCTGCAACTGCCTCGTCGATATCCTCGGTGGTGCATAGGTAGGATATACGACTATAGTGCATGAGGTTTCGGGTTCAAATCCCGGTGACCAAAAAAGTGGTATCGGGTTTTTCTATTATTAAATTTTTAATATCAGCACGGTGTCTTAATTTGTGTCCGATGAGCCCGCAATAGATTAGCAGCACTTGCTAACGAGAAAATTACATGACACTTCAAAAATATGTACACACAGCAAAATAGATCGTAACTATAGTAAACTTGGAATTACATAAACGGGCTTTATAAAACAAATTTAGATTCAATTCATCAAGCAGTACGTCACACATTTAATCAACCCCAAACAAGTGACTTCAATCTTCGCAACAAAAATGTCAGCCTCATAAATTAAAAACCACCGATATTATGCAATATAATAGCAATCCACGAAAAACAATTGCCGGCGGGCGTCGCATTGTTGAATAATTAACGGTTGGTTCCTGTGGAGAGGTCGAGTAATTAAAATTTTGGAAACTGCCTGGCTCTATAATGCATAATTGAGTTCAGTTGCTGTGTGAAAATTATGAGCATCGATGTGACGAAAATTGGTTATTCTAGCCACCACAATTGAACAGTTTGTATCTAATTTCGCGTGTAAAAACACATATTGATGTTTCAAGAGTTTATTGGTTATTGATTGCTATTTTCAAACACCGTTAAGTGGAGAATTTAGTAAAAGCTTTTGCCCGCGGATTCGCTCGAGTTACTCATTGACTTACCTTCAGAGACCAGTAACGCAGATAGAATGGTCGGTATTGATGGTTTGAAAAGCCGGAGTGAATACTCCTGGCAGGTGTCAGCAATATTTACTCCAGCAGATCTATTTAGGTGTGATACAGGTGTCTTACAGCCTGATATTGATATTAAGATTCTGGATAACTTTCAGACTAAATCACTGCAGGGTAATAATCTCCCCTTTTTCCTTTCCTTAGCCCCATCTTTTGCAATTTGGATAAAATTTTTGTGGTTGGTACTTATGAAGAGGTCAAGCATTTAAAAATTTTGGTATCTGCCTGGCCTTATAATGTATAATTGAGTTCAGGTGCTGGGTGAATACTATGAGCATTGATGTGACGAAAATTGGTTATTCTAGCCGCCACGATTGAACAGTTTGTATCTAATTTAGCGTGTGGAAACACATATTCATGTTTCAAGAATTGATTGGTTCTCGCTGCTATTTTCAAATATATGGTGGTGAATTCATTTAACACTAGCTCTTGTCCGCGGCTTCGATCGTTTGGGAACAGTATTTTTTCTACTTAAAAGGTATCCTTCGCCCTTTTTGTCAACGTGTATTAGAAATTTCAGTTAAGTTAGTTAAGTAGTAATTAAGACGTGAAATTGAAACAAATAAACTTATTTTCCCATTAAAAATATTAATTAGGATGTTTTCGTTTTACAATGAAAACTAGTTTTTGTACGCAACACTGTAAGTGTGGAATTTGGAATTACAAAATAAATTTAGATTACTATTGTAAGTATTTTTTATTTTATTAGTATGTAAGTGGCTTATCTACATACATTATACTAGAATCCTAGGCGATGTATCAAAACGAAATATACACCAAATTTTAAGTTAGACTTCCAGCAATAAGCAACGTCTCCAGCAACTGTGAAAAGCACATTCAATTTCATCCAGTAGTTTTTGCGTGATGCCCTTATAAATACTTATAAATACATAGATAGACAAATTAAACCTATACCTGATTTTAAATCAGGTCCAATAACAAAACTGTTAAAGTCACATTTACTTTTGTGCTGTAGCTTTTGAGTGAGGTGAGTGTAAACAAAATTGTTTTATCTTCTATAGCTCTTTTCAAGTCCCACCAGTTACAATTTCATTTATTATGTATGAATATTCGTAGAGCAGTAAGTCGTGGTCATATCTACATTTCAACAATGTTTCTATTGGTAGTGACAGCCAACTGTTATTGCGAGAACCAAAGTAATATTGTTTTTTTCTGTCAAGGAGTTCTCGGGAGTAACACGGAGTATAGAATTGTGTCTGGTAGATGAGAGAATATAGCTGACGTAAGGTAACGATAATGCAACAATCACATTCCGCCAGTAATGTTTACCTTTGTGGAAGCATTCCACTATAGGGGCTACCTGTTAACTGGGACCTAAAAACATAGTTGGCAGAATACAAATGTATTTTTGCCTAAGTCTTCTGGGATATCCCCAAAAACTTAGGTGCATAATAGTACACAAATTAGTAACGTCAAAGTAATTTAGTCACGATATAAAACTGCCGTAGAAGAAGACCGAGGTAGGTAGTACGTACTCCACCGATATATACATATATAATTCGTTAAGGGTATTAAGACTGCGCCAAGCGAAATGTGCCAAAACAGGCGGTCACAGTTAAGTGAATAAAATCAATACCTTTTGTTTAATAAAATACAAATATTAAATATACATTTACCATAACAATGAATGCGTTTACAATTACTCTGTGTAAAAAACTTAAAATAATTAATATTTTCGCCTACAAAATTACGTAATATTGCACGGAAAATGCAAAAACGTAAGCTCGTGTTATGTGATTTTTAGATTATAACAGTAGAAATCTATCCTATTTTACAGCTTAAACGAAATATAAATAGTTGTATTACAATTTGTCCGTCCCAAATATTTAAGTTATTGGTTGAAAATAAAGATACATATTTATCAACAAAGCACTTCAAAGCCTCCATACAATTTTACTACGGAGGCCGCGCGTCGATTTGAATATGGGCCGCACGAGCTCTGTCATTATCTGTCTTACGCTCGGCGCAGTCTTAACGTGATTATGCATATCATTTACCTTTTTATGCTTGACGTTCGCGTGACGGTAAGCATCTAAAAGGTAAACAAAATGTACGATCGCGTTAAAAACCGTTACAGTTACAATATCGGTAATGGATATTACCGATATTGTAACTGGTCGATGTCAGTACATCTATACTATAATATTATAAAGAGGAAAGATTTTATTTTTATTTATTTTTATTTATTTTTTCTAAGGATTTTATAATAGAAAACCATTCAACTGATTTTTAAAATTCATTCACTATTAGAAAGCCATAATATCACCGAGTAACATAAGAGTGGGCATATTTTTTTTTAAAAGACTATCCCTTTCGTTTTTTTTTTTACTTGGAGAATGCATTAACCCATATCTCTCCGCGGGGAGACGGAGAGATTATGCCGGACTCGCCGGGGAATGATGATCTCGGTAATATCGACTAAACCTACCACGGTGTTCCTTGAAATAACCAGGGTCGGTGGGGCCGCGCGTATCACATTCACATGCAATCTTGACTCTGCCAAACTGTCACTATCGTAACGTAAGTAAGTAGTAAGTAAGTAAGTATTTTTATTTTTAAAACATAGGTACATACACTTAATTATTACAAATATTAAATATTTATAATAATGAAAAACAAAAAAGTACATATATAATGAAAAATGAGGTTACCATTCAGGTTTGTTGTTGGTTTGCGGTTAATCCTTCAAACCAACCCTGATATTATTTGGTAAAGTGACGCCCGGATGTATATCATACTTTTGTACTTTATTTTATAAATATAAAAATATATGTAATATATATTATATATAAATTATAATTGATGAGCATATAAATATAAATTAATAAAAGAAATATAAATTGAAATAGGTATAACATATATAATAAATAAATTGGCGCAACAGCATAATCTATATAAATATTGAAGGCTATGTCCAGCAGTAGACTATTATAGCCTGATGATGATGATGATATAAATATAATATTTAATAATATCCTACTAACGTAATCAATCACCCCAATCACTCCCTTTCCCCCATTCCCGCTCCTTCTCCTTCCCAATTCCTTTCCTATGGGTCGGCAACGTGCAAGTGATGCCTCTGGTGTTGCAGGTGTCCATAGGCTACGGTCTTTTTCTTTCTTCTTCTTCTTCTTTTTGTGTGGTTAGTGGCCAACCTGTTGTCAAGAGTTGTTCAAGCCGCCCGTAGGCCTCTGACATGGCTTAACCACTGCTGTCAATTTGACAACAACCGGGACCGACATTTTACGTGCCCTCCGAAGCACGGAGACGCTCAGATGAAATACCACTAAGCGGTCACCCATCTATAGACTGACCGCACCCAACGTCGCTTAACCTCGCTAATCGTTTACCGATGTATGAATGCAACTGACTATGAGCACCTCGCTTAGGCTACGATAACCACTTACCATCAGGTGGGCCCTATGCTTGTTTGCCATTGCCATTTGTATGTCTAACATATAAAAAAAAAACCTAACTTACTCTTACGCGAGCGAAACCGCGGGCATAAGCTAGTAGAGATATTAAAATAAATTACGTAAGATATCTTTAAAAGGGCTATAGAAACCAATACAATTATTTTTAGAATTTCATCTGTCTGTCTATAATCATGTCTGTACGCATATCACGGCAAAACTACTTCACAAAATGTTATGCGGTTTTAACAGATGTGTTACTGGAGGTCTAATTTAAAATCTGGTGCATATTTCATCTTGATACGCCGCCTTATAGTCGAGTATATAAACTTTATATATGTATCGAATTTATTACCTGAATAACCTGAATTACCTTCAGACTGAATAGTCATTATTATTATAAGCCTAGTTGCTGTCCCACTTTGCAGTATGCCTATCTTTTGCAGTTTAGATCCAATTTCTCCTGTTGTTCAGCTGACTGTCTTCTTCAAATGCACGGATGGCGTATTGGTTTAAGTGATCATCTCGCTATTGCAACTGCGCCGAGTATAAACAATTGTGTTATCCACAAATGTTTGTTCCGAGCCTGTGTGTTTTGTGTCCGCTGTTTGAATGTTTGTAATGTCCACCTTGACACAGGAATTATTGCTAGTGTGATAATATTAGCCTTTTAAAAGAATGGAAAATAATCTCCTTCTTGGCCCTTTCTCGTTATCACTTTCCGCTATTTAGGGTCTATCCTGTAGATACTACTGACCGACTGACTGACTTCCGGAATGTGACTTCAAAATAAAATAATATTATTTTTTTATCGGAATAAAAGAATGATGAATAAATAATAAAAACCAACAAACTACATACATAGATTCACGCCTGTTTCCCAGAGGGATAGGCAGAGACTACGGATTTCCATTTGCTATGATCCTGACATACTTCTCTGGCTTCTTTCACTTTCATCAAAACCAACAAAAAGTGAACGAAATGCCCAGTTTTAAATTTCGATAAAATTTATTATTGTGAAACATACGGGCTGTGAAATGTTTTCAACAAGGTTTACTTTTTCTACAACCTTTATATTCAATGTTTTACATTTTCCTGCATTGCAGTAACTATAAAGAACAGCGATTTTGTTTTTGCAATAGTTCATATTTTTATTGCTAGTTAAGGATAACACTGTTGGAATTTATTTTACATAATAATTATATTGTTTTATATGATGACTAGTAGTTTTCCCCGCAATTTCACCCGCTTAAGTCCCGTTCCCGTGTGAATATCGGGTTTCACTCCTTTCACCCCCTTCAGGGTGGAATTTCCAAAAATCCTCTCTTAGTGCTCCCCTACACTCTCCAAGGAACATACATGCCAAATTTCAGCTTCTTGCGTTCAGTAGTTTCGGCTATGCGTTGTCTGTCAGTCACTCAGTAACGGAAGAGTTTTATATATATAGATAACAGTGGCGGCCTAGTGGGTGACGGTTGAACTGCCACGCAGAGTTCTCGAGTTCGGTTATTCGGGGTGTACGTCTAACTGTCCAAAATTACGTGCATATTAAATAGTTAATGATCACTCACTTTAACAGTGATGAGAAAACCCGTATGTCTGTGAGTCCTCCACAATGTTCCCGAAGACATGTGAAGTCTGCCAATCCACACTGGGCTAGTGGTGTGGACTATAATTATAGCTTAAATTAGCCTTATGATCGCTTATCATGGACTCTTAGCTTCTATTTTAAGATATGGTGTGGTCTTCTGGGGAAACTCGACTAACAGAGATTTAGCCTTCAAAGCGCAAAAGCGCTGTATACGCGCCATGTTTGGGCTACAAGTAACAGATTTCTGTAGACCGTTGTTTCAGAAATATCAAATTTTGACTGTACCCTGTCTATATATTTATGAGGTCGCAATATTCGTCAATCAATACCTTAATTTCTACCAGTTGGCATCAGAACACTCAAAAAGACAGCAGCGTGATGAATTCTGCCTCTGTTTAAACCGATGCAATACTGCTCTTATGCATAAGACTGTGTACCATCTAGCACCTGTAATATATAATAAAATACCTAAAACTATAAAATAAATAAATATCAATCTATTTAAGAAAAAGTTAAAACAATTGCTGTTAAAGAAATGCTATTACAATCTTAATGACTATTTAAAAGATAAACATTTTACAAATTAATTTTATGATAATGTGCATAATTATTCCTCTCTGACATTTTAATTTTGTAATTTATTGCTATGATTTGATTTATGTTTTATTTTCTTTGACATTTACTTTCTTTTTATCTTCGTTTTATTTCTAATTCGTTTTGATTTTTGTGTACTTGTAAAAACATTTGCATGCCAACATTACTTGGCGGAATGTGCTGTTCTGTCTTATCAAAAGTGTACCAACTTTTATACCACATTTTCGCAAATAAATGCTGTTATTATTCTCTTTATTACTTTTTTTTCATAAATTACGTTTTTAAATATAAATATAAAAACTATACATATTTAAAAATATAAAATTGAAATGACCCACCGACATCGTGAACAGGGTCCAAGCTGCCGGTGGTTAGGGCCCCAGAGAGAGGAATCTCCTCACAGTACGCGCCGTGTCTATTATTACTGCCTTTTGCATCAAGGACTTGATCCAGCCATCTAACGCGAGCCTCTGCAGGTGGTGGTCGAGGCTCTTAGGTATTAAACCATTGACTGTAATGACTATCGGCACAATGATCGCCGAGTCCACACGCCACATGTCGACAATCTCGTGAGCTAGGTCCAAGTATTTCAACTCTTTTTCTTTTAAATTATTATTATTATTATTATTAAACCTTCTCACGCTGAAAAGCGGTCCATGCCCAGCAGTGGGCAGTTTAAATATAAAACTGCATAATATTAGCTTATGTTTACGCGAATGTTATTCATTGAAATTAAACTACTGTATACGGATTTTATCGCGTTGTTTATTTATTATACACTTTTATTACATAATTTTGGAACACTACTACTATTAAACTTTACTAATTTGATATTTAGATTATAAAAACTATTTATATTTAAGTTTACGACGTTCCGGTTGCTTTTGAGTAGCCATGTTCACTGGCAGACTAAGATGTTCGTTGCCTCAATGTTTTGACGTGTAGTTATTAAGCTACTACATATCAAGACATTAAAAAATTAAAACAAATTCATGACCGTCGGAGAGCCACGCTCCGGCACGAATGGGCCGGCTCGACCGGAGTGATACCACGGCCTCACAGAAAACCGGCGTGAAATAGCGCTTGCGTTGTGTTTCATCGAGTGAGTGAGGGTACTGGAGGCCCAACCGTCCCCACTTTCAGGTGAAGGCAGATTTAAAAGGAACGCAACGCACTTGGATATAGTGACAAGAATAGAAAAGGGTATGTTAAGCTGGTTTGGGCATGTAGAAAGAATGGACGAGGAAAGACTGACTAAGAAAGTTTATAAGGCTAGTGTGAATAGAACAGTCGCAAGAGGAAGACCTAGGCGAACGTTTCTTGATCAGATCGGAGGCGTTCTGGACAAAGGCCAGGTTAAGAGCACCTTGAACCGACGGGCGTGTATAAGGAATGTGATGAAAGTGAATGAAGCCAGAGAAGTGTGTCAGGATCGTAGCAAATGGAAATCCGTAGTCTCTGCCTACCCCTTTGGGAAACAGGCGTGAATCTATGTATGTATGTATGTATGCAATGCACTTGTGACTGCTCTGAAGTTGCAAGTGTCCATGGGCGGCATAAAAAACCTATAAAATAGTTTTACTTTAACGAATACAAGGCTGCAATTATATTTATTATTATATAAGACTGTATACGTAAGATTGCATACGTCCACCGAGACGATAATAACTCTCACAGCCTACTCAGCAACGGACTGAGCAACACTGTCTAAGGCCCGCTTCCTACTTTCAGAAACGAGTCGTTTTACATACAGATAGTTAATTATTGATACATATTGTATTATAAATATATCAAAGTATCACTGTCCGTAGCTAAAACAACTCGTTTCTGCATCTAGGAACCGGGCCATAGGAACTCATGTCATAGATGCACGTACTGTCATTATAATAGCTGACATGGCGACCGCCTATTCACTAAATAATCTAGTTTCGATGAAAACGCTACAAATAATAATTCTCAAGAAGAAATATTGTTGTCAAAGAAGTTGCCACTAAAAGATATTGTAGGAATAAACACAGAACCTCATATTCCACAAAATAATAGCAACATAAAAACAAGTCAAGGCAAAAATACGAATAACTTTGAAAGTCACAAAGATCTTTAGTTTGTTACACTGCTGGCCTAACAAAGTCTCACACCGCACATTTGCTACACAATCCTTTACGTACACAAAAATATGTTTCCCCTCATTCATCTTTTCTTTTTTTATTCATCCCCACAAAGTATCATTACGCTATCTGTTAACGGAAACGGGTACACGCTTCCCGTCATTAGAACATGCCGTTTGTCGCAACCCTTCCCGGAGGCCGTTAGGGAGGTTTTACACTAGATTTAGTACACAATTGGTCGGCTAGAGGCACAAGTCGTAGACTAAGTAAAATAATTTTGCATAGTAGGGTTTATACACTATGATATTAAACTGGTGTACAGTGACTATAGTTATGTATACAAGGGTAGTTTTACACTAGCTAAAATATGTAGTTGATAAAATAAAAATCATATATAAAAGAAATATCTCTATAGTACCTTAATGGCACGGATGGTGTAGTGAGGTAGTGGCCGAGTGTTGTAGGTTCGAATCCCAGACGGGACAAATATTTGTGAAGTCTGAATGTCTTTTGTGTCCTTTCATTGAGTGTTCGTAAAGTCCTCCGCGACGTAGGATTTATTTATAGTCCGGAGGTTGTATTTTAAAATAACTAGGAAAGCCACGCTCCGGCACGAGTGGGCCGACTTGACTGGAGTGATACCACGGCCTCACAGAAAACCGGTGTGAAATAGCACGCATTGTGTTTCGTCGAGTGAGTGAGGGTACCGGAGACCCAAACCCTCCCTCCCCAGGGGAGGCGCCAAATAAGAGGCCGGCAACGCACTTGCGACTTACTCCTCTGGTGTCCATGGGCGGCGGCAATCGCTTACCATCAGGCGATCCATCTGCTCGTTTGCCTCCAAAACTATAAAAAAACAGACAAACTAAAACAGTACCGGATTAGTCGGTTAGCGTCACAAGTCGTGTAGTAAGTAAAATCATTTTTCATAGTAGTAAAGTTTTACACTAGTTATGTTAATTACATATAACTAGTATAAGTGATTATAAGTTATTATTTAATAGCAGCGATAGCTCAGTGGGAAGACCAACAGACTGCAGTGCAGAGGGTCTCGGGTTCGAACCCACGTCGCGCACCTCTGACTTTCGGAAGTTATATGACTTTTCGAAATTATGTGCGTATTGATTGACAATTATCGCCTGCTCCGTGCCTCGGAGAGCACGTTAAGCCGTCGGTCCCGGCTGCCATGAACATCTATGGCAATCGTTATTGGGAAAGTCAGTACCCTCTAATATCCTGACACTATATTATAAAAATAAAAAACAAAGTATACAAAAAATATAAAAGAAATACAAAAAATTACGTAAATATAAGATAATCTATATTTTTAAGATAGTCTTCTAGTAAATAGAATAGTAAGAAAATTAATTGTCATAATATATGTTAATGTGTATATGTGATCCCTTTATATAAGAACGAAATATTTCGATAAGAAATTGTTTAAGTTAATCAGGATATAAAATTGTAATTATACAAGTAGATGAAGTAAGTAAGGTGTAACAATATAAAGACACCAATAAACTATATATGTTAAGTATGGTACTGTAATAAAAAGTAGCACAAATGTAAAGATTATTATCTGAAATAAATAAGTGTTGCGAAATTATTCATCCACCAAAGGTCTCCGATTATGTTGGGGGAGAAAACGCGGTCCGAACCTAGGTCCCGGCAATAAAAATAAAAAAAAAGTATCCTGACACTGGCCTAGCCTTAGGATATCGTTAGCATTCGGGTTGCGGAGGTCAGGTGGCAGCCGCTCCGTGTAAAAACTGATATCCAATCAAATCCGGTTAGACCAGAAAAGTCGACCCCAAGTGACTTGGGAATAATAAAGGCTAAGAGAGAAGAAGCTCAGTGGGGAGACCAACAGACTGCAATGCAGAGGGTCTCGGGTTCGAACCCACGTCGCGCACCTCTGACTTTCGGAAGTAATATGACTTTTCAAAATTATGTGCGTATTGATTGACAGCTATTGCCTGCTCCTTGCCTCGGAGAGCACGTTAAGCTGTCGGTCCCGGCTGCCATGAACATCTATGGCAGTCGTTATTGGGAAGTCAGTGCCCTATAATATCCTGACACTGGTCTAGCCTTAGGGTATCGTTAGTCTTCGGGTTGCGGAGGTCAGGTGGCAGCCGCTCCGTGTAAGAACTGATATCCAGTCAAATCTGGTTAGACCAGAAAAGCCGACTCCAAGTGACTTGGGAATAATAAAGGCTAAGGAGAAGAGAAGAAGAGATAGCCTTGCTTAGCCAAAGATACACAAGTTCCTGACTAAGCAAAATAATTTTGCATAGTAAAGAGGAATATTAATTAATGGAATATTAACATTAGATATAATTAGTTGGTTGGTTAAAAGGATCGTAAATATACATAATTCGTAAAATTAAAAAATGAAGTCATTATGCATATAATAGTGCATACAGAATTCACCAGATAGAAGAGGTGTAGTTCCAGATTTTGCCAGAGTTAGGATTTCTGCGCCAAATTAAATAGACTTCCTGATATAAGACTTCTTTTCTGTTAGTAAATTTGCAATAGCACCAAGAAAATCTTTCTCAGATGGGTGCGTCTCATAACGTATAAACTCATTTGGTCTAATTTCATTTTATTATCGTTCATAAGATATAATCAACGTGAGATATACCAACTGTTGATATAATTTCTTTACATATAACATTTATTTATTCTAAAACTTAATTAGTATAACGTTGTTTGATATAACGTTTATGTAATCGAAAATCATTTGGTCTAACGTTTAATATGTTGTATATTGTTTATTTAATCGAAAATGATTAGGTCTAACGTTTAATATATATAAAAAAATGTCATTATGGTTAAAACCCCGACTCGGATAGGTTAGGTTAGAAGGCTAAGGCGGGAGCGAAGCGGAGCGGAGCTCCCGCCTTAGCCGACCTATCTTAGCGCAGGTGGTAATCAGTTACTAGTTATGTTTAATATCTACTTTAGACCAAATAAGTTTTATATCTTTTGAGTGGTATGTCAAACGATTTTATATTTAATGTATGTTATGTCAAACGATGTTATATTTAATGTATGTTATGCTTATAAAAATTTGTTATTTTGAAATAATATCAATCGTTTATTATATTAACTAATAGCTATATTACATAAAATTATAGGTTCTGTTGTTATATTATGTTGTTAATATTAGGGATTTTGTTGTTATATCATCTCTTACTTACCCTTCTCAGATAGCGGTTGATAAATAGTGAATTGTATAAGTTCTCACTCTCTGTCAACCTGACGTTATAGGTATTTAAGAAATGACTGATGACAAATTTGCCTAATACCAAGACTTGCAACTTATAATAAAACAAACTGTGTGCCAGAGACAACGCTGAATTACTATTTATTCGCCGTCGTAGTACTAGACTACGACGACGAATACACGCTGCTGTGTATGAAATAAAATTTCATCATTTGGTGCTCCAATTTGTAGCGCAGAAAATCCGACATCAGGTTCCCTCAAAGGTCCACCGTCCATTGTAAACTCTCCTTAACCCGACAAAATATTGGTTTGCCTGTCTTTAGCACATGTCATAATTGCACGTTATTTCATTCTATGGGTTGTAGTTATACGCGAAAGGACGTTTCGGGTCTTATTACAATGTAACGAATAATTGCGTTGCTTTAATGAGGATTCCGTGCTGATTTAAATGGTAGAGCCTTGTGTTTTGTTTAAGAGACTATGAAAGTCTTTTGTGTCATGGAGGGGTATTGAAGCCTTTGCCAGGAACTATGTCAAAACAATGCCATGTATGGCTTGCAAGCCAGCATATCCCTTATGCATTAAAGTACATATGTAGAAGTAGTTAAGTAATCAGTAGCTTCTGCTACTGCGCTGAGGGTTGTACGTTCGGTCCCTATACCGGAAAACAGTTTATGTAATCGTTGTTCTGAAGTTTGGGTGTTGTTTAAATGTTTGTAAAATCACCCGTGATACAGGATTTTCTCAGGTACGAAAGATGTTTTAATAACTAAATAATAAACGGTTAGATGTATTAATGCTCATTCTCTTCACTGGACTAATAAAGATTTACAAATAATTTAACAAGACTACCTACTAATTAATCAAGATTGTATCTTAAAATAAATCAAACTGTGTGCCAGAGACAACAATAAATAGTAGTGTATGCACTAAAATTTCATAATTTGATGCTCCAATTTGTACACGGTAAAAACTGACAAATAACCGACATCATAGGGTCATCCTCAAAGGTCCATTAGTTCGCGTGTAAACTCGCCATTGTAAACTCTCCTTAACCCAACAAAATATGGGTTCGCCTGTCTTTAGCACATGTCATAATTGCACGTTATTTCGTTCTATGGGGTTGTAGGGCTGTAGTTATACGCGAAAGGACGTTTCGGGTCTTATTACAATGTAACGAATAATGGTGTTGCTTTAATGAGGATTCCGTGCTGATTTAAATGGTAGAACCTTATGTTTTGTTTAAAAGATTATAAAGTCTTTTGTATAATGAAAGGATATGGAAGCCTTTACCAGGAACTATGCCAAAATCATTATCATCTACGGCTTGCATGCGTATCCCTTATTTATAAAAGTAGATGTAATAGGCTGAGTGCACGGATGGCCTACTAATTTCAGTGTTGGCCTTGTCATTACCACTGCGTGTACTTCGTGTCCATTGTTTGAATGTTTGTAAAATCACCCGCGATACAGGATTAAAACTGCGCCGAGAGAAATGTGCCAAAACAGGCGGTCACAGTTAAGTGAATAAAATCAACACTTTTTGTTTAATACAAATATTAAATATACATTTACCATAACAATTAATGTGTTTACAATTACTCCGTGTGAAAAACTTAAAAATTACGTAATTTTGCAAAAAAATGCAAAGACGTAAGCTCGTGTTATGTGATTTTTAGATTATAACAGTAGTAATCTATCCTATTTTACAGCTCAAACGAAACATAAATAGTTAAATTAAATATTTAAGTTATTGGTTGACAATAAAAATATATATTTATCAAAAAAGCACTTCAAATCCTCTATACAAATTTACTATGGCGGCCGCGCGCCGATTTGAATAAGCGCCGCACGAGCTCTGTTATCATTATCATTACATTATCTGTCTTACGCTCGGCGCAGTCTTAACTACTAGCACGGAAGCTATTAAAAAAAATTCACTCTATCTGTAATATTATTTCAATATTAGATAGATTTCAATTTAGTGGTAGCAAATATAAAAAAATATTTACATCTTTTTTTCGGGAAGCCTTAAGTTTAATGCTTTCAGCATTCTGTCCAATCAATTTTAGATGATAAAAAGTTGAAACAGTAAAGCAAAAATAATATTAGCCGTATAGTTATATAAACTGTCATGATAGCTCAGTGGGGAGACCAACATACTGTAACGCAGAGGGTCTCGGGTTCGAACCCACGTCGCGCACCTCTGACTTTCGGAAGTTATATGACTATTCGAAATTATGTGCGAATTGATTGACAATTATCGCCTGCTCCGTGCCTCGGAGAGCATGTTAAGCCGTCGGTCCCGGCTGCTATGAACATCAGCTATGGCAGTCATTATTGGGAAAGTCAGTACCCTCTAATATCCTGACACTGGTCTAGCCTTAGGGTATCGTTAGCCTTCGGGTTGCGGAGGTCAGGTGGCAGCCGCTCCGTGTAAAAACTGATTTCCAGTCAAATCCGGTTAGATTAGAAAAGCCTACCCCATGTGCCTTGGGAATAATAAAGGCTAGGGAGAAGAATTATATAAACTGTCACTACTAGGCACAGGTTCTTTCTTATTATAAGAAGGATTAGGCCCAGTCTATCATGCTAGCCCAGTGCCCAGCCCAAATTTACGTAATTTTGTAGGCGAAAATATCAATTATTTTAAGTTTTTTACACGGAGTAATTGTAAACACATTCATTGTTATGGTAAATGTATATATTATATTTGTATTACCACAAAAAGTGTTGATTATATTCACTTATCTGTGACCGCCTGTTTTGGCACATTTCGCTCGGCGCAGTCTTAAGGTGCGATCCCGAGATCTTTGCATGGTAGTCCAACGGTCTCAAATTAAGCCATCGCTGCTTATACAGTAAAGTAGCTATACATAAAATAATTACAATAAAGATTAAAATATTTATTGTGTATCACAAAGCATGTTGTTACTGAGAATTGCTTTATAGAAAATCCAATCTCTGGAAGACACGGTGGTTTTACGCATATCTGCTACTAGTCTGACATAGCGGTATTTATAGCAGCTACTATATATAGCTCAGCAGTTATAATATATTCGATGCGTTAATCCCGACTATGCTTTATTACTAAGTGTACGTGCCGTAATTTATTCATAGCGTCGGTCTGAACTCTGCATACCGTTAAAACTAATTATTAACTTTAATTTTCTTCTTTGTTTGTTTTGTTTTGTACGCGTTAATTTAAGTTTGATGTTGTCAAGATAGTCACGTTGGCTTGGGTGCTCTATTTTGATATAATTTACTTTGACGTAAGCGAAAAATAACTGTGTTATTTCTGTTTGTTATTCTTTTTAATAGTTTTTAACAAACAAAGGCACAAGCATACGGGCCGCTTTATGGTCTCTTCTTCTCCCTAGCCTTTATTATTCCCAAGTCACTTGGGGTCGGCTTTTCTGTTCTAACCGGCTTTGAATGGATATCAGTTTTTACACGGGGCGGCTGCTACCTGACCTCCGCAGCCCGAAGACTAACGATACCTAAGGCTAGACCAGTGTCAGGATATTATAGGGCACTGACTTCCCAATAACGACTGCCATAGATGTTCATGGCACCCGGGACCGTCGGCTTAACGTGCTCTCCGACGCACGGAGCAGGAGGTAATTGTAAATCAATACGCACATAATTTCGAAAAGTCATATAACTTCCGAAAGTCAGAGGTACGCGACGTGGGTTCGAACCCGAGACCCTCTGCATTGCAGTCTGTTGGTCTCCCCACTGAGCTATCGCTGCTATTGCAATAACAGGGTGAGGAACAGATTTAAAGATAGGATGAAAATAAAGTAATAGCAGAAAATGGCGTGTAAGCCTCGAGATCAAGTTTCACTTTTATACTTTCACCTTGCATGATTTATATATCGGGACCGAGTATTAACGCGATCATGATCTTATATTTTTTTGAAGGCTTGACGTCTCGGTCAGGTGGCACAGGTCACTAGTTGATAAACTGCTTGTGCCTACGGCTAGTGTGAAGCCTTACAAAAAGGTATGTTAATACTGAGCATGAGTGCGTTAATTCACTTTTTATTGCTATCAGTCAAAATGACTACACTGCGTCTGATGGTATACCATCATGTGATCTACGAGCATAGCCACACCACGTGTGGTATAGAGCTCTGCTCGTGGTTGTCTTCATTATAGCTGAAGTAGTGCCGAGTTCTCTTATTTGATGGCCTAAGTAGGTGCTTTTTATCGCTTTGCTTGGAAGAACCAGGATGGGAGAAAGAAGGAAACACGTGTCTCGGTAGTATTTTGTTCTTGTGGTGTAGGAGGCAAACGAGCAGACAGATCGCCTGATGATAAACGATCACCGCCGCCCATGGACACCCGCAATACCAGAAGAGTCACAAGTGCATTGCCGGCCTTTTAAATTTGCCCTCCCCGGTTATTTCACGACGGTTTTCTGTGAGGCCGTGGTGTCAATCCGGTCGAAATTTCAAGTCTTAGTCAAAGATATGAGGAGCCACACTTTTTTATACGCGTTTAGCTTTACTGTCTAAGGATGACACCGAAACGCAGACCTTGTTGTTCTGTATAGGAAGTAATATATTATAGGACGTTTTCCGTTATATAACTCTAGAGCTGTTATTACTATACCAGTAGTGTACTATTCTTATGCCGGTTTACTGTAGTGCTTTTTCAGTCGAGCCAGCTCATTAGTACTGTGACCAAATAATTGGCAAAAGCAATTACCCTCGAAATAGTTATCCAAGAATTAATTTCTTAAGCACGGCACTTAGTGAGCAGATGCCAATTATCCGGTCACAATTTTGACAGAAAATTATGTTTTTTATATATAACGACTTTAGTATCAACCTTCGAAAACGAAGGGCTTAATACAACTGACTAACCAGGAATACATACAAGCGATTCCATGTATGAACATAGACATCGATTCTAACAAAATTTGCCTCAAGCGGTGGCTAAAATTCGTACCGACATTTCCCCCTGAAAATCAATTAGAGGAGTCAATCAAATTTCACTCAACTGTAGCCTGAGGACGGATTTTTTCGTGCTTTCAGTTTAGATACTTCTATTTTACTATGTTTAGTGGAGTGTATGTGTTTTTATTTCCCTCTTGATATTAAAAAGTCAGCTTTGGTAATAGAACTAGTGTGAATGGAACAGTCGCATGAGGCAGACCTAAGCGAACGTTTCTTGATCAGATCGGAGACGTTCTGGATAAGGCCAGGTTAAGAGCACCTTAAACCGGCGAGCGTGTATGAGGAATGTGAAAAAATTGAAGGAAGCCAGAGAAGTATCAGGATCGTAGCAAATAGAAATCCGTAGTCTCTACCTAAACCTCTGGAAAACAGGCGTGAATCTATATATGTATGTAATAGAAACTGTTCAAAATAGCATTTCAATCTAGATTAGTGTCATAAATATGATTAAAGGTATTCTTCTAAATTCAAATAAACGTCAAATGTGCATCACAACGTTTATAAGAATAGATTGAAACTTTATTTTGAACATATTTATTACGAGTTATTTTCGGCAACAGAGAAGGCCCGAATACTGGTTTATATGACCATACTTTGCTGGTTAAGATTCCTTTATTAATATTAGGAAGAATAAGATCTTGAATCTTCACAACAATCATCAAGATTTTGTCCTTGAAGATGCTGGACAAGTAATCTGGAATGCCTACTAGCACGGTCCTCGCTCTTTCAAACAATTGTAATAATAATAATAATAAATTATATTTCCCATTACAAATGTTTGGACAGTATGTCATGGCTTATCTTATCCTATGTGGGGGCCAGTCAGTGCAAACCGGCGACACCTCGACCCAGTGGCATCTTTTGTGTCGATATTCTCCCAATAACGACTGCCATAGATGTTGATGGCAACCGAGACCGACGGCTTAACGTGCTCTATGAGGCACGGAACAGGCGATAATTGTCAATCAATACGCACATAATATCGAAAAGTCATATAACTTCCGAAAGTCAGAGGTGCGCGACATGGGTTTGAACCCGAGACCCTCTGCATTGCAGTCTGTTGGTCTCCCCACGGAGCTATCGCTGCTCTTCATATTGTGGCTTAATCCAATATAAATAGAACAAAACATCTGTGAGAGACTAGTACCCGAAATAGGTATGAGAATACCTGTGTTACGGGTCACCAGGCCCCCAAGATTTGATGGTAGACATATTATTAGATCAAGTATAAACCTAATGTACGATGAGGAATAATACTAACAATGCCTTTAATTCTATTGGAGTGTACATTGGATATTGGATATATATTTAAGGTGTGTGTGCGTGTGTGAACTTACATGTACATGGCTAACCGATATCAGTTTCATTATCATACATATTAACACATCGACATACATCTCACGTATAATATATCTCTGAAGGAGTAATTAGAGGTGTACCACACCCATTTCGCCAGGTACAGTTTTAGATCCCATGTAGACTCAAGCTACCTAACCCAGTGCCCGATACCGCGATGCTATGTTTTAATTTTAGAATTTTTAACTAGAAATCCCAATAACGCTCTGCCCGGGAATTCTCCTGGGAATGTAGCTAAAAAATATGTACTTAAAGAAATGAGAAATTTTACAGTATACTGGCAATGTGACTAGCTCGTGACGACGCAATAGACTCATCATAAAGCTTTTAATTTTTTTGCTTTAGTATTAGGGATTATATACTATGTTCAGGTAAAGTTAAAGGTTGCACATGGTAGGAGCTATCCTCACGATCTACTGAGAACAGCTCTAAATTTTATGACAGTAAAAAATAACTTTACTATGCCACTCAAGCACAATAGCCGTATCGGCTATCGTATAAATATTAATAATATCAGCCCTGTATATAAACTGTCCCACTGCTGGGCACGGGCCACTTCTCAGTGTGGGGAGTGTTAGGCTATTGTCCACCACGTTGGCACAGGCTCCACAAATCTTCAAGAACTTATGCAGAACTCTCAGATATTTCGTAAGGAAAACATCATGAGGTTTCCTCACATGTTTTCCTTCACCGTTAAAGCAAGCGATAATGAACTACGTGTGACTATATTAAGTATTTCTTTATCCACGCCAAAAAACCTAACCACGACTTTAAAAGTAACAATAAATGTACAGAAATAATTCGCCGTCAAACGAGACGACGAAACCTTTAATATCTTCGGAATGGGAAGGATATAAATCCTCATTATTCCTTCTCTAAAAGAAACCGACTTTTTTGCCTGGCCTTCCATCGGAACACATAAATGCAACAAAAATGAATCAACACAGACTTCAGTAAAGCAGTAATGATGACTGTGATTTCGGCAGTACCTTTCTTTAAATCAAACAATACAACCTTATTTCAAAGAGCATAAAGTCTATTTTTGTATAACTTTACTAACACCGTAATTTTGCATTTAAATATTTGGACGAACAAATTTGAGCTTCAAGGTGTAGCTATTAAGGTATAAATTCAGTTGTATCGTGGTAGTTGATGGGGTTACTGAGGCCATATTTTGAAGGATAACAAAATGATGGCAACATTAACGATGGACGTTTATTATGGTACGTATTTCGGGTAAAAGAGCTTGTTAACTCCCAACTATTAGGGTAAATATCTTAGTCAAGTGCAGATAGAGAATATTCTGGGTAATTTTGGATAATATTTGTCTCACTATGTTTTTATATAAGGAAACTGGGGTGATAATCTATAATTTTGTTCACACATCACTTTCTGTTAATGTTATATCGTCATAGTTTCACGCCAATATTCTCGTGAAAATAGACAAAGATACTACTCATTAATTACAAGTATGTAATATAATCATAAAGCAGCGACGACAAGATAGCCTAGTAGGAAACCGTTGGACTGCTACGCAGTGGTCTCGAGTTCGAACCCAAGACACGCATCTCTGAATTTTTGAAGTTATGCGCAATAAATAGTTAATTATCGCTTGGTTTAACGGTGAAGGAAAACATCGTGAGGAAATCTGCATCTCTCAGAGTTTTTTGTAATGTCCTCGAAGATATGTGAAGTCTGCAACCCGCACTAGGTCAGCGTGGTGGATTATGGCCTAACCCTTCTAAAACTGAGAAGAGACCCGTGCCCAACAGTGGGACAGTTTAATACAGGGCTGATATTATAATTATTATATAATTCTAGCGGTCGCGATGTGGTTGAAATTCGACCACAATTAATTTAAATTTTAAGTTTGATCGTTATTATATATACCGTGAAATTGCAATAGGTACTTAAGGTATGTAACCATAGTTACGAAGAATTGTACGACATCAACCGAATCACGCCGAAATACTACGAACGCGATTGGACTGCGTGTGTGACAGCATGAAGTTCGGACTATTCCCGGCGATAATAATAGTCTTACCTACTATTTCGTGAGATCTAAAGCAATAGTTGCCAAAATCATAGTAATATTTCTCTATCTAGTCCTTCTGGATATATAGCTATGAGCCTATCTATATATGTAACATACGTTAGATATTTTTAAGTATTAGCATAAAGGCAGTCGGTACAATAGAGTTGTGGTGACTCCGCACAGACAAAGAAGTTCCGCCTACATCTATGTATGTATCTTATGTGGGGGCCAGTCAGTGCAGACCGGCGACACTTCGACCCAGTGGGATCTTTTGTGTCGACACTCTCCCAATAACGACTGCCATAGATGTTCATGGCAGCCGGGACCGACGGCTTAACGTGCTCTCCAAGGCACGGAGCAGGCGATAATTGTCAATCAATACGCACATAATTTCGAAAAGTCATATAACTTTCCGAAAGTCAGCGGTGCGCGACGTGGGTTCGAACTCGTGACCCTCTGCATTGCAGTCTGTTGGTCTCCCCACGGAGTTAACGCTGCTTTCCGCCTACATCTAACAGATGTCGCTATATACCATAAGCGCTCAAATGACGTCATACTATTTTGAATCGCACAAGTAACATTTACAAAGCGACTAAGTATATATACAAACTCCCGACATCAAACGTCGGGCCGCGGCCTGCCAGGCACGATTAACCAGCCTGGTTGGAGGATCCTCCCTTTGTGTTGGAGGGCCATAACACCCTGTTCCTCCAAAGAGTCACTATTAAGTAACATCCATGTTTCATCAGCTATGCATTAGACTGCCAGTCTAATACATAGCTTTATTATGTAATGAGCTGACGAAATTTGTACGTTATATACCTAGGCCTTCGGGGTATATACAAGAGAAAGCACTTGTCTTTATTTCTTTTTAAGACATCTCCCGCACTACGAACGAACACAAAAAACACCCAGATTCGGAACAACCATTTGTGGATCACACAATTTTTGTCCCGTTCGGGATTCGAACCCACAACACTTTGAGCAGTGGCAGTGGGAAGGTGACCACTTCAACCACTACGTCATCTGTGCAGTCAATCAAGTTTATGCTTCAGCAGCCGCATTCATTTCTGTTGTACCACCGATACAATGATATAGAATCTATAGTTGAAAAGCATCTAAATCTGCATCGATTTCTAATTTTGAATCTTTGTTTCAAAAAATCTTTTAAATACAGGATGTCCGATGAATGGATAACCTTGAAATGTCTTATAGTAGAACTGATGGCCGTCCAAACAAAAAATATCCGGAATTACCGAACAACCTGTATATAGTCATATATAAAAAGTTTCATGGGTAAACACAGTAACAATTTCAACAGCATTATAATTTGCTAACAATATTGACGCCTAATTTCGTAGCCTATTTGGATGACATTACATTCATAACAAAGACTGTAATTATCCAGTAATTGTATTTCAATCACACACACACTGCGCTGTTCTGGCCAGAATATTGTGTAATTAGTGTATTTTATTGTTAACATTTTTCAATCAATTGTTCTGCATTTGTGTTGTGTATTTTGGGCACAAAAATTCGAGATGCGAAAAGGGGTTGCAGATTTGGAAGTTTTATAAGATAGAAATTAAACTACTTAATACGTAAACTTTAATATAAATAGTTTTAATAATTTAATTAGCTTAAAAATTAGTAAAGTTTAATAGAAGTAGTTTCTAAATTATGTAATAAAGTGTCAAATAAAAAACGCGATAAAATCCGTATATAATAGTTTAATTTCATTGAATAACATTCGCGTAAACAGAAGAGAATATTTATATAAGAGAGGTTATTGTGAGTGCATGGGTGTTACATTAGCAGGTAGATATAACAAATATGTGCGTGCTGTGCTTGAGGTCTCGATATCCAGGTCGGAAAAAGTGTTAAGTATGAGTTGTTGTTTAGTGTCTCCGTCGCAGCAGAGTCTGGAATAGTGCCCAGTAAACGGCAATACACTACCATACTACGTAGAAAATATTTGTGTAATTCACATCTACCCCCTCTTTTACGGACATAGGCCAGACTGAAAACAGCTGAAGGAAGTACTGCGCAATACCGGTACTATATTTTTGGACGCAGCTAAGGTGGTACTAGTAACCGAACAACTTTTCACGTCAGTCACTTACGCACAATGGTCCAATTGTGGAGTTAAGTGCGGATAACACACGTCCAACTAACTACTAGTGGTTGGTCGCCTGGCCACTGCCGCCACACTGCGTGTTGTGGGTTCGATCCGAACGAGATAAAAAATTGTCTAATCCACAAATTGTTGTTCCGAGTCTAGGTGTATTTGAATGTTTGTAAAGTCCCCCGCGTCACAGGAATTATTCCTAGTGCGAGCGTTGTCTTTTATTAAACTAAATATAGCTGTGTAATAAAACTGTTAAATAAACAACGCAATAAAATACATATATAGTAGTTTAATTTCAATGAATAACATTCGTAGAAACGTAAGACAATATTCGGCGACAGTCTCGCTCTACTACGTGGGCAATCTGTGTGAACATCTACCTACCCTTTTACGGATATATCCGTTAGCGATAGGCAGTGAACCCAATGATGTATTAATAATATCAGTCCTGTATTAGACTGTCCCACTGCTGGGCACGGGCCTCTTCTCAGTGTGAGAAGGATTACACCATAGTCTACCACGCTGGCCCATTGCGGGTTGGCAGACTTCACATGTCTTCGAGAACATTATAGAAAACTTCCAGACATGCAGATTGCCTCACAATGTTTTCCTTCACCGTTAAAGCAAGCGATAATGAACAATTTAATACGCGCATCATTTCAAAAAGTCAGAGATGCGCGCCTTGGGATAGAACTCAAGACTTCTGCGTGACAGTCCTACGGTTTCCCGCTAGGCTATGCACATGTAGCATATAATCATAATAAAAAACTAATTCGCCACGCCCATTCCGCGGGTCAAGGGCCGTTAAACAATATGTATGGACAAGAGAATATCCTTCAATAATTATAGTCATCTGTCACAGATGCCAAACACAGCTCAGCGTTAATTGGATCACGTAATGGATATTTGAACATAACAATAATATTAACCTACATGACTGTGTGGTAACAATTGTAACAGTTTTGTTTATAGCAAATCATTACTGTTTACGTTATAATAATATTTGATTGGACAGCAGTGTTGTTGCGATAGTGAGAGTCTATCGATAGTATCGTGATACTATAGTGGTCTTGAAAATCAGTTATACTATCGATAGTCCTTTCAAAACTATCGAACCTTGACGATACTTTCGATAGTATCTATAGTATCGATTGATAAAAATAAGTAATACTATTTATAAAGATCAATAGTATCGATACTATCGATAGTATCAGTACAAACATTATCGATAGTATCGATGCTATCAATAAATTGCATTTCGATATTATTGATACTATCGGTAATATCGATAGTATCGCCCTATCGATAGTCGAACAATTTACGATACTATTGCTTGCTCATATTATTGCTCGTTTTATTCCCAGCCGACAGTATCAAAAATACTTCGATAGTTACTAAAACAAAACTATCGATACTATCGATACACGTCAATAGATCATAGATAGTATCGATAGTATTAACTACTTTGACGCGATACTATCGATAGTATTGATACTATCTATAGTATCGTTTCTCAATAGTATGACCTAATTTTCACAATCGATACTATAAATAGTATCGATAGTATTGCAGCAGTTCGATGTTTTCGATAAGACTATTTGCGCTATCGATTGTTTTTCAAGGTCTACTATCGATAGTGAAACTATCGCTATTGCAACAACGCTATTGGACAGGTGGCGTAGCTGTTTAAGTCGTCGCCTCGCAACTGCGTCGAGTGTTGTCGGATTATTAAATCGTTATATTTTCAAATTGTTGTGTTTTAGCCCGCGTCTTCACTTACATAAATGTAGGTTAGATTTGGGTAGTAACAGAACTTTCTTTTCTAGATGAAAGGTACTCTTTGTCCTTTTCTATTCCCCTGACAACGTACATGCGAATTTTCATGGTGATCGATCGAGTAGTTAAGGCATGAAAGCGTAACAAACAAACTGACATTCGCATTTATGTTAGTTAAGTTAGAATATCAGCTCTCTATATAAGCTGTTCTGCTGCTTGACACGCATCTTTCCTCACTGATTACTGTGAAAACGGCCATAGACCGCGCTGGTCCAGTGTGGGTTGGGAGACTTCACATATCTGCGACACTTGACAGCACGAATGGCTTACTAATTTAAGTGATAACTTTGCCACTGCTTCTTCGATTCCCACAACGGACAAAAATTGTGTGATTCATCGGACGTGGAAATCATACTTGATCATCATGAAATTTCGCATAAACGTTAAAGGTATAGAAACGGACAAAGGATACATTTTATTCAGGTAAAGAACTGTTCCCGAGGGATAAAATTTATTGACAAAGTTCACATTAACGCGAGCGAAGCCGCGGTTGAGTAGTAAAGGTTACACGCCTTTACTACTCAACCGCGGCTTCCTGACAAATAAACAATCAAACTTACATTAGAAAGAAAGAAAGAAAAAAAAGAACATTTATTTATTTGACACATACCACAAACACATAATACATACATACATACATACATAGATTCACGCCTGTTTCCCAGAGGAGTAGGCAGAGACTACGGATTTCCATTTGCTACGATCCTGATACACTTCTCTGGCTTCATTCACTTTCATCACATTCTTCATACACGCCCGTCGGTTCAAGGTGCTCTTAACCTGGCCTTTGTCCAGAACGCCTCCGATCTGATCAAGAAACGTTCGCCTAGGTCTTCCTCTAGCGACTGTTCCATTTACAACAACACAACATAATACAACATAACACACATAATAACAAGTATAAAATAAAATAAATAGATACAAAAATAAACGTAACGAAACAAAACCATAACAAAAAAGTGCAATATACATATAAAGTAAGTGTTAACAGTAGTGTCATATAGGGCCCAGTTCAGCATGTGTCAGACGAAAGCCTGACGCTGGTTCTCAACTGGGTCCTTTAGTGACTCACGGATGTAAACCATAATTAAATAATTTAATAAAATTATTAAATAAAAATTAAAAAATTTAAAATATATTCAAGGTTACATTAGCATTTATAATATTAGTTAGCAAGTAAGAATGTTAGCATTAATACCCGTTTTGTCATATCCATCGGCATGGCAGTCAGGCATTCTAAACGACATTAAAAGAACCATTTAATTTTACTAATCGTTAGTACTAATTAAATTAATTGACAATTATCGCCTGCTCCGTGCCTCGGAGAGCACGTTAAGCCGTCGGTCCCGGCTGCCATGAACATCTATGGCAGTCGTTATTGGGAAAGTCAGTACCCTCTAATATTCTGACACTGGTCTAGCCTTAGGGTATCGTTAGCCTTCGGGTTGCGGAGGTCAGGTGGCAGCCGCTCCGTGTAAAAACTGATATCCAGTCAGATCCAGTTAGACCAGAAAAGCCGACCCCAAGTGACTTGGGAATAAAAAAGGCTAAGAGAGAAGAGAGAAGAAGTTAGTACTAATTTTATTAAATCCTGAAAAACATTATAGTAATATCGGTTTTGTATTAAACTTTCCTACTGTTGGGCACGGGCATCTTCTCAGTGTGAGAAGGTTTAGGCGGTAGTCCACCACTCTGGCCCAGTGCGGGTTGACAGACTACATATCTTCGAGAACATTATAGAGAACTCTCAGACATGCAGGTTTCCTAACGATATTTTCCTTCACTGTTAAAGCGGGCGATAATTAACTATTTAACACTGCGCCGAGCTTAAGACAGATAATGACAAAGCTTGTACGGCGCATATTCAAATCGGCGCGCGGCCGCCATAGTAAAATTGTATGGAGGATTTAAAGTGCTTTTTTGATAAATATGTATCTTTATTGTCAACCAATAACTTGAATATTTGGGACGAACAATTTTACAAAATTATAATATAACTATTTATGTTTCGTTTAAGCTGTAAAATAGGATAGATTTCTACTGTTATAATCTAAAAATCAAAATTTACGTAATTTTGCAGGTGAAAATATTTATTATTTTAAGTTTTTTTTTTACGGAGTAATTGTAAACACATTCATTGTTATGGTAAATGTATATTTTATATTTGTATTAAAGAAAAACTGTTGATTTTATTCACTTAACTGTGAGCGCCTGTTTTGGCACATTTCGCTCGGCGCAGTCTTAATACGCACATAACTTTGAAAAGGCAGAGATGCACGCCTTGGGATCGAACTCTAGACCTCTGCGAGGCAGTCAAACATACTCCACTAGGTTATCGCTGTTGTTTAGCGATCAGGTATTCTTAAAGACGAAAACCAGAGACCAGTCTCCCCGTGACCATGGCTGCTGAAAAGCAACCGAAACGTCGGGGAAAGTGTAAACTTAAATATAAATAGTTTCAATAGTTTTAATAATTTAACTAGCTTAAAATTAGTAAAGTTTAATAGTATCTAGTAGTAGTGTGTCAGTTTCAAATTTTTTTAATAAAGTGTAATATAAATAACGCGTAAAATCCGTATATAGTAGTTTAATTTCAACAAACGAAATCCTAAAAAACATACTAATCAATTATTTTCATCTCTTATCCATCGCGAAATTGAACGATTCGATAATTAGTTTCCGTCTGCCATATAACTTGTTTTTTTCCGATAAGCGAGCAAATAAACAAACGAATAAAATTTGCTTTTTATGATATTAACTTCCTATCCGGATGTTTTTCTTTTTAATCATAAATGGAAGGAAATGCTAAGGAATAAGTAACTGGGATTTCTTTTAGAACCAGTGGGTATTGGAGATGGAAATTAGAAAAGTTTTATTGTATTAGTTATTCAGTATTTGTGTCGGCATGCGTGGTATTTTGCTATGATTTTAATATACACACATATTTAATACATGCCTACGTTTACGTGAATATTACACATTGAAATTAAATTTATTTATTCGGATGAATAATTTGAAATTCTTACACTTTAACAAAATGAAAAGACTACCACGATCTTAGTCTTCCCTTGACTATGGCTATTGAAAAGCAACCGAACCGTTTCAGAATTGTAAATATAATATATAGTTTAAGATAGAAAATGTTGTGTTTTTAGAATAAATGGTAATAAAATCCGTATATAGTAGTATAGTTTTAATACACATACATAATTGTATATACAGTCATCTATATCCCCAAATGGGTAGTCAGATGAATGCCCACATTTCGTCAAGATCAGTTTCGCTTCAACTTCGTAGAGATATTGCGTCCCTTAGCGTATTCTATCGCCTCTATCATGGCGAATGCTCCGAAAAGTTATTTGACCTCATCCCACCCTCCCCCTTCCTTTTGAGAACCACACGTAACCACACATGGACGGTTAGCACAGTCCCGTCTCGCACCAAAAGGTTCAGCAATTCCTTCTTATGCCTTACCATACAACTTTGGAATGGTTTTCCGGCACATGTGTTCCCTCCCTTCTATGACATTGGGTCCTTCAAACGTAGTGTGAAGAAGCATCTGGTCAGACCGGCTTGACACTGACGACGGCTAAAAGACATCTATCTTCTCCTCGTCGTCACTGTCTCTGGACTTTAATTGGGCTTTCCATCAGGTTCGTCACAATCACTTTGACGTGTCACTAAAAAGAAACCTTTGCTTGTTCAAGATCCCACATAACAGGAGACAAGCCGTTTCTTTCTTAGAAGAATAAGGATTGTCGCTGCTACTAAGATTATTTTAGTCTATTGGCTTAAACATATCGAGACAAAATTATAAATGCGTTTACGCCGGCTTTTGGATAGTTGGCTGGTTAATGAGGTAATAAAATAACCCTGATACTTCTTTGCCGAATTGGAAATTTAACTCAGTCTATGTTAAGCTGTCACATTTACTACCGAAGCAGGTGGCGCCACCAAAATGATACTGTTCTAATACATATTAGAACAGTATAATTTCGCTGGCGCAACCTTCTAGTCTAGTCTATTTTTGAACAAGTTACATAACTTGTTCAAAAATAGACCTCTGATTAAAATAGAACAAAGGCGTAGACGAATGCCCGTTTAAGCCTGGAATAAATTGACCGAGAAAGTGTTCTAACTTATAAAAGACTTGTTCACGGCTTCAGCTACGTATGCACCGAGATGAAAGTACACTTTGTGTTATATAAAACCTTAAAAACACTGCACAATATTTGTATTTTTATAATACATACCTTTAGATAGTAGCAATTGCTTAGAAGGATCGTGTTACAACTACTCTTTAAATGAATTGATGGATGATTAATGATAATAATATCAGCCTTGTATTAAACTGTCCCACTGCTGGGCACGGGCCTCTTCTCAGTGTGAGAAGGGTTAGGCCATAGCCCACCACGCTGGCCCAATGCGGGTTAGCAGACTTCACATATCTTCTTCAATTTAAACAGAGGCACAACTACATATTATCTATATACCTAGAAACATATATATGTATACTCTCGTTTCCCGGAATCGTAGGCAAAATCTACAAGATTGGTTTTGCTACAAGCACCTCTGATACTTCTTTCACTCTCACTACATCCTTTATGCACGTTCGCTGGCTTATTTTCACCACACATTTATTTGGTCTGGCAATGTTCAAATATTTTCCTTTGCGACTTATTCCATTTGCTTAAAATACTTTCTTGATCCATATGCTCCATTCTTTACATTTTGCAATCCCGTACATGTACATCTTTATATATATTTATTATATCGTTATTGTAATTATATCAGATTTAATTATTATAATCTAACCAACTGCTTAATACAGGGCGAGCCAAAGTGAGTAATAATAATAATATTTCACGCGTAATTTTTTTTTCGCATTTATAATATTAGTAGGAATTACTGCAGAAATAAGCGACACCCGAACTTGTAGCAGTATGACTGGCAGTACTGCAGTACCAGCGTCATTCGGTTGTTACCTCTCTTGAACGTGAACGAGAAGTACTTATACATTGCTTATGTATGGCGTTGTCCTTGTATCGCTCTATGAGCTCAGTCATGCTCGAAGTAGTACTAGGTAACGAAATCAGTTCAATTGTATGTAGCGTCAAAGGTGTGCAACAGCAGTCGACAAAGGAGAATTAGTTACTGAGAATAAGTTGACAAAAATGCATTGACACCGATTCGTGTACCAGACCCGAAACCTCATGCACAGCAACCACATTTACTTGCGCTGCTTCATCGAACCAGCCAATCTTTCTATGCTTACAGAGTTTAAAATGGGTAGATGCTATACCCATCTGATTCTACCGGCGGCAGTTTCAGGTTCTATACTATTTGCCTAACCTAGAATCCCATAGTAGCAATAGCTCAGTGGGGAGACCAACAGACTGCAATGCAGAGGGTCTTGGGTTCGAACCCACGTCGCGCACCTCTGACTTTCGGAAGTTATATGACTTTTCGAAATTATGTGCGTATTGATTGACAATTATCGCCAGCTCCGTGCCTCGGAGAGCACGTTAAGCCATCGGTCCCGGCTGCCATATACATCTATGTAATGGTAGCTGTTATTGGGAGAGCGTCGACACAAAAGATCCCACTGGGTCGAAGTGTCGCCAGTCTGCACTGACTGGCCCCTTTTTTATTTTATTTTTTTACGTGGGGAAATGCATGACGCTTACCCCTCCGCGGGGGCGGGCGGAGGGGTTATGTCGGACTCGCCCGGGTAAAATAAAGATGTTAAGAAGAAAATGTACCTCCCGGAATACCGACTAAACCTACCACGGTGTTCCTCGACAAAACCACTATCGACGGGGCCGCGCGAATCACTTTCGCATGCGGTCGCGACCCCGCCGAGGTTTCGGCCCACCGTATGAAACGGCAGGCCACTACACGAAAGACCTACCCTATAGGCACTTCTAAAACTCCCTACTGTCCCCCCTAGAGGGGAGACGGACCTACCTCGGACCTGGTGCTGAACGGATGGCGGGCAGGCCCACAAAGCCCGCCACCCCCAGGTCAAACCTCAGGGTGGCTGGAGGTCGTCTCGCACCCTCTGGCGCCCGGCTCTGCGGTTGGGGAGAGGATTTAAACGCTCCCTCTCCCGCTCCGCCGCCTCCTTGATGGAAATGACTTCCTCACAGAAGGAGGGGACGGCGTTCCACGACCTCTCACTCCGGACCATAGACTAAACTACGGCCGGGAGCGAGAGGGCAATCAATCCGACTGCCGCGATCAACTCACGGCGCTGCGATGCGCAGGCGGGGCAAACCGCCAAAGTGTGCAGCGCCGTGTCCTCAACAACGTCGCGGCAGTCGCCGCAGTGGTGACAACCGGGCGTCTCTTGCCGGCGTATACGACACAGGAACTGGCCAAAACAACCGTGGCCAGTCATTACCTGTGTCAGCCGGAAGGTGAGGGCGCCATGCCGCCTCTCCAGCCACTCCTCAAACACGGGACTTACCGCCACGATCGTGGCGTGCCCGGCACTGACTGGCCCCCACATAAGATAAGATAACCTAGAATCCCAGAACTAATGCACGGCAGTTACAATCACGCAACCAATGAAGCCGCCATTTTTTTACTTGTTTAATTTCGACTTCTATCTCTGTATGACTACTGCTATAAAAATTCAATTACTTAGAACATGATATCATCATAGTGCACCTAGTATAACTTGTACTTGAATCTTGCACGACGGAAGTGCTTGTAGTTGCTCTGGTTTAGACATGTTTATAGCTAACTGCTTCCTACGAAGGTGTTACCAGTTTCGTTTCAGTGGAATTAGAAATTGAATGTTTAAAAGCACAACAGCGCTGTAAAGAAAATGAGAGTGTTTGTTATATGAAGTTTTCTCAAATATACTATTTTATTTATCTTGTTGAAACCAGACGAGTACTGTTTTGTAGAGCTACATAGTTTTGAAATTGTTACGGATAATAAAGATACCTGCTTTGACCGTTCAAGTCGGCTTTAATTTACTATTTACATTGCATATAACTATAAGAAAATTCAAAGATATATATTATGTAATGTTTGTCTGCACGGTTGACGTAGTGGTGTGGGTTCGTTCCTCAAACGGGATAAAAAATTGTGTGATCCACAGATAGTTGTTCCAAGTCTGGGTGTTCTTTATGTTCGATATTTGAATGTTTATAAAGTCGCTCGGGATACAGGAATTATTCGCATTGCGGGATTTGTCTTTTTTAAGAATAATACAAGATAATGTAAAGGTATAAAATTAAGACATTTGATTTGATACGGTATATTTTTTGTGAAAAATATCTTTTAATTTATAAATTCAAGAAGAATCACTATTATATTGTTTTTCATCAAATAAATGTAACTTAGTTTTAAATAAATGCACTACAGACTCTGACCAGATCAGAGGCACTTAGAAAGGACATGTTTAGACAACGTACATGAATGAAGATTTGAATGATAGAAAATAAAACAAGAGAAATAATATATAAGGCTTTTAGCAACTAGAAATTCAACCTCTACCAATCCCTCCAGGCTATAAGCGTAAGTCTATGTACATAGAAATAAAAACATCACTCCGTACAAGCAATATAGGACATATAAAACTCGTACATCGCATATACAGGGTGATAATTTTCTTTTCAGTGTTGCAGCTGCAGAATAAAAAAACATTACCGTCTGCAATTTTCACAGTTAGCAATTTCCTCTGATCAGCCAGTAATAGTAAAGCTTGAAGATAACTGTAAAGTCCGCTCTGCTCTGGCAGTAAACGCAGAGCGTTTTCCATTACCACGACGCGTCGGTCGGTCAGATCTTGCGATTTAGTGAGCGCACGTACTGTGGTTAACGTGGTAGATTGTCACACCGATGTGTAACTCATGTCATTTCTGAACTATGTATTAATAGATAAATGTAGGTTATGTCAATTTTCTGTCCCTCGGGAACAGTACTTTTTTTATGAAACCCTATGTCTTTTTTCGTTTCCTGACAATGTATATGCAGTACTGCATGTTTATTGGTCGAGAAGTTAAGGCGTAAAAGAGTATCAAACAAACAAACTCACATTCGCATTGATAATATTAGTTAGAATGTATTTTTGTGGGTAGTGTATATATTATTATGTAAACTGTCCCACTGCTTGGCGCGTCTTGTCAGTGTGTGAGGCATTAGGCCATAATCCACCACGTAGGCAGGTGTTGGCAGATTTTAAATATTTTCCAAAACACTATGGAAAATTTCATGATGGCGTAGTGGTTTAAATGGTCACCTCGCCATTGCTACCGCATCGAGTGCTGTGGGTTCGAAACCCACACGGGACAAACTTTTTTTAAAATTCACAAATTGTTGTTCCGATTCTGGATGTTATTTGTATTCATAGTTTGAACGTTTGCAAAGTCCCCGTAAAACGGGAATTATTCTTAATGTGGAAGTTGTCTTTATTCAAGAACTTTCAGACATGTAGGTATTCTGATAATGTTTTCCTTCGCCGTTAAAGCAAGCGATAATTAATTAAATCATCGCCACTTTTTTTTCTTCGTGTGTAATACATTGACCCATTCCCCTCCGCTGGGGTGGGCGGAGGGGTTATGTCGGACTCACCGGGGTAAAGATGGTGAGCGACATCCCGGTAATACCGACTAAACCCACCACAGTGTTCCTCAACATAACCGCAATCGGCGAGGCCGCGCGAATCACTTTCACATGCAATGGCAACCTCGCCGAGGTTTCGGCCCGCCGTATGAAACGACAGGCCACTACACGAAAAGACCTATGCTATGTCACTTCTAAACTTTAACCCTTCTATCCCCTCGAGGGGGAAGGACACACGATACAGAGGCGCGCGTGGAAACACGCACGCCGCCTCTCGGACGAGGAGGCCCACGAAGCTCACCACCCCCAGGTCAAACCTCTAATGTATACTAAAATAAAGCTTTAGCAATGTCCTTTCATTTCTTTAAATATGTACTGTGACACTGCTTGGTGTTCTACTTGGTGATGTAGCGGTTGTGAATACGACTGTTGGGCATAGTCTCTCATGGGATTGCTTCAGAAAATTCGTTGTTTACAAATCACTGATCCAATTCCCATCCAATACCCCAGAAAAATTAATAAATCATAAATATTTCATCGTCGAGATGTCGTCGTGACTGGTATTTGACTATGATATCAAACCCGCTTTTGCAGTAATCATCTACTTATATATTGGATGGGGCCAATCAAATTATTCAAAGACAAACCCTTTGAAAGAACAATTCAGAAGCTATAATCCGAATTCAAAGTCAAATAAACATAAAAATATGGCCTAATAAAAACTAACGATGGCCAAAGACATTCACCAAAGCAGTTTACTATCGCGATATTCTAAGATTTATAGAACCTGTATGTAAATGTAACTGGCAGGAGGCGTCCGCTTAGCAGAAGATATCAGAAGGCTGGTGGCGGTTCTTAAAGAGAGTCTGTAGTGCAAATATATAAAAATACAAAATATGTTTTTTATACATACCTTGTATGTATTTTATAAATACCTTGAAGCCTTAAATGTATGTCAACTATAGTACTTTGATATCATCAGTATTCAAAAAATCCGTTTACCAAAACACGTGAGCAGGCTGAGGTAGCTTCTTAAAGAGAGTCGGTGTAAAGGTATAAAAAACAAAATATTGATTTGAAATCCGTTATATTGTTGAGCCTTAGAGCCTTTTAGGATGTTAACTCTAATTCTTTTATATCACCAATATTGAAAAATTTAAGCAGGCTACAGTTTAGTAATTAATACAGTTTAGTAGTTAAAGAATAAACGAATTAGAATTTTTATTTACTCATAAAATTATTATAATTAAAACGAAAACAAATCTGTAGCTCTATCATTAAAATATATATCCGAAACTTCGGTTTCCCCAGATTTCATTTTTCAAAATGATATTACTCCGTTGTTCGAACTGCTTCGTGATGACGTTTCAGACAACCAAGAGGTTGCGTACCCAAATTCAGGATATATTTCGGAATGAAAATGTTTCACGGAATTAAAAATCTAAATTACGAATAGTCGGAGCGATACTTCGGCATTTACTTTTCATGGTACTAGAATCTCGCAGAGTGATCTCAATTGAATTGTCTTCAGAGATCTCTTTAGTTTCTCTCAATCAATGCCTTACAGTAGAAGATCATGTCCACATCACTTCGTCAATTATATCATAACACTTCTCCTTTGCTTCAAAGTGTAAAATGAATATAACGTTACACTTCGGTGCAACACACATCCCCGAACAAAAGCTCTAACGCCATGTGCACTTGAAATTAATAGAATTTAAATTTAATACATTTATAATAATTCTCTTCTCCATACAGATCTTTGTTAATACGTACAGAGGCATCGTCTAGCAGTAATTAAATTTTCATTAGATATAGCGTAATTGCGTTCCATACACGGTATAAAGCTTTGCTCATATCTCTTCCATTATACTAATGTGGTTGAAGCCGGCTTGTTTGTGCTAAACAGATTGAGGCACTATCGTAATATGGTATCTATAATACATTTAATTATATATTATTAGATCTTGCCCGCGAATTCGCTCGCGTCAATGAATTCATTTTGTCAGTACCTCGGGAGTAGTACTTTTTTCTGGATGAAAGGCACTTCAAGTACTTTTCTGTACCTCTGATAAAGGGTATACAACATTTTATTTTAAGCCGTTGGGAAATTAAGGCTTAAAAGCGTAACAAACAAATAAACGGACATTCACATTTATGATATTAGTTAGGGTTTGGCGTTAATATACTTATATAGTACAATAATTGAGAAGAAGATGCCACATACACCTACCTACCGACGACTTCTTCATACATACACATAGCATTAGCTCAGGCTCTTTAAGAAACTATGTTCTGTTAGCGTCTTTTATAAACCAATTCCCACTAGTAAGAGATAGAAATCATCTAAAGATTTCCCTATCGTAAAAAAAGGAAACGAAGCCCCTTTGTACTCTTTGTGATCATTGATCCTACGTTGACAACACATCGACCTTTTTGAAGGTTTGGAAATTATCGACTGATACCCCTGGTGTTGCAAGCATCTATAGGTTACCTTAACCAAATATTATATAGATTGTCTAATATTTTGGTAGTATAAAAATAAATTTGCAACATCGAAGTTTAAGTCTGGACTTCACCATTCTACAGAACCGAGAACAGTTTGCCTTATGGCATATTGTTCAACTGAAACAATTCAAGTGGCGAAGTACGAACAGAAGTTCACAAAATAATCTCATGACGTGATCTTGTAGTAATTAGTGTTAACAGACTACTCTAGGAGGTGGTGTACTGTTAGCAGTATACCAGTGGTCTTTGTATTTGATCTGGCAGTACAGCGACTCTGTTTTAAAAGGGTTGGCAACGTGCGCAAATTTACATAGGCAATGACATCAACTTTTTTTTAATACGACCCACTTATTTATGAAGGTCAGTATTGCGGGACACTTCACACCTAGACTCAGAAATCAGTCTTTCGCGTGTAGTCGACTCCACAACACACGGCTGCAATGTGAAGACTGTTTGTATGCTACGTCACCCGTGCAGTCAATCTGCTTATTATTACTACTCGTATCTCAAGCTAGCTGAATTCTTTTTTGGTTTAAATATCCCTTTACGCATGTTTACCCTAGCGGCCACAAATTTTCTTGAACTTTTCCTTTAAATAAACAACTCACGCACTCGGGATAATCTCTGGGTCTCAGAGGGACTCACAAACATTGAAACAATAGCCACAAAGTACGTTCTGATTTGGAACAATTCGCTAGGGACCGCAATTGTATATTACGTGTGAGATTGTCATATGGTAATAATAGTAAACTTTACTGCTTTGCTGTGTGTGAGGTAAAAGTTAGCGTTCAAGACGACTAGTTTAGGACGACTCGATGGCGTAGTGGTTAGTGTAACCGACTGCCACGCCTGAGGTCGCGGGTTCGATTCCCGCACAAGTCAAATATTTGTGTGCATGGACATGGATGTTTGTCTTGGTCTGGGTGTTTCTATGTATAATATGTATGTATCTACAAAAAGTAGTACCCATAGTACAAGCTCTGCTTAGTTTGGGCTAGATGGTGTTGTGTGTATGTGATAGAATATTATTATTATTATTAATTATATGCTACTTTATTAATTATAATATGTTCACTTACGCCTGACTGTGAAGTTTTCAGTTTAATTTCTTCAGCAGTCTTTTTGCGGTTTTATGCATGGTACCTGGCGGTATGCTCTATGGATCTAGTGGTATTAGTTTATGTTGTGTCTATTCGTAGGTATAATTATGAGGTCAAAGGTTCGATAGCCGGCTCGTAAAAGTGTTGTGGTGTTTTCTGTCAGGCAATTCTAAGAAGCTTTGCTTGCAAAATTAGAATGCCGTTGGTATGGAGGCAATAGACTCTGTTCAGATCTGGTAGCAGTGGACTGTGGGGAATGTCGCTAGGTTGTTGGTAGGGCAGGAAGGCTTCAGTCTTTGGTGAAATAAAAATCTGGAGTTACATACACGTCCATTTATTGCACAGTTTGGTTGGAAGAGAGCGATACAATGGTTTCCACAGATAATACAAACATACATTAAAAATGTTGATGTTGGTATTGCCAACATGCTGCGGCCTGCATAAAGCTATTTGTATAAAGTTATTTCAATTTAAATCTTGAGTTTTATTACATAGTTACCTACTAATTTAATTGATGAACTAACTAAAGACAAATTAATTTAGCATTGTTTAAGACTATTTACTTAATTAGGTATATTTTTTATTACTGTGCAACTATGCATCTTACAATTAAACTTACAGAAAGTATGAGTTACTGAAACTATTAACATCTAAGAGTTATTACTGTTATAGGACACAATGTTACATTTAAATATTGGTGATATAAGAAACTCTGATGAAGAACTATTACAAACATCATTAATTACTATAGACATTAAATATAGCAATAAGAAGTGTTTCCATTTTTAAGAAATTAGTTAATAACATGCACTTATATCTATTATGCTTATTATCTAGTCAACTTACAACTACGGAATAAATGTATCAGTCTGTTTGATCTATAGGTAAAACACTAACTTTAGTTATGGAACGTACATGAGTTTTTCCATTAGGAGTTTTTACCTCCACAGCTCTAACTTTCCCATCATGACCTGGAAATACATTTGTTATTCTTGCCATGGGCCAAGATAAATGAGGGATATTATTCTCTCTAAGTATAACCAGACTACCAATTTTAATGTTACACATACTGTCTAACCACTTAGGCCTATTTTGCAATTGTTTCAAATACTGTTTATGCCACATTTTCCAGAATGATTGTTTTAAGTTGGTACATTGTTGCCAAAATGAAAGTCTATCATGAGGAAGGTTGACAATATCTGGTTCTGGATACATAGTTAAAGATTCACCTATTATAAAATGAGCCGGCGTAAGATAACTAAAATCATCTACGTCTGATGCAGACACTGGCAAAAGAGGGCGTGAATTCAACACGGCTTCTATCTCAGTTAAAACAGTATTAAATTGCTCGTACGTTAAAATGTTATTTTGTAAAATTCTTTTTAAATGGTGCTTTGTACTCTTAACTGCAGCCTCCCAAAGACCTCCAAATGTAGGTGAATAGCTTGGAATGAAGTTAAAATTAATGCCTTGTTGAGCCGCATGTTCATGAACCTTGCTCTGGTGGTCCTTGGAAGTCTGCAAATTATAAAGCTCAACCAATTGGGTCCTTGCGCCTTTAAATGTACTCGCGTTGTCACAGTGGATCTCAGTGGGCAAACCGCGTCTTGATATAAGCCTTCGTAAACATGCAAGGAAAGTGTTGGTAGTTAGATCTGAAGCCAATTCCAAGTGAATGGCTTTTGTCGTAAAGCAGACGAAAACGCAGATGTAACCTTTACCTATTATTGCTCGCCTCACACGGGAGTTTTTTACACTGATTGGCCCAGCGAAATCGACACCGACTTTCTTAAAAGGACGGCTGGTTGCATTCACTCTGTCGGCAGGCAAGGATCCCATTAGTTGTCTCGAGGCATGAGCCTTTTGTCGGAAACAAACTATACATTGGTGAGTGATTTTCTTTATAACTCTTAGAGCATCAATTATCCAAAATCTTTGATTTAAGTTTGATAACAAAAGTTTAGGTCCCGCATGAAGAAGTCTTTCATGCTCCTTTCTTATAATAAGATATGTAATCTGAGAACCTTTAGGTAATAATACAGGATGTTTTTGTTCGAAGAGAATATTGGCATAATGAAGTCTGCCACCTACTCTTAACAAACCTCGCTCATCCAAAAAGGGGTGCAGGCTCTTTAGACTACCCTTAATCCTTGAATTATTTATTATTAAATCTATTTCCTTTTTATAATGAATTTGTTGCTCATGTTTAATTATCAACATTAAGGAATGCCTTATTTCAGTGCTAGTTAAATAGGGATAACTAATTTTGCTATTTTTTGATTTAACATTGTTATAAAACCTGAAAATGTATGCTAATAGTCTAGTCATTTTATTAATATCAGAAATGTTGTACAATTTATCAAAAGTGTCGTTGACCTCCTGAGAGGCTGACGCCTGATCGCTGGAGATTGTTGAACAAGATTTCATCTCGGGTACATCAAGAGATGGGCTGAAATTGGGAACAAAAGAGTACATGCCGTCATGCAGGAAATGTGGACCATGCCACCACATATCGCAGCTACTTAAATCTTGAGGATTGATACCTCTGCTGATGAGGTCGGCAGGGTTGTCCCGCGTGTCGACATATCTCCATGTCCAGTCAGCTGTTAGCTGGTTAATCACATTTACTCTGTTCGCGACATAAGCTTTCAAGTTAATTGGATCTTTGCTTATCCAAGCTAGAGCAATTTGCGAATCCAAGAATAAATAAACACCGTGAATATTAATTTTAAGCATAAGCGTGCTGTGAACCCTTGCTATTAATTTTGAAAGCAATAGTGCTGCATTTAGCTCTAGTCGCGGCACGGTCAGACTCTTATCATTTAGCGGATTAATTCTTGATTTCGAACAGAGCAAATATTGATTAACTTTACCTGATTTATCGATGACCCTTAGGTATATACAGCAGCCATATGCAGTTGAGCTGGAGGCATCTGCAAAGCCAATTAATTGTACAGTGTCTGAATCTATAACTTGAACATTTCTTTTTAAAGAAATTGTACCCATGAAAGCTAAGCTGTGCACAAACTGAAGCCATTCTTGCGTAATACTTTCAGGGGGGGGGTCTGTCCAATTTACTTTGCTCAACCATAGTTTCTGCATAATAGCCTTTGCTTTTACAATGATGGGACTTATAAATCCCATAGGATCATAAAAGCTACCTATGTAACTTAATATCTGTTGCTTGTTAATCTCATTGCAGTTAAATGGGTGTGGGTTACTTATTTTGAACTGATCCTCATTCATGTTTATGAGAAGTCCTAAAGTTTTAAGATTAAAATTTTCCTTTTGCAAATCCATACTATCAAAATGCTGGTCACTTGAAGGAATGTCAGTCAATATACGAGCGTCATTGGAAGCCCACTTGTGTGTTTGAAACTTACCTAAACTAAGCAAATCGCGCAATTGACTTTTTGCTTTAAGGATTGTTTGCAGGCTATGGTGTGAATAGATGACGTCATCAACATACGTTGAATTTTTTAATATTGCTGAAGCTAGAGGAAATTGTTGCTCATACATGCAAGCAAGTTCATTCAAGCAAGCTGTAGCTAAATATGTCGAGCTTTTTAAACCGTATGTAACGGTATCTAGCCTAATACATTTAACACTCCCATTGGGATGATCTCGCCACAATATATTTTGCAATGAGGTGTATTCAGAGCTGACCTGAACATTTCTAAACATGCGCCTTATGTCAGTTGTGAATGTGTATTGGCCAAACCTAAATAACATGATGATGTCAAACAGATCTCTTTGGACTGAGGGCCCATTCAGCATTAAGTCATTTAAAGATAACCTTTTGTTTGTTTTCATTGAGCCGTCAAATACTGTTCGCAGTTTAGTAGTTTTACTTTCTTGTTTAATGACTGCATGGTGTGGTAAGAAATAAATTGCATCTCTACTGAAAAGATATGAGTCTATGTCTACATAGTGACCATGACCTAAAGCTATGTATTCATGAATAAACTTTTGATATTCAATAAAAAGGGAAGAATTTTTGTGTAGTTTCTTTTCTAAATTCAAAAACCTTTTCAATGCAAGATGAAATGAATCACCTAGTGTATCATTTACTTCTGATAGAGGTAATTTTAAGGGTAAAACGACTTTAAATTGATTGTTTTCTAACTGAACAGTACTCTTAAAAATACTTTCGCAAAGCTGATGCTCTGAGGTTTGCTCGTTGAAAACTTCAGGCACACTTTCTGTTTTCCAAAAATTACTCAATGATTCACTGAGGTCTGATGTACAATCAATACATTTCAATGTTACCTTATTGCAGACCTGAGATTGGCACTGTTTTGGCAAACCGCCAGCAATGATGTGCCCGAACTGGGTGTTGATGATGCATGGCTCATGTGAGCTGTTTTGCAGCGCTGACTGCTCCTTCATCACAGGAACAGGCCTCTCCAGCGGCATCAGCACCTGAAAGAACACATCAGCACCCAATAGTACTTGAATCTCACTTGGCATGTAAAAATGATCATCTGCCAATTTTGCGCCTTTAGGTATATTAAACTCTGAAATGTTTAATTTAGTCTGAGGCAATTTGCACGTTATTTTGTCTACTACTTGGCAAGTAACTGTAGATTTGAACGTGGAATTTAATGAATATATCTCTATGGGTAAACAAAACCTTATTGTACTTTTCATATTAGTAATGCCAATGATGTTTGTGTCAATTTGCTTTGGTTCCAAACCTAGAACTTGCACAAGTGAACTTGTGACAAATGACAGTTGCGACCCACTGTCAAGCAGAGCCTTGACTTGCAGCTCTGACCCATTATGGGCAACAATCTTGATTTTAGCTGTGGGAAGAAGTACATCATTAGTAGTATTGCCCGTCAATGATGTGACAGGAAGTGCGTTTGCAGCAGGATCGTGATGCAATAGAGTGTTGTGTTCTTGCTTGCACTCTTTGCATCGGAAATGAAATTTACATTTCCCTGAATGCGCACTTAAGCATATTTTGCAAAGTTTATTACTTGTTGCAAATTGCACTCTCTCATGAGCGGTTAATAAATTAAACTTTTTACAATTAAATAATTTGTGATCTGTTACCTTGCAGTACAGGCATGAAGATTGCTTTCCAGCTGCAGCATTGTTGGCCACTTTGGGTCCCTGTAGCCGTGGTCCACGCTCTTGATCTACACTCTCCAGCGCAATCGCCCGCCTCTCAATATATTCTAGGAAGTCAGCCAGAACTGGTTTGGTAGGTTTTTTCCGTTCCAGCTGGTAGGCTTGCGAGGTGTACAAATCTAGTTTGCGGTAAAGAATGCACAACACTATAGGATCCCAGTATTTAACACTTGGTTCAATGTTTTCTAATGCGGCTAATTGTTGCTTTACATCAGACAGAAAGTTTCTCAGATTACTACCTGTAGATTTAGCTATTGGTTTCATATCTATAAGAAAGTTTATGTGGTCATTTATTATTTTTTCTTCATTATTATACCTATCGTTTAATATTTTCAATGCTTGACTATAACTATCACTGACCAATGGTAAGTTTTTTATCAAGTCATATGGTTCCTCTCTAACGAAACTCCTAAGATAATACATCTTTTGCACAGCGTCTAGCGATTTATTGTCGTTAATCATTGAAGTAAAAACATTGATAAATGGTATGTAGTCGCTAAACTTACCCGTGAATGTTTGAATTTGCACCTCTGGCAGTTTTATTCTTGCGAGCGCAGTGGCAGAATTAGCTGATGGTGAGGAACCTGAAGTTTCTAACATTTTAATTTGTTTATCCAAAACCCCAATGATGTGAAAGTAAATTGTCTCAATTTCGTTTACATCTTCTTCGTCCTTGGGGTGAAGACATAAAATTGACTTGTTAGCTTCTTCGTAATCGTTGAATACCTGATGTGCCCGTGTTCTCTTGTTCACAAGCTCTTCTATCGAGGCTGAACCAACGCCCTTGGCGTCACTAGCAAAGTTATTCAACCGCGTGAGTGAGGCTTTTAGATAGCCTCTTGAAGCCACGAGGCGCTTTAAATCTGGTTCTGCCATTGCACTCGCAAACACTTGAAACTAACACGATTCTTGGCAGTAATTACGATTATTAACAATAACTTAATATTAAAATAGAAGCTAACAAACACTCGTACAACAAGATGGCTACTCAAAAATACAGGTAGGTAGGTCGTAGAAGATCTCGTTGCGTCACTTGGTCGCTTGCGCCGCACGCTGTCGCCAATCGCCTTGCACTTGCCGCGTCGTGATTCGCCGGAACGTCTTGCTGCCACGATTGACCGTATCACCCGTCCCGTTCGCACGCGCAGGAAATGTTATCGCTGTCTCACTCGTACTTGATGCGCTGTGTTGCGTCACGTCGGAGATTGCTGATTCGTTGACGACTCAAACCGAAGATAGGCGAATGTACACGATGTCCTGCATGCATCAACTCAACCTTGTGTGAAGAAAAAATGTCCGCCATAGAAATCTTGCTCCAACTTCACAAATCGCAATTTCTGTTGCCTCCTCCTCTTCAATATCCGGCTCGAAGGACCATGTTCAGATCTGGTAGCAGTGGACTGTGGGGAATGTCGCTAGGTTGTTGGTAGGGCAGGAAGGCTTCAGTCTTTGGTGAAATAAAAATCTGGAGTTACATACACGTCCATTTATTGCACAGTTTGGTTGGAAGAGAGCGATACAATGGTTTCCACAGATAATACAAACATACATTAAAAATGTTGATGTTGGTGTTGCCAACAGACTCGACATATAACGTAATACTTATATCATCTATACTGATATTACAAATCGGAACAATTTGTGTGTTTGTAATCGATAAAATATGAAACTACTGAACCGATTTTAATCATTTTTTCACTATTAGAAAGCTTCTACTCTACCCTACACCCAAAACATAGTCTATATACGATCAGCATGAATGGGCCGGCTCGACCGGAGAAGGACTACCCTCTCACAGCATATCGACGTGAAATAGCAGTATTCCTACTGTTGTGTTTCGTTCGGTGAGTGAGAGTGCCGGAGGCCCAATCACCCACTTTCCCCCTTCCCACTCCTTCTCCTTCCCACTTCCTTTCCTAAAGGGTTAGCAACGCGCAAGTGATGCCTCTGGTGTTGCAGGTATCCATAGGCTACGGTGACCACTTACCATCAGGTGGACGTATGCCTGTTTGCCTACCTTAGCTGAAAAAAAAAACATCGTATAAACCATGGGACCAGAGTAGTCATCATAAACGTAGGTGAAACCATGAGGGACATGTAGTAATGTGTGTACATAATTCCAAATTATGTATTCCTATGTATGTATCTTTATACTTATTGGCTTCCGTACGTCACTATAACAGGCTTCAGTGGAAGACGAATGGTTTTGGTTCTTGGGACCAGGCAAATGTTGAACTAGAGTCCTGAATGCTGCAGCTGTGGGAAGCATGTGTCTCATGTTTATAGGTTATATTCTGTTAATATAATAGAAGAAAATTATAAAACGGAGTAACAACGCTTAATTTTCTTCAATTTAATTACTTTTCTTATAACTGTATAGCAATAAAGATTTTATTTTTCTATATAACATCACGTTACGAGCCAAAGAAGCGGATATATAATCATAAAAATGAGTGAAACCGTGGGGAACAGCTAGTAAAAGATAACCTCTGAAACTACTAAATCGATTTTAATAATTCTTTCGTTATCAAATAGCTACTTTATTCAGAAGTAATATAGGCTAAATAACATCACGCTTCGAATGAAGCAGTAATCATAAGCATGGGTGAAACCGTGAGGACAGCTAGTATATTATAAAATAAAAACCTTCATTTTCTATACGATTGCGCATCACTAATCCCCGAAACAAATCTGTTATATACATGCCTCGGTGATTACTGCAATACCTAAATCGCAATTGAAACTAGAGGTTAACTTTAATACCAGGTTTTACCGAAAAAATATTTATTATGCTTAAAACAACCGAGATCCTCCGTAAGCACTCTGAATTCCTCAGTAAAGTGGTTTCAGCAATAAAACGTTGCTATTATGCTATTCCTATCTGAGATGGTATCTCTTAGTCGTGCCGTTTTGTTAATGCTCCTTAGTGGTAATGGTTCAGATGTATTTATATGTTTAATTGTCAGCTTCGTTCTAAGGATTTCGGTGAGATTTTACTTTCTTATTTATTCTATGGATAATGGGTAAGTTTTAAATTCTAGCGATATAGCGTTTAAGAATAAAACGAATTGCAATAAGGCTTAGCGTACGATAATAAAACTATGTATTTACAAGTGAAAAGAAATCTTTGTATTCCCTTTTAAAGCGTATTGCGCGTAATAATCTATGTATGGCAAAGAAGTGTAGATAGAAAACTATTTAATGCTAGTGCTGCCTATAATACCTTACCCATTCCACCAACACTATTTGATAATAAGCTCTTAAATTGGGGAGGATAATCGGATAAAGAGATTCTTTTAGCTTACCATCGAACCACTTATTTGCGGTTATTAATATGAAGTCTGGGACTGTTAGACAGTAATAGGCCGCTCCATACTTGACGAAATGTAGGTGTAACATCAACAACATTGTATGTAGGTGTACAATTCTGCCTCATCTTTTGGGGATAAAAGCATACATGAACATATAATGTACAATGTTTTTAGGTCAATCAATACAAAATGCGTACAACCCATATTACAGTGGTTAAATACTACACAAAATGTACATAATATTATTTAATTATGGTAATGTAGGCCAGGCACCGCATTACCGACAAATTAATCAACCAAATATGTTTAATTTATGAATTATTATATTAATTTAATTGTTATTGTTGTTTATGTTTTAAACTCATTAACGGTGAACATAATTATGCGTTAATTTATATATTAATACGTGAAGCAAAAATTTTATATCCCTTTTTACGAAAATTGCGCGGACGGAGGAGTATGAAATTTGGCACAGTTAAAGTTTATATGGAGAAGGAGGGGCAAACCTTAATATTTTTATAAAATATGTATTAGAAATACATTAAATTAATGAAAAAACACTACACGCACACAACCATGCATTTGACACACGCAGTCGAATCGCGATCGTAGTATTTCGGCATTGTTCGTCTGACGTCGTACAATTCTTTGTAACTATGGTTACCAATACCTTATTTTCGTATAATAAAGAAAAAGAAAACAAAGTAGCAAGCTTAGGAATTTTGATCGAATTTTGACCACTAGGCGACCGCTAGTATTAATTAATACATAGTTACTTTAGATTACATACACTGTCGCTTATTAAAATTATATATTATGTAGAAGGCACATTCAATTATTATTTGGCTGTATATTTAGGTTTTTTATATAAGACTAGCTTTTGCCCGCGACTTCACTCGCGTAAAAGTAGGTTAGGTTATAATTATATAACAATACTATAAAAAAAAAAATAGAATTTGTTACTATGTGATAATATAGTTTTCTAATGCTGAAAGAATTTTTGTAATCTGTTATATAGTTTTTTGACTCAGAAAAAAACTCTTATACAACAGTTTTGTTCGTCCGTCCGTCTGTCTGTTACACAACTTTCAAATCAAGAACCGTAAGAGCTAGAGACTCGCGGTCAACGCCATTCGACTCAGCATAGTCGATATACCCCCGAAATTACTATGACCTTTGACCACTGACCACGTGTTATCACGTGACCTTTGCTACTTGAACCATTTTTTCGAACTCTAAGATTTACGGCAATTCATTGCCGTTTCTCACTTGTTATGTCATATCCTTGCAAACCGAAAATGAAATCATTCCTATTGATAATATTTGTATAGATATATATACATAAACGGTGAAGTAAAACATCGTGAGGAAACTTGCATATCTGAGAGTTCTCCATAATGTTCTCGAAGATATATGAAGTCTGCCAACCCGCACTAGGCCAGCGTGGTGGACTATGGCCTAACCCTTCTCACAGTGAGAAGCGGCCCGTGCCCAGCAGTGGGACAGTTTAATACAGGGCTGATATTATATATATACATAGATGAGCCTATTGCCGTAGATCGGGAATATTGCCTGACTCTGTGCTCTGAGAATTTCTTTCGCGAGAAAGGGGTCATCTTTACCAATAATTTGGGAAAGGTGCGAAGTTGGGAATAAACTAATTTGTCCGAGGAAGTACTCCTTAAGATATATAATGGAAGGTATGAGTTGTAACACTAATAATAATGGGTTTCATTAACTACGTAAAACTAGGCTCACATTTCTATCTTTTCCATTGTTTTCTCCCATCTTTCATCTAGGATCAGCAACGTGATAGTGATCTCTTGATGTTGCTAGCAATTACAGACTACGCAAGTCACCTCTTGGTATCCTGTATTCGTAAGTGATTACAAATAAATAAAATTGAAGTGTCTGTTTGTAATGTCAAAATAACAGCTTTTTACTAAATGCATATGAAAGTATTGGCATACGGTATAATAATATCAGCCCAGTATTAAACTGTCCCACTACTGGACATTGGCCTCTTCTTAGTGTGAGAACGGTTAGGCCATAGTCTCCCACGTTGGCCCAGTGCGGGTTGGCAGACTATATAAATGAACAATGTAAAAAGTTTTTATCTGTTCGTTTGTTCCGGCTAATCTCTGAAATGGCTGGATCAATTTTAATGGAACTTTAACTGGCAGATAGCTGATGTTATAAGGAGTAACTTAAGCTACTTTTATTTCAGAACAAAAAAGGGTTCCACGATAAAAAATTAATCAACGCGGACAAAGTCGCGGGCAACAGCTAATGCGTATATAAATAACTTTCTTAGAAAAATATAACTTAAAAATTACCACTACTTATTATAACATACTGTAACTAGAAATCCCAGTGAACCGGTAGAACAACATGTTGATCAAAAACTTGTGATATTTGTTTGTATTTTTTGCTGAGTTATGTAAATTAACATTGAAAAAAAACATCTCGGCGTATTTCTTCGATATTATTTCTGATTGTTGGTTGTAAGTTCTTGGCTTGTTGATTGAATTTTTATGAGTTTGTAAATATGGTAATTTTGTTGATACGATGTTTGGAAATTTTGGAACAACTTATTCGTTTAAGGTTATAATATCAAAGCTGTCTGGAAATTATGGGCATGCCTAGCAATGGGATAATTTTCAATCAGGTTACCGAATAACAGATGCTAGAGAATGGCTTAAGGCCATGGTCAATTAGGATCAAATTAAGAACCATTTTGGCGTATACAGATTGCTAGAATTCACACATCTTCGAAAAAATTATAGAGAACTTTAGGTGGTCTTACGATGTTTTCATAAGCCGTTAAAAAGAGCGCTCATAATTATTAACCATTTTATCCATATAATAATATAGTCAAAAAGTCGACGACGCATATCGTGGAATGAAACTCATGTTTCCAGATTGGCAGTCCAAGAATATAAATATGTATACTGTGATTTTAATTATACATGTGCCTATAGTAATTCAAAAGTGTACTTCCAATAATGAAACCTAAGTCAATATAGTCGGAGCCGCAGTACATATCCATGCCAATATTATAAACTTAAATAAAATCGGTTCACATTAAAGTAACGTTGGCTAGATATCAAATTCAAATAGAGTTCATATTCATCGTAAATCCTAATTCTTCGGGTTTCTGTAGCTCCATTAATAGTTGCTAAATATCAAATGTACAATAAACTACGCTCAAATAATTTGTTGTAGCATGGCACAGTTCAATTTCATAGTCTCAAGCTAACTACGTAGAGTTCGCTACGAAATACCTCTACGCCGTAGCCCGTAGCGTCTAACAAAACTAATAATGTTCGGTGTAGAGACAACAGGGCGCTGCAAATAATATTAATACCATGCGAGCGGTGTAAATACTGTTATTGTTAGTAAGTTTATCTAGTATAAAATGATTAATCCATTTTCTGATGTTATGACATGATAAAAACATGAAGAGACGATTTTAATGCCATTTGGTATTACAGTACCATCAGAAACTATCTTGTTAAAGATAAACTGACTCGAAAAACTGGCTTTCAGTTATGAAAGCCAGTTTTTCGAGTCTATGTGTTCTATGTATCTGTTTCAATGTTTTTAAGGTATCCACATACACAGGAATTGTTTTTATGCGAGTGTGGTGGCGTTGAGGATATCTAAAACTAATTTATAATCTAAGAGACTTTATAAAAGGAAACAATTATGCATTTATTTAAAATCCTACTTTTAATTGCAAAAGTGTATAAGTATGTCCTTCCTACACCTTAAAATACATACAAGATGACAGACATGAGGGCCTTTAATAAAGATAGACTCATCGTACTTTAGAAAGTGTAGTGGAAAATTAAGTGAAATTAGAGTGTTCAGTGTTGTTGAAGGTTGAAGCTCAGTGGGGAGACCAACAGACTGCAGTGCAGAGGGTCTCGGGTTCGAACCCACGTCGTGCACCTCTGACTTTCGGAAGCTATATGACTTTTCGAAATTATGTGCGTATTGATTGACAATTATCGCCTGCTCCGTGCCTCGGAGAGCACGTTAAGCCGTCGGTCCCGGCTGCCATGAACATCTATGCCAGTCGTTATTGGTAAAGTCAGTACCCTCTAATATCCTGACACTGGTCTAGCCTAAGGGTATCGTTAGCCTTCGGGTTGTGGAGGTCAGGTGGCAGCCGCTCCGTGTAAAAACTGATATCCAGTCAATTCTGGTTAGACTAGAAAGCCGACCCCAGGTGACTTGGGAATAATAAAGGCTAGGGAGAAGAAGTGTTGTTGATGGCGCATAATCTTTTCGTTAAAGTACCACTATGTCGAGTGATATTGTTTCAAATGTCACACAAAACAAAATGAAATTAGTTCAAAAGTAAATTTTTTAAAATTTTTATATATTGTTTTGTAACTTGAAAGTAATATTTCAGGTATAATATATTAAAAAAAGAAAAAACTTAATATAGAGATATAATATATTAATATAATAATATATTAATATAATAATATATTAAATATAGAGATCTGCGGTCCAGCAGAAATGCAGCTGTATTGTGTATGCTAATTTATAAGACATTTTATTAATATGAACTATTCATAGATTAGAAACATCATTTGAAATGTACCGATGGCGTAGTGAGCACCACGGCACTGTCACATGTCGAATGTTGTAGGTTCGATACCCACACGGTGTATTCACAAATAGTTGTTCTGAGTCTGGGCATTCTTTGTGTTTTTTTGTTTGAATATTTGTAAAGTTCCCTGCTACACAGAAGAGAATTCCTACTGCAGGAGTTATCCTATTTTAATAAAAAAGAACATTCTATAATGTGAAGATTATGCTGAAAGCCAGCAGAGCTTGAATAAATCATACTTTTGCCGGTTTACCAATACTACTACCCTTTGCCAAATTAATATAATTTGACCAAGCATTATTAGAATTCATTTGTATTTGTCACATACTACTATCTACTGCGGAGTTTCATACCGCTTCCTGACCCTCGTCCTTTTGTGAAAAGAGTAATTTAGCAGCACTAGTTTGTCGTAATTTATCGACTAAGTCTGTAAGAAGGGTAATGTGATGATAATGTTTATCCTTAGTTGATCTTTTGAATATGTTCACAATAGATAGGCATTTCAATCAAAATTGTAAAAACTCATACTTATATAATAATATATCTTTAAAGAAATAGACAGGTGAATTACTACACCCACGCTTATACCTTCTATATTTTTAGGTCTCTTATTTTCCTCGACGAACCGTTTTTTAAGCCGTTAAGGCTTCACAGAAGAAGGTGGGCGTTTCCATTCCTTTCGTACTTTTGCATAGCTGCAAGTATAGGTAGTGGTTTAATGAAGAAAATCTTACCTGACACGACTGGCTTAGGCTCGTCTCTCGCAGACTTTTCTTCGATGTTTGAATTGCGCGTCATCCGCCATCCCACCTTAATCCTAGTCTTCTTTATAATGTAATAATTACATCGTTGCTCCTCGTTCGAATAGAAACAGGTTCTCTTTGGAGCACCCAATTCCGGTAAGCGCCTCAATCAACATAAAATATCAAAGGTCTTCTTCGTTTGCTAACCTCCTAAACTTAGCAAGACCACACTAACTGCGTTCTGCCGTATGTTGTGCGACATTTCCAATCTTATATGCCATATCTCGACCGCTCACTAATGTACCTGCCATCAAAGCAGAGGGAAGCTATACTTAGTTTGACCTCACTTGTGTCCATATTCGTTAATATATCCAGAGATGAAAATCTTGACAGCAAATTCGATGCAGCAACAGATATCGTTTGGTATTTTGCGATCCCAATAACTATGCTATTGAGCTTTGCTCTAAATGTGCGTGTATTTTATGTAAAATTTCTAGCAAAAAATGACAATACTATCGCTTAGTATTACTTGAAGCCTAATCATCTGCATGCAGGACAGTTACTTCAAGTACCTCCAAAATAAAATAGAGAGTGAAGTGTGGTGAGAATTCATAGTGTTTGTGGACTCGGTAGGTGCTACTGCAAACAAACAAATCACTTGTTCAAACAGCCAAACTTGGAACAAATATCTGCGGGTCTTACAAATATTTGTCTCGCAAACAAAATGAAGTCGCGACACGTAACTCCTTGTAGATATTTACGCATTATTCTAAGACTAGGCTGTCTTATCGTTCATGGCAATGCCTTTTAAATGTAGCTATAAATAGTATGATCGTAGGAATTTATACATGAGTCGAAAGAAACTGTTATTGAGGTATTATAATGGTAGAAAGTTACCTTGGAAGTTAGTCATTGTTTCGTTAATATAACGGCATTGCTGATCGTGAGATTTAATATTCGATTTCCAGGTCAAATAAAATTTGATGAATGTTTGCTTAAGAAAATGTTGATAGCAACATTGAATATGTAATTGAATCTGTTAGAAGGTCCTAGCTACTGACATTGCTAGGATATAAGCAAATCCAAAAAAAAGGTGAATATCTAGCGTGCCTTTCTTTAAGAGAGCAAAATAACGCAAGCAGACTATATGCTAATAATATCTCTAAAGAAAATTATGAAGTACAAAAAAATAACGCTATCTGGCGCCAAACATAAAATTTTAAAATAAATTAATTTGCTAATTAAAAATATTATTATATGGTATAAATGCACTCTGTTTTACAAAACGCTGAAATAATAATAAGTACAATGCAGAATATCGACGTTTAAAATATTGAAATGTAATTTCGCGACACTGTAATTCATTCGGTTGTTAGTGCATTATATTGTGGATTACACTAACAATCTCTGGAATGATTATATTATTCATGTCACAGTATGGCCATTGCCTATTGGAGAGACAGCAAAGCTAGCGAATCGCAGATCGCAGACAAGTTCGAACCAACGTCATATAAGTTTTTGAAATGACATGCACTTAGTTCCGTAGCTGAAGATTGCAGCAATTCCCGACATCAATTCTTGGGCAGGTAAAAATATATTGGATCTTTTATCAAAAAGTTTTTAGTAGCACAAATTTCGGAATCGTTACCTTTTGATCAGAATCAGCTCAACGTCTTTATTCCTATCGAAATACAACTCAGAAGATATTTAAAGGCACAAGTGTAGGTATGCGTAAACACAAGTGCACTCTCTAATACTTCACTCTCATAATCCGAACCGACACGACTAGAGAGATTAAGCACAGGACTAATGATTTTACTACAATTCTTCTAGCATTTCTTGACAGAAGCCCAATAACCTTTTCTGGCCCAACCAGGGATTTGAATTCGAGACCTAATTCATAACAGTCATATAAATAGCTGTATCATGAATCTACTAAGGCCCTCCGGGAAATACAGCGAGTCTATTTATAAAAATATTAAATATACGCAAGCATAGTTTATACACATACTTATTCTTGCTTGCTATACATATTCTCAACCAATTTCTCAAAAACCAAAAGTAACAAACCTAACAAATGGCGGATTCCGATATCGCCGAATCCTTTGTTGGATCCGACGGAAACTCAAGACGTTGCCGACGCAAATGGGAACACTTTAAGATCTGAGATAAGGGATAGTGGACTGGTCGGATGTACATAGATGTTGGTAGCGAGTTCGCAAGGTAGGGCTTTTCAATTGACTTTTCTTGTGAATAGTTTGTAATTTACATATGCTACTAATCTTAAGGAAATCAAATCTAACTATACAAGTCATGTAACAAACATTTTATTTTTAATCAATATCACCTAATTCAGAAAATTATACTAAAGAAAGCATATCAATGACTACAATTTTAGCCTTCAGGGTATTATCCCAATGGGTTAATACCTGAATACAAAAATACTAGTCATTTTTAACACGAATTACTAGGTACTTTTAAAAACCCCCTAACTATCTAAGAAAAATGTCAAGAATCTATTTGATTATTACGTATATAACAATATTTTTTTGTAATTCAAAGATAGAAAAAGCATACGAAATCTACTTATCGTCGGCCTCGATGGCGTAGTGGTTAGTGTAACCGACTGCTACGCCTGAGGTCGCAGGTTCGATTCCCGCACATATCAAACATTTGTGTGCATGACTGTTTGTCTTGGTCTGGGTGTTTCTATGTATAATATGTATGTATTTACAAAAAAAAAGTATAAGTATGTACGTTTATCCACTGTCTAGTACCCATAGTACACGCTCTGCTTAGTTTGGGCTAGATGGTGTTGTGTGTATGTGGTAGAATATTAATATTATATTATTATTATTATTACTTACAATAACTGAACTACAAAAAGTTGCAGAATATAATATAATGTTCACCCTAACACATTGTTTCAGCAATAGGTTAGGTTATGCCTATTTATAAAATCACACATCGACCTGAACCGCCTCTCAGCTCTAAGAAAAAACCTGATTAAAGCTCTAACATCACTATCAAACTAGCGAGCGTACATTCGGTTATTACGCATTGTCAGCAACATATGTAGTTATACATTCAATTCATTTCTTATAATAATTTATTAATTACAATTTTCTAACTATATAACGTATTTATTAATAAGTAGCGGTCACCTAGTGGTCAAAATTCGACCAAAATTCCTAAGCTTGCTACTTTGCTTTCTGTTTTTCTCTATTACATATACATAAGATATAGATAATCATAGTTACAAATAATGGTGCGACGTCAGACGAACAATGACGAAATACTACGAACGCGATTCGACTGCGTGTGTCAAATACATGGTAGTGTGCGTGTAGTATTTTTTCATTAATTTAATGTATTTCTAATGCATATTTTATAAAAATATTAGGATTCGCGCCTCGATCTCGATATAACTTTAACTGTGCCAAATTTCATACTCCTCCGTCCGCGCAATTTTCCTAAAAAGGAGTACAAAGTTTTTGCTTCACGTATTAATATATAGATACTTCAACTACAACTGTTCTAAAACACGAGAAATATGGTTTGAAATTTCAAAGAATTATTAGTCTGAAATTTTCTGTAAAAATAAAGCCTTGCTAAAATAATGTAGGGTTTGAGATCTTGTACTATTACACTAAGCATACATAACCCGAAATTTTTCGACATCACAGTCTTACGTAACGCACGTAAACGGCACGGTCTATTTTATCACTCAGCCTAACGTCGAGTAATAGCCTGTAGTCAGTTAAAAGAAAAGTAAAGCGCAGTGATGGTCAATACGACTGTTGTGCTTGAAGTTATAGTTTGAATATCAGGTCGGGCAATGTATTATTGGGTTTTTGACCGTTTTTTACGTAGTAAAATTCTTAGTAGCACTACATAATATATAAAGCAAGTTTATCTAAATCACATAAATGTTGTCTCTTGTAACCATCGAGCCCGCTGCACTCGGCGCGGCATTAGGAACCATTTAAACCATTGCGTAATTAGTACAATCAGTCACAATGCAATAAAATTATAAAGTCATCATTTTGATGCAAGCGATACATCACATACCGGATGAATATATCGTCTGCTAAACGGCAAAATAAATACATGCCACATCACGCACACTTCAAATCGTTGCATGCCACAATGCGGCAGTTTTTGTCTTAGTACAAACAAACTTACTTTAACGTACATCGTATTAGTAAGGATCAAAGTCTTGATGTGGGTTGAACACGAAATGGTAATAACTATCCAGCTATTGTGAGGATACAGAGTAAGAGGTTAGTGGAAGTGTTTGCAGATTTGGACTTACAAGAGATTGTAGATGATGCTAATAAATGTGTAAAAATATTTAGACTTGTGGGTATTAACCCAAAAGAGTAAGCAGAGGTGTACGTATTGCAACGTCATGAAATTGCCATTTATGTCCTACATCCGATTTCGTGGTTTCTATAAAAATACAATCGTTATCTTATAATTCCCTTACATTTCGACAATACTTTTTATATTATTAATAACATGTATTATTATTAATAAATATCAATAACGCTTTATTCAATTTATACGTAAAGGTTCGCTCAGTGTCTGCCCGTATTCGATGTTTCAATGAATTTATTTTTTCAGTTAATTTAAGACAAATCATAATGGCCCAAACACAAGCAACAATATATGACAAAAATTATTTCGAACTGGCCATTCAAAAATATTGATGAAATAGTTAGTATGAAAGAACGTGCAACTTCATTTTTAAACGCTGCTGTACATCCGAATTGCCAAATAACTTCTCTACCGGGCTATCCCTACTTAATACATGTAAAGTTCACGCATATGACTTTTAGGATACACAGAGACATCTCTGCGTACCGCTGTTGGAGGCAAGCTTAACTATCAAAATGTGAGGATAATCATGGTGAAATATATTACAACCAACATTTGGCTAGCGAAAGTTTTAGATCCCACGTAATAGGCTAAGTGTATTGCTGTGTGTCGTACGTGATTGACTATGTGTTGTTATTTCTTGACAGAAAAATCCAATAACACTTTGTTATCGATCGATCGATAAATTGATCCGGATTCCTAAAACACAGTAGTAATATCCACTTTCGCTGTGCTACCTCAGTAGTCATTATTGTGATACTTTTATAAAAATGCCTCAGCATTTATATAAAAGTAGTATCACAATAGTAAAGAAAGAAAAATTCGTCTCTCTACCGATGAAAAGATTTTAGCAGCCATCTGTCTCGAACACGACAACGTGAAAAAGTCGTCAATGAAATCATAACTTATTTTATAACCTACCGAATGATATCACTTCGCACGAGACGACGTGTAAAAAATTCATGATGCTTGCCGTACTATATAATACTTTGCTTTATTCCTGATAAGAAATTTAATATTATTTGAATAGTAGTACTACTAAACTGGCACGAAGCACGTTTTCTTACTAAAACGTGCTACTTTTAAAGTTTATTAAAAGTCAAAGTTGAACGTCGAAATTTATGAGCAGTGATAACCGCTAATCATCGGTATAAATGAAACAATAAAATCAAAACCAACTCCCATTGTAGGCTTCAATCCTGTGTCGATGAGAACTTTATAGACACGCATAGAACATCCCGACTCTGAACACAACAGATCACACAAATTATTGTCCTGCGTGGTGTTGAACCCATAAGAGCAGCGGCTATGTCGAGGCGACCACATAAAACACTAGTAGAACATCATTGTCGCAGTCTGTCAACACATAGCAGCAGTATCAATAGGTAAATTGAATTAAAATATCCTAGCTATCCTAACTACTATTAAAAATGAGAATTTTATGTTTGTTTGTTTTTAACGCTTTCACGCCTTAACTACCGGACCGATCGTCATGCAATTTCGCATGCATATTGTCAGGGGAACAAAAACGGACATAGGGTATCTTTGATTCAGAAAAATGTACTATTAGTAACCAACCTAACCTACATTTACGCGAGTGAAGCCGCGGGCTATATACAATATAATTATTAAAGTTGTACATACATACACTTGTATCATATGTTAGAAAAAGTGTAGGATTTACACACAGTTTTCCAAGAAATTGCCCAAATTCGTAGTACTCAATCCATATTCAGTTTCACATTAAATAAACTAGAATAGCTTCCATATATTATACAGAAAGCACACATGCATAACAACAACGCATTTCTATTTATATATGCGTCTAATACATTTACATATACATATATCTGCATTCCAAGTAATATCGCCTATATTCCGGTTCACCATTGCACTTGGGAACTGAAATTTACATCAGGCTTGGCGTCTTAACTCATATCTGTGATACAGAATACTTAAATACAGAAGCCCAGCTTAAATAAACCTGTTAAAACAGACTCACCACACATAGATAGTTTCATTAAATATAAAGGTATATATTCCTTGGCATGCAAGTAACGTGTAGACAAAGAAATAATTCCGCTTTTTTTAAATTTACTTTCGCGCTGTAAATATCACGAACTAAAATAATTACGAGGGACATTACAAACAATAAATTAACGGACAGAAAGAACACTCACGCTCGATTTCTAGAAGGCAAATTAACACGAACATATTTTACCAACGGTCAAAATACATGTCAAATACTAAAACAGCCAAAGAATTCAATTGACATAAGTCAGATTTTGACAGGTTGTTAGGCCTTCAAAAACTGGAGGTCAGACTCGGGACAACTATTTGTGGGTTACCATTTCTTTATCTTGTCTGGGTACCGCAAAAGCTGCACGGTGTAGTAGCAAGATGACCACTGAAGCTATCGTGTCATACATATATGCAGTTAATGAATATGTAAATAGTACAGCAGACGAATAAATTAAAATACAGCGCGCATTTTACTGCATTTATCAAATGTTTTGGTCAGTAAGTTCAAACGCTATGACAGTATATATAGCTCTTACATAGGCTTACTGTAAGAGGATATCATCTGCCCGAATGAATTAACTTATTTAAATTGTCAAATAATTGGTAATAGTTAAATTTTCTACTTAACCTGTCCATTGTTGCAATCATCATCATAAATCAGCCCGTTATAATGCACTACTGGTCATAGGGCTCTCCCATCTTATGCCGCAATATCCATTCTGCCGCCTTCCGCATCCAATCCTACCCATCAATCTTCTTTAAATAATAATTTCATTGTTGTAATAAATGAAGGCTACGACTCAATAGGTTAATATAACAATTGCTTTTGAAAAAGTTAAATCAAAATCTTTATAGGCACATATGTATACTCGTGTGCTTATGAGTGTCTCTGTTAAAGAGCATTCCATTCTGCTAGTCTTCTGTGCCTGTTTACTTTAGGTAGTATTTCACATATGTATATACATGCCGTTCGCTTAAACGGTGAAGGAAAACATCGTGAGGAATATTGCATGTCTGAGTTCTCCATAATATTCTTAAAGTATATATATGTGTAGTTTGTCAATCTGCATTGAGCCAGTCTGGTGCATTATATAAATATATTTACCTTCTCAAACTGAAAAGAGGCCTACGCCTAGACATAGAAAACTAATAATTATAATATGTATTAGAGGTTATGGATTAAATAACACACTGTACAGAAACTTTGTATTTTATACTTTGACACAAGGAAGTTTTATATATCCGTTCACTTACAGCTCACAACAAGTGACAGATAGGAGTGTAGCTACGCCTTTATAGCTAATCAAACTGTAAAGTATTTGACTACTATTTATATTGTATGATGTTATATTATAAAAATTCTAAGGTGCAATTATTCTAAATAGTTAAATATAATAATTGATTAATTTTGCACGTATAAATGTATATAATTCAACAATATGAATTGTATATACATATAATATAGTCTTTTAAAAACAATTTAAATAGAAAACAAATCTTTTATTATAAAACCTTTTTCTTTGGTGCATTAAAATTAGCTTTGAATGTCTACATCAAGCTACAGGGTTTTACTATAAGAATCAATTAATGTCAAATCAGAACTTTTCAATGATGAAGGAACACATGTGGAAACACAGGAGAGGTTTGAATAAAACTGAATTTTATATTTATTCTTTAGGTGAATACTTTAAGGTTATTTTGAAGCGGGTAAATTGATTCAAGTCCTATGAAATTGGAGAATAGTAAATAAAAACATTTTGGCACATTCAAACTACTATTAATACTACCCCATTTTCAATCTAGCAATTATACACACGTTATCTAGCTAAATATAAAACAATTGTTTATTATATTTGTGCTAAAATGACATAGGTATGTCCGTCTAGTGAACAATACATCTTTCTGTTATTATCAATTGTAAGTCAACACATGTACCTATATATATCTAACTACAGTAATATATTATGTGACAGATGTTCTATTGTCATCTAGGATTGTGTACTTGCCACTATTTAGATTTACCTACACATTTACCAAACACATATTGACGTAACCCAATTTTATTGACATTGCCAACAACTGAAACTTGTATTGGAATTCAAATCGTATACGAAGCGCTTTTAGTAATAAATTGGCGGCAATAATGACCATGGTATTAAATTCAATATCCATTTTATGTATTGATTTAGGTTTGAGGGACATGATGGAGCGTGCAGATCGTTTGATCTGCGAGGACACCAACATTGCCTGTTATATTGACTATTTATTTTCCACACAGATTGCGTAATTATTTTAGTGGCCACTTCGCCTTTTATTTGCGCAGTGTTGTGGGGTTGATCCACAAAAGGAAAAAATTGTCTCGTTCACAAACCGTTGTTCCGAGTCTAGGTATTCTTTTCCCGTTATTAAAATGTTTGTAAAGTTGTCTGCGGTATAGCTATATACGGATTTTATCGCGCTGTTTATTTGACACTTTATTACAAAATTTTGAAAATTGTTACCCTACTACTACTATTAAACTTTACTAATTTTTAAGCTAATTAAATTATTATTAAATCTATTTAGATTTAATTTATTTTTACACTTTCTCCGACGTTTCGGTTGCTTTTCAGCAGCCATGGTCACGGGGAAACGGAAATCCGTATATAGCAGTTTAATTTCAATGAATAATATTCGCGTAAATAGAAGACAATATTATGCGGTATAGCTTTTATATCTAGAATAGGAACTGTAATTTCTAAAAGAAAAATTTTGTGAGGGTAAACTTTAATTAGGCCTATGTCCAGTAGTGTACGTCTTTCGGCTGAAATGATGATGAAACTTTAATTATAAAAATCTACAACAATTGACTGCATTTGCGTCATATATTTGAATTTAACTTTTGACACACACACATCTGTCACCAAGTGTATTTTTAGAGTTTCTTTTTGTAATATTAAAAACATAGTCTATACTAATATCATAAAGATTAAGAGGATTTTTAAAAGAAGTTTGTTGCAGCTGGTAGGCCAATTCTTGAGGCAGATCATAGGTTATATAATTTATAATATTACGCTATGAGCCATGGAAATGAAGCAGTAATTATGAACGTGGTAAAAAGCACGAGGGACACCAATTGATACTTACTAAATTTGCCGTACAAAAGTAGGTACAAATTAAGGCAGTAGGTAAAATAAGGCTCCTTTTCTTATTATTTTATTAATACAGATTATCCCTCTGAAGGATTATCCTTGTGTTGCGGAGGATTTTACAAACATTCAGTCAATTGACAAAGAATAAATATTTGTGGATCTTATGTTTGTTGTCTTCTCTTAGAATCAAAACTGTAATACTCGGCGCACTGCGTCTATGCAATCAAGTATTGTGAATTATTGTTAGGTAAAGTAAAACGTTATCTTGTTTGGCTTATTGCTTAGAAAAAAGATAACTCCCGCTATATGAGTAAATCCAGTGTCAAAGGGGACTTTATATAAATTCAAACAACGAAAACAAACGACACGCAGACTTGGTACAACTATTTGTAAGCCACACAATCTATTTTCTCGTGGAGGGAATGAACCTTTAACACTTAACGCAGTGGCAGTAATGGGACAATCATTTTAACCACGACATACATATATTATTATATAAGTAAATTAATCCTACTCATAAACCTGGATATACATATATCAGTAGCAGCGATAACTCAGTGGGGAGACCAATAGACTGCAGTGCAGAGGGTCTCGGGTTCGAACTCAAGTCGTGCACCTCTGACTTTCGGAAGCTATATGACTTTTCGAAATTATGTGCGTATTGATTGACAATTATCCAATTATCGCCTGCTCCGTGCCTCGGAGAGCACGTTAAGCCATCGGTCCCGGCTGCCATGAACATCTATGGCAGTCGTTATTGGGAAGTCAGTGCCCTATAATATCCTGACACTGGTATAGCCTTAGGGTATCGTTAGCCTTCGGGTTGCGGAGTTCAGGTGGTAGTGTGTACTGTGTAAAAACTGATATCTAGTCAAATACGGTTAGACCAGAAAAGCCGACCCCAAGTGACTTGGGAATAATAAGAAGAAGAAATCTGGATATATATCCTTGTAAAAAGTATAAGGATTTCCTGTTAAAGACCTGTATATAATTCATAATGTTAAATGAAATTACCCTCTTCAAGATATCATATAATTTATTTCTTTCTTAAGAAAACTTTATTTAGTACCTAACTTCACTTGTCCGTCGGATCGCAGTAAATTTTAATTAAAAGTTTCATATTTCATTTTAACTACGATTTCTTCGCGATTTCATTTTCAATGTTAATTAAATAGTTCCATAGTTTAGTTTCAGTTTTCTCAAAGAGATTATCGTTATAGTTCACCATTTTATTCATTAAAGGGCTACTGGGAACAGTTTTCTCTTTGATTCTATTTCAGGTTTGATCATAATAAAAACTACACAGACAGTTTTCAATATTGAGAGATAATTACGAATTAGTTTCGTTCGAGGTTTCTTAGCAAATGAAAGGCTTTTATTACAATTGTTAATTGATATTTATAACTAGCATCTGTCATCGGTTCTGTCAACGTGGACTTGTAACAGTTATTACGCACGTCATGTGGATCATTCTGATCATATTTTTAGGTTTTTACTAAATGGGATGAGATGAAACTAAGTGTTAAATGTACCAAACTGTTAGCGTCTCTTTGGATCTATGGAATGACATTTGTGTGTTACATTACCAACAATACATCAGCAATTCTAAAACTAAGTTTGGTTCAGAGTCTCTAAAATAGTCAAACAATATTTTCCAAAATATCTACAATATCTGTTTGTACAGAGCGACTCACATTTTTATAAAAGATACATACACATGTGCCTTTTAAATTATTTATTCTATTTTCCTGTTAACGCATATGCCTAGCTCTCTCTATGCAAATAAACTTGTAACAATACATTAAATCTAGGAATAGACCTCATAATCTGTTATATAGGGTACCTCAGAAACCAGCTCCTCACACATACAGACTATGTATAAAATATGTATACTAACACACATCTACTCTACTATAGATTATACACTTGTACTGATACTCTACTAATGCAAATTCGTGTATGAGGAGAGATAAATATTTTTAATTACTAGCTTTTGTACCCAGCTTCCCTCGCATAAAAGGAGGTTAGGCTATGTTAAGAATAGTACTTTAAAAAAATATATAGCCTATTACTCGATGATAATATAGCTTTCTAAAGATGAAAGACTTTTTAAAATTGACTCCATAGTTTTGAGTTAAATACTTACAAACAAACATATAAAAAATCAAATCTTTCTTCATTATAATGTTAGTAAAGATAATACTATAGAAAGACTGGAATCATATATCTTGTATTCGAAAATTTATTAAAATTTTGCAAACGTTCTGTTGTAGTAAGAGCTTGGGCCACACCATGTGAGGTACAGATCATGCATTCTAACGCATGTTACAAACAATCTGAATGCGTCGTCTTATCTATTGTGTCTCTGACTGAAATTCGATATTGATCCAGTTGACTTTAAAGGCTATGTTTACACACTTTCTGAAGACTTCAACTTCATTGCCATCTAATCAAGAGCTACCGCCTTAATATTTTTATACAAATCGCCCTAAAATAGAACCGACATTGTTTAAGCTTCTTAACACGTGACGATAAAATACATTGAATTTTTCATCAAGAATTTTTTGCAGTCTCTAAACAGCCTATTGGCGCAGGTGCTATATTATACACAGTTGCTTTCACGAGTTTCTTTTCATAAAGCCTGATGAAAGGGCAAGGGATCCGAACAAAATAAGCACATTCCACTGACTTTATGATTCTATTATGTTATCGTGAATTTGTAATTCTCTTGTTGATAAAAAAAATTGATAAAGGTCTATCGGAAGCTCCAGATTTTTTTTTTGAAGAATATGACTTTATGGTTTCGGCAATGGATTGAAAGGAAGCTGCTTGGAATATTTGGATCTTATCTTATGTTATGTGGGGGCCAGTCAGTGCAGACCGGCGACACTACGACCCAGTGGGATCTTTTGTGTCGATACTCTCCCAATAACGACTGACATAGATGTTCATGGCAGCCGGGACCGACGGCTTAACGTGCTCTCCGAGGCACACATCAGGTGATAATTGTCAATCAATACGCACATAACTTCGAAAAGTTATATAACTTCCGTAAGTCAAAGGTGCGCGACGTGGGTTCGAACCCGAGACCCTCTGCATTGCAGTTTGTTGGTCTCCCCACTGAGCTATCGCTGCTCTTTAATATAGAACGCTTTATTGCTGCTCTGGAATATTTGGATATTCACGGTTATTTAATATATAAGAAGCGACAGAATTTTATGTATATTGATGGATATACGCTTGCTTATCCTTGATGGAGCAAGCAGAGGTGTATTAGTTTAAACGTAATAGAAAGCTAGGCTCTTGCCATTTTCAGATCAAATTTCCATGATTCTTGTTATAACTGAAAATCCACAATCAAATCCCAATCCCGATTTGGATTTATGCCGCATACTGTGTGATCCACAAATAATAAGTTGTTCTGAGTATGGATGTTCTATGTGTACTTTGTTTGAATGTTTGTTAAGTCCCCGTGATACAGGAACTATTCTAAGTGCGGGAGTTCTCATGTTTAAAGAAAATAAAAGTTTAGGGAGTGAATCAGTTGTAATCTATTGAGCATGCTATCAAATTCCATTTATATTATAAAAGCTCAATCACACTATGCTCAACCCTGACATCAAACCTAAGACCTCACAATAACACGCAACGCAACATAAGCGCCTACTGAAGCCACGGCTCCAACAAGCCAGTCCATATGTAAGGATTCTAAAATAAAAAGAACGTAAAAAAGCTTGGAGAAGTAACGTAGAGTAATGTATTTTTTATAGAAGCAAATGTAGCTATGCCATATGTGATCTCGGCGGCAAAAAGTCTCTAATAAAAGTAAGCGAGTAATAAAAAGAAGCACGAAAGGAATTTGGACACGAAATATATAATTGTTGGTTTTATAACCAGAAACAGAGATATTAATCTGATCAAGACTTGTTTTTATTAAATCATTGGTTTTCTTGTCTTGGATGTTTTATAACTTCTCGAATATAATTTGATGTTCATGAACTACAAAATTAATTTGTTAGGAAAATACATTGCCATATATCAGCTAGCTATTACATCGCCATTTTATATATTTTAGTTCTTTTTTTTTTTTTTTTTTTACGTGGGGGTATGCATGACGCATACCCCTCCGCGGGGGCGGGCGGAGGGGTTATGTCGGACTCGCCGGGGTAAAATAAGATGTTAAGATGATAAAGTACCTCCCGGAATACCGACTAAACCTACCACGGTGTTCCTCGACAAAACCACTATCGACGGGGCCGCGCGAATCACTTTCGCATGCGGTCGCGACCCCGCCGAGGTTTCGGCCCGCCGTATGAAACGGCAGGCCACTACACGAAAGACCTACCCTAAAGGCACTTCTACCACTCCCTACTGTCCCCCCTAGAGGGGAGACGGACTCAACACAGAGGCGCGCGTGGGAACACGCACGCCGCCTCTCGGACCTGGTGCTGAACGGATGGCGGGCAGGCCCACAAAGCCCGCCACCCCCAGGTCAAACCTCAGGGTGGCTGGAGGTCGTCCCGCGCCCTCCGGCGCCCGGCTCTGCGGTTGGGGAGAGGGTTCAAACGCTCCCTCTCCCGCTCCGCCGCCTCCTTGATGGAAATGACTTCCTCACAAAAGGAGGCGACGGCGTTTCACGACCTCTCACTCCGGACCATAGACTGAACTACGGCCGGGAGCGAAAGGGCAACCAATCCGACTGCCGCGATCAATTCACGGCGCTGCGATGCCCAGGCGGGGCAAACCGCCAAAGTTTGCAGCGCCGTGTTCTCAACTACGTCGCGGCAGTCGCCGCAGTGGTGACAACCGGGCGTCTCTTGCCGGCGTATACGACACAGGAACTGGCCAAAACAACCGTGGCCAGTCATTACCTGTGTCATCCGGAAGGTGAGGGCGCCATGGCGCCTCTCCAGCCACTCCTCAAACACGGGACTTACCGCCACGATCGTGGCGTGCCCATATATATTTTAGTTCTTGGTCCTAAGTAATTAAGCCTGTTGGCGTCTAACGCGCACACTTCCAGACACCATGCTATTGCGAATATTATGGCAGAAAATTCAGATAAAAAACTTTTACCCGACCTGGAATCAAACCGAAGAGTTTCACTATTGCTTTAAATACACTTCTTTAGGAATTACAGACTCAAAACAAATCATTTATTGGTCACGTTAATAAATTTTCTGTAGAATGACTATGAATTTCAATGTTCATCAATTTATAAGTAATTTATTAAGTAAGTATTTATATAAGTAAGTAGCGATAGCTTCGTGGAAAACCGATGGACTGCCACGCAGAGATTTCAAGTTCGATCCCGAGGCGTGCATCTCTGACTTTTTGAAGTTATGTGCGTATTAAATAGTTAATTCTCTCTTGCTTTAACGGTAAACGAAAACATCGTGAGGAAACCTGCATGTCTGAGAGTTTTCCGTAATGTTCTCGAAGATATGTGAAGTCGGCCAATCCACACTGGGCCAGCGTGGTGGACAATAGCCTAACTCTTTTCACACTGAGAAGAGGCCCGTGCCCAACAGTGGGACAGTTTAATTAATTGCTGATATTATTATAAGTAATTTATTGCACGGATGGCGTAGTGATGTAAATGTTCGTCTCTCCACTGTTACTGCGCCGAGTGTTGTAGCTTCGATTGATATGAAAATATGTGTAGCCCATATATTCTCATATCATATCATTCTCATATCATTCTCACATTCCGTCGTGCGAACCGAGCGAAATCGGTTGCTTATCGCGCTACTCCGTACCTCGCTCGCATTGTTGTCGTTGTGTGTGTGAACCTCGGTGACGTCGTGCGTCTTGCCACAGAGTAGTTTTGAGTTCAGAGAATACTACCATGGCTACAGTAAACAGCACTTTCAACCACTCCGCCAACGCAGACCTCGCAACAGTACAAGGTGAAATGAGTGTCGATGAATCTTTGTTGGACAAGGAGTCGCCACCCCCATATGTCACATTTCGCAAAGGGGTAATAAGCAGCAATAACAATGATCTACGTGAAGATCTCCGTGAACAGCTTGGCGCATTTCGATCTAGCATTATGTCAATGCTTGATACTTGGTTCCAGAAACAAGACCAGAAATTCTCATCTCTTCTCGCCGAGTTCGAAGGAATAAGAACATCTATCCAGTTTATTAGCGATAAATATGATGACCTGGAGAAAAAATCCAAAGATGTTGCTTCTCGTGTGACTGCACTTGAAAATAAACTTTGCTCTCAACAGGCTGACGATCAACGTGTAGCTTTGCTGGAATCTAAACTCGAGACTATGGAACAAAAATCTCGCAGTTGCAATATCGAGATTAGTAATGTACCAGAAAAACGAGGCGAGAACTTGGTTACGATTGTCGAGAATATAGCAAATGTTATAAAACATCCGATATCATCTCGTGACATCATCGCAATTCATAGGGTTCCCCAACTCAAACCAAGGGCATCTCGTCCTAAAAATATTATAGTGAAACTAACCAGTCAAATAGTTCGCGATAATTTCCTAGCTGCCGCGCGTCTCAAGAAAGGCATCACATCAGACGAGTTAAAGATACCAGGATCGCCGCAGAAAATTTATACAAATGAACATTTGACCTTGCAGAACAAAAAATTATTTCGACTTGCTAGAGAAGCTGCTAGACAGAACAAACATCGCTTCGTCTGGATCAAGCACGGTATTATACTTGTTCGTGCCGATGTCACCGAGGCTGCATTTACAATTCGCTCCGAAAATGACTTGTCAAAAATTAAACCTTACACTCCAAGACAATGATTGGATTTGTTATTATTACAGTGTGTTAGTGAATACGGTTATATCAGTTATAATAGATGCGGTTGCTTGCGTTCGACTGAACTTTAATATTTGTGTGAAGATGTGTTCTCTCACTAGTGCACTACTCTGTGCGTTTACTACTGGACGTGAGGTTTGTGTACAATGTTTTATATTTACCCACATGTTTGAATATGTTATTAAATCAATTGCTAAGCAATTAATATTAACAAATCGATTAAAAATCCATATTATCTTGATAATACTGAATACTAGCAGTATTGTGCATTTCGTTCTACCTTGTATTTATTATAATAAGCTTAAACAATTATCTACTTTTTGCTGTCGTTATACATTGTTCTTTGACAAAGATGTGCAGCTGTTCATGGTTTTCTTTCTGTTTGTATTAATTATTCCTAAATGTCATAGCAATAATGAATTTAAACATATAAACACAGCGTTGTTGTTGCAATTTATTGAGACTGGACTCCAAATCATTTTACTTCTACTACCACACTTCAATGTTTTATATTTTGCTATAATTTAATTTTCACCAATGAATCATAATAATTTAACTTTTTATTATCAAAATTGTCGTGGATTACGGACAAAACTACATACAATATACATGAACATATTGTCATCTTCTTATGATGTAATCATACTGACGGAGACTTGGCTTACACCCAATATAGCGGACGCTGAGTTCATTGATGATCGATATTTGGTGTTCAGATGTGACCGCGACCGTGTTGCCTCCGGTAAGAGTGAGGGTGGTGGAGTGCTTGTGGCCGTCTTGCGCGCACTGCGACCTACGCGATTAATGATGCACTCTGCTCGCGCTCAATTCGAACACATATTAATACAACTGCCCAGCTTGAAAGTGGGTAAACGACACCTAATTAGTGCAGCATATATACCGCCGCGTTCACATGATGAATTGTACGCATCCCATTTCGACATGTTATTAGAAGTTATAGGTGATTCTCCTACTGATTCTTTCTACGTAGTGGGCGATTATAATCTTCCGTGTATTGATTGGCATGATGAATATGACTGTAAGTACGTTACAGCTCAACCCACTAACTCAACTAGCCACTATTTGTGCGACTTCATATCTATCACTAACTCTTTTCAATATAACACACATAGGAATAAGTTGGGTCGCATATTGGATTTGTGTATATCAAATGTTCGTTGCGTAACAAAAACAGGTGTAGAACTACTTCCACAGGACCCCCATCACCCGCCCTTTTACATGGTATCTCAATTAGAAACGCATTTTAGACCACTGAAACGTAATATTTGCTATAAGTATAACTATTTTAAGACAAATTATGAATTAATTAACTGTGAATTAAGTAAACTGGATTGGAATGGTTTAGTGAGTGCTGCCTCTGCTGAATGTTCAGTTGATATATTTTACAATATAATCTATGGCATTATTAAGCTACATGTTCCGCTCAGCAAGCCCAAAGACTCACGTTTTCCTGTATGGTTCACTCCTGCCTTAATTCGTATATTTAAAAATAAAGATAATGCTTGGAAACGCTGGAAGAAATATTCTAATTTATCGGATTATAAAACTTTTTCAATATTACGCAGCCGCTTTAAAACTGAATGTTATAAATGTTTCCTTAGGTATATTAGGTCGATTGAAGAAGAGATTCCAACTAACATAAAAAAATTCTGGACTTACGTTTCTAATAGAAAGGGCAATGCTAATATTCCAGCCAGCATGCATCTGCACGGTATTACATCTGACAATCCCAATGAAATATGCAATATGTTTTCAGATTTTTTTACATCAGTTTATGAGCCCTCAACGTTCGACCCTAGATACTGGGAGGCTCCTTCAACTTATACTGATAATTCATCATGTATATCAGATATTTACCTCACAAAAGATTTAATTCGCAATGCAATTAAACAAATTAACTTAAGCAAGGGAGCCGGCCCTGACGGTTTACCTCCTATATTTATAAAGAATACAGTCGAACATATCGTTACACCACTTCATATAATTTATAATCGATGTTTAAGAGAGGGTTATTTTCCCGCTATTTGGAAAAGCGCATTTATCGTGCCGGTATTTAAAAGTGGGGACAAAAATGACATCCAGAATTATCGTCCTATTTCTATTTTGTCCACCTTGTCTAAGCTTTTCGAGAGTCTGGTACATAGTGAGTTATACTCGTATATTCATCGCATTATCATACCCGAACAACACGGATTTGTTAAGCGCCGGTCGACTGTCACTAACCTAACGCTATTTACCTCCTATTTATTTGAGAATATGGACAACCAAGTCCAGGTAGATGCTGTGTACACGGACTTTCGGAAGGCTTTTGACAGGGTGGACCACAAATTACTTTTAGACAAAATCGCCTATAACGGCATTCGTGGTAACTTGCTTCGTTGGCTTATGGCATATGTTTTTGAACGGACTCAAAATGTGGTCGTTAATGGCTTCGAATCTAACCCTATTACCGTCACTTCTGGCATTCCTCAGGGTTCCATTCTCGGGCCCCTTTTGTTCATTTTATTTGTGAATGACATAAAACAATGTTTCAAGAATGCCCGATTTCTTATGTATGCCGATGACATAAAAATCTACAAGGCAAACACATCTTTGCAGGACTGCTTGCTCCTACAGGACGATCTCAATAGACTTTCTCAATACTGCTCCTTTAATAAACTCCAACTAAGCCTACCCAAATGTAATGTTATCACATTTACAAAAAATAAACATAAAATTACATATAATTATACTTTGCAGGATACAACCTTGAGTAGAATAGATTACGTGCGTGACCTTGGTATTACCTTAGATACTAAACTGCATCTTGATATGCATATTAATAATATTGTAAGTAAGGCTTACCAGATGTATGGTTTTGTCATGAGGTCCTCCCGCGACTTTAAGCAGTCTTCTACTTTTATTTTTCTCTTTAAATCTCTTATAAGATCTCAGTTAGAATACGCTGTCCCCATATGGAGTCCTTATTACGAAAAGTATACAAACATAATAGAAAGGGTACAAAAAAAGTATTTATGTTCCGTACACTTTAGATTTTATCATTCAAAGTTGCCGTATCCACAATTATTACATAATTATAACTTATTAAGCTTGGAGTCCAGGCGAATATTACTAATGTCCATGATGCTGCATGGAATATGCAACAACAAATTCGATTGTAATGACATAACCAATCAAATATGTTATGTAGTACCTAGAACTGTTATGCGGCGAGAGGTGCGCGTACCTCGCTTATTTCACACTGCCAAGTGTCGAACTAACGCGGGTGTGCGGGCTCCTCTGCGCCGCCTTATTGAAACATACAACACACACCTCTTTACCATCGACATTTTTGCTTATTCGCAATCTAAATTTAAGAAAGCAGCCGTTGAATCCTTAAATAAGAACCTTATTTCATAATTATAATTATAATCAAGTTGTCTCGCACGCGTCTATATGTAACCCGAATATATAATGTCGCGGACATTGGTGTGGGTTATACGTTAACCTTATTCATGTGCATGTAACTTTATAATACTTTATTGTAAACGTGTAACTGTTAAATGTCCCAAACAAATAAAATAAAAATAAAATAAAAATATCTATACTAATATTATAAAGCTGAAGAGTTTGTTTGGTTGAATGCGCTAATCTCAGGAAATACTAGTTCGAATTGAAAAATTATTTTAGTGTTGGATAGCCCATTTATCGATACCAATAGATGCGGAGCATTAATGAAAAATGTTACTAGAATTAAGAACTGTTAAGTTTCGCCACCGTGACCGAAATTCGGTCTGGAGGACATTATTATTAAAATATTTGTAAAACCTCGTGACACATGAATTATGTTAAGCCCAGTAGTGGTCCTTTATAAAATAATCCTTGTTTTCCTATTTTACCTTTAAACTTTAACCCGCACATGCACGTCAACTGCAGCGATCAAGTCTATTTATAAAAATCGATGCAGAGACTGAACTTTGAAATTTTGCGGCGCTGAAATTACGTCACAAGCGAACTGCGGGTTTACCGTGAGTTTCATAGATCTCATAATTTGACACGATTGACTGTTGGATGAGATTCAACAATCAATCAATTTAAGTCTTGCTCTTGTCGGTGGTCTTCCATGTCTCTATGTCTCTATTCACTGTCATTACTTGGACCTCTTGGTACGGCATGACTTTAAATTTTTCTTCACCTGATTTATGTTACTACACCTTGGTCTACCCATCCACTTCTTCCTTCTATTTTTACTTCTAAAATGGATTTTATAAAGGTGTCATGCTGTATTAAGTTTAATTTTTTCTCTTCGGTAATTCGTGACTTAAAAAATATATCTTGTTTTTACTATATTAAGAATGAAAATCGTACACCGACATCACGGGTTGGTGCTTAATTTCACTCGAGGAAATTCTACGAGAACATTGTATGGTATGTTTTAATTCAGGACATGGTCTATTTGTACCTTAATTTTCTTGCAAATCCGCTCAATGTTTTATGCAGAATTGAGTAATGAACACCCAAACCTCTGTAAATTCTCACATTCATCAAATTTGTAAATCAAACAGTGACAATAATAGGTAATTATCAAGCATTTGTTCAAACAAAAAGTTTAAGTTATACCAAATTCACAGGTACTAACCCCCGGCGCCAAAATACGAGGAAAATCTAATTACGTAGAAAAAATGAAATATCTAAACGGCATTTCGTCGCCCAGGACTCAGACAGGTCGAGATAATTGAAATGTAAGAAGACAACAAACGAGAGACACGCCTACATGCTCACAAAGAGCTACGAAACTTTGGATAAGGTACTCTGGAATAAATATAGCTGTGTATGGTATTTTTTCTGGATGCTCTTAAATATGGCTAGGCTTCTAGGCAAGTGTGTTTCATCATCGACTAACTAAATCGTTGTATAGCAAGTGGATGGATCGTAGTTACTTGCAATCCTACACCCAATAAAAATTAAATTATTACTAGATTTTGACCGCGACTTCGCTCGCGTATATGTAGGTTATGTCATGTTTTATCCCTCAGGAACAATATTTTTTCTAAATGAAAGGTACCTTATGTCATTTCCTGTATCCCTGACAACGTGTATGCGAAATTTCATAATGATCGGTCGAGTAGTAAAGGCGTGAAAGCGTAAGAAACAAACAAGTTCACATTCGCATTTCTGATATTACTTAGGATATAAATAACTTTGTATTTCTAAAATCCCATTTTCATGAGAACTTCGTGGTAAAAAGTATAAAACGGTACTATATATGAAATTTCAACATTTCAAGTTGATGATGATGATGGTGCCTCCTGACCGATTTCGGACATGGCGACTGCGTCATCTCCGTGAAGTAAGTTGTCGTTAATGTACTCTCAAGTGACTGCTGTAACCAATCCAAGAACGTCCGCATACATTGCGGACATGTGAGCCCACAATTCTCATTGTTTTAACTAATCGCCACATATGGTCGAGCTATTTCAAGTTATCGTAATTTTGACCACAGTAAACTTTCGTTAGACTTAATGGTTAAGAGCATCATCGGCAGGTATGCCATATCTCATATTAAAGAGAAGCGATAGCTCAGTGGAGAGACCAACAGTCTGCAATGCAGAGGGTCTCGGGTTCGAACCCACGTCGCGCACCTCAAACTTTCGAAAGTTATACGACTTTTCGAAATTATGCGCGTATTGATTGACAATTATCGCCTGCTCCATGCCTCGGAGAGCACGTTAAGCGTCGGTCCCGGCTGCCATGAACATCTATGGCAGTCGTTATTGGGAGAGTGTCGACACAAAAGATTCCACTGGCTCGAAGTGCCGCCGGTCTGCAGTGACTGGCCCCCACATAAGATAAGATAAGATAAGACGAGATCTCATATTAAACTTCTTGCTGCGTGTGAGAATTAGTTGACCAACAACAAAACAAAAAATTGTACATATATTATGGTCCACAGTCAAATTGGAAACCAAATAATCGGCAGTAAATGTAAACGCAAAATCGCGCAACAACGCTTTTGAGCACTTCAAATAAATAACCGACGTACGATTACTTTAAAGTAATTGTACGTCGGATAACTATTTGAAGTAACAGTTTTAACAATTTAAATATTAATTCGAGTGATAATTGATTACTGTCGTTACTGGAATAATTGGTTGTTATTTGAGTGCCTAAATCATTTATTATGTACTAGCTCGTACCCGCAGTTCATCCGCGTGAATCTCATGGGAGCGTATAACATGATAAAAGTATTCTATATGTTAACCTACACCCAATTGACATAAGCTAAGCCTAGTGCAAGTTGTTTTTACGTTAACGCTATCGAAACATTTACCGCGTTTGACTCTCTGATTGGTTAAGAGCTTGGAGCGGGCTAATCGGAGCGCTGAACGACATAAACGTGTCGAACGTTAAACTCGCACTAGGAACTCTGTTTATGTAACAATTTACATCCAAATTCGTTTAAGGTTTACGCGTAATTAAGTAACAAACACCTTAACATCTTTACAAATGCCATATTTTATTTTTAAACTTTACTATCAATTGAAAAACTTTAAACAGATTTTATTGCGTTGTTCATTTTATTTTTAAAACACTATTATTACATCATTTTAAAACTCCTAAATTACTACTGTAGTGCACTGTTAATAGTTATTGTTTACGTTTATTTAAGCCATATCAAAAGTTGTTTAATTTTATTGTATAACATTCGCGTATTCAATTCTAAAATATTTGTTTTATTCTTGTTAATAGTTTCAGTATATCCTCCAGATCATTAATAATGTTTGTCTTATAAGTAGGTTCACATCATTGATGCTATTGATTAGATTAAAGCCTACGACCACTCGATCGCATGTCCTATACCTTATCGGTTGGGCTACAATAATTTAAATTAGTAAGACTTTATAACAAGCAGCGATAGCCTTGTGGGAGACTGTTGGACTGGCAAGCAGATATCATGAGTTTGATCCCAAGGCGCACCTCAGACTAAAACAAATGATGTGCGTATTAAATATTTAATTATCACTTGTTTTAACCATGAAAGAATAGATCGTGAGGTGAGGAATCTTGCATTTCTGAGAGTTCTAAATAATGTTTTCGAAGATATGTGAAATCTGCCAACCCGCACTGGGCCAGCGTGGTGGACTATGACCTAAACCTTCTCACACTCAGAAGAAGCCCGTAGCCAGCAGTGGGATAGTTTAATATAGGGCTGATATTATATTATAACCTAAAAAGCTTATAAATTAAAAGTATACCTATATATATAAATCTCGTGTCACGGTGTTTGCACTCGCAATCCTCCGAAACGGCTCGACCGATTTTATTACAATTTCTATGTGTGTATTTGGTAGGTATGAGAATGGGTCGTAAAATAAATTTCATACCGCTGGGTGATTAGGGTGTCAACGTAGCCTACATTTACTCTAGCGAAGCCGTGGCCAAAGCTAGTCTCTAATTACAGATGCCGCAGGCAGATGACTCAAAAAAAACCAATTTTCTTAAAATATATTTAATTAAAATAAACTTATTACAATTTAATTTATATTTTAAGATCTAGTGACCGCGATCGGCGATGGATCGAAAGTGGCCGATGTTTTCGTGCATCGTGGAAAAGCGATGTCCATCACGTTGTGCCAGTCAGCAACATGCGATGTCCAGCACGTTGTGTCCCGTCAGCGACTCGTGGTTGCCTCGTGTGGACGTTGGCTGATGCAATAATTGGGCAATATTGGTATAGCGGTAAAACGGTTGTGTCAGCAATTGCCCTATTATACCATGTTATAACACCTCCCGCCGTAGATCAGCAATTATTTGAGCACTTTCGTCGAAAATAATGTTGAATAGTGATCGGTTGTACAAGATTCTGTGGTTTTTATCTCAGGAGGATCCATTTCGTTTGATTTCTGCTCTGTTTCCTTGCCGGCTCTAAGTTTTATCAAATGTTTTCGTAAGAATAAATATCCGATTAGTGCAATTGTACTTATTAGTACGATGTACAGGGGTATTGTAGTATGGTACAGGGTGGCATCTTGAGGATTCCTTACGTTTATATGAGGTTGGATTGCTATCTTTGCGTTATTAGAATGTAAGTCCTCTAAATTTATCGAGTTCAGCGTCAGCAATGCCTGCGGCGTGGTGACGTGTTCGGGGTTTCGCAACGGTGTGTCTATGATCTTCATCACGTGTCCGCTCGTACGATCGTTGGTGTTCACGATGGTGATCTCATCTGTACGTAGATAACAACCCATAGGCAGTATAACCAGAAAACTTCCTCGTAAGGTCTCATATACATTTCTCGCACACGACGTTTGGACCTTGGTAGCTTTCGGAAAGGAAATGGTATAGTGTTTCTCGTCTAGTTGTTCGGCGGCTTCCTTGTTGAGTGCTACTGGTGTAAATTTGCACGTAGCGTCGATTTTCTGCGTTGATATCAGCCGTGAGATACAGTCAGCTTGAGCCCGTTGAGTTAGGCTGTGCTTTCTCTCGCAGATGAACCAAGTGTTTGCCTTCGGACATTCTGTCTCTATGTACATGAAATCTAACCCATGCATTACTATATAAGGGAAGGGTGGTATAAGGATTTCCTGGTTTCTATTAGGTATAATGGATAGCTTGTACAGATCATAGGTTCTAGGCAAGAAAATTGGTATCTTAAATACTATTACTATACTATCGCCATTATAATATGACCCTAGCTTAATAATATCAAAATAATCTCTAACAGTTATATCTACTATTTCTTCCTTATTATATAAACTACGAATTCTAACTAGCATAGCTTTCAAAGCTTCTAGGTTTAACATTGAATGATTAGGGCTGTTAGTATGAATAAAAGCCAAAAGGTTCTCTATGCGTAACAACTCGTCAGATAATCTCTCTATATTATCCCCCAATATTAAGAGCAATTGTGCCAAATGCGCAAAATGCTTAAGATCTGCGTGAGCTATGTTCGTAATGTTAGCAAATTCGTTAACTTTCTCGGCAATTATATACTGATTTTTAATAATACTATCTAACACTTTTGTATGCTCAGATACCCATTCCTTGTTTAAGGTTAAGTGGTGATTAAATTGTAATGCTAATTCCTGTTGGTTATCCTGAAGTACTTTAATGGCATTATCATACTTTACTGCGTCAGTATAATCTAAATTTCCAGATATGCTCTTTATGACTGAGCCTAAACCATCCACAAGTCCCCTTTTAACTCGACTTGAAGTGAATGTTTGTAATTGCTCTGAAATTTTATCTAACTTGCTATCAAGATATGCGATATGAGGTTCATACAAAGACTGAGTACTATTATTTAATAGAGGCCTAATGTGATTCAATTGGACTTTTACGACGGATACTTTGGACGATATATCCTTTAAATCAATAGGCTGCAAAAAGGAGTGATATTGGGAAACAATTTTAGTAGGACCTAATTTAAAAGGAAGGAGTCCTGGTCCATTGTCCAGGCTTTCAAGTATTATCTCTTGAGCAGCTACCGTTTGGAGAAACAACATCAGGGCCGTCCTGCAACAATTTTGCGCTTTTAGGCACTCGTTTCAAACGAGTTTTGGCCACAGGACCACGTTTTTTCTTAGTATAAATATGTACTGGTAAGTCCGCAAGTACGGTGTCTGATGTAAAACGTGGTGCTAATTTTTGACGACTAGCTAATGGATTTTTTATGAATATATTTTGCTCCGGTAAATAAGACTGTTCAGGTTCCCGAGTTTTATTTAAGTTATCAATGATACTCTTTCTATTACTTAAAGAGCTTTCACTAATGAGTTCATATACTTTATTCATTTTAGAACGGTGGTTTTGAATGTATTGTTGCACCAAATGTTCAGTGATATTAATATTTAACGGATCTCTGGGGTCAAAATGACCGCTTATAATTTCTACGGGTCTACATTTAGTGAAACTATGGATGCTATTGTTATAGGCTAAAATGGCGTAGGGCATTAAATTAATAGCAGAATCGTTACGGTGCGTTAATTTCAGTATTCTTAAATGTTCTAATAGAGTGGAATGTAGGCGTTCGACCATTCCATTTTCATTGGGTGAATGAGCTAGAATTTTATGATGTTGTATGCCATGTAGTCTCGTAAATTCTGAAAATAACTGATTGGTGAATTCAGTGCCACGATCAGTAACTATTGTTAACGGTAGACCATGATGGGTACAAAATATTAACAAAGCCTGAATGACACTTATTGCTGTACCGTCCCTTAGGTGGTATGCTTGAGCATACTTAGAAAAGGAATCAATGATAGTTAAGTACTTTTCAGTCTCTACGGTAAGTAAATCAAGGTGTATTACTTCGAATGGCTTAGCTGGTGGAGGTACTAAATGAAGCTGCTGTTTAATAGGATTGCGCTCATATTTACCCTGACCGCAAATGGTACAGTCGTTTATGTATTTTGCTATCTGTTCTTTCATTTTAGGCCAGTAATATTGCCGAGATTAAGCAAGATAACATTCATCTATGCCACGATGATTGGTTTTGCCCTCGTGGTACTTTTGAATCATTTCCTGCTGGCGTAAGTATTCTTTAACATTTACAAGCTCTCTTTTACTTAATATTAGATTCATTGCTGAACTTTTAAAGTGATTCTGTATTATTGGAATTATTGAATACATTTCTAAAGCGGGTGTAATTAGTATTCCTGTTCTAACCTTAGGGTTGACGTATTCTTTGATAGCACTTACAACGTCTAATTCAAGATTAGATCTGGTTAATTGTATGGATGTTCGGGTATGAGTATCGAATGGTTTTGTGACTGTCGTCCTGCCTTTAAAATTGTCTACAACAGTAAAATGAATCTGTCTATTGAATTTATTAAGCGGGTCGTCTGTTATTGGTACCTCCAAGATAGGGTTTTCAGCATCCGTATGTACTGTAAGAGTTTTAGATTCGTCTAATGAAGGCTGGTTAATAGAAGGGTTAACTACTACAGAACTGGTTTCTTCGTTAAGAAGTTCTATTCTTGACAAAGCATCGGCATTAGTGTTAGATTTACCTTGCTTGTATACTACAGTGTAGTTATATTCGCTTAGTTTTAATCGCCAGCGAGTTAATCTGGAGTTGGGCTCCTTTAAATTCATTACCCATTGTAAAGGCTTGTGGTCAGTGATTATTTTAAATTTGCGACCAAATAAATACGGGCGGAAGTACTTAGTAGCCCATACGATTGCAAGTAACTCCTTTTCAATGGTACTATAATTAATCTCGCTTGTGTTCAGTGTACGTGAAGCATATGCAATAGGTTTGTCACTTCCTACTGCTCCTTGTGAGAGCACAGCACCAATGGCCAGATTTGATGCATCTGTCGTGAGAATAAATTCCTTAGTGAAATCGGGGTATTGCAAGATAGGGTCGTTTGTTAAAAGAGTTTTACATTTTTCAAAGCAGTTAACGTATTCGTTATTAAAAGTTATCTTTGAGCCTTTCTTTAAACATTGAGTGAAAGGTTTTGTAACACGAGCGAAATCTGGTATGAACTTTCGATAGTATCCAAGTAGGCCTAGGAATCTTTTAATTTCTGTAGGTGATTTGGGTATTGGATAGTTCTGTATAGCGGTTATTTTGTCTGGGTTTGGCTTTATACCATCTTTGCTAATTACGTGGCCAAGATATGCGGTTTCTAGTTTTAAAAATTCCGATTTGTCTAACTGAATTTTGAAGTTAGATTCTCTTAACCTCTGAAATACCTTTTCGAGGTTATTAATATGTTCCTGAAGCGATGTACTAAATATAATGACGTCATCTAAGTAAACAAGACATATAACATTCTGTAAACCCCTTAGTACATTATCCATAACCCTTTGAAAGGTTGATGGTGAATTCTTCAACCCCATTGGCATTCTTAGAAATTCGAAATGGCCATGTTCTACGTTAAAGGCTGTTTTTGGAATGTCGTTAGGGTCCATTTCTACTTGATAAAAACCACTGGCAAGATCAAGGGTGGTAAAATATTGACAGTTACCTAATTTGTCTAATATATCGGCTATATTCGGGATTGGGTACTTATCGTCAACGGTTTTTTCGTTTAACTTTCTAAAGTCCACAACAATTCGCCATTTACTTTTACCCGAGGCATCTGCCTTCTTAGGTACTACCCAAATCGGTGAACTCCAAGCGGACTGCGAAGGCCTAATGATACCTTGGTCTAACATTTTTCTTATTTGACTACTAACTTCCTCACGGTGTACGTATGGATATCGGTAGCTTTTCGTATAAACGGGCAACTCATCCGTGGTTTTAATAGAATGTTTAATTTGGTTGGTAAAGGTTAACGGCTCCCCCTCTATGTAAAATACGTCTGCATATTGTGCGCATAATGATTCTAAATTGGCGCGCTCTTCGGGATTTAGATGGCTAGTACGTAATTTCGAAATGACTTCGCTGGCGCGTGAAGATGGTTGTTTGGTGCGCTTGCACTCAACAGTATATGTTTCAGCAGTAATATGACGATCGACAGAAAATATGACATCGTTTCGGCTAGGGTTCGTAACTTCCACAAAGCCTCGATTATTAGTGACTGTTGTGAGACATGGACCTAAAATACAATTTGAAATAGTTTGTTCCGGTATGAATGCATCACCATCCCGTACATTGATCGGTAAATTTATTAATGTAGACGAACCGGCTGGTATCATATCTTCATATAGATTAACGTTGCATGACTTGTAAACCTTGATAGGATTAGTAGCATATCTAGTTTTAAGATGCATGTGTTTATAATCTATGTTCGATTCCCACCTTTTCAATAAATCAGAGCCTATTAACCCGTCAAAATGATCGTGAAATTTATAAACGAATAGTTTAATTTTCTCAGACTCGCGGAATTCGGGAAAGCAAGGTAGTATGATCGTGTTATCCGATCGCCTTTTAGCATGAAAATTTACTACTTCAAACGGTTCATAATTTAGGGGTACCGAGGAGAAAAATTTATCTACAGCTTCAGGGCTAATGAAGGACTGATTAGCACCTGTATCTATTAATAACTTTAATGGCGGGTTAGTAATTTGTACGTAAGGTAATTGTCTCTGCGTTTGCATATTAATTTCTATTTTAGTTTGTTGGACGGCGAGTCCTGGTGAAAATCCTCCTCGCAAGCACGCGCGGAACCTTCTACCGGTGGTTCAACAATATTCGCAGGCATATCCATCGAATAAAAGTTGTTATAATAATTGCTATCAGAATATGTACACGATTCAGAATAATACTCCGGCTCATTGTAATACGAATCGGTGTCTTGTTCGTAGCAGGACCCGTATTCATAGTCCGGGCATTCGTTAAAATTTATTTCTCGCGATTTAAGATAATTCGTCGGCGGCGGATTGCCGAATTTGGACCAGTCGTGTCCCTTAAATGGTAAGGGTTTACTCACGTAGTGACTAACACCACTCATAGGTGTAGGCCTTTGGGGTCCATTGCCATTAGGTGCCGGTACATTACGTGGGGGCATTCTAAACACATTAGTACGTTCACTATAATTAGGTGGCAATGCTTTAAACATTTGTTGCGTACGCGTAGGGCCACGCATAGGCTGATATAAATTAGGATTATTATGCCTCCAAGGCTGCTGCTGCTGTAATGGTTGTGGGCGTGAAGGGCCAGGCATAGAGTAATTTGGTTGGTTTGACATTGTAGCCATCATCTGTTGGTTATTTGGCATTTTAAACGGAATACCTAAATTACTACCACTATGCTGTTTCGTAGGTCTATCTAGGAAATTATTATTCCTTTGTTGCAGGTATAATGTATTTGTTTCCTCCTGCACAAATTCTAAAGCCTGCTCTATGGATACGGGACGCATACACCTAATACGCGATCCTAATGGGTCTTTCAATCCGCGTAAATACGATTGTAATGTTAACTTTTTATAAAGTTCACGCTTTGCTTCTACAGTGGTAGACAGAGAATCGTGCAAAGTTACGTATGTCATTATTATGCTAAATAAATTTTGACAGCGCTCATAGAATTCTTGTGGCGTACTTTGACCCTGGGACAGTAAAGATAGATCATTGTAAAGGGCTGTCTCGTCGCGTTGGTCGGCAAAATTATTAATTAACGCGGTACGAATGCCAATCCAGTCAGTCGGGATACCATTTGAATTTATAAGGCGAGCTGCATTGCCTGTAACTTTATTTAATATACCATTAAGCAAGGACTGGTTTTCTAATTCGTGCCCTGCTTCTACTTTTAAAAATCTCTTTACTAACTCATCACATAAGCTTATAAACCTAGTAAGCACGTTCGGATTCCCATCGAACTCTGGGACTAATCTGAGTGCTTTAAAAATAGCGTCAATAGGGTCCTTCTGGGCCATTGCGCTTGATTCTTCTATGCTACTTAAATCCCTACTTAAATCAAATTTATCCTTTACAACCCTAGGGGTGCCAGAACCTGACTGCCTAGGATGAAAAATCTTGATGGATTTATATAGGACCGAAAAAGGAAATAAAATACAGGAAAGTAACACAAGAGCGATTCAAGCGTACTCACAGTTTCATATCTTGGTTCTTCTTGGTCTGCATCGATGTCTGGATACGCTGCCGCAGCTTCCGTGGTTCAGGATACTCGATAAGGGCTTGAGAGCACGCGCAGCGGCTATGCGGAGCCTGCTAGATCGATACGAGATTCTATTCGACGGACCGCGCGCTGCGTCGAGTAATCCTACCGACTGCGCCAATTACAGATGCCGCAGGCAGATGACTCAAAAAAAACCAATTTTCTTAAAATATATTTAATTAAAATAAACTTATTACAATTTAATTTATATTTTAAGATCTAGTGACCGCGATCGGCGATGGATCGAAAGTGGCCGATGTTTTCGTGCATCGTGGAAAAGCGATGTCCATCACGTTGTGCCAGTCAGCAACATGCGATGTCCAGCACGTTGTGTCCCGTCAGCGACTCGTGGTTGCCTCGTGTGGACGTTGGCTGATGCAATAATTGGGCAATATTGGTATAGCGGTAAAACGGTTGTGTCAGCAATTGCCCTATTATACCATGTTATAACATATATAAATAACTACCGCATCCTTCCCTTCAAACAGCTCAACGGGGGCTCAGATTGCGGCCAAATCCGGGCCGGTAATATTGCTCACAATCTTGTTTTATCCGCCTAATTCCGTTTAATACCGTTTCACTGGTAGCTCATAATTACAACGAACTAAGCTCCGGTATGTCAGTCCCGTTTGTGCTACCAAATCCTAGTCTTAATTTAGATTTGAGTAATAGAGGCCGAGTTTAAAAGTTTTGCCGAGTTCATGTGTCGTAATAAATTATTTTTCTACGTATAATTTAAAGGCTACTTTTTTACAAATGGTCTTTTGGGTAGCTTTTTGGACTGTAGTGTCAAAATTGTTCAGCTAGGTCTTATATATATATATATATATCTATAGCTTTTCTTTACCTAGCTTAGTTAGTAACATAAAGTATGAAAGTATATTATGCTAGCTCTGGAAACGGCGCATAGAGACGCGTGGCGCGGAAGTTCCATGCTCTTATTACAAACTGTTACATACATAGATTCACGCCTGATTCCCAGAGGGGTAGGCAGAGACTACGGATTTCCATTTGCTACGACCCTGACACACTTCCCTGGCTTCATTCACTTTCATCACATTCCTCGTACATGCTCGCCGGTTTAAAGTGCTCTTAACCTGGCCTTTGTCCAGAACGTCTCCGATCTGCTCAAAAACGTTCGCCTAGGTTGACCTCTTACGACTGATCCTTTCACTAGCCTTATAAACTTTCTTAGCCAGTCTTTTCTCGTCCATTCTTTCTACATGCCCAAACCAACTTAACATACCCTTTTCTATTCTTGTCATTATCCACTTTCATGCCGCATCTCTCTTTAATCACACTATTCCTTATTCTATCTTTGAGAGTCACACCACATATGTCTCTCAGCGCTCTCATTTCTACAGCATTTATTCTGCTCTTATGCTTCTTTTGTCAAACCCAACTTTCACTTCCATGCATAAGTGTAGGCACTAATACTCCTCTATGAACAGCCAAACGTGCCTTTTACAAACAGTTAGCAGCTATATATTAGCTAGTTAGTATTAGTTCATTTCTTGCAACTCAATTTGGGTGATACGGTGGCGCAAGTTGTGAATGCGATTGCTGGGCATGAGGTTAAGTCTTCGATTTCCCAGTCAGGTAAACTGTTATTCGGTTTTTCTGTAGGTAAATACATTTTCAATAGCAGCATGGAGCCTGCAACTGTACCCAGTTGATAGTAATAGACTCGACTCCTACTTGCATTCTAAAACCATAGCTGGAGAAATGTATACCTTTTTTTAAGTCTACTCCGCCGGGATTGTTTTTGTTGAATAATAGGTATAATTCCTTTGTTATGGAAGACGTTACAGACATTCAAACAACGCGCATAAAGAACACGTAGACTTGAAACAATGCTAAGTGGATCACACAATTTTTTGTGTTATGTAGAATGCCAACCTACACACCACTTGGCATAGTGGCAGTGATGAGACGACCACTTTAAATACTACGCGAACCGTAAAGTTGAATGCGGTATAGAAATATTACCTCTATTTTAGTTCAAGTTGTCTTATTAAGTTAAAAATCAACTAAATATTTTCCTACTCAGTATTAAATCCGGGAAAGAAAAGAAGAAGGCACATCGATCAACTAAAAGAAGTTGTGAAAGTTGAAACTTATAAGGAACTGAAAGAGATGGCATTAGAAAGAGAAAGATGGAGATTGCTACACCGACAAGTGCAAAGCACTTAAGTTTTGGATGGATGGCTTGAATCCGGGGTATTATGATCGACTTGGCGACTAACGACTCTAACAAAGCAGTCAGTGTATTAAAAAACCTGTATTTTATATAAATTCTTGCCAGCCCTTAACCTATTTTCGTAGATTCGTGAATAAAACATAAGTACATAATTTACACATTTTTCAATAAGTAAATGTAAATTCTTTCGACTACTGAAACCGGATATTAATCTGCTCTTTTTTATTAAACGAAGCTGAAGTTTCAATATTGTATTAAGTCTATTATTTATTGAGTTATTGAGGCGTTTTTTTTTAGATAAAATGATATGTTGTTGTATTAATTTCACTACCTAAATGACGCACCAAAAGACAAAGCGACAGCTGGTTTTAGGATAGTTCGATTCTCGTAACAGGCAAAGTGATATTAGTTTTTTTTATAGTATTGGTCGCAAACGAGCATACGGATCGCCTGATGGTAAGCGATTACCGCCGCCCATGGACACGCACAACACCGGAGGAGTCACAAGTGTGTTGCGTTCCATTTAAATTTGCCCCCACCAGAAGGGAGGCCAGGGAGGCTGGGCCTCGGGTACCCTCAGTCACTCGACGAAACACAACGCAAGCGCTATTTCATGCCGGTTTTCTGTGAGGCCGTGGTATCACTTCGGTTGAGCCAGCCCATTCGTGCTGAAGCGTGGCTCTCCCACGGTTATAATACATAAATTTCAGTCCAAAAACTCTCAGTAGCAGCATGGAATTCGGAACTGTGTCCGGTAGGCAGCAATAGTTCATTATAACCTATTGAGGCGTAGCGGCACACCGAAGGCTAGACACAATAGATGTTTAATTATAATTGGTATTTTAAGACTTGACATATAATTCGTAATGGAGCGTACATGGTATACAGCGTATAACAGAAAGGTGTGGTCATATTTAAGCGTCACATAATATAGCCCCTGTACAGTGAACAACCGCGAAAATCAAATCCTTAACATTATTTTCACTAAGATTTAGCATTTTCTTTTTATCAGTTTATCAATATCACATATTCTAGTCGATACTTGAACAACACAAACAGCTGACTCGGCTGATCACTGTGAATCCAAAAATGACCTGGCTCTATTTGCATAGTGATATAATGCGTTTGTTTCGATGTTTTAATAAAAAGAAATAAAATGTTGGAAATTTTAATAAAAATTAAAATTATATTTTGTTCTGGGAATAGGTTATTTATCAGATATACATCACGGCCGTAAAATATGATCACACCTTTCTGTTACACTCTGTATATAAACGTAACGGAGATTATTATTACGCAGCTTCGCTTATTTAAATAGCCGGGTGAAAAATGGACACATTAGCTAGCATACGTAATACCGCGAGAGTGCAGTGTGTGACGGGACATGGACAAATAAAAATTTGCAAACAGTGCGGGTGGAGATTCGTTCGCATCAAACATAGAGCTATGACTTCGCCGAAACACTCAGTTGCGCATAAGTGAAACCTAATCTAAACGCCAAACACTCAAAGGTAAGCAATATAGGTACATGATCGCGTTAATTTCTCAAACCTCCCTCCCTTTCCAAACCATTTCATTTTAAAGCAACATTTTAAATACAAGCTCTTTATAATAACTTAGCTAAGATGCTGGTCACCAAAGAATTGTTAGACGTTATGAGAAGAAACTTACAGATATCAATGTATTTTTGTACCGTATGTGCAAATGTATAAATGTATTAGTTATGCCATGTGATAAGAGTAAATTTTATTATAAAAATGTTGCAAATTTTGTAGGTTTATTAAATATTCAAAGTATTTTTATTTCACCCAAGTGATGTCTAGCTTAGTGCTACGCAACTGAATTGAATTCACAGTCATTAGTGAAAATTCAATTCATGTCCTTTGGATTGCAAGTTAATACTAATTTAAGAGCAGCGATAGCTCAGTGGGGAGACCAACAGACTGCAATGCAGAGGGTCTCGGGTTCGAACCCATGTCGCACACCTCTGACTTTAGGAAGTTATATGACTTTTCGAAATTATGTGCGTATTGATTCACAATTATTGCCTGCTCCGTGCCTTGGAGAGCATGTTAAGCCGTCGGTCCCGGCTGCTATTAACATCTATAGCAGTCGTATTGGGAGAGTATCGACACAAAAGATCCCACTGGGTTTAAGTGTCGCCGGTCTGCACTGACTGGCCCCCACATAAGATACATACATAATACTAATATATCTATTGGATTAACATCAATTCGTTTCTTACTTAGAATCAACTTATTATCTGCATGGATGGCGTAATAGTCTAGTTAACTTGCTTATGTACCATAGCCCGTTATTATTATTTACTTTTTTTTTTTCTCTTTGTATATGTTACTAATTTAACCTTTGCTACTATTGGTTAACTCGAGATGACAGCTATTGTCTGCTTACAGATTTTAATTAAAGTATTACAAGTAATCTGTGGAAAATGTAGTGGGTAGTATATTTGTTAAGTTTAGTGTTAAGTACTCAATGTATCCTCCTAATATACTACTGTTTGTTTTTCCATGGTCAATAAATAAATAACCATTTTAACTATTTATTTATTTATCTGGCCACTTTTAATGTGCGATGGTTGTAGTATTGATCGTTGGACGCGACACAACTGTGAGATCTGACTGTGTGATCCACAGATGATTGTTCTGAATACGGGCTACTTCAACCCATTGTTTCAATACAGTGATCCTGCAATATGTCACTCTGCATAAGCCGGACTGAGACAGCGGTGTCCCGAGTTTATCGATAAAAATATCGCATTATTCATTGCATCGCATCTTTAAGTTAATTGATTTATCCGAAACACTCAAAATTATTCGAAATGATTATTTAATTATTGACCTGGATTGATTAATCTATTATGTGTCGCCATGCGTATACGAATATACCTCGAGATTGTTTAATACGAGAACTTAAATCTATAGAAGTATAAAAGAAGGTAGATGTTAAGGAAATTTTGACTGTCGCGTCGTTCGCCGCATATGTCAAAGCATCATGCAACCACGAATAATTAATCGTGTCATTATCAATTCAAGATTCAAATGTAAGAATATGATTCAAATTATCAGTAACAGTGATTTGATTATCATTTAGATACGTGATTATTCAAGTTTTGAATATTTGAATGTCTTTTCTTTCTTTTTTGTGGTATCTGCAAGTAGCCCACTGTATTCCGGATTTGAAATAAAGTCTATAATAATTCTTGCAGAGATAATCCCTAGCGCAGTACGAGGTTTTCTCAAAACAGGAAAGAAAGGAGAAAATTAAATAAAATTTAACATAAAATATTCATGTAAATACCACTCGTTTCCATCAGATATTTCGTTCTACATTCGAATGTCGTAAACGTCATCTGAAATTTCCGAATAATATCGAACGCCCATATTGCGCTGTCAATTCAAATGTACATCGAAATGTAGGTTAAAACAAGGTGGTTCTCATTTTTAAATTGGCCGTGTAATATTGTGAGTGCTTGTAATGTGACAGGAGATATGACGTCATATCGGATATCGTTTCTTCCATTGCGCAACTATAGTAAATTGTATGTCCAACGGATAGTAGTTTTGAGTCTGGATATTTCCCATTTTTAAGAGGTCTAATTTATTTCACGCCTGTATCACCAACGGGGTATACAGAGGAAACAAACCTGTATGTAGAGATTTATACATTATGTTTTTAAAATATGAAAGTCAGCTAATTGTGCAGGGGGCCAGCATGGTGGACTATGTCGTTTCTCAAAGTCAAAATCAAAAATCATTTATTCATTTAGGTCACAAAGTAACACTTAGGAACGTCAAAGGTTAGTGAGTTTACTAAGTTACTGAAGCTACATTTAAGTTAGTTGCTAGGTTCAGGCAAAAGGTAGAGCTTATGAAAAGAAACCTGCAAGAAACTCATAGCCACTCTTTTAAATCACCAATTTAATTTAATTTCGAAATCTCATACTGAGAAGAGGCTCTCAGCAGCACTCAAACCTAATAATAAGGTTTACTATTATTGCATGAGCTTGTTGTCGTCTATTAAGCATTTCCAGACCCAAAACAGAGCTTTTTCTAATCGAAAAATCCAAGACATATTCGACCCAGGAGTCAATTCTAGGACCTTACAATCAACCGTAGACTAACGTGGCAATTAAATTATCATCTATTATTAAAATTTTGAGTCGCAGCGGCACATTAGTGGCTAAACACAATAAATTTCCGATTATGGCTGGTTTTAAGACTTGGCAGATTAACGTAATGAATCTTTATGATATTTAAACTCTGATAGACATAGTTAAACTCTCTTCATAGTACAAATGCTAATACGGGCCCAAAACAATGCAGCAATTCAGAACATTCAATTCCAAACGGTTGATAGTAGTACAGCATTGGGAATACTACCCACATACAATTGTATTATTTGTATGTGATACTAGACTTGCGTGTGTGAGCGTGTGCATGTAACGAGCATAACCCAAAACCACACACGAACACATCCATAATACAAGGTAAACATATACACACGTAGTTAATTAACTATATAAAACAAGGGTATAACAACGGTGTACTGCAGTAGGCAATAATATTACTAATGTAAGGAACATCGTTAGTACCAAATGTTGCTTTGGGTACAACGTATACTGAGCTGCATTTGCTCAATTCTGTATTTATTATGCTCATAATATGTAATTGTGTGTAATAGCTTAAGTAGTAAAAGCGCTTTTATTAGTGGACGGTGATGCAAAAAATATTACATGATATTTTTGTCTTATACAATTTACGTGACATTTCTGTCATATACATTTTACATAATCTTTTTGTCGTATACAATTTATGTGACATTTTTGTCGTAAAAATACAATGCATATTTATGTGAGGCCTTCGTCATATATATTTTTCATCATCAAATGTCAATATTGTAAACAACATTGATACCAAGTTTACGAGACCTAGTAAGTAGATGATGGCTTAATAATATACTCTGTAGTCAAGTAGCTACGTTTGATACTGAGTACAGCGTTTGGTTACTGCGTCCAGTTTTGGAAAACTAGCTCACCAACACTTAAAGTCACTGGTTATTGCTTAATGTAGTTAGTCACAAAAAATAAATTATAACCAAAAAGATTAAAAAGCTATATCAGTTCTGTTTTCAAAATCCTCATGAGTCAGTTTTATCAAAATGTCACTACTGATTCCAAAACAGACGGCTACATATCAAAAATTAAATATTCCGTTACAGTTCTCACAGAACATAGCGCATACAAACAGAATTTTTAACAACTAATTGTTTCACAGAGTTTTCTCATTGAAAGTAGATACAATTGAATTGGGCACGATATATTTCAAGTGATTAAACAGATCCATTTACTGTTTTTCAATGGTCTTAAGAAAATGATCTAACCTTTCTTTGATGTACAAAACTGGCAATTAGGCTCCTAATACTTGAACAATCTTTTTTTTACCGTCTTAATAAGAAGTTATTTCTCTGCAAGCATAAGGACTAATAGTATGGCTGACACTATGTCATCCTCCAAAGGACAGTCCTTTGGAAACGTTAACTTAGTATAATAGCACGCGGCTGTTTCGCTGAAATCTTCTCTAGAGTGGAGAGAAATTATTTCTATAGACGAGCTACTTTAGTTTGACCTAAATAATAATGACAAAAATACGATTTATTTATTTTCTTCTACAAATATATCTTAGGTAAATCCCGGGCTTAAGTAGTCTTACTACTTGGATTTTGCTCACTTACTTTTTCAAGACTTGATCTAAGGGTTGTTGTGGGGATTGCAAACAACCGCAAGGCTTATCTCTAATTATCCAATTGGCCTGGTATAAGTATATGTCCAAGAGCTGGAGTATACCGCAGTGCACATCCCTCTAAACTATCACTGAGTTTTAGAGACATATCGTTCAATAATTATCGCAAGAAGTAGGATAGTAGATACTCCAGTATCCAGGATATTATCCGACCTGGGATAATTGCATCCCTCAATCCCAGATCCGGGCAATTTCTCGGTAGAAATACAAAAATCCCAAGCCGACAAGCTTGTATTGTACATCTACGGTGAACTATTCCAAAATCTTTGACAAGATAGTGCGCTATAGGCAGAGTGGTCTTTGCCAGTGTATGCTTGCTTTGCCTTTGTGATTTTGGTCAATTGCACTGTCAACATACCGACTTTCTTTTTCTTATAATTAGCAACACACCCCTGGTGTTGCAAACGTCCATCGATAATCGTTATAAGCCAGTTTCCTACCTAATAGTATAACAAAACAATACATCTAAAATCAAACTTTACAAACAGTGCCAACTATTCAAGATATATATATATATACCTTCACTAACAATAGAGACTTCGTTACAGTTCAATGCTTCAGCGGTTTGTATCTGAATGCGATATTTTGCTCAAGTAACGGATAAAGTAACAAATTGCATTTGCATTGTTATCGACTTTATTTCTTTGACTAGACCACGACAGAACTTCCGTAAAGTCACTATTTAATTAAAACTGCCTAAGGACCTTACATTATTATTGCCTTGTTTGTACTTATTTACTTAATATTATATTCTTTGCTTTTTATGAGAGCCGTAGTTCTTGATCATAGCCCTACAAAAATACGAAGTGCAGTTTATTATGTTTTTATGACTATATCAGTAATAATTATAGTTATTGTTGGGCAAATTTGGATATGACATGAGCTGCACTCTGGAAATAACTATAGTTTATTCCAATCTGCACATCTATTTGACGAGATATTAATTGTATTAAAATTTTACAAGTATATATTTTGAAAGTTTATCGTTATTCTTCTATCATTTAAGAGCTTAGCTCTTATCAGTGGAGCTGTTGCCTCATATCTCGGTACAATTTCCTTTTAAACTCTTGATACCAGTCAATTGCCACAGTTTTCTTTACTTTTTGATTAAAAGTACGTCTAAGAAAATATTTATCGAAATGAGAGAAAAGGTAGACGTCCTCACATTCGTAAACGTTTATCTTCTAAGATTGTCATACGTTATGCGTCCAATAAACCAATTTAATATATCCACAAATTATTGTAACACGTAGTATATTATGCAGAAATATATAAACCCACAGCGCTACTATCTCATCCAAGTTCTTTACTATTCAAAACTGGTACAATCATACATCAGTACAAAAGGCAACTTTACTACGTGAACTATCTTAGAATCTTCAACTAACGTCCTATTGTACGTCGGCCCTATCTCCGAAATGTTGTTGCGAGTAAATGGCCGTTTCTAGTCCATTAGCCTTATGGCCCCTGTATCTTACCCGTAACTTGTACACCAGCCACTAATTGTAGTATGTACGGCAAGAAAACATTGGATATTCTGATTTCTTATTCAATGTGTTTTGTCTCCGAGTAATTAGATTTGGGTTGTGTGTACTAGGTCGTTTGTTTTGTTTAGATGCTTTTATACTGTACAGTTAATTATTTCATCAGCGTCCAGTTTCTTTTCATCGACTGCCACGCCTGAGGTCGCGGGTTCGATTCCCGCACAAGTCAAACATTTGTGTGCATGAACATGGATGTTTGTCTTGGTCTGGGTGTTTCTATATATAATATGTATGTATTAACAAAAAAAAAAAAAGTATATATGTATGTTTATCCATTGTCTAGTATCCATAGTACAAGCTCTGCTTAGTTTGGGCTAGATGGTGTTGTGTGTATGTGGTAGAATATTATTATTATTATTATTATTATTATTATTATCAACGTCCAGATTTTATTTTATTTTATTTTTATTTTATTTTGAAAAACTTACAGCTAATTTAACATAACAGTGATCATTCTAGTATCCAGACAGCCAATTACAAGTTTTCACTTTTAGGTGACATTCTAGAAAAAAGTGTGTTCAGTCTCGGTAGAGAGAAAGATCAATAATAATAATAAACACAAAGACAGAATAAAAAAGAACAGAACAAGAAAGAAGCAATAGCAGAAATATAACGATCTGTTCTATTCATTTACTGGTACAATGGTTTTTTTAACTGACCAAAGAAGTTGAGGCTCAAGTTTTTCTTTGCCATAACTTGCATAACTTGTTAAAATTGCGTGTGTCCCACTGCTGTGCTTTCCCTTGGACTGCTTTATCACTCTGTTAGTAGATATTCCACGTTATTCCCTTTTAAAGGCGTTCAAATACAATGTTTTTTTCATTATGTAACCTTTGTAAGGAAAAACATTCTTAGCTGATTCTTATTGTAAAGACTGACTGTTAGAGACCTAACCTAGGTCTATAAATAAAATCCAGTGGACTGTAAAAACTGGTATAATTACAAACAATAAAAAATGCGCGAGTGTCTGTAGCGGAGTATGGTAGCGAAGTGAAGTGCCCGGGTAGGGCGTCCGCCCCGAACCACTGCACGCCGCGCCGGTGTAGGCAGCCGACGTGGGACGAAAAGGCCCGAACGCTGACATTAGTAATCTATTTTTCGATTGTTGGACTTACTAGAGATAAAAAGATTATTTGAAAGCGAACTTCATATGAGGAAAAAGACAATACATGAAGCAGTACATAAAACCAGATTTTGACAAAACAAAGCTTTACTAATTAAGCTATTTATGGTGTAAGACCATGAATACCACCTTAGTACACACCATCATGTCTTCTCATCTCACGCATCGATTTCTGGAACTGCCAGTCGGATATAAAAATAAAGTTTTGCGTTTGATGGCAAAACTAAATTTTATATTATTCTTGAGGAAGGCTATATAATAATTATCATTTATTTATTTAAAAAAAACTGGTCCCATATACAGCAAATAATAATTCATTATATCCATTACATTTTCATATAAAAATCATGAGGCGAAAATTAAAACTTTAAATCACACTAAATAAATAGGCTAGAATAAATTATAACTTAATTAGTAAATAATAATATAACCTCACGCTACGAACCACAAGAGCGGAGTACTAGACAGATAGTATATACATATATAATACATAACGGTTACTAACGCTATTATGCACTATATCCACCAGTCGTGGTGAACTGACAGCAGTGAGCTAGCTTGTGACCACAGCTGGTGTGACCTCCAGTGACTTCAAGCACCTTAAGGTATCATTATAAATATAGTCTTACTAGATATTGCCAGTGGCTACCCTCGGCCCCCCTTAATGTAGATTTCGATTTTGATAAGAATGAGAAGATTTATCTGAGAAGGTGCTTGTAAAATACAAGCATCTTCTCAAATGAATCTTTAAATCAATTACGAGTAAACTATGGCATGGACTTTGGCTAGACCGAGTCTTGGAATAACATATAGAATATTTTTCTCAGTATATATCCAGGATTAAGATAGGTGAGGTCACGGGTAGAAACTAGTACTCCGTATAAAACCGTATTACATTTTGTCCAATGTAAACTTTATAAATAAATTCTAGGGTCCGTTCCACAATATCGCTAGCATGGTCAGTTTCATTATTTGTTTCTTTAAAAGGCTTGCTTGCGCACTAGGAATGGACTGTAATATAGGAAAAAGAAATTTCCCTGTATCGCGAGAAACTTTACAAACATTTGAACGACGGTCTCAATGAACTTCCAGATTTGCGAAACACAAGATTTGTCCGGGGATCGAACTTACAACACTCAGCACAGTGACAGTGGCGATGCGCCCATTTCAATCACTGCACCATCTAGAGCTGAAGGGTTTATCAGGAATACTAATAATTATTTGTAATCCAAATTTCTAGTAGGTTTTAAAACATAGTGTCTATTCCTGTATTACACAAGCGATTACAAAACCTTACACCCACATCACACATACGTGACACAAATCACAATACGTCATCAGATGACATCACTGCACATTCACTCAATCACAAACATTCTCATCGACACGCACGTCCACTTAGCGGACAATACAAATATATGAAATATACAGCGTGTATCAGAAAGGTGTGGTCATATTTTAGGGCCGTAATGTATATCTGATAAATAACCTATGTACCCATGTATGTGCTATTGAAATAAAAAAAACATCCTAAAAAAAACATCCTAATTTTAATAGAGAAGATGGTTGGAATGTACCACCAGCTTGGGATCCAGTTATACAAATAGTCAAACCCAAGAAGAAGCAAACCACAGCTAGACTTCATGATACTTTGAGCTTATTCTGCGTAAATAGAAACACCAATGATTAAATTATGTTCGGTACTTTGAAATAACTACACTGGAACATTGAGACAACTACCATCTTAGTCTCCCCGTGACCATGGCTGCTGAAAAGCAACGGAAACGTCGGGGAAAGTGTAAAATTTAATCAAATCTAAATAGTTTTAATAACAATATAATTAGCTTAAAAATAAGTAAAGTTTATTAGTAATAGTAGTGTAACAAATTTTCAAAATTATGTAATATAGTGTCAAATAAACAACGCGATAAAATCCGTATATAGTAGTTTAATTTCAATACCTAATCTATTTATTTATTACTTAAACATAGAAACAAATCCATTATATCCCTATCCAAATAGCGCCTGGTCATTTTCGGGTTCACAGAGATCACTCAAGTGCTGACTCAAGTGATATCTGTGTTAGTTTTCTTTAAGTGTCGACTAGAATGTATGATATTGATAAGTCGATAAAAAGAAAATACTATATCTTAGTGAAAATAACGTGTACAGATTTGTTTATCGTTGTTTTTCATTGTTTCAGGGGCTTTAAGTTTACTGAGACCTTTGCTAAATATGGGTTCTGTCCATTCTTGTCATTACACATATCAAAAGCTGAATTCTCGACATGTTATTGTTCTGCGTGACCGAAAGATTCTTTCGTCATAAGGCTACTACATAACGGAAAAGCAATCTCGCTGTGGGTCAATCCTTTACAAATAAACCATCCAATCAACCAATAAAATCTTCAAAATGGAGATGTGAAACCACCCTTATGCAATGGACTAATGATCTGGCAAGCTGCTTGCAACATTAGACATCTTCCGACAAGCCTCACTGTATACTACATAGCTATATAGAATGTATATTAGGCTGTTCAAGTACTATGATCTATATGTTGAAGAAGTGCTCAGTTATGTAAACGTCATTAGCAAGCGATACGAACAGACTACTATATATTACTACTAGGTTCTGGCCTTGGCTTTGTTCAGGAATAGTTTTTTTTATTGTTCGAAATAACTCTTAAACAACAGCTTTGTTCGTCCGTCTGTCTGTTATACAATTTTCAACTCAAGAACCGTAAGAGCTAGAGACCCAGCATAGCCGATATACCCCCGGAATGACTATGACCTTTGACCTCTGACCTCACTCTTTCTCACTTGTTTCTAGACGAATGGTATCCTATGTCCTTTTTTGTGGCCCTGACAACGTGATGATCAATCGAGAAGTTAAGGCGTCAAAGCGTAATCAACAAACAAACTCACATTCACATTTATATTATTAGATAGAATGTAGAGTTAGGATAAATTTAGGTTCTTCATACTTCTCTAATCTAGATTTTGTCAATAAGTTTCTATTTCTTAGGCACTTTTCCTGGTCCTATGTCCTGTACCCTTTTTGCAAAATTTTCATTGATGCTTCTCTTTTTTTGGTCATAGCGTGATGTTATATAGTCTTTAACCTTCCTCGGTAAATGAGCTATCTAACACTAAAATAATTTTTCAATTCGGGCCAGTAGTTCCTTAGATAAGCGCGTTCAACCAAACAAATAAACAAACTCTACAGCTTTATAATATTATAGTATAGATGTTAGGATGTATAGTTAGGATAAGTTATATATATATGATTAGAATAAATGTAGGTACTTCATACTACATGCTTATGTAATGATGTTAATATATTGCTCTTTTAAACAAAATAAATATTGTAACATAATATTATTTAAGCATATTCAGTTGTACAAATTGTAAGAGCATGCGCTGTGATGCCATGTCTATTTATATTACTACTATTACTGAACGATGTTTCCTGTGCTCGGCGCAGTTTGGCACTTGAAACAAATATTATAAATACTCATTGAAATTAAACTGCTATATACGGATTTTATCGCGTTGTTTATTTGACATAGTATACTATTTTAGTATAGTTATAAAATTAGTAAAGTTTAATAGTAGTAGTAGTGTAACAATTTTCAAAGTTTTGTAATAAAGTGTCAAATAAACAACGCGATAAAATCCGTATATAGCAGTTTAATTTCAATGAATAATATTCGCGTAAATAGAAGACAATATTATGTAAATTATAAATACTTTTTTTTCTAAAATAACCGCGGCGCGTACTATTCAGTGATCTGTGAATGAGAGTAGACTAGAACAAAACGACTAGAAATTGAACTTGAACTTGACTTCTATTGTCGTGAAGTCGTTCTCGAGATGTTCGAGAAAACCTCACTTTGATAAATTACCCGGGTCAAATTTCGGCTTTTAGTAATTTGCAATAAGCAACTAAATTGATGATGAACTTTCATACGTTTTGAGTACTTTATAGTTTTGAATAAAACATTCTTATCTTATCTTATGTGGGGGCCAGTCAGTGCAGACCGGCGCCACTTCGACCCAGTGGGATCTTTTGTGTCGACACTCTCCCAATAACGGCTGCCATAGATATTCATGGCAGCTGGGAGCGACGGCTTAACGTGCTCTCCGAGGCACGGAGCAGGCGATAATTGTCAATCAATACGCACATAATTTCGAAAAGTCATATAACTTCCAAAAGTCAGAGGTGCGCGACCTGGGTTCGAACCTGAGACCCTCTGCATTAGTCTGTTGGTCTCCCCACTGAGCTATCGCTGCTCGAATAAAACATTAAAAAACGTTGTATAAGGTGGTAAAGTCACAGTTTATAACATATAATAGATACATTTTGAAAAGTCTTTTTATAATTATTATAAATTCTAATTATTATATTCTGTATTATTGAATTGTGACTATACCAGCTATCTTTTTATTACTACTGCTATAACAAGTGAGAAACGGCAATGAATTGCCGTAAATCTTAGACTTCGAAAAATGGTATCACGTGACCTTGAGCACAAAGGTCATAGTCATTTCGGGGTTATATCGACTATGCTGAGTCGAATGGCGTTGACCGCGAGTCTCTAGCTCTTATGGTTCTTGAGTTGAAAGTTGTATAATAGACGGACGGACAAAGCTGTTGTATAAGACTTTTTTCGAACTCTAAATAACGAACATATGTCATTTGGAGAATAGGTACAAAAAGAAAAACCCGCCAGGGGATAGAATAGAGGAATTAAAACGACCTATTGCCATTTGTCACAATCTAGTCATATCTTGCTTCATTAACCGTAAGTTGTTGTTGAAACTTAAATTGAATTTTTACTTCAAGCACGACTTAATAGTTTAATCGGTAACCTCTCTACTTTAAACCGATTCGGTCATAGAGACAAAAGATGTGTAAGCCACAAATAGTTGTACACAGATTAACTTTTTTTCGTTTTTTGTTTATTGTTTTATTATTTATTATTATTTCTATTTACTCTTACTAAATAAAATACATACAGAACATTGGACTACCCATGATCCAAAAAATTTTTTCTAGTACGGCAATTATATGTAAAAAAATATTTTTTAGTAGTCATATATCATTTATATTCCAATTTCCCCCCTCCCCATATTCAGCTAGCAAAGAACAAATAGAAAATTACCCCCTTCACATTTCCCCCATCAACTAACCAATTACACTGTTAACAAAAAGAAAAAAAGCAGACGTGGGTACGTTACAATAAGGGGGCTGTACTTTACTCACATAATTACCGCTACACGTAGTCAAATGGAAAAAAGCCTTCATTTCACTAACTAGCTTCCAACCAAGTTACAAAGGGCTTCATAAAGACGGTTTTCTTTATTACTAGTGGGTTCTGTATGTCACAATTCCAATAAAAATTATACTGTGTTGTATAGATATTATATTTATAATTGAAAACAGAGGAGGAAAGATGTTTGGCCACCTTATAAGACATGATGACTTCATAAAAAACATCATAGAAGGAAAAGTGGACGAAAAGAGAGGAAGGGGCAGACCCAGAAGAACATTTACTGACCAATTATAGGAAAAGACGAAGGTCATGTCTTATAAGGAGGTTAAGGAATTGGCCGTAAATCGAGAAAGATGTTGTATACTCCACTGACAAGAGCAAAGCTCTTAAATATGAAGAGAGAGATATATTATATCATACAGATGAAAAAAAATTTTTCTTCGTAATGCTTCAATTGTACTGAGCCACTGTGTTCTTGAAGTACTTGTACACGTTCACGATAGGAAGCCACACCCTGTTACCAAAATTCCTCCTTCATGAAGATGTATAGAAAGCACGTTAAAACTTAAATCACGAATGTAATAGATCAAGATAAAATATTAGTTATAGTTATTGTTATTTTGGAAATATAATGTTAAACATGTTATACTATTTAATAATTTTTATTGTGAAAATTTACTATTTAATTTGATTATTTCCAAGTCTGATCCTATTTATGTTTGAGTAATGGCAATCCACATGTAAAATGATTATAAAAGGCCCTCTCGGGCAGAATTTCTCCCCTTTTCTGTTGTGAGCTGAAGAAGTGAACGGACCAAAAGCCTCATAAGTTAAGTAGCCTATTTTATTTTCACTGTAATTACTGTATTATATAACTCTTTTAACCTAAATATTATAACATTTAGGTTATAGGTTAGGTCATGTGAAATTGTGAATATTGAGAATTATGTGACCTGTGTTTTAAAAAGGATATTACCAATACTGGTGTGATTTATTCTTGTGTTAATTTTCCATTTAACCAAATCATTATTAAATATGTTTTATAAAGTTGTTCCTCGTTTCCATTTACATCTCCACCTTCACCACACATAAAGTTTAATGTTTGCTGTTAACCTGATAGGTATATTAAACAGTAACAGTAGTAGTTAATATTTAACAGTATATTCAATAACTATAATTGATATATAATAGCAAAGAAAAAAAATTTAATTTTATAACCTAGCTGTACTTATGAGATTTTTCTTGTGGCTATAATTCTATTTGAATTATCACAAACGCATGGCAATTTATGGTACGATGCGACTCTACTATCTGATCTCTCGGCATCTATTTAGTCTTTAGACACTCGTGTATCCTCGTTAATACATTTTATACAACTGTTTCCAGTACTAAATTGAAATGCATATTGATAATAATTTTCAACAGATTAATTAACAAAGGGACTTTTATTTGTTCACTTTATATTAAATATTTTTTATACAATTTCTATATAATTTTTATTTTTAATTAATTTATTCAGTTAATGTTTTCCTGGATTTGTCGTTTCAATTCGCGCTAACTACACGTTGGTTGCTGTTTTTGATAATAAAATACAAACCATACTATGGTATGTCACATTACTTTACAAATAAATTTGTTTTGTTAGCAATCACTGGCAGTCATTATCGAACATTCCTGGAAACTGGCTTATTTTTTATTAGAATGTCATCGAACATTGCAATGATATTGCGGTATAGATTCATGCCGCTGCTTACAGTATCAAGCTACAATAAACAGCGGTCATACCAAGCAACTAACAGTTCATTGAGAATATTGCTTACCACAAATTTACATTGCACCATATATTCATGTGACGCTTAACTGCTTTACTATATAAGGAGCAGTATACATCGTAGAAATACAGTAATGTCGTTATATCGAGACTTTGTAGCATATTGAATAGTTCGGTAGAATATATTCTGGCTCGGATACAAGTTGAGCTTATTATTGTCAACGGATTTACATAATGATATGCGAAATTTTAGGCAGGTAGATTAAAATATATATATCTAATGCATACAAGATTAATATTGTGTACTAGATGTCGCCCACGACTTCACTCGCCTAAATGTAGGTCAGTTTAGGTTAGTCGTAGTCGTAGTCGTAGATCGTACCTTCCGGCTGACACAGGTAATGACTGGCCACGGTTGCTTTGGCCAGTTTCTGTGTCGTATACGCCGGCAAGATACGTCCGGTTGTCACCACTGCGGCGACTGCCGTGACGTTGTTGAGGAAACGGCGCTGCACACTTTGGCGGATTGCCCCGCCTGAGCATCGCAGCGCCGTGAGTTGATCGCGGCGGTCGGATTGGTTGCCCTCTCGCTCCTGGCCGTAGTTCAGTCTATGGTTCGGAGTGAAAGATCGTGGAACGCCGTCGCCTCCTTTTGTGAGAAAATCATTTCCATCAAGGAGGCGGCGAGGCGGGAAAGGGAGCGCGTAAACCCTCTCCCCAACCGCAGACCCGGGGCCGGAGGGCGCGAGATGACCTCCAGCCACCCTGACCGGTTTGACCTGGGGGTGGTGGACTTTGTGGACTTGCCCGCTACCCGTTCAGTACCAGGTCCGAAAGGCGGCATGCGTGTTCTCACGCGTGCTTCTGTGCCTAGTCCGTCTCCCCTCCTTTCTCTTTCCCGCCTCCAGGGGGGAGGACAGTAGGGTTTAAACGTGAGAAGTGACCAAAGGCTAGGTCTTGTCGTGTAGTGGCCTACCGTCTCATACAGCGGGCCTAAGCCTCGGCGGGGTCGCGACCGCATGTGCAAGTGATTCGCGCGGCCCCGTCGATAGCGGTTTTGTCAAGGGACACCGTGCTAGGTTTAGTCGGTATTCCAGGAGGTCCATTATCATCACTTCAACATCTTTCTTTTACCGCGGTGAGTCCGACATAACCCCTCCGCCCGTCCTCGCAGAGAGGGGCGTCAATGCATTCCCACACGTAAAAGAAAAAAGATTAGCAATAGTACCTTTTTTTGTATAAAAGCTACTCTATGTCCTTTTTTATACCGTATGGGAAAGTGCATGATGATCGGTCTACTAGCATTACAAAGAAACAAACAAATTCATATTTGCATTTATAATAGGCCTACGGGCGGCTTGAACAGCTCTTGACATCAGGTTGGCCACTAACCACACGAAAAGAAGAAGAAGAATTATAATATAAATTAGAATGGAATTTGTAACTGCAAGGATGGCGTTGTTCTTTAAGTAATATTTTCGTTTCAGTTATTGCCGACGTTCAATTTGATGTCGGGGATACGACTATCTTCAAGCGGATGTCATTACTTTCAATAATATGCTCACCGTATGTTCGCAAAGAAATAAAAGAGATGCTATAACAACATTTTATTTACTATTTTAGTAACACGAACACCATGTCTATAGATTAATCAAAGAGTACCTATATAATTAAACATTCACAGAACTAAAAAATATTCTTTAAAATTACGTTTTATTCATAGTATTTCAAATTTTATTAGTCTCTATCTGTTATAAAATTATTGGAAATGTTCTGTCATAGTTTTGGTAATAAATTACTTCATACTATATTATCATATAAAATTAAAAGTAACGTATTTTAAAATCAACAAGGATCTATCAAATATGATAAAGTTTAGTAAATATGAATTTCAAAATTCAACGCCATGTAGACTTTGTAAAACACTAAATACCTATCATTTAAAACATTGCATTATAGACTGCCAACCCTTTCCAATAATCTGTTATATTACTATATGAAGAAAATCTTTGTATTATGTTTGAGCACATTGAACGCAAAAAGGCATATATGATCAGCATAGTTAAAAGGGTTAAATGTAGAATGAGAGCAAAAACCTAATACGTCAAAAATAATTAAGTACATTAAGTATCATATAATTATTTAAATAAAATTTGAATTTCTTCTTTTAAGTTAAACTACTATATACGGATTTTATCGCGTTATTTATTTTACACTTTATTACAAAATTTTGAAACTGTCACACTACTTCTATATACTATTGAACTTTTTTTCACTGACAAGATTGGCTACATCTTGAAGCGAGCTTCAATCAACACATACTTCAAGCCGCCAACGAAGATAAGTCAATTTTTACCATCCGTCAAGTGCCAACTACCTTTACAAGATGCAGGGGTCTATAAAATAGATTGTGACTGCGGACTCTCATACATTTGTCATACCAAGAGAAGCATAGGCACCCGCATGAAAGAACACATAGCTGATGTTAAACACCAACGCTCGTTGAAGTCTGCTGTGTGTGAACATGTGCAACAGGGGACCAACCACTACCTGAGATTTGACAAACCACAGATTCTCGCTAAAGAACACAGATTCCTACCAAGGATGATTCGCGCGGCTATTGAAATCAAAAAAGATCCTAATTTCAATAGAGAAGATGGTTGGAATGTACCACCAGCTTGGGATCCAGTCATTCAAATAGTCAAACCCAAGAAGAAGCAAACCACAGCTAGACTTCATGATACTCTGAGCTCATTCTGCGCAAATAGAAACACCAATGATTAAATTATGTTCGAGTACTTTGAAATAACGACACTGGAACATTGAGACAACTACCATCTTAGTCTCCCCGTGACCATGGCTGCTGAAAAGCTACCGAAACGTCGGGGAAAGTGTAAACTTAAATATAAATAGTCTTAATAGTTTTAATGAATTAATTAGCTTAAAAATTAGTAAAGTTCAATAGTATATTATAGTAGTAGTGTGACAGTTTCAAAATTTTGTAATAAAGTGTAAAATAAATAACGCGATAAAATTCGTATATAGTAGTTTAATTTCAATGAATAACATTGGCGTAAACAGAAGACAATATTATGAATTTCTTCTTGTTAGTAACATAATTAAGTACTTACGATTATGTGTCACTTTCCTTTAGGGTTTGATAAAGGAACGATCTGTTACGTAACCCTAAAAGATTCGCAACTTACCACAAAAAAGAACATCATGCAACCAGACGTTACATCGAGCGTGCTAATAACTACGCATCATTAGCTTAATGGCCAAGATATACCCAGTGTGAGGCTTTTTCCATTCGCTTTGCACTCTCATTTTAAGTAGATAAAAGATGTATATATTGCAGTGGTATTAATTGAATATTGTTGGTATTTATTTGTCTTTAGTTATAATCGTGGTGTACCATAGATTTAAATCATAGATACGCCTTACTACGTTTAGACATGGATGACTATGGCAACTTAACGTCCAGAAATATGAATTTCTGAATGTTAAGTTGTAAAAATATAGTATTATCTATCATGTTTATAAACTGTAAGGCTTCAGCCTATTTTCATTCTCTCATTGGCGGCCTCGATTGCGTAGTGGTTAGTGTAACCGACTGCCACGCCTAAGGTCGCGGTTTCGATTCCCACACAAGTCAAACATTTGTGTGCATGGACATGGACGTTAGTCTTGGTCTAGGTATTTCTATGTATAATATGTATGTATTTACAAAAAGAAGTATATATGTATGTTTATCCATTGTCTAGTACCCATAGTACAAGCTCTGCTAAGTTTGGGCTAGATGGTGTTGTGTGTTTGTGATAGAATATTATTATATTATAATTGTAAAAGTTTGCACCACACTGACACAATAGAATTATTCTCAGTACGGGAGTTTTCTTTAATATAATAACATCAGTCTGGTATATAGTGTCACACTGCTAGGTACGGTTGTCTTCTCAGAGTGAGAAAGGTTAGGTCATAGTCTATTACACTGGCCCAGTGCGTGTAGGTAGGTTCATATCTTCGAGAACATTGTGGAACCCTCAGATGTACAGCTGTTCTTCCTCTTCTTTCGCACATAGCTTCGAAAACACTAAGGTGTCTTAGGATCGAACTTAAGACATTTGTGTGGCAGTCCAACGATTCTCGCTAGGCTATTCTTGATGCCACAACGTTGTATATTTTTAATGTAATAATATTTAAATATATTATGTAATGCGTAGCGGCCTTTTTTTGGCATACTGTAATTTAGAGTGATGAGTCTTTGCGTGTATGTAATTTATTAATCATTAAGACTCTGGGTTGTTGGTAACGCGCGTTTGATGTCACGCACTTATTCTAATTTACTTTTAATTTTTCGTTCGTAATTATTGTTGCTTGCTTTGGTGGCAGTGATAGTGAACGCTGTACATGATGTTTTAGGTTTGATTCCTAGGATGAACAAAGTATTACTCAGTTTTTTGTCAAAATCTTCCCATTAGCAGCACACAGTTAGAAAGTTAGCGGAGTTGCATATATGAGATGAATTTGAAGAAACAAGGCGTAGACTTGTTGGCGCACACACTTGTGGACTATAATATTTCCAGCGCAGATATCCAGTATTCCGTAGAATAATAATAAAAATAATTATATTCTACCACATACACACAACACCATCTAGCCCAAACTAAGCAGAGCTTGTACTATGGGTGACAATAGATAAACATACATACATATATCCTTTTTTTTTTGTAAATACATACATATTGTACATAGAAACACTCAGACCAAGGCAAACATCCATGTTCATGCACACAAATTTTTGACTTGTGCGGGAATCTTACCCGCGACCTCAGGCGTGGCAGTCGGTTACACTAACCACTACGCCATCGAGGCCGACAATTGATCGCGGTGACCCAAATTTGTTCTAGAGGATATTATTTTAACTCGTATTGTTATTGCAGTAATAGCGTAAACGGTCTCCCGTTGGAATGCCACGTAGAGGTCTCGAGTTCGAACCAATAGCGCGCATTTCAGATTTTTCGAAATTAACCGCGAATTAAATACTTCATTGTAGCTCGCTTTAACGGTAAAAGAAAACATTGTGGGCGAGATTTAATGTTTTTTCTCGAAAATATGTGGTCTACCAACCTGCACTGGGCAAGCTTGGTGAACGGCCTTACTCTCCTCACACATACAATAATAAAGTAGTATTAGACTTGTGTAAAAGTTATTCAGTGGTGATAACAACGAGCTTAATGAGACTATACTAAATTATACCTGTACTAACACGTCTGCTTAAAAGCTTCGGAACTTCTTACTTACAAAGTTTGATATACTAATGCTTCTTTATATTATTTCTAACTTTATTACATTTAAATAGAACAACAATATATCGCAAAGGAGTAAGCAGAAGCATATAACTATTATTATATTCAATTTCGATTGTTTAGATTTTCAGACATCGCGACGATACTAAGAATTTTCTTAAATAAAATTTTAATACCAAATTTGTACGACATAGAAATCAAACGCAATACCTTACGATTGTTAGCGATTATAGGTAGAATATAATTATTTTATAGAAATATTTAATAAAGTGTAGCGATGTATAAGCATTATTTGAATATGTTTAATTGTACCCGTTATTTTCCGTTGGCAATACTGATTTTGCTCGACTGCCCCACTACTCTTAATAGTATAAAAACTAACGCGCGGAACGATAACGGGCAGTCGTGCATTGAGTGGCGATCGGAATTCGGATAAGTTTATGAAGTAAAAATATATTAAGTGGCGGATATTGCATTGAATAAAATAAGGTATGCATACTGTATAACTATGTAAATTATTAATATAAATTCTAATTAAGTTACAATTATTAAAAGAAATAAATGCCTGAGAACTGATTCTGGAGTTTCTTTACACGATAATTCAGAAGAAATAGAGGGTGAGCTTATTGAAAACCACCAGATTTTAAGACAGTGTGCTTAAAGGAAAATATACTCATAAAAAAAATTATGACTTTGATTTGATTACGACATTGGAATCAAACGCAGGACCCTACACTCGTTCGAAAACAACCGCATAATTAATCCCAAAAATCATTTTGCCGCTACAAAACCTATGCATAAAATATTGCACTGCAATATGGTCCAAAATATCAAATACAAAAGGATAGTGACAATAAAAGCTTAAACATAACAAATTAATGTCGTTTCTAGGACAATAAATTGCAATTTGTGAGGCCACCATCATTTAATGAGGCCTCATTCACACTTCAGATGAAATTTCACACTGAAAATTTCAATTTACGCCACTGAGTTAACAACCTGTATTCACCGCGCTTTAAAACTGTTACTTTCGGTGCCCCGTTTTTGTGAAAAACACGAAATTACGAACTAAAATTATTTTTACGTTGTCTTTTTAGGTAGAATTATGTTTTCAATGGCATTTTAAGAAACTAGCAAAATTTTCTTGTTATTTTGGTTAAGATCAACTTTTTAATATTAGTCATAGCTCCTTGTTTTATGAAAAATTATGTTTAATTATTAATTAATTATATTATTATTGGATGAAAATTGGATGAAAAAGGGAGAGGAAGGCCAAGGAAAACATGGATGGACTGTATGAGGATGGATATGAAAGAAAAAGGGGTAAATGATCAGATTACGGGTGACGGAGAAGTATGGAAGCGAAAGACATACTGCGCCGAACATTAAATTAATTGGGACCAGGGCAAGAGGATGATTATTAGATAAAAAAAATTGTTATCCACATTGTATTGTTGTTTAAATGTTTGTTAAATATCCCGTGATACAGGAATTATTTATAGGGCTGTAAGCTCCCTGAGTTACTTTTACCATAATTATGTGATATTAATAATACTGTGCTTGTCTATTCTACTCTCTAGTGCCTTTTGAACTTTTATGTATGTGACTACAGACCTAGTCAATATAATTATATATGCTGAACCGTGAGTGGAGTCACTTTTATTTTATACACCCTAACGTAGCCATATTACCTACAGGGTAGAAGAACAAAAAACTTATAAGATAATAATAAAATATTAATACTTAGTGTTATTTCCATCTCACTGACGCACGCGTTACCACCTAACTTTGATAAAGGGAAGTAGCTTTAATAAGGTAGCAAGGTGAGATAGGATTATAATACATTTTCCCTACATACTTCAATCAATCGATATTACTTGTTCTCACCTCTGGAATGGCTCTACAAAATATCAGCTGGAGGCTTTGGATTCAATTGAGCGGAAGGCCAGGAGACTTATCGGCGATGACGAACTGGTTAACACGCGACTCTAAAGCTTGGAGCATCGTCGTAAGGTTGCCAGTCTCTCGGTTTTCTATCGGATACATTTCGGAGAGTGTGCAGTGGAACTGCATAATTTGATTCCTCCTTCCCCATTCTACCAGCGACACAGGTACATGGTGAATATACCACATTCACGCATGAAGCGCTTTGCTTCCATTTTTATAATGCGTACCGCTAAGGAGTGGCATTCGCTACCTAAGTCTGTTTCCCGATGAGTACAATCTAGGTGTATTTAAGTCGCGAGTGAATATGTATCTTCTAGACAAGCGTGCTCCATCGTCGACTGCATCTTCACTTAAGATCAGATGAGATCGCGGTCAAACGCAAGCCTATTAGAATATAACAAAAAAATACACTTTATTAAAAGATTAAGTATAATTAAAGTCCAAATTGATATACATATCTGGGACGAAAATCTATTACTCAACATCCTCTGTCAGTACGTCCCTCGACGCCCAGCCCCAATATTACTATACACTAATAATGTCCTACAGACCGTATCATTATCACAGCGGCCATGCCGTACGTAGACTGACAGCGGCGCGGCACATATTGTAGTGCCCAAATGTGTGCGGTAATACAAATGCACTCATTGTTCCCTAACTTACATAATCCGATGAGACAGTAATCTGACACGACCGCAAGGATATAAGGTACAGGACCAACAGCTTTACGTACTTTCCGAGGTACGGAGGTGTGTAACACTGTCTGTTGTCTGACACCGGCTTTTAAGATTTACTTGGTTAATAGTCTAATATTTTGAGTTTGAAATTATTTTTAAACCAATACGAATTTTATAGCTTTATTAATTTTTTATAAACCACTTTTATTAGGTATGTAATTATGAAACGTTAAACCTTTTTTTTAAACCCATTTACTGGTTACTGTTTACTGTATAAAATTCGCGTTAACGTAAGACAATATTAATCCATATTGTGTTGAATTGACCCGGGTTTTGAACCCGAGACCTCATGTACAGTAGTCGTATTCACTACCGCTATATACTAATAAGTACACAGCTTGTCTGATTAGAAGCGTTAACCGTATCCTGTAATCGCTTGCAAAACTCTTGCGTCGTCGGCCTTAGGGAAAGTAATTAAAATGGGATAAGATCCTCCGGTCTTTGGTATTTCAAATACGTAATTTCTTTTTTGTAAGGCTTATATTCACTTCTAACAATATACAGGATAACAATAAGTGTTTAATGGGTATTCGGCGGTGAGTTGGAAGATGAAATCGGACAGGAAAACATTGGCAAATGAATAAAATTGGATTAGATCCCAAAATGCCTTCTGCTCTTTGGGATCAAATCCAATATATTTCATCTAGCAGCAGTCTGTTAGAAGCTTCACGTCATTCCGTCATGCATTTGTTCTTTATTATACATACTAGCAGTTGCCCGCGACTTCGTCCGCGTGGACTTTAATTTATTATCCAATACCTACTTTTAATTTGTTATCTAATTTTAATATATAAAACTACAACTAAAGAAATTAATAAGTCTAACTACACCTATATAGGTGTAGTTAGCTATATATATAGCTAATACTTAAAAACTACCTACTAATATTTAGAAACTACTACTATATCTAAAGAATTATATTATCTTTTGAATGAAATGTCCGATTTCAATAATTTAAAATATATTTTACGGGTATTGAAACGGTTTTTAATAAAATATCATTTAATGGGATAAGGATTATTTCAGAGGTATGAATAATATGGTTTGATTATTGTCGCCACTTTTTTCAACTTTTAAAATATAAAAAAGTAGTTATAGTAGCATAACTACAGTAGTTGGACATATGGTATCACAAATTTTTTTGTAGATATTGATACGTTCTATAATACTGTAGAACATTTTTTTGTTCTATCCTCAATAGTTTCCGCAGCGCACGTGACGACAGATTTTTTATGACAAATTTTTTCACACCTTGGGTTATATTATTGCATTTTTATTAAGGATCCCTATTTATTTTGAAAATGTAATATAGCCTATGTCAGTCAGTGAAAATGCAGCTTTTTAATGGTGAAAGAATTTTTGAAATCGGTCCTATTGTTTTTGTGTGAAAATATTACAACCATACATACAAAAACACAAATGTTTCCTCTTTATAATATTAGTTTAGACATAGTCTATATCCTCGAAGAAATAAATAAACATGCTTTTCACCCACATATCAACTATGTTTTTAATTTCCACGTAATAGAGTGCAATCTTCTATTAAAATCTTGTTTGACAAAACATCTCAATTATACTTTGCACCTGAAAACTCATGCACAGTTGTGGCATACGCTACAGGTGCTCTTTTAACAATCCAAACTAATGTTATATATGTAAATGTGAGTTTGTTTGTGTGTTTGTGTCATCATGAAATTTTGCATACACGTTACAGGGGTACAGAAAAGGACATAGAATATCTTTAATCCAGTAAAAAAGGACTATTCCCGAGGTATAGAAATTTATTGTCAAAATTTACATTAACGCGAACGCAGACACGGGAATAATATAGTATAAATTCATTTATTTCAGAAATACCTATTAACAGGTCCCCTTACATTATTTCGATCATCAATTGTGAATCATGGCTGTTATACAATCGGCTCAATGCGTTCATATTAAGTCGGATTAAGTCTGATTAAATGAATAAAATCAGCTTATTCCTGCATTAAGTCCAATTATATTTATTTTGTCAATAAAATGTACATTCAAGTTTATCCATGTAGAGCATGAAATTATCCCTAATTAGACAATATAGCTTGCAAATGGAAAATTATTTATTGGAAATATTATTTGTTATGTGTTTTATGGTGAAATTCAGGATTAAAATTTTATACCTGTCTGTATGTCAGTCATCAACATCAATATCATATAAGTTATTTTATTAGACTACTTACCTTCCTCGCGGTTTCATCTACGTACGTTACTCCTACTTAACCTATTGACTTCTGCATATAGTATACTTCTAATAGTGAATCAATTTTTACATCGGTCTCATAGCTTTTGGGTTTATTAATTACAAACAAATTTACAAACACACAAAAATACATATAATAATAATATTCTACCACATACACACAGCACCATCTAGCCCAAACTAAGCAGAGCTTGTACAATGGGTACTAGAAAATGGATAAACATACTTATATACTTCTTTTTTTGTAAATACATACATATTATACATAGAAACACCCAGACCAAGACAAACATCCATGTTCATGCACACAAATGTTTGACTTGTGTGGGAATCTAACCCGCGACCTCAGGCGTGGCAGTCGGTTACACTAACCACTACGCCATCGAGGCCGTACAATAACATATAAGCATCTCAAATGAATCTTTAAATCAATCACGAGTGAACTATGGCATGGATTTCGGCTAGACAGTATATCTTTCCTCTTTATAACATTCGTATAGGGTCAGGTTTAAAGTGGAAATGCACCCAACGTTCTATATACAGTTATACACTTATTATAAAATTTCAGACAAAAACGTAACTATCTTAAATTTCATCAATATAGGTACTACAACTTAGCATTATTTCAGATTATATTTTTTTGAGCAAATATTAATATTGTGTTTCAAGCTTTCAAAATACAATAACATAATTATTTTAGCTTATTAATAATATATAGAATTTAAATCAGATTGTAATCCTATTCGTAATTATAATATTATAAATGCCAATGTGAGTTTGTTAGTTTGTTTTTTACGCTTTAAGACTGCGCCGAGCGTAAGACATAATGACAGAGCTCGTGCGGCGCATATTGAAATCGGCGCGCGGCCGCCATAGTCAAATTGTAGTCAATATGTATCTTTATTGTCAACAATACAATATTGTGTGTAGTCAATATGTATCTTTATTGTCAACCAATAACTTAAATATTTGGGACAAACAAATTGTAATATAACTATTAATGTTTCGTTTAAACTGTAAAGTAGGATAGATTTCTACTGTTATAATCTAAAAATCACGTAAGCTTAAGATTTTGCATTTTTCGAGCAAATTTACGTAATTTTGTAGGCGAAAATATTAATTATTTTAAGATTTTTACATGGAGTAACTGTAAACACATTAATTGTTATGGTAAACGTATATTTTATATTTGTAGTAAACAAAAAGTGTTGATTTTATTAACTTAACTGTGACCGCCTGTTTAGGCACATTTCGCTCGGCGCAGTCTTAACTACTCGATTGATCATCATGAAATTTCGCATACACGTTGTCAGGGATACAGAAAAAGACATAGAGTACCCTTCATCCAGAAAAGGACTGTTCCTAAGCGAAACTGCAGGCAAAATCTAGTTAGTTAGACATTGGATCCAAATTGTATTTGAAATTAATTAGTATTTCAAGGTAACTAATTGATTGCGTGACCTGATTTCAACTAAATGAACGTGTGTAAATAATTAATAATAATAATACTGTCCTCCAGACCGAATTTCAGCCACGGCGCAGGAGATATTATAGTGCACAAGTATGTGCGCAAACTCAAGTGCACTCTCTGTTCCTTAACTCTCATGATCCGATGGGACGGTAATCCGACACGATCGGAGAGAAATCGAGCACAGGACCAACGGCTTTACGTGCTTTCCGAGGTACGGGGGTGTCTAACACCGCCAACTTCCTAACTCCGGGCTGCTATTGAGATTTCTTAAAAGAAAAACCCAATAACTATTTGTTGGCTCGACCCGGGATTCGAACCCGAGAACTCATGCACAGCAGTTGCATTCACTACCGCTGCGCCACGGAGGCAGTTTATTTAATCTAATTATATTGCATGATTGACTACCTTGTTAGTCAAATGTCATAAAGCATTAATTAAGTTCCTGTTGATCGTAAGGTCTTCCATTCGATTTTTAAGTCAGCTAAATTTAAGTTGGACTTATATATTAAAACATTTAAATAAACCATACTGAATCTCAATATACATAATATGTTAACTAGCTGACCCGTGCAACTTCGTCTGCGTCTCATACGACAATTGTCCCCGTTTTTGCAACATTTTTCATTGATGCTCCGCTCCTATTGGCGTGATGTTATATAGTTTATAGCCTTACTCGATAAATGGGCTATCCTATACTAAAATATTTTTTCAATTTGAGCCAGCAGTTCCTGAGATTATCGCGTTTAACCAAACAAACTCTTCAGCTTTATAATATTAGTATAGATGGGAATAGGCTCGGCTTCTAATATGTGAAACATAAATCATAGCTAGCGTAATTTAGATTTTCTTGAAAAGATAAACACACGTATAGCCTATGCTGAGTCTGGAATCGAATACAGAACTTTGATGAATACAAATGTAAACTCATTTTACACAGCCAACATAGCAGTCATAAAAATAAATTAAGCTTCTAAGCGTTAAAGCCGATTCTGCCTAGAAATAAAATAGTGCTTCCATAATTGGCTTATACAACTTGTGTGGGAAGGAAATTTCTATATATTTCTATCGCACTAAGACTGCGTAGCCTTCTAGGAATAATTAGGATGCACGATTATTACTTTCAAACTACTAACGCGATCAACACACCGTGAGAGTCGTAACTCGAAATCATTTCAGGTATACACAGGGCTCTAAGCATACTGTGTTAACACCGGTTTTTTATACTACCCAGATGGCTACAGTTAGCGGTTACCATAAGTAATACGGAGCAATCCTAAAAGCAATTAAGAAACGGATATGAGATATAATAATAATAGTCTCAAGACTGAATTTCGATCATGGCGACCAATCTTTACGGAGACTGGCCATCTACCCACGAGATATTATTGTGCACAATCGGTGCGCAAACACAATTGCACTCTATGTTCCCTCACTCTCATAAACCGATGGGACAGTAATTTGACACGTCCGGAGAGATACCAGGCGCAGGACCAACAACTTACGTGTTTTCCGAGGCACGGGGGTGTCTAACACCGTCAAATTCCTAACTCCGGGCTGGTATTGAGATTTCTTTACAGAATAACGCAATAACTTTTTGTTGGCCCAACCCGGGATTCAAACCCAAGATCTCATGCACAGCAGTCGCATTCACTATAGTTGCGTAACGAAGGCAGTTATAAAAAAGCTGCAGCCTTTTTATTCGTCCGTAACAGTCTCACTTCTCTTGCTTGGACCGCCTTGTTAGCGTACCTAACTTCCTCATGTAGTAATATGAGGTCGATAAATTCCTAGATGAGACATCTTATTGGTCACCCAATGATTGACAATGAGCTCTTGTAATCATTTTCTTTAAAGTTTTAAGATACCATCGTCAAAAGTCTCTATTCAGCACACATTGTTTGGAGTTAATGGTTGACATACTGTCACAGTCCAATTATAAAAACTGAATACTATTATGATTCTTTGATAGTTAACCCAGGTAAACATAGGTTGTTTTCCCACGGCGAGATGACCTCCAGCCACCTTGAAGTTTGACCTGGGGGTGGTGGGCTGCGTGGGCCTGCTCGCCACCCAATCGTGCCAAACGTGCGCCTCTGTATAGTGTCTTTGCCCTCCCACCTCAGGGGGACGGTGGAGGAAATATTCTTTGTGAAGTGGCCTCTCGTTTCACACGGCGGGCCGAAACCACAGCGGGGTCGCGATTGCATGTGAAAGCGATGCAGTCCCCACGTAAAAAAAAGGTTTGTTTTCCCACCTGCCGACCTTTGTCGTGCCGGGTGTCCCCCAGGAGTCATCGCTCGCGAAACTTCCCTGTCTGCTTTTTGCACTGCTGGAATGGTCGTTGATGTAGTTTTTCGTTCCAGTGACATACCCACCATACAAAACAGCGAGTTGTCAAACCGTGTTGGTTTTAGGCGTTAAGCCCGAAGTCTCAGGAGAGCCTGGCATAACCCTCTCGCCTCACCTTATTGTGGGAGGGTAAACATCAGAAAAATATGCCCACGTAAAAAAAGGTGAACTTAAGTTTAGTCAAATCTATAGGATTGAGAACGTCCAGATAGGTAACGATCTACCCATCTCTTCAGCAATATATACACACTATGCTAAGAATCTGGATGAATAAAATAACCTAAAAGTATCCTTAATAACTTCAATAAACTTACTTACGTTAAGTCAAAGTTAACTTACTTAAGTTAAGTAAAAGTTAAGTCTTTCACGTTTATAAATGTTACATTGTAAATTATAAGGAATTTATATTGATGTATGACTTTGAGTTATAAATTAAATAGATATGTCAACGTTTGAAACAGTCACTTGTCCACAATACATTTATTTGATTAACACTTAACATTTATTGTATACAATAATCAAAACGTCTCAGAGAACCTCATAATTCGTAGGTACCCTAAATGTTATTATAATATAATCTCTAGTGTAACGTAATTAAAGTTTATAACGCATAAAACAAATTAAACCTTTACGACTCGCCGTAAAACAAACGGCACCCTTATATTCAAATTGTTTTGAATTCAAATTTAGAATCGTTAATTGCGCTGCGTAAAGTCTCCAGACTTTTGTTTATCTTCAGTTTGTTTTTCGTGTGTTCTTCTGAGACAAGACTTCCTTATCAATTCTCTTTGGTTAAAAGTCAATTTGAACAGGAAATTGGCACTGGTAAGGCGGGGTGAAATTTAAGTAGCAGGGTGTACTTGATAATACTTTGGTTCTTTTACTATACGTCTAGGTCAGACGAAAAGTAGAATTTCTCTTCATTTAAATTGTCATTCAAAACTCATTTATATGCAGTTATATATTTGCTTCCATACATCAATGTAAATAGTATGTTGTATCTAGTACGTTGTAAGATTAATAAAATATTTTGCATAAAAGTAACTAGTCCTCACCCATTCATTTTCTAGTTTGTATAAGTACCATTGTCAGATGAGAGTATAAGCGTTAAATAACGTAAGCACACACCCAAGTATTCATCAGTGTTTCTATAAACATTCTTTCTTTTTGTGTTAATAGACAATTCCCCCACTACGATGTATTGTATGGGCCGGCTCGACTGCGGAAGTCTACCCTCTCACAGAATATCGACGTGAAATAGCAGTATTCCTATTGTTGTGTTTCGTTCGGTAAGTGAGAGTGCCTTAGGCCCAATTACTCTATTGCTCCATTCCCGCTCCTTCTCCTTTCCACTCCCTTTCCTAAAGGGTTGGCAACGCGCGAGTGATGCTTCTGGTGTTGCAGGCGTCTATAGGTTACGGTAACCACTTACCATTAGGTGGGCCGTATGCTTGTTTGCCAGCATAGGTGTTTAAAACAAAGAAAAAAAAACTACTAACAAATCCTCTGCTGCGAGGGACTTAACAAACATTCAAACAACAGCCACAAGGAATACGTAGACATGCAACAATGATTTGTAAACTACTTAATTTTTTTCACGTGTGGGTTTCGAATCCGAAACACTCGGTACATTGGCAAGCATACTAGTTAGACGAATACGCCACGATTTCATTGAAATTGCTAAGATCTTTGATTCATAGAAGAATTCAATAGAAGTGGCCGTTGAAGCGTCAGTCTCATAAAATGCTTGTAATACTGCATATAAATTGGTAGGATTTTATATGGTGGAAATATTAAAATCGATGTCCACGGTATCTGATGCGAAACCAAATCCATTATTCGACGCTCTTCCCAAAGCTGCATCCTGCATATCAATGACTTGAAGCCAATTGGGAACACGGTTGATGCGAGATTTATCGGTCATCAAAATGAATCTTAGAACACGGTTTAGAAAACATAGTCACGACTTGTTGCAAACTATATTAAGCGAGATGGTTTGAAATCGCAGACATGCGTATCAAAATTGATATTCGGATCACTACTATATTACATTTACGCAAATGTGTCGCAATTAAATAAAACATGATAAAGAATATAGTAAAATCAGGATAAAATTGATAATTTTAAATCCGAAAACGTTTTCTCCTACAAAATCTCTGATTTGAATAGTTTTTCTGACAAATAAGCAACGAGGTCTCATCAGACAGATGCTCTTTCATATCTGTATGGATGGATAGACTACGACTACTACTCGGGATACTAGTACGAATATTTAACTAATTTGGTTTTAGGTCCACGTCATAGGGGAAGATTGTTTTGCCGTTCAGACTCCGTACCGCGTGAGATTTTTTTATAAAAATTTCCAATAACACTTTTCCCGACTCGGAAATCAAATCTGAGACCTCATGTAAAACAGTTTCACACACTACTGATGTGCCAACGAAGCACTCTGCTTACCTCTGTTGAAATACGTTTTAACTAAATAAACTCTAACAAAATCCGTAAAAAGTAATTGCAAAATAAGTTTCCATTCATGAGCTGCATTTAGATTGAATATAGCAAGTATTGAGCTGCATTGGGTCTAGTGGTTTTTATTTTAACAGTTCCATTTATTCCATAGTCCAGTATTATCTTTAAATCTAAGTGAGTATTGAATTCAGCATTTTTTAAATACAATTCCAGTTTTTATTGCGTGACCTAGATTGGAAACTTCTTTTTACTTTTGTTACAATGACTTTTTATTTTCATTGTTACTGAAACTGTTGGTCTCGTTCTGTAGAGTAAGTTATCGGTTATATTTAGTCGATCGTGAGATTCCAGGTTGAATGACTATGTTGGGCACATTTTAAAGTATTATTTGTTTAGACTAATGTATTTTATTAAACAAAATACGTTGGTCCTAATCGTCGTTTGTGAAGAAAGATGAAAAGTTCAATATTTGGATATTTAATATTTTTTTTTAATATTTTTACGCAATTGCAACATGTATTGTGAATGATCGCGAAAGCCATAGGTTTTCTCGTTCAATGCCGAAACAGACTACAGTTGATTTCCAATTATAGGTAACGTAGATGCACCTTATTATTGTTATCCTAACTAATATTTTAATGCAAAAGCGAGTTTGTTTGTTTGTTTATTTGTTTATGTGTTTGTTACGCTTTCACGCCGTAACTGCTCGACCGATTATCATGAAATTTTGCATACAGGTTGTTAGGGGTACAGAAAAGGATATACGATACCTTTCATATAGAAAAGAGTGATGTTACTAACCTAAACTAATCTTCATTTACGCGAGCAAATCTAGTATTTTTATAATCTGGGATTGTTGTATTCATTGTTATTTTTGTATACGTCGTTTGAGATATGTTAGCCTGCCAATGATTTACCTTTGCAGGGTATATATAAAAACCAATTTGTAATTTAATTGTATAAAGTTTCTTTGTGATTTGGTTTTTATTTAAAATTTTATTATTGTACTTATTTTGTATAATATATGTTAACTTACAAAGTATATAAGATTGAAGTGGGTAACAGTAAATAATAACTTACATTTTATCCATCTCAACATCGTGTCACGTAATATTATTATAAATATGATGCTAATCCTAAACTTTCAAAGTATATTTTCATTACCAACAAAACGTGATTGTTTTTATTCAGTCCACATTTTCTGGTGCTACAATTTTGTCAGGCACTAACAAATGTCCATGTATTTTCTAAAAAGAAGTGACTTCTATTCACTTGGTCATCCAAGCACTTAAACTTCATTCGAGATATTAACGATAGCCAGTACTTACTCGTTAGTAAACCTTCAATGGTATTTGAGTGCATATTCAAGCTGTATTTGCATGGTCGCTACGCAATTAGAATTGCATCGAAACACTAAACCTGTCGACTTCATTGGAACGCTTTTACGAGAGCTTCCATTCACATTGCATACATGCAGTTGATAAAAGATAACACGTATTCTATTAAAACGTTAGGTAAACTTAATTGTACAAAATATTTGAGATACATTGCATATCTATACTGATATTATAAAAAGGAAAGACTAGATTTGTTTTCGTTTGTTATTAAAACGTGTTAAACCGGCAGACAACCTTACCTGTATGTAAGACTAGCTTTGGCCCACGGATTAGCTCGCATAAAAGTTAGTTTGGTTAAAAATATAGCCTATGTTACTCAGCGATAATAGCGCTTTCAAAAGAAAAAAGAAATAAAAAAAAAAAAATTTTTTTAAATCGGTTGACTAGTTTTTCGTGAAATCCTAGCAAATAAACAAACAAAAAATCTATTTTTCCCCTTTAATAATATTAGTATTGAAAATTAATTATTTTGCTATACCATAATTAATTACCTGTTTAAAAATTGCGAAAGCATTCAGGCTGTAGGGTAGTCTTTTTTAAATTGGTTGTCTCATCATCATCATCCTCTTGCCCTGATCCCAATTTATTTGGGGTCGGCGCAGTATGTCCTTCGCTTCCATACTTCTGTTGCCCGTCATCTGATCATTTACCCCTCTTCCTTTCATATCCATCCTCACACAGTCCATCCATCTTTTCCTTGGCCTTCCTCTCACTTTTCGTCCCTCTTCCCTCATATCCATCACTTGCTTATCTACATACGTATCATCTCTTCGCATAACACGTCCATTGGTTTATTTCCAAATTGGTTGTCTAAAAGAATTTAATATAATGTGTCTTTGTTACAGGTACTGCTATTACAATAAACGTTATCAAGAAACATGCAGACCACACTCATATATTGGGACAGTATCAACGGTAAGAACTTTATTATTATTCGATACTAGATTTTGCCCGCGGCTTTGCTCGCATAAGTGCAGGTCGTATAAATTTTCGATGCATAGGAAACAGTACTTTTTCTTGTATGAAAAGTACTCTCTGTTCTTTTCTGTCCTGACTACTTGTAGGTATGCGAAATTTCATAATGATTGGTCGTGTAGTTAAAGCGTAACACACAAACAAACTCACATTAGCATTTATAATATTCGTAAGCATTACTAGACGACCTTGGCAGTATACACGGCTGGTTCTTGGATAGGTAAATGTTTTATTAGGTTTTTCTACCAATCAATTGTCAGTAGTAGCAGGGCGTCTAATACTGTGTCTGGTAGACGACACCAATGGGCATCTATTAGGCCTCATATTACGTAGAACTTAAATAATAATTAAAACAATATATGAAAAGCTAGCGACCCGCCCAAGTTTCACACGGGTAGTACAAAGCCTTAACAAATTATACAACTAAACTTGTAAACCTCATAAATCACTCTGTCTGTTGGTGAAAACTGCATGAAAATCCGTTTTGTAGTTTTGGAGTTTATCGCGAACAGACAGACAGACGCGGCAAGGGACTTTGTTTTATAATGTGTAGTTATAATTGTAGTTAGCTATACCCATGCTTACTCCTTCGAAGGTCGTAAAACTACGTAATGATACCTATATATTACCTAAAACTACGTAATTATATATATTATCTAAAATAACGTAATGATATATATGTATATGTTACGGCTAATAGCCGAAGTACGGCTACACCTAGTTTTAGCCGGCTAAACTCAAAAGTAACCTAACTGCATGTGGCCGGCTGCACCTAGTTGTAGCCGGCTAATCTTAAGTTTATGTTCACACCCACCTTTAGCCGTAACATATATATTACGTAAAACTACGTAATGATATTTATTATCGCCTGTTTCTTGGAAAAGTGTGTGAGAGAGCTACCGGTTTACTCTAACTGTACGGTGCAACCGTACATTGCAAAATTACTTTATATTATATCAGCATTTTCGCCACAACGCATTCGTAATTCATTAGTTTTATATAAAAATCTGTTCACTACCGGTCATCAACCGCGTCGCGTGTAACTCACTATCATTATATCATTTAGCATTTTCTATCAGTTTGTACTTAGCCTTAGAACTTTATCAGTAATATACATATTCTATAACCTATCTCCTCGTATCATTCAATAGCATCGTATTAGTCAAAGGGTGTTTGGTACTGTTCCACACACTAACTACGTTACTGATAATCTCTTGCTTCATTCACCCTCATGATATTCTTCACGCGTGCTTGTTTGTGTTTATTGCAGCACATGGTTTCTAAGAATATAAAATCACATTCGCTGAGATCGTCCCTTTCCAACTGTACCACTCATATTTGCTTTTGTATATAAAAAAATAATAACTATAGGCTCGCGTTAAATAGCTGGATTAAGTCTCTGATGCAAAAAGCCGTATTGCTTGATAGAGCACGCATCATGAAGAGATTCCTCTCGCTAGAGCCCTAACCACTGGTACCTTGGACTTTATTCTCAAAGCCCGATGGCCGATGATCTTCAGAGATTTTGTATTTTATATGTTATTTTATTATCATGAATGTAAGTGTTGTTGACGAATGAAATAATAAATTTCTTATATTTCTTCTCTCGCACAGAAATTGATACAAATCCAGAACTTAACCTAGGTACTAATATATTCTTGCACACAAAAGAAAGTGAATGTATGTCATAGACTCGTATATACATGTACTAGGAAGACTGGCCTCTAAAATCCATATGATTAAATTAGAACGTGCACAAAGAGCGGTACTTAAGGTAGCATATTGCCTTTCTTTCTTTCATCCGACTTCTGAACTTTATACAAAGTACGAGGTGCTTACAGTTCGGCAACTATTTATGATCCACACTATCTTGCGCAAACATTCCCACATACACTACAACCCAAACTTATACTCCCATAAACGCAATAAAACTAAAGTGTGTTCATCAAAATTATTCAAAACTAGTCTTTCGCATAATACTATTCTTTTCTTAGCAATTATTTATACAATAAAATGAATGCTATTGCGAACATCTATCCTCTGACAAAAGTGGAGTGTAAGCAAGTCCTAACCTCGTATCTTTTAAAGCATAATAATTACGAGTATACGGAAAACCTCCTGATCGTCCCCAAGTAAAAATTTAGCATATCTTATCACCCGCACATACACACTCACATGCTCTCGCGCGCACACGATTACACGCACACATGCGCACTAACACACACGCACACACACACACACACGCACACACACACGCACACACACACACACACGCACACACACACACACACACACACACACACACACACACACACACACACACACACACACACACACACACATACACACACGCACACTCCATAGCCTACATTTAGTTACTGATATATTATATGCTATTCCACTTTGATAATAATAGTTTAGTAATATTTACATTGTTTTAGGGGGCCTGGTAATCTGTGTGACAGGGTTTCCTAGTGCAGATACCAGTCTCCCACAAGATAGATTGATAGTTTTAAGTTACCTTTGTGGAAGAGAAAATAAATCATTATTAGTATTACTGGTATCCGTATATTTAGCATTTCATCCATTCTTCAATTAGATTACAAACGCAAATCTTTTAGACTACGATACCATTAAATAGAAAAATGGTAACGGGTAATCGTAACCGTCGTGTCCTATTCCCGCTAAAGGTGTCCTTTGGACGATAATGATCTCCTCTACGAGCGTGTTTTAACGAGGTCCAGAAATACCAGCTTATTTGTTGCAAACCCTCTTAAAAATGCTTCGCCCAGAGGTGAAATACGTGTCAATGCATATTTTTTGTTCGAATTGAAATACTGTAAGTTGAAGAACATACACCTGGATCTTCAACACAGCTGTTCACTTTAGTAGTTGCAGCGGACATTCCGATGGTATATGGTGGGTTCGTCTCTTCGCAATCCAAATTAATATTACTAATGCGAATGTAAGTTTGTTTGTTTGTTACGCTATCACGCCTTAACTACTCGACCGATCATGATGAAATTTCGCTTGCACGTTGTCAGGGGTACAGAGAAGGACATTGTTCCCTTTCATCTAGGAAAACGCAAGTAAAGCCGCGGGCACAAGCTAGTTTTTTTATAACTGTGGTCTTGTGTTTGTTGGAGTTATTTCCCCGAACGCGCTACTCAATATTTAAACAAGGATTGTATTGCACCCTACCTCTGAAAACCCCATTTCACCGAAAACTCGAATTCAGTATTACTTAAGTACAAATTTCTTTCACCAAAAATTCATTATAAATTTCGTTACAAAAACCATTTCCAAGACACTTCGAATTTTCACTTTGCAGTATATCGGTTGAGTACAGTTAAATAAAAAAGTGCTTATCAGCTATGTCGAGATGGTACGTTTTATTGGCTTTAAAGTTTTATGTTCGCGTCTGTACAGGTAAAGTTGAGGATGCAATGGGTACGTTCCTTATCTCAGTTTATATGAGTTATAACCTCATATTAAAGTAAAGGAGAGTGTTTGATAACGGTGTACTTAACTGCTTATCTGGTTGATATTAAACTTTTACTGTCAAATAGGTCGTTTGGATTGAGCGGTAATTATCTTTATTGCCTAAGAATATATTTATAAGGTGAAAAGGGAATAAAGCGGAGATTGCAAGGCGCTTACATTGGCTTGCAATCGTGAGATTGTGTGTTCAGTCCCCATCGATTGCACTATTGACTTCAGCACTTTCTTAATAGATGCATAATTATGGCGCGGATGGCGTAGTGGTTTAAATCGCCACGCCACTGCCATTACGCCGAGTGTTGTGGGTTCGAATCCCATACGGGATGAAAAATTATGTAATCCACAAATAGTTTTTCCGCGCCTGATGCTCTTTGTGTTCATTGTCTGAATGATTATAAAGCCTTTCGGGACACAGAATTTATTCCTAAAGATAGTATTGTCATTATTGAAAGAAACAAAAATTATTAGTTTGACCGGAGGTGTTCAAAACAATACCTACTAATGATTTACAGCCCCTATTAACCAAACATAGTTTCAAGAAAATGGTACTATAGCGCAAGATTAAATACCTGATACTGGAAAACAATAAGAGAATTTCATAAATATTATGTGATCTACTTAATAACTTTACGTTATTACTTTTTGAGTAATAACTTTTATGGTACTTTTTGAGTGCTTAAAGCTTTACTCAATTTATTAAATGTTATGAGAATATATCATACATATCACACTCTTATATGCCTGAAAGAGTAGTCAGCGGTGTGTAATTGAGTATACGTAAACCGAGAATTTCTTGATAGAATGCAATAGCACTTTGCTTGAGAGTCCTTGTGTAGGCGCATTTATTATAGTTGGACCAGTCACGCAGTCTAAAATATCATTTGGGTATTCAAATATTTTATTTGGAAACATATTTTATGGATAGTATACGCCTTCGACGTAGTTGTTTAAGAATAAGTGCCATTGCCGAGCTAAGCCGAGCGCTTTAATACATAGCACTCGGCTTAGCTCGGCAATGGTACTTTCACTGGACGTATATACTATGAATCAAAAGTAGTTATATCTGTATTTTTTTGAAAGACTACTCCCGCCCTGGATTTGATTCCTGTATCGCCGGGGACTTTAAAAATATTCAAATACTGGACACAAAGAACATTCAGTCAACCATTTGTGGATCACACAAATTTTTGTTCCGGGTGGGATTCGAACCCATAACACTTTCAGCGCAGTGGCAGTGGCGAGGCGACCCCTTTAACCACTACGCCATCCGTGCAATCATTCCTAGTCTTGAGTTTTTCTTTTTATTTTTTTTCTTTTCGAACCAGCTGTTCCTGAGATTAGCGCGTTCAAACAAACATACTTTTCAGCTTTATAATAGATTTTGCTCGCGGCTTCTCTCGCGCAAAAGTAATTAAGCTTTGGTGTAACAGTACTTTTTAAATAACATACAGCCTATGTTACTCAGTGATAATAATAATATAGTTTCATACCTAATTGGGAAAATTTTTTAAAATCGGTTGAGAAGTTTTTATTTGAATCATTACAAACAAACAAACACAAAATCAAATCTTTTCTCTTTAAAACATCAGTACCTATAGACTACCAGTGTTAATACCCCAGTTACCGGAACATTACCAACAATATAATTAAACAACACACCGAACATTAAAACTATACAACTAAGCTACCTACAACAACTTGCATCGATCGCACCGATGTGACCGCTTAAACGTGTCAACCGAATAACCGAACTATTTTCAGCGTTCAGTGTGTTCCCAACTCATTTGTTTAACCTCGACTGACAAAGTAACAACACAGACGCGTAGAAATGTTAAATTGGGAGAAGGGTATTAAATTCCAGTAAATTTCAACTCACCGCTTATGGCGGATAGAATGGGAATGATAATTACTATATGTATAAGCAATAGGTATTTAATAGGTAGATGTTGTTTATTCATACCGCGAGGATTATCTCGGAAAGGAAGGTAAAAGTAAAGGCGTGCTTGGGTGCGGCATACGCAGAATAAATGACGAGCATGATATTACTATGTTGATAACCGGTTACTACGGTAACCACTTACCAACATAGAGGGCCCCTGTATGACCTATATTACCGTAGTCTTAGAATGCACGGATGGCACAAGAGATAAAGACTCCAGCTAATGGCTCAGCGGTTCGTTGTAGAGGCTTAACAGTTCACTAACCGCAGATCTCAAGTCACGCTTACTGCTAACAGCACAATTCTTCCTTAAAGTATTCTAAAAATTAACCTTTACACAAAGGATATGTGCAAGATGATTTGGCTGCAAGATGGAGGTGTATGTTTCTCGATGAGCTATTCCAGGGTCGACTAGAATGGATTTCCGGCTCAACCAGTCAGTCTCTTTGTAATCCTATGCCCAAAATCTATTCGAATCTATATAAAGGAAATTTCCAGAATACATATATTTAACAAGAAAAGAAAATTATAACACTCGTCTTTTCAAAATTGAAGTTCAATTTCATTTGTCCCTTTTTTATATACCTGCCGTTTCATTATCTTCTATACGTTTTGTTCCATCTAACAATCCTGTCTACACGTACCTATTATATGGCATGCAAATAAATGTAAATTTATCTGTATATTTAGATTTAGTTGCTTACCTATATTTAAATAATTGTTGATGCTTTTTTCAGCACTTTTCATTTTATAAATGCATGCTGACGAAATTTAATTTAGTTTGGCATAAAAAAAAATATATCGGTTGCGAACGTCAAACAGTGACCACGAGCGTAGTAGTGCACGTTAACTTTTATAATGTTGTGGTTTATTTCAATTTAGGTATGTGGTTATGCAATACTCTCTGCGTTCAGTTCAATAATGAGCAATTCCTATTTGTCAAACATTAGGTGTTACTTAAGAGGGCTTTTGATATTATTACTTACATACATATTCTCACTCTATTATCCCCGACGAAGTAGGTAGAAATGAATTACAATCACATTTAGCTAGTTAAGGGTACCACGTAATGGAGGGCGAGCCTGTTGCTGTCTACCGGAAACAGTTCAAGTATAACCGCTAACGTGTTGACAGAAACACACAGTAATCAATTGCAAGAATAGGGTATCGAAGCCTACATGCCCAGCAGTCGTCTTCCAAGCCGGTGCGCACTCGAAGCAATCGATGATTAATAAACGCAGCGATGTTACGACTGACTGCCATGTATCTGTATTGTTTCGCGGATAATATATTAAAACGCAAATATAATATTTACTCAAGTTGACCTTATTTCCTAGAAGCTTACCGAGAATTGTAGGAATCTATAGATGTAAATAATCGAAACCAAGAAATCAACAGCCTTGACGAGGGGAGCTATTTTATACTGGTTTATTATTCGTTGTTAATGATTAAACATGAGAAACTACACCATAAAGTGACTCTGATGGTTAGTGGCAGCCGCTGTTTATAGACGAGTATTGCTGGAATACTCTTGTTAAATTTTGTTAAAAGATGGATTGCAAAACATTTCCAGTGCAATAATTCGAATTACAGCTGTCTCTTTCAAACTAGCTCTTCCCATATCTATGTACAAATTATTAACACAAGTCATCATCACAGCTCAAAGATGTTCTCTGCTAGACATTGGGGAGGCCACCCCAATATTTTCCACATAGACCGGTCTTGGGCCATCCCCAACCAACCGTTTCCCGCACCCCTTACCAGGTCGATGGCCCACCTTATAAGGCCTACCTCTGCTGCATACTCCACTGCATATCCACCACTCCAGAATCTTTTAGCCACAACAGCCATTGGTTCTGTGAGTTATGTGCCCTGCCCACTCCCATTTCAGCTTAGTTATCCGTAAAGCGTAAAGCGTATGTTTGCAACATAAGGTTTCCTGAGTGGTGGTGTGGTACTGTTTCCTGGACTAAGTAACAACCTGAATTCCAGGGAACAGTGCCTTCTCTATATCTTAGCGTATGTATGTTATTTATAGAAAATAAATGTATGTAGATAGGCATAGAACTAAGTTTATGAACCTCTGACTCCTAAACTAGGTAAAACCTGTATCTTAGGAATCAGTAGCTAGTACCGTACATGGTAGCTAAGATACAGTAAACAAAAATTACATTTGAATTAAAAAATGAATGGATTAGTGGAGCAGGGTCTTAACCATTTTCCAAGAGCTCAGCATTTTTGTTCAAAAGTTATTTTGTACTCATTAGGAACTTGAAACACCCGTAATTAAGTACGTGTATGTACGTTCAATTTAAATTCCATTGGATTGCAAAATTACTTAATGATACGAATTAACCGAATCAGAACAGAACGAAGTAACTCTATACGAATACAATTGGTTTTCGTGTTCATTTTGTAGGTATCAGAAATACGATATTTATGTACAAAAATAATTAGCAGTGAACGGGAATAAAATATGGAAGTACTAGATTATACCCGTGGCTATGCTCGCGTAAACGTAGGTTAGATTAGTAACAGTACTTTTTCCTGGACGAAAGGTACCCTATGTTCTTTTCTGTTACCCTGAAAACGTGTATGCGAAATTTCATGATGATCGGTCGAGTAGTTAAGGAGTGAAAACGAAACAAACCCACAGTCGCATTTATAATCGTAGTTAGGATTATCACTGTATAAAACATTGCACCACCGAAATTACACTAAGTGGGCGGGGCTCAACAAAACTGAGCTGAACAGCTATAGTAACGTATAATTATATCAATGTGTTTAAGTTCTTGACATTGACAGCAATTAATAAACTAAAAAGAACAGCCAATAGGTATCTTGCCCTATTAACAGTAACGTCAAGTTTGTAGTAGCAGAGTTGAGTAAGTAGCTTTGGTATCAATAATAAACTAGGGTTAGTATAAAAGTACTGCTGCCATTTTTTATTAAATTTACGTTCACTGGTATTAAGTTGATAAAATATTTATAAGTGTAAAATATGTTGGAAACTGAAAACAAGTAAGCGTTGATAGACAACGATACAAAATATTGTATATTTATTTAACTGTAGATAATTTGTGCTTCTTATTTTCCCATTCATCGTGGCATAAAACTCCCTAAAAATGCCTTAGTGACTTATCTTGGACGACTTAGCCAGGTTTGTCTGAACCACTCCATTTATGACGCGAAATTTTCTGATAGCGTTTTCGTCTATGATTTCATCCTTGGCAGGCTCTCACCATGTGCCAAATTTCATCTAAATCTGCTGAAAAGTTTACTCGTGATTTAGAAAAACACATGAAATCATATTCACAAAATTTCACATTAATAATATCAAGTTGTAAGATTCTGACCTAGAATGTAAATGTGACGCTGTTAACTAGAATGCTACTCCCTTGAGTGTAATTTGTTACCGTCTATGGATGCCCGCAACTTCGGGAGTATCGTTCGCGCGTTGACAATCCTGCGAAAATATGCTCCTCTGCTATCAAGGAATAAAGAACTTTTCCTCTACAGATTTCACAGAGCCTCTTTAAAAGCTACCAATCCATGCTATTTGTTTTATGTTAAGGAATGCACCTTGTACATACCACCTCGCCACAGGGAAACCAGGAGGATTTGTCAGGCTTGCTTGAATTTCGAGCATTACAATTAAAACCACCACGGCTTTCAAAACGCTGCTTTGTTGGCTATGAGCTATGAAAGACTGCTCTTCTATCGGGCGCGGCGCAGCGAATTCATCATTGGTGACTTAAACTTGCGAGTGGTGAGTAGTCTTATAGCTGACACCTGAAAAATATGTTGTATGACATTTACGCTCGACACAATATACTGCGACGCTAAGAGACGCTAAAGAGAATCGGATCTATGTATTTATGTAAAGAATATATCAATCTACTGTTCACCAATGACATTCTCAAAAAATAAAGGAAATGTCACAATAGTTTGTGATGACCTATAGGTGTCTGTGTGTGTGTGAAGTCTAAATGATAACACGACCAAACGTAGTAAATCTCATCTATTACCGTCTTTAAAACCTTATAAGAAAAGGTATACTTCAAACATACTGCATTGCAATACCTCAAGTTGTTCAAACAAAAGTAGACTGTATCATAACTAAGTTTACGGTTAAAGTGATCAAATTGCGCTCGGTCGCAGGCAGAGCGTTGGTTGAAAGCTTATCTGAAGGCCTACCATGAAACATAAATGCCAAAATTTCGGGCCGATGTTTCGTGTTATTTGTAAAGACATTAATTCGGAAATTCGTCCTGAATTTCGGTACGTAACGTTTTGGTTTTTCTAAATCGTACCTTGAAGTAGACCACACAGCGTACTGACTTTGAATTCTTAATATTTTGTATGCCTTGGAGTTCCGGATTGACATTTTCCGGTAGGCGACCTACTTTATAAAACAGCTATGGCGCCTTCAGAAAGTACTCTAGTATAGATCAAACCTTGTTTTTTATCACCTGATGGTTGTTAGGGAGGGGTCGCTATGACATCATGGTGGTAGATTAGTAACTTTACTAAATTAAAAAGGAATTGCCTCCATGGTGCCGGGATAAAATGATAGCTATGCATGAGGTCTATAGTTAGCTTGCTGGGTCAGGCAGATATTTTGTCAAGAAATTCTTAGAAGCAGCATGGACATTTTTAACTTCCATTTTTCAGTAACATTTTTTTTGAAGTTTTCTAGCTGTTTGGGTCTCTTATTACTAGTATCCTTGTTAACATCTCCAGCTAAGTTAGAATGCTTGTATTAGGAGTGGGTTCACATCATAGTAATATACATAGTGCAATAGGTGGTATTAGAACCTGCGACCTCTCGATCGCAAGTCAATGCCTTATCCATTGGGCTACCTCCGCTTACGACGGCAATTTTATATGAGACCTTACATCATAAGTGGCAGAATTTGCGTATAATAGACTTATGTGCCTACCCCTTCAGCGAAAGAAGCGTGGGACTGAGTATATATTAATATAGCAAGGGCCAAGCCTTATCTCTAAAAAATACAATTTCATACTATTTACATTGTAAATATATGAAACCACAAACATTGTTAAGCAAATAATAACTGCTGCATAACAAGCTTAATTAGTCATCAATTGTATTTCTAATTACGGACCATTGTTCCAGTGTTGCGCCAGCGTCCCGGGCCCGCGGGATTAGCGGCGACATCCCGGACTATCCCGGGAATTACGGTGAGTAATGGACACGGTTATTAATGCACCCCATGGGATCTCGATGTTGCGATTAGTTAGGTGTTAATTTTATATTTTTGTTTATCAAGGTTTGTAAGGAATTGTATTTATTCTGTTAACGCTAGATAAACTTATTTACAATTTAATTTTTCACTTTTTAATTTCAACTTGATAGAAAACTGGGAAGTGGAATTATATATTAGATGATTTATTATTTTAACATACGAAATTGTAATAAAACTACTGTATACGGATTTTATCCTGCTGTTTATTTGAATTTTGAAACTATTAACCTACTATTTTAACTGGCTGTATCTAGTATTTACGATTTTAAGCTATTTAAATTATTGGAGTCTTAAGATTTACACATTGCTTTTGAGCAGCCATAGTCACGGGGATAGCCAGATGGTAGCTGTCTTAGTAGTAGATGATTAAGCAATGCACAAGATAATATCTTTCAAGTTAAAGTTATGTTTCCACGTAAAACATTGACTGACTTGCCAGCGTAAAGAGCCCAGATTTCTGATCCCATTAACTGTCCAGCGTATCTTTACCCTGTCAATTGTTGGAATGCCAGATATAATTGAAAACTTATTGTGTCTGGCCACCGGTGTGCTGCTGCCAGTAAGGTCAGGTAAGGTAAAAAAAAGGTAAAGGTAAGGTCAGGTGGCTGCCGCTCCGTGTAAAAACTGATATCCAGTCAAACCCGGTTAGACTAGAAAAGCCGACCCCAAGTGACTTGGGAATAATAAAGGCTAAGGAGAAGAAGAAGACTTTGGCAAACAAGCATACGGACCACCTGATGGTAAGTGGTCACCGTAGCCTATAAACGCCTGTAACACCAGAAGCATCACTTGCACGTTACCGAACCTTTAGAAATAAAAGGAAGTGGGAAGAAGAAGAAGCGGGAAGGGGGAATGAGGGCGATTGGATCTCCAGTACTCTCACTCACCGAACAAAGCACAACAGTAGGAATACTGCTATTTTACGTCGATATTCTGTGAGAGGGTAGTCCTTCCCCGGTCGAGCCGGCCCATCCATGCTGAAATCAGCGAGGACCTACTACACATACATATATATAATATCGGCCCTGTATAAAATTGTTCCACTACTGGACACGGGCCTCTTCTCAGTGTGAGAAGGGTTACGCTATAGTCCACCACGCTGGCCTAGGGCGAGTTAGCAGACTTCAAACATCTTCGAGAACATTATGGAGAGTTCCGAGAGGAAACCTTTCCTCACAATGTTTTCCTTCACCGTTAAAGCAAGCGATAATTAACTATTTAATACGTACCTATATAACTTCGAAAAGTCAGATATGCGCACCTTGGGTTCGATATCGAGACCTCTGCTTGGAAGTACAACGGTTTCCCACTAGGCTATCGCTGCTTTTTTGCAAGAACATGACACAAAGATATTTGGCTGATATTTTCTGTAGAGTAAAGTTGCCTTGCAAGTCGAACTATTCAAAGTTGGAGCGGGAGTCGTCTCTACTTACTTTAGTGATTTTTAAGGAGTAGAGAATTTCTTAAAATCTGCGCATCTACCATGCGCCTCACGCGCGGCAGTCCCAACACCATCTTGCGCGCGCTGGCGGACCGGTGAGACTCTCCGATACTGGCTCGCTGGATACGACTGCACGCAGTCGTTTAGTGATTTGCTACTATCGTCGCGAAGTCCACCCGGACCTGCCCTAGTGGCAGGTGTTTAGTTAATTCCATTATTTATTACTAACATTAGTTTGTAAGCTCGCAATTTTTACTAACAAATATGGATGTAATCTTAGGATGAATCTGAAATAAATGATTATTATTATTATTATTATTATTAAAATACACATTTTCATTTACATTACTTATACCCAGTTTCTAATGAAAAATCAACACAAAAAATACTTACCAGATATTTGAACGACTTGTTAACTGCTATGATTAAGTAACTGAATTAGCAGCGGCCAGTCAAATGACTTAACATATGTATGTTAGATTTTGACAAGTTATTGATTAATCTGCCAGTAACTGGGTTTTAGTTTCTTTATACACAGCAATTGATTGATAATCGTGCGATGTCTTTGATTATTAACTGTGGTCTTAACTGTGCTAGATATATCTGTCATACAAAAAAAATATGAATGGTCCAAAATTACAACCCAATCGGTCCCTAAAACCGGAGACGACCTAGACTGCTTTAATAAAGAAAGGTCTATAGTGACTCTAGATAAAATACTACATACTGAATTTTGGTCAAGGCAGCCAAATATAACGGTGACTGGACATTCACACAGGTAATATTATAGTGCACAAGTGTATGCAAACACAAATGCACTCTCTATTTCGCTGCTATCATAGTTTGATGGGACAACAATCCGACAAAACCGAAGAGCGATCCAGTGTAGTACCAACGGCTTACATGCTTTATGAGGCGTGATTGTAGATAGAGAGAGATGTGATGTGATGTGGAAAGTGGGCAGGCATCTACTCGGTAGTATAACAAATAAGTGAAATAAATAATGACTTCCTAATAACAATAACGATTAAAACACACAACAGAAACTGAACTTCCTTGCAACTCGTGATGTTGTTATACGTTTTGAACAGGTTATTGTCATAATCACTACGCTTTGCGTGCAAATGGTACAGGAGATGCTTTCGTTTGAGCTCTTTAGCATTTATGGCAGTATTATACTTTGAAACAGAACTATTTTTACTAACATTTCACTTGATATATAGTGTTTGTATGCCAACATTTGAGCGTTCGATGTACTCTTTAAAGATTTTTCTCATAATATAACGGCTTGCGTCTACTACAGTGGCGCTGCGATAGTGAATGCAACTACTGTGTTTGAGACGGAAGTTTAATTTTCAGGTGAAGCTAATTGTTAGTTTGTCTGTTAAGAAATTCCTAGTTAGAATGGAGGATGGAGTCTGAATCTGTGTCCAGCACACGGTAATAAACTCATAAAGTGGTTTGAGGACCTACGTTATTCCATTGTAATCAGTGAAATATGAGTAGAAATTTTTAGACTATTGCGATTTGTACACATACTTAATATAATGCTAGACAACGGGTCTCACTCGCGATAAAGTATTTAAAAGGTAATAAATACCTATTGATGGCCCGACGTTTCGACCGACTTGCATCGATCGTGGTCACGGGTTGACTGATGTGAGCTCAGCGGTGCCTTCGTGAAGTGCTGGTTTGCAAGTACTCTCACTTGGTCACTATTATTTATATTCGCACTGTCGGTATTATTACCTTTTAAATACTTTATCGCGAGTAAGACCCGTTGTCTAGCAATATATTAAGTAAATATGAGTAGGTATTTAAAAAATATAAATACGTGAGATTGTGTATCTAATACTTTGCTGAACCCGAGTTCAAGACCCGATAGCTCATGCACACCAGTCACGATCATTACCATTACGCCAGGCAGTCAACAAATAAATAAACAAGAAGAAAACATAGTATCAGATTCAGAAACTCTAATTAGTTTATTTGAGTAAATATTTTTATCTTTGTTGTAGACAGAGTTTCTCTACTCTTCGAATATCGCGGATAATAATTTTCATTTTGCTGCTTGACGGAAATGCTAAAGAAAAATATTTCCTTCACTAGATTAACAGCGCAGTGAGTTGCATTTAATATAACGCAAATAAAATCCCTTTTTTATAAGCGAGCAAGAGACATCTCTCTTTATTCGATTTTATCGAAGACTTTTCCTTAATTAACTTATTAGACTTTGAAATTAAACTATAGATTTTATCACGTGAACTGATAAAATCCGTATAAAACAGTTTAATTTCAATGTTTGACATTCGCGTAAACGTAAGACAGTATTATTTGAGACTTTATTTAATTAGGCTTAAGTAGTTACATATCTTTTACTTACCATCATGCAAATTATAAGCTGTTTGTTTTCCAAAGACCGATACCTACTTATTTACTACTTCGCTGGCTTAGTGACCCAAAGTGGATCTTAGCCTTCGACATTCAAATAAGCCATTCTTTTCTGTTTTTCGCCAAGTCAGACCAATCGGGCACATTTATCCTTCAGAACTTTTGCTCTTTCATCTTTCGCGCGGTATCTTGTGCGACCCACCGGGCGACGATTGGTAGGTTGTCCAAGGGTATGCTATTTTGGCAGCTCAATCCTTTCACAAGCTAGCGAAGTCGGGTAGCATTTATTTCTTTTATTTTCCCGGAAATATTTGGCTATGACACTAGACCTGAAAAAAAAGTTAAATACTGACAAATAAATAAATGAGTATTGTATATAATATGTCATGGATAACACTTTTTATAACACTCAATTGGCAAATCAACCGTTGCAAAGAACAACGAAAAAGTGACTGCAAGTTTACCACTACGCCTCTCCATACTGGAACAAAAATTTAGGAGATCCACCCATAGTTGTTCTAAATCTACATGTTTATTTTATCCGTTATACGAATATTTGGAAAGGCCCACATGGACACGGGAATAATTTATAAAAAAGGAGGTTTATATTTTTAATACGGAAACTGCAGCCTTACTCACAGCAGAAATATAACAGATTATCGGTTAATGTTTTACTAAGAATTGAAGAGTCCAACTTCACCTCATAATAAACCACGCTCAGACATAAATCAGTATTTCATGGAGTTTTTGAATCGTAAGATAGCTTTATGATGTCTTAAATTTTTACGACCATTTTATATTAGTTGTAAATATAATAACTACTTACTGGAAACGCATTTCTAAAATGCTTTTCGGAGTATTATTAGATGCAGCTGATAGAAGATTTCTTGGACATGAAGAATTCCTATAAGTTTCTGTTTCTTTCAGTTCTAGTAACCAGAACTGTTATTCGGAGGGAGATGCGCGAACCTCAATTGTTCTACACGGGTTAAGTACGGTTAGCATTCTTCTGAATCCTAACTTATATTATAAATGCAAACTAACCACACGAAAAGAAAGAATGCAAATGTAAGTTTCTTCTTTTGATTGCACGCATTAACTACTCAGTCGATCATAATGACATTTCACAAACACGTTGTCAGGCCAACATATAATACCTTTCATCAAGAAAAAAGTAATGTCCACGAGGTATAAAAATTTACATAACCTACATTTACACGAGCGCAGCCGCGGACAAAACTTAGGGTAATATGAAATTATTACATGACATTAACCTACTGTTAATATCTGAGTCTAATATTTAGACTCCCTTTTATTTCAAAGGGGTAAAACCTGACACACGGGCCTTAGCCTAAGTGTGCTATCGGGGAAAAGTTAAGAAGTAGGTGATGCAAGAAATTTACGTGTGAGGTGACATGTGTTAAGAAGAACAGCTTTTTGTATGAGTGTGGTTGTAGATTTCGGCATGTCAAGTGTGCTCAGGCTATGTAGAAGGGTTTGAGGGTCTACGTCGGTTGTAGATATGACAATAGCGATGATTTTAACGGTGTTTACCTGCCATTGCCTTTTTATTTCGGTAGCTAAATCAACATATTTCGAAACTTTTTACGCGTGCGTAGTGAGGAGATTATGTGTGTTACATACTTATTATTATTATTTCCATCAACTACTACACATCCATACACACAAGTACTCGCAGGGGTAAGTAGACTAGTTAAAGTTTGAAGTGGTTCTATCCCGCTCGTGTTTCGCACGGCGAGAGTTACGTACACTTACTTGCACAAATATTGACTCACCATTAATACTTAGCGAGATGAATATGAAAGTAAGTTTTTTAATAGTTTTGAAAAAGGATGAAGTACGATGAAAATGCTCAACACTTAATATTTTATTGCATCCTATAGTTAAAATTAAACAACTTTATTCGGAATTTTATCGCGTTGTCAAACATATTACTATTACATAACTTAAGGGAGTCTCCCCGTGAATATGGCTTCTGAAAAGCAACCGAAACGTTGGGGAAAGTATGGTTTCTATAATTAAATAGTTTAAATAGAAATATACAGTAACTAGTAAAAGTGTTTAACAATAGTAGCTTGAAGTTTCAAAATTATGTTATACATACATACATACATAGATTCACGGCTGTTTTCCAGAGGGGTAGGTAGAGACTTCGGATTTCCATTTGCTACGATCCTGACACACTTCTCTGGCTTCATTCACTTTCATCACATCCCTCAATTATGTAACATTAGAGTTAAAATAAATAAACAGCCCGATAAAATCCATATAAACTTGTTTAATTTTAATATACATTACGTTACGTTTAGGTTTACGAAAATGTTATATAAATAACATTTCCGCAAACCTAAGACAATATTACGCATTTTTCTTCTTCTTTTCGTGTGGTTAGTGGCCATTCTGTTGTCAAGAGTTGTTGAAGCCGCCTGTAGGCCTCTGACATGGCTTAACGACTGCTGTCAATTTGACAACAACCGGGACCGATTTTTTACGTTCTCTTCGAGGCACGGAGACGCTCAGATGAAATACCACTAAGCGGTACCCATCTATAGATTGAATTTTTTTTTAACGTGGCGGAGTGCATGACGCATACCCCTCCGCGGGGGAGTGCGGAGGGGTTATGTCGGACTAGCCGGGGTAAAAGAAAGATGGAATAAGAATAATGTACCTCCCGGAATACCGGCTAAACCTACCACGGTGTTCCTCGACAAAACCACTATCGACGGGGTCGCGCGAATCACTTGCGCATGCGGTCGCGACCCCGCCGAGGTTTCGGCCCGCCGTATGAAACGGCAGGCCACTACCCGATAAGACCTACCCTATAGGCACTTCGCACAAATAATCCCTACTGTCCCCCATAGAGGGGAAACGGACTCGACACAGAGGCGCGCGTGGGAACACGCACGCCGCCTTTCGGACCTGGTGCTGAACGGGTGGCGGGCAGGCCCACAAAGCCCACCACCCCCAGGTCAAACCTCAGGGTGGCTGGAGGTCGTCTCGCGCCCTCCGTCACCCGGCTTTGCGGTTGGGGAGAGGGCTTAAACGCTCCCTCTCCCGCTCCGCCGCCTCCTTGATGGAAATGCCAAAAAAACAGTCACCAGTCATTACCTGTGTCAGCCGGAAGGTGAGGGCGCCATGCCGCCTCTCCAGCTACTCCTCAAACACGGGACTCACCACCACGATCGTGGCGTGCCCGGAGATCGAAATCTATTGATTGACCACACCCAACGTTGCTTAACCTCGCTAGTCGTTTTACCGATTAGTGAGTGCAACTGACGCATTACATAATTTAAACAAATTAGTACATTATTTACCCTGTCGGACATAATAAGTATAGTAGTAATTAAAATAATTAATATTAAGTTTATAAAATATAATTTATCTACATTTATTTATGTGTATTTTTTATATGTTAATGGTGATAAAAGATTGGGGGTCTCATTAAATAATATTGTTTTATGTTGTTAAACGATGACGTTGTCACTGGTTCACAGATTTTAACGAATATGATGATTGAATCTTGGTGGCGTAATAATAACCTAAATATTCTTTACATTTAAAATAATCAGAAATACTTGTATTAGAAATATTATACTCTACAATAAATGTTACAGTTTTAAATATGAGGCTTTGTTTTTAAAAAGGCAGCTCCCGCTTTAATAATTAATTCTGTGTCGCGGGGGACTTAACAAACATTCAAATAACGGACTTAAATAACACACATTCGGAACAACTATTAATGAACTACTAAACCACTACACCATTCATTCAGTCTTAAGTCACGCTTGGGACTTCATATTACATAGGTACGATAGATTCGTGACTGTATACCCTAAATGGAGTTAAAATGAAAATTTCATAAACTTTTGAATCAAAACCGCGACTGTGAATCGCGACCGCGACTACCGTAACAGAGAAAGTCAGTATGTAGCATTGAACAACTAAAATAGCATCTATTTAAATAAAACTTATCACTGCATTTGCACTATGACTCGCTAATAGCAAACCAGAGTCACAATTAGCGTCCAAACGGGATAATTTACATTCATTGCTAGATAAGATATTAATAGCGGGGCGCTATTGCGATAGCAACTCTGTCCTGGCATTTCTATAGAGATTAAATACTGGATATTGTAAAATAGCGTAAATTCTGACGTTTATTAAGACGATTTTTTTTTTTTTTTTTTTTTAACGTGGGGGAATGCTTGATGCATACCCCTCCGCGGGGGCGGGCGGAGGGGTTATTTCGGACTCGCCGGGGTAAAAGAAGATGTTAAGATGATAAAGTACCTCCCGGAATACCGACTAAACCTACCACGGTGTTCCTCGACAAAACCACTATCGACGGGGCCGCGCGAATCACTTTCGCATGCGGTCGCGACCCCGCCGAGGTTTCGGCCCGCCGTATGAAACGGCAGGCCACTACACGAAAGATCTACCCAAAGGCACTTCTAACACTCCCTACTGTCCCCCCCAGAGGGGAGACGGACTCGAAACAACAGAGGCGCGCGTGGGAACACGCACGCCGCCTCTCGGACCTGGTGCTGAACGGATGGCGGGCAGGCCCACAAAGCCCGCCACCCCCAGGTCAATCCTCAGGGTGGCTGGAGGTCGTCTCGCGCCCTCCGGCGCCCGGCTCTGCGGTTGGGGAGAGGGTTCAAACGCTCCCTCTCCCGCTCCGCCGCCTCCTTGATGGAAATGACTTCCTCACAAAAGGAGGCGACGGCGTTCCACGACCTCTCACTCCGGACCATAGACTGAACTACGGCCGGGAGCGAGAGGGCAACCAATCCGACTGCCGCGATCAACTCACGGCGCTGCGATGCCCAGGCGGGGCAAACCGCCAAAGTGTGCAGCGCCGTGTCCTCAACAACGTCGCGGCAGTCGCCGCAGTGGTGACAACCGAGCGTCTCTTGCCGGCGTATACGACACAGGAACTGGCCAAAACAACCGTGGCCAGTCATTACCTGTGTCAGCCGGAAGGTGAGGGCGCCATGGCGCCTCTCCAGCCACTCCTCAAACACGGGACTTACCGCCACGATTGTGGCGTGCCCGACAATTAGCGTCCAAACGGGATAATTTACATTCATTGCTAGATAAGATATTAATAGCGGGGCGCTATTGCGATAGCAACTCTGTCCTGGCATTTCTATAGAGATTAAATACTGGATATTGTAAAATAGCGTAAATTCTGACGTTTATTAAGACGTGCCTCAAGTGCACTTCTACGTATTTATTTTGTTAACCTTCATTAAAGCCTGTTTAAGTATTAATAAAATTACCTAACCTCTCTACCATTTTCCCGGCTGCAAATGGTAACCAATGGTAACAGAGCAATTCTATACGCTTCACTAATAAGACGCTTAAAAAAAAGCAACAGGTTAGGTTAGACATACAGGTTTCCCTACGATAAGTATATCTAGTATATAAAAGAGCGAGAGTTATTTTGTTAATATAGTAATAAAAATACATATCTTCTTAATAAGAGTACCCGCTTCGTACCCGCTCCCGCACTAAAAATAAATCCTGTGTCACGGAGGCTTTTACAAAATTCAAAGAACACCTGGATTCGGAACAACTATTGGTAGATCATACAAATTTTTGTCCCGTGTAAGGATTGAACTCATAACACTCCGCACAGTGATAGTGGCGAGACGACCACAGAAAATACAATACGCCGCAGTATGCGGTCTACGGTAGTATGCAGTCAAATTTATATCTATATCTATGTTTGTTTGGTTGAACGCGCTACTTTCAGGAACTACTGGTGCGAATTAAAAAGTTATTTTAGTGTTGGATAGCCTATTTATCGAGGAAGGCTATAGGCTATATAACATCACGCTACGACCCACGGGGCTGGCGCAGTAACCATAAACGCGGGTGAGACCACGGGCACAGTTACCTCATATATAATTTATCAGTCATAAAACTTCTCTCTGCTCAACACCTTGTGACAGAAAGGGATGATGTTATATCGAAATCAGTTAAGTCCGTTGATAACATAATAGACGCCATCATTTAAGCCATTAAACAACTTTACTGGACCACGTACAACTTGTATATTAAAACAAAATTATGTTCAAAGCAATTTTGTTCGAAAACCCGCGATAAATTTTGGAGTATAGAAATTTCAACATTTAACAATAGTAGTAAATCATTTCTTTATGGCTATTTGGAGACAATAAATATTATAATAATGTACTGTTATTACGCGTAAATTTGAATTACTTAGTTTCTGTTTTGGGACGCGACGTGTACCTAATGGCGGTCGGCTGAGATTAACATTTAGTAGTACTTAATTAATGTGAGGATTGGAATAATGTAAAGAAAAGTATTAGGAGATATCTGCATCACTGCTTACATGTAGGTAGATATGTGAGTAGTTCAGTTCGGCTTTTTTATGAAAATCTAAATAAAGGGTGAAGTTATCTTCTTGTCATAGAAAAGTGGAAGCTGAGTATATATTGGGAACCGATTCGCAATTGTCGCCGATTTATTTATATGAATGATAAATTGTACGATATCGCATTCGAATCTCGCTTTATGCGTTGTCGTGGCATGTAATATTATTTGAGAATTAGTCTAATATTTGTACCAAGACATAATGTATCACAACAATTAGTTTCTTCTGAACACTGCTCTTTCAACTATTCTACTGATTGCATCGTAGAACTTGCCCGTCGTGAACATGATGATCGTTTATCAATCAACAATCAATTCGAATTAAATTTTCGAACTATTAGTTATTGATTAATTATGAATAAAATATCGAATAATTCGAATAATTAATCGATAGTCATTGCTACAAAGGGGTAAGATAATTATTTATTGATAATGGTAGATACGTTAAGATATAGGATAAAGATGAACAAGGTGCTAATGTTGTAGGCAAGAAAATGTAAACAGATATTATAGATATTATTGAAAGTATTAGGCGATATTTCATTACTTGACCAAGAATAACTTTCTTATCTTTACGCATGGTGAATAAATTTTGCAAATGATAAACATCCTGCTACTGAGTTGGTTCAATGGTATAATTTGGCGTACATGTGGAGGAACAGGGTGTGATGTCTCTCCAACACAAAGGGAGGATCCTCCGACCAGGCTGGTTGATCGTGCCTGGCAGGCCGCGGCCCAACGGTTGATGTCGGGAGCTTGTATATATAGTTAGTCGCTGTGTAAACTCCGTTTGTGCGATGCAGGAGTGTGACGTCATTTGAACGTATTTAGCGTCATCTGTTAGATGTAGGCGGAACTTCTTCGTCTGTGCGGAGTCGCCACATACAATGAACAATCATTAGTGTAGTGTAAACTGTTAATTGTATCAAAAAGAAGAGCGGCATACTTTAATGCGTAAATACCTGCGTTTATTATTGGTGGTTTTAAAAATTGACTCTGACACTGAAAAGTTTTCCTGGTACTTGCTGTAGTAAGTATATATTTTCAAGGTTGGTTTTCAATTCTTTTTTATTTATAATTAGCCTTTCTCCACGATTAAGTTTTCCTGTGTCATAATGTTTGTGGGCGCAATGCATCGTAATTACTATCTCTAGTTCTATTTAATATAAATGAAATGAAATTAAACTTAGATTTTAATCTGAATTTTAACCTAACTTTTATTGTGATGTCTGAACAAATAAACAGACGGACAAAATTCTTATTACCATAGTTTTGTCTCTAGTTGCCCTTAAATAGTAAATTTCTCTTTTTTCCAAAACCCTTTTCAATGTACAGATGCAACTTCGTTTCGGTTTAATAATAGTATAAGTTTGTAATGCTTAATTTATTGCTATATTCAAGAAGTATCTTGTGTCGTTACTCAAGGTTACAGCAACCACCATACCATTACAATTTTAAATTAGATCAGTACTAGAACAGACCAGTCTTGATCAAATTAAAAATTGTAATGTTGTTCAGCCGTAAAACATACCAAACACACAGCCAACTACTTTCAAAATTTTAGAATCGCTTTGTTTCGAATCCCATATAAAACAATTATTTGTTCAGTCCTCAAATAATGTCTGAGGTTGTAAATTTCCCCACGACACAGAACTCAATACTTAAGGCCCCGAGACAATTGCTTCTGAGATCTACTAGAGAGACTAAGGAGCGTCGCCTACTGGTAAGTCGAGACACGGTCGCGGTGGCGTCGCGGCACGGTCGAGGCGTGGCGGTTATGTAGAGTCGAAGCGAGGGCGGCTATGCTTCCTTTACACATTCCACATCCACACATTCACACATCCTTCATTCATTCGTACAATTTCAATGAATTTTACGTTGGTTTCAAAATCGTCACGCATGTTTGAAGTGCAAACACGTCTACGCACGAAACAAAATGATAAAAGGGCGGTGGCCGCGCCACCGCTCCGCCTCCGCCTCGACTCCACCTCACCTGTAACGCGACTCTAGTGTGTGGGCGCACTGCCATTTATTCCTGAAGGAAACATAGAAGCGGCACGCCGCTCGTACGCCCGCGCTTCGACGCCACCTCGACTCCAGCTCGTGTGGGCGACGGGCCTTAGTATACTTTTGATTGCATGGATGGATGGATTGCCTAGTGGTTTAAATCATCGCCATTTCCACTGCTTTGAGTGGTTCGAATCCCACATGGACAAAAAATTGTGTGATCCATAAATACTTCTTCCGAGTCTGGGTGTTCTTTGTGTCCGTTGTTTGAATGTTTGTAAAGGACCCGCGACACAGGAATTATTTCTATTGCGAGAGTTTTCTTTTTTTAAAAGAGAAGAGGAAACGAGAGGGAACTTTGTGTTCGGTAATTTTATGTTTATAAATTTTCATATGAACGGTAAATAAACGAGAGAATTACTTTAAAAAAATCAAACGTATTTTAATTTTATTTTTACAAATTTACCACTTTATCTGTCTCAAAGTGTACGTGTATGTAAGTGTACCGAACTTCGTTCAGTGAAATTTCAGAGGAGATAGTCCGGAAACATCGTCCGAAGCGAGTCCGTCTGCGGATTCGGGATCTCGTCGTTTTTTCGCTTAATTAATAGATCCAACCGGGTATTGTCTATTTTAATTGATGCATGGTTCACTTGCGAAGGAAGTTGCAATTAAATTGACGGGAACGTCGCTTTGCTGCATTGTTTTGGAGTTCTGAGTGAATTCGTTTAGGATGTACTTGGCATTTTGGTTATGGTTTTGAAGTTGACTTTGCTTCGTCCTGTTTGATCTGTAGTAGTTACAACCTATTCGACTATGTTCTAGGTTCGAATACCCTCTTGAGTTTTATCAGCTTCGTCAAACTATTGCCTGCTCGAAGGTTGTCGAGGACTGGTCAGTATTATTCTCTGTAGTATAAGAAGCGTCAGCTCTTTACCAAATTAATAAAATAGCAATTATTTATCCAAGGTCTTATTTAAAATACTAGATTTTAAATAGGACTTGGGATCAATATTTGCATGATTCATCTTGATACGCCCGTGCCGCCCAGATGCCGTAACTACAAGAAATACTTGGAGGGTCGGAAAGATAATAGTCTCAAAGATAATTGCGCTTTAAAGCTGCTTTGTATAAAAAATAGCAAATATTGATCCAAGGTCTTATTTAAAATACCAGGTTTTAAATAAGATGTGGGATCAATATTGCATGATTCATATTGATACGCTCGTGCCACCCAGATGCCGTAACTACAAGAAATACTTGGAGGGTGGGAAAGATAATAGTCTCAAAGATAATTTATTAAGAAAATTGATTGATGATTGATGATTTAAAGCTGCTTTGTATAAATCATGTATTATATTATTACTGAAGACTTAAAATTCGGCGTATGATTAGTTATTTGGAATCACTAATAACTATTAACTTCGAGGTAGGACAAAAACCAAATTAAATAAATATTTGAAATAAAGACTGCGTAAACGGAGTCACGCCAAGTAGGCTAGTATTATAGACCAGTATTATATAAAATATTTCATAATTATGTCGCTGCATATATGTATTCAAAAAAGCAATAGATAAATTAATTAGTATTCATTCCAAATGATCGCACCAAATTGTACATTGACCCTGATGCATCTGTATTACGGGACAGCGCGCAAGCTACTGTATGATCAGTGCGGGTTGATGCCTGCAGTTTTTAGGGATTTTGTAATACAATACGTATAAGAAAATGTTAAGCTGTTTTAATAAAAAATTAAGAGACTTTTTTGCTGATTTAGTGCATCGTGGTCTATATTGCAGGTGATTAAATCGGCATCCTGTATAATTAAAAACCAAAATAGTTATCATTATTCATTTAAAACATTAAGTACACTTATGAACATCAAAATTACTCGCACTTAACTGACAATGAATCCAAATTTTATTATTGCCACGTTTAGCAAAGCAACGGCGTAGAAACAATGAGAATATCGGGAATGAAAGTCACTCTTTTTAATTGCGAGTATCAGTTGGTCTCCTATATTTTACGTTATTTATTAGTTTTAAAAATATTCTATTACAGGTTTTTATTTATGTTATTTAATGTAATAATAATAATAATGTTTATTTCAGTTAAGTTACACATATATTAACATTTACTGTGACAGCCACACTAGGCACAGCCTGTGTCGTGGCCATCAAACTATACGGATTGTCATATACCTAGAACTTAACTATTACAAATAACTAATATGCATGAATAAATAGATGTGAGAGTGGTGTGAGTGAGTGGATGTTTGAGTTAGTTATGGTGAGTATTTATGATAGTGTGTGAGGTATGGAGTGTGTGTATGTATGTGTGTGTGTAAATGAGTGTATAAGTTTTATAAAGGATTGAAGAACGTCTAGATCAAAAACAACATAAGATTTAACTGCACAGATGACTTTGTTGTTTAGGTGATCGCCTCGCTCTTCCTCCTGTGCCAAGTGTTGGATTTAATTCCCATATGAGGCAAAAACTTGTGTGATCCACAAACAGTTGTGCCGAGACTGGGTGTTCTTTGCACCTGTTGTTTAAATGTTGGATAAATTTTTCGCGGCATAGGACTGAATCTTAGTACGGGAGATGTCTTTTACAACTGCTGCTACAATTTTATTACATTTCGTTCCATTTTTATTTCTTTCTTATTTTTATAAAAACAATATTTTTGCAATCTTTACTTTGTTTAACCTTAACCTCCTTGTGTCCGTTGTTTAAAATTAATGTTTGTAAAGATTTTAGCGACACAGAAGTGTAGAAACTACTTCTAAAACACAATACCTGCTACCATAATTTTTTTTTCTTTGTTATATATTTTCTTATCTATCTACGACAAACTAAATAGGAACATAGTAGTCCTGTAAATAAATCCTTTCACACCTCAAACCAACGATTATTCTTCACCTCAACTCGGCAGACAGTTCCATTCACAACTTTTCCATCCATTGTTCCCAACAAGTTGCTCGCGACAATCCAATGGAGAGCTAGTTAAATGCTGCAGTATTTGTTTCATGTACACGTCTAAATATAGTTTAATAATATAAAACTGTTTTTTTTATTAATAGAATCTTTTGTGAGGGTTTATCATAAGCGGCACTGTTGCCGTTGGTTTCCAAAGCATTCCGTGTAGTTATCCTAACTAATACTATGAATGCGAATGTGAGTTTTTTGTTTGTTACATTTTACGCCTTAACTACACCGACCGATCATCATGAAATTTCGTATACACTTTCTCAGAATAACATAAAAGGACATACCTACATTTACGTGAGCGGAGCCGCGGGCAAAATCTAGTATTATAGGTATATAATGTGTCGAAATATCAATGTAACATGTCGAACTTATCGCCAATCTTAACAAAAATACCAATAACAATCTTATTGGTATTCACGAACCGTAAATCAAAACCACCGAAAAAAAATATCACCGTGCCAAGGCAATGCATATAAGTATATATTTATGAAATATTTGCATGGAAACAAAACACAATAAAATCTAAGAGTTTAATTTTTTTTTACGTCTGGGAAAGCTTCGACGCATACTTCTCCGCGGGGGCAGGCGGAGGGGCTATGTCGCGCTCACCAGGGTAAAAGAGAGATGGTAATGGTTATAAAAATGGACCTCCCAGTAATACCGACTAAATCTACCACGGTGTTCCTTGACAAAACTGCAATCGACGGGGCCGCGCGAATGATTTTCACATGCAGTCGCGATCCCGCTGAGGTTTCGGCCCGCCGTATGAAACGGTAGGCCATTACACTTATCGTGTCTTGCCTACCCTTTGGTCACCCCTACTTTTAAAATCCCTACTTCTATCCTATCTTCAGGACCCGAGTAGCTAGGGTTTCAGCGTTCGGGGGGAGATCTACGGGTCTGCCCTTTTTGATCAGGGTACTGCGGGATCAGGAAGCCCACTGCGCCTCGAAAGGTGTGTTCTATCGACCGCTGATTAGAGTGCGCGGTGCCTGACATTGGTGTTGGACTCGCAGGGGTATGTGGTTAGCCGCAGAGGACGACATGTTCGTTGCTCGGCAAGCACGTGGCGTTCGAGCGTCGTTCTCATGCGCGGCTAGTGCGAACCAGTCGGTCGCGTGAGGCACAGAATTGTGTTTAGCGAAGTGGCAGCGTAGTTTCACTGCCATAACGCATCTCGGGCGCTTGTCTGCTCAGCAAGTAAGAGTTATAGTTGGAGAGACTCGGGCCACACCCGGCTTGTAGGCCTATTTGGGTAGGCGTATAGATGTACCATGTAGTCCATACTGGAGATATGGTAGGCGGCTTCTCTGTCGGCTTCAGCGAAGTTCTCGTTAGCAACTCCCAGAGTTGCAGGTGGTGAGCGGCTTTATTGCTCCGGTACCTATCTGGAGAATAGGTAGTGTCACTTGGGCACGAGGTAGCTCGCTTACGAGCCGGATCTCTGAGGTTAGGGTGGAAAGTCGAGATTTGGGGACAAGAACTGTCTGTAACTGGACCCGGAAGGTGCTCTCGGGCACTGGAAGGTACAACGGCTCCCCTAACCTTGACGGTTGTTGTAGGGGAACGCTAATCATAAACTGGACTAGTCGAAGAAAGAGGGGATGTCCCGCCCCTAGAGGGGCGTCTTTTGCCGGGCTATGCGACACAGGAACTGGCCAAAGCAACCGTGGCTAGTCATTACCTGTGTCAGCCGGAAGTTGAGAGCACCATGCCATCTCTCCAGCCACTCCTCAAAAACGGGTCTTATCGCCACGATTGTGGCGTGCCCGAGTAGTTTAACTTACAACGAGTTATGCTGAAAATCAACGCTTTACCAACCTTTTAAACAAAAGATTCCAGCAAACACAACCCAACAATTTAAAATCGGTTTTAGTTTCAAACAAAAATGAAAATCTCCTCAATAAAAACTGCCTAAAAGCGATTTAAAAAATATTTAATTCCTACTTATTAAGGAGGCGAACAATTCAAAACTTTAACGAAACGCAACCGCCAAACTTTTTGTTTAACCATTTTTTATTTTACTTAACCAGTGTACCCTATTGCTGTGTACATAAAGTCCAAATTGGTACAGATATTAACAAAGTTTAGTATGGATTAGTGGTACGGAAGCGAGCAACTTTACCGAGAGGAAATAGTGATGTGTATCGAATAGAGTAAACGAGTTTTGCTATTTTTAAATATTGACGTTTTGGGTAATTCGTTTTCGGTAAATAGACGAAGTTTATCTGACCGAGAAATGTACATAAACTTGTTATATAAAGCAATAGGTTGTTTACTAGTTTTGTATACTGCAATTTATTTATCACTTCTGTCCTTAGATTAATTAGGTACCTTTAGATGATTATAATAGTTAATCTGCATGTCAGAAGAAAAGCATCACATCTTCTGTCTCGTGGCGTGTCAGTTTTTTCGCCTGGCGTCCTTTAAAGTTCGCCAAACATGCACGGCACGGCATTCTTCGTATTTTTTGCTTTATAAGACTTTTATGCCAATTATTGTGATAGCTTCAGAGTATTCAAGATAAATAAACTTAAGTCATGAGTTTTCTGAAAAAAAATAATATCGTCATTTGATTGGTCTTCTGGATTTTACTATTATAATGTTATTTTTAAGTTATGAATTTTATAACTTAGATGATAGAGATTACTCATTTGAATACCTATTCGGTTAGAACATGGCGGGCTACAAAATTGTGAATGCTTTCTCATGAGATTGTATGTTTAATGCAAATATATTTTTCAGTTCCAGTACATTTCACAAACTATTGCTATTATATTATTATATTATCTAACGTTTAGATGCATATACAATATAATAATATTATATATAGCATTGCATTGGTGCGTTAGTTTTGTATACATATAATATTAAACATTTTAATCACCTGACATGATAATTTCATTATTTTACAAATAACTAGGTATTGGTATTGGTACTAAAAGTAATTTTAGGATGAAAAATAATCGATATTTTGTTTTGCAAAGTGCATTACTCGATTAACCACATCACTAGTCCGGACCGCAGGCAACGGAAAGTTTGTAGTGCATCGGGAGTTAGTTCACTAGTGGGTACTTTTAAACTAAACCGTTTGGAAATTGCAGGATCCCAGTATTTTTTACATTTTATTTTCATTTTACTTCAAAGTCGGTTACTGCTGTAGTTTCATGAATGTGAACTTCCAAACTGAGAGTAGGTATATGAAAATACGATTTTATGACATTTTGTTTTATTACGACTTGAATAACTCACTGTGCTCTACATTTGTTACAGTTTAATTGTATGGTTTCAATGCTGTGTCATCTCAATGATACCAGATATAGAAGCAAATGTCTCATAGCATAGAAACAGGGGCAGCATAATCATTTATTAGATATTTATTGTACATGCATAACATTTAAAAAATATATATTTTAATGTTTTTTGTAAGGATTACGAAAATTTTAGATTAAGCAATGATACCCTAGTGGGAGGTCTAGTTGGACTGCCACGCAGAAGTTTATATATACTTAGGGATGATATAGAGCAGCGATAGCTCAGTGGGGAGACCAACAAACTGCAATGCAGAGGGTTTCGGCTTCGAACCCACGTCGCGCACCTCTGACTTTCGGAAGATATACGACTTTTCGAAATTATGTGCGTATTGACTGATAATTATCGCCTGCTCCGTGCCTCGGAGAGCACGTTAAGCCGTCAGTCCCGGCTGCCATGAACATCTATGGCAGTCGTTATTGGGAATGTCAGTACCCTCTAATATCCTGACACTGGTCTAGCCTTAGGGTATCGTTAGCCTTCGGGTTGCGGAGGTCAGGTGGCAGCCGCTCCGTGTAAAAACTGATATCCAGTCAAATCCGGTTAGACCAGAAAAGCCGACCCCAAGTGACTTGGGAATAATAAAGGCTAAGAGAGAAGAAGAAGGGATAATATTTTTGTAGAAATTTGTGTTACAAGTGACTAGTACTCTTATATCCCTTTAGCTTAACTCTATAAGCTGGTACTCCTCTCGATTGCAAATTAAAGGTCTACTGAAGATTTGATTGAATAATACAGGATCTAAATATTCCCGGTAACCGATAATGTTTGTCTACTATTCAGTGAGCTCCAAAGTTATTGCTGACGAATTATGAGAGCACACTACGTCTTCAGAGTCTAAATCTATTTCAGTAAATATATTATTATTAAAGCTTCTTTTATTCCTGCTACCAAGAATTGTGACCATTTGAAAAATCTTCCACAGTTATTTTTGTTCCTCATATTTTGTAAACACTCACTGCAATATTGGCAGCATGTTGAGATCATGCTCCAGAACGCCAATTCTCCTAATAATAAACCGTTAAAAATACATTTCTGGTCATAAATACTACAAATGGTACTCTCATAAAATTATTTAAATGTTTTTGTAGTGTTAAGAATGTGTATACATTCTTGCTAATATTGATTAATATTAGAAAATATGTTTGCACTCGTGCTCAGAAGACCGAGTTGTACATTTAGCCTGAATCGCGCTATAGATTCATAGCATAGGTGATAAAAAGTTTGCTCTCGCTCTGAAGTGCTGTTTTCTTTCATACAGTTCCACTAGACTGTGGCATTTTTTACCGATACTGCACATGTAGTATTGTTAATAAAAGTATGCGTACATGATTTCCAAGTCAAGCGTTGACTGACCGCAAACACTATTGCAAATTATATAAATTTGTTTTCACTAACGCAGTGATAGGGTATGGCTAGTGAGAGACCGTAGGACACAGGATGCAGAGGTTACGTGGTATGCAGAGGTTTCGACTTCGATCCCAACCCAAGGCATACATCTCTGGCATTTCAAAGTTATGAGCATATTAAATATTTAATGATTGCTTTCTTGAACGGTGAAGGAAAAACTTGTTGAGGAAACCTTCATGCACTCCTGTGCGCCATAATATTCTCGACGACGACGTGTCAAGTCTGCCAACTCACACTGATCCAGCGTGAAAAACTATGGCCTTACCCTTCTCACACTGAGAAGAGGCCCGCGCCCAGCAGAGGGCAGTTTATATACATGGCTAGTTAGCTAGTTAGTTAGCTAGTTATTATAATGTCATCTAGTTAAAATTTAGAGCTAATTCTAGTTAAGCAGCTTAAACAATCTGCTACATTTGGAAATAATGATTTCGTTGAATCTGCTTTAACGAGGAAGGATAACGAGAACTGTGTCTCAGAAATAGTTGTTAATCCAATTTGAACTCCAAAGTGAATAATAAGTTGATTAAAGTCCGAAGTTCCATGAAGCTTGTGACCGTTGATTAGCTCTTTCTAACTTGCCGCTAATTTTGGAGTGCAGTATTAATTGACAACAGAAGTGGCCAAGGTTTTCTTGCCAGTTCATCTGAGGCCCAGTTTCTCTATAGAGAAACGAGTCGTTTAAGCTAGCGTCAGTTAAATGTTGACATATTTTTCATAGAATATGTGTCAAAAATTAACTGTCCGTAGGTAAAACGACTTATTGCTTGATATAGGAATCAGGACATAAATGTTTTACGCCCTTACATTGCGGAAGTAAATTCACATAAAAAGCAGTATCTTTGACATTTGTAATTAGTCTCTATAGCTGAAATAAACATAGCTGCTGAAAGAAATTGAAACGTCGGGGAGAGAGTAAAATTAAATCTTAATCATTTTTATAATATTTATCAGTATAGATAGAAGTAGGCAGTAACTAGTAACAGTGTTTGACAGTCTACTACTGTTAAGAGTTTCAAAATTATGTAATAACAGCTACAAAAAGAAAAAAAACTAGGCGTTAAAAGCCGTATACAGTAGTTTAAATTCAATGAGAATGCTATGTTAGATAAATGTCATAAATTGAATGAGGTTTTTACTGGTTATTTTTTTGGAGACTACGGATTTCCATTTGCTACGATCCTGACACACTTCTCTGGCTTCCTTCATTTTTATCACATTCATCATACACGTTCGTCGGTTTAAAGTATTATAAATATTTTTTTAAAATTCACATTGTATTCAAATAAGCATTTTGTCCATCTTCATAGCCTTCTTTTTTTGAATAGGGTTTCGTTGATGCAATACAAAGGTCTCTGCTACAATTTAACAGAGCATTTCTAGTTTGACGTTTTACATTCCAATGCTCTATTTACATTGATTAGATTATATTTAATAGTAATTTTTATTAGAAGTATGATATAACAACTTTTGATATAAAATTATTGGGTAGAGAGAAACTCAACACGCACCCTTGGATTGCCCACCCAAACTATTGCAATAGAAAAAAATTGAGAATACGGAACTCCTCTGGATATATACAACCACGTCGTGGGACCCGGGCGTACTCCAACTTGCGTGGACGCATATTTTGTGTTTGCTTCCGCGAAGTAACGTCTAATTTAAATAAAACCGCTCGTCATCGGCAGGGATTTCGTTCTCACTCCTTACAACTTAATTGGTGCCACACCAAGCGGTTCCAAAGGAATTTCTTCCCGTGAACGCTCATGTTGTCGAATGAACTCCCTACCGAGGTTTTCCCACAACAGTACAGTATGAGATTTTTCAAAAAGGGTGTTAAAGGGTTTTTACAGGGTCGGCAAGTGATGCCTCTGGTATTGCAGGCGTCCATAGGCTACGGTGACTTACCATCAGGTGGGCCTCATGTTTGCATGCTACTCTAGTTACATAAATAAATAAAAAAATATCAAATATAAGTGTTGATATTATTTATTTATTTAAACACTTATTATTACACTAAAGAATATCATAATAAAAACGATAAATAATAATTGTTTAAAAAAGGATTTTATTAAGAATTAAAGCTAACTGCACTACTACTAGTAAGATGATGTACTGGCACTCAGAGGTATCATGATCGATCCGAATGTCTCTGGCTTCGATACCCAGCAGTGAGTGAATGTATAAAAAATAAGGCTAATATTATATTATATAATAGAAATATAAGACTATTAAATTGACATTGAAAAGATAATGGATAACCTACTGAAATAGAATAATTTTTTCGCAGATGATGTTAAATGTAGATGTTTTAGCTAGTGAGACGTATACGTTATATATACGTATCATTGTAAATATGTTTTTCCAAGAAGTAAGCAGAGATTACGAATTTTCACTTGTTACGATCCCTTAGTAAATATACTTTTATCACATTAAAAACTTAGCCTTTCTTCAGACTGTATTCAATCTTACCGACCTTGTCATTTACTAGAATTGAAACCTTTCGTCGTCAATCTTCATACGTCACAGCCTCCTATCCAACTTTTGCCTACATATTGATCATTCATCAACACTATCAAGTCATTTCATATCTCAATAGAATATATTAAATTTACTTTAAAATGTAGTGTAGGTTGTCCTTTATCTTTTCTCGAGGGTTTAAGCAAACGGTAAAGTTTTACAAAGGATTGCTGTTGTTCTTAGAACGGGACCACTTCCCAGGGGCGTCGTAAGAAAAGATTGAGAAGCCACATCTAGATTATAGGCATTAGGTCATAAAACCTCTTAAAGTGCTTGTTTAAACTATATAGGACATTAAGAATCGCTTTTGAACTATTATAGACATTTAAAATCTAGAAAGTATGTTGCAAGTGGCATCATATTAGGTACGTGATCTTGTGTCAAAATAAATAGGTATCATGAATAAAAAATATTCATGATATATAATAAAAATAAAATTTGAGGCGCTTATAGCCAGTTGCACTCACTAATCGGTAAACGATTAGCGAGGGTAAACAACGTTGGGTACGGTCAGTCTATAGATGGGTGACCGCTTAGTGGTATTTCATCTGAGCGTCTCCGTGCTTCGGAGGGCACGTAAAAAGTCGGTCCCGATTGTTGTCAAATTGACAGCAGTCGTTAAGCCATGTCAGAGGCCTACGGGCGGGCGGCTTGAACAACTCTCGACAACAGGTTGGCCACTAACCACACGAAAAACAAAACAAAAAACATGAATAATTGTTATATACTAACAAATTTTTTCCGCGGCTTTGCTCGCATGAATGTAGATTATGTCAATAAATTTCAATCTCTCGGCAATAGTACATACCTGTTATTTCATCCAGAAAAAATAGAGTAACCCCTATGTCCATTTTCTATACCCATAATAACGTGTATGCGAAATTTCATGATGACTGGCCGAGTGGTTAAGCTTCACGTCTTCGTATTGCATCGTAATAACAGCGCATAGTAATAAACAACCAAAGAAACAAACTCACATTCGCATTTACAATATCAAAAAAAACATGAAACATCTTATAGTCCAGCTGAAATGCGGTTACCAAACTTATAATGCCTTGCAATACTATAGTTTAATTGCGCCTTAGCAACTCTAAGAAAAATATATAAAATATAAGAGGAATTGAAAAGGAATGTAAGGGACAGGCATACGAACCGCCGGCACTTCCTCTGTAGTTTTTATAGCTTTTACTTTGTCGTTCTTATTAGGTTTTACTTTCTTTCATCTGTTCTGATGTGTGTCAATTGATTGAAATTAAACTAATATATACGGATTTTATCGCGTTGTTTATTTGACACCTTTTTACATAATTTAGAAACTACTACTATTAAACTTTACTAATGTTTAAGCTAATTAAATTATTAAAACTATTTATATTTAAGTTTACACTTTCCACGACGTTTCGGTTGCTTTTCAGCAGCCATGGTCACGGGGAGACTAAGATGGTAGTTATCTCAATGTTCCAGTGTAGTTATTTCAAAGTACCCGAACATAATTTAATCATTGGTGTTTCTATTTACGCAGAATGAGCTCAAGGTATCATGAAGTCTAGCTGTGGTTTAATAGATTTAATAATTTAATTAGCTTAAAAATTAGTAAAGTTTTATAGTAGTAGTTTCTAAATTATGTAAAAAGTGTCAAATAAACAACGCGATAAAATCCGTATATAGTAGTTTAATTTCAATGAATAACATTCGCGTAAACAAAAGACTATATTATGTGTCAATTAAGCTTAAATTTGGCTTACGTATGTAAGTCGGATAACAATGCAGTATTATAACGTTATTATGATCTTTGACGATTGAGCCACATTATAATTATTATCAGAACTTTGTAATACAATATTATAGATCTGTCAATTTTTGACTTTTTTTGACATGTACTTGACTACTCTGATTGGCTACCCAAGTACTCTGACCGTAGATGATGTTATGTGGACAGCCCCAAGTGATAGGTTAGAAGTGTGGCTGTAGGAATTCTCCACCAGTATATGCTCGCTACATAATATTTAGATCAAGTATAATAAACAATTGCTTATTGATAAAACAAGTGATCATTGATCAAAATTCAGGAATAGGTGGTAAGGTGTAATCAATGTACATTTCACCAGCTGTAATAATTGCCCACATAAAAAAGTATATTATAAATATCATATTGCTGCTTAGATTTTTAAACAGAAAAACATGATATGAACTTCTTCAAGGTAAGCCGTAAATAAGAAGCAATATTATGCCACAACTAACTAAGCAGTTATATATGATATTTAATAACAATTAGTAAACTTTAAAAATGTATCTTTGTTACAGATATTTTTAAGATCGCCCGCCTACCGCAGCCACACACAGAAGGCAAGACACCAAAAACTAGGTAAGTTTAAAAATATAAATAGTATTATGCGTATATCCTTTAAAAATTAGGTACAGGAGTATTACACCCATCTGTATCCAGTTATAGTATGATTTAGGTCTCACATATTAGTAAGCAATACTATAGCTGTCTGCCGGGCACACTTTCAGAGTTTGCACTGCTGGGATTTCCTGACGAAAACCTAGGTAGGTATTGAACCCGAGATCTCCTACAGCAGTTGCATTCATAATCAAAAAGAAAATCCAACATTGAACCTGAGACTTCATGCACAGCAGTACCATTCATTATCACTGCACCATCAAGATAGTCAGATAAAGCCGAATTTTGTTTACCCCAGTTTACGATAATACCTTAAGCCATTCAGCTCGTTAAGATTAACACATTCCCCAGGAGCTTAAGTAGGCTTTGCTGTCATAATGTATTAAATTAGATCCAACCGGCATCTATCGGACACTAGTTTAATCTCTGTAACAGTAACGGCCCTTGTAAGTATCGTTTTGTAATTAGCAATAAGCTTGGTATAAATTGTGACGTAGAGACGTCCTACATCGCACAACTTTAGTTCAGAATATTTTTGTATTAGGCTGTTTGACTAGTTTCTAGAAACCATCTCACATAATTTGGTGTCTCACATGATTTTATTTTACATATGAAATACTTAAAGCAATGAAATTAAACATTATTGGTACATACCATTATTGGACCAATAATATTTAATTGAATTGATTTAAGTATTATGTATCTAACATAAATCATTAGGAAATACACTAATTATTTAAACTGTCAAAACGTTTGCTCCGGCAATACGGCGTCAAGTTATCAAATGACGTAACACGTTTGTAAATAAAATCAATGTTCCCAATCGCAACACCTCAATGTAGCTAAACTGCACACGATCACGTGGTTCCAATTACAAAAATAAATTAAGTTTGTTTTGGGATTTTGGTAAAAATATTTTTATATATATCATTGCAAATTGCTTTTAAAAAACATAATCTACGCGGATAGCAACGACTAAGTCATTATTTTTCATTTTGTCAAATAGCCTTTTGTGCTCTCTGATTTGAAGCAATAACATGTTGAGAATTCCGCCGACCGGTGAGTAAAATAAAGAGTTACACGATATTGTACTTAAAATGTCCAATATACGTTCGTCTACGTCAGATTTGAGACTTTAGGCATACACATACATAGAAGCTACATATATGTCGTGATATCAGACGGTAGATGTCCTGCTCAGTTTGAAAAATGTAACCGCCGCATTGTAGCAATCATAATGGTTCATCCAATTTCTGAAATTGTTGTGTCGCTTCAATTTTCTTTATATATCAACAGCCTTTAAATTGTACTTATAGTGAGTCACATTGTAAACACATAATATGTTGTATATATTTGATAAAGAAATAATAATTTAATTTAATTCAATATTTCAAATGCAACAAATAAAAATACTTCATGAAGGGAATTTCCATTCTTTATAAAATTTCCATATACCTACATTTACCCACTTTTAATTTAGTGCTTCTCATACAAAATACAACAATAGACTTTAATCATATATACATATACTATCGTTAACATGTGTTTTAATAATGTGCTCTAATTATTCTTTATTTTTATAATTACTTTTACCATTGTTTACCTTAGCTCACTAAAGTTTTAAATATCAACTAAATGATGTGTATAGTTTTAAATGGACTTCAGGTTGGCAACTATTTAATGTTCAATTCAGTAATGTGTAAATTTTTAATCTGTTGTCTGTTACTGTACCTATGTAATAAAAATAAAAATAAAAATAAATAATCATAGTAATAAAATCAATCTGTTAGAATTCAGTTTATAAAGATCTGTTTTAGCATATTGGTACCATTTATTTGAACCGAAACAATTAAAAAAAGAACGTCGACGTTGACCCAGATTACATGTACTAGATTTACAACTTGTATTTTGAAGTCACGAACATCGGCTAGTATTATAACAACGTAATTGAATCTTCTCTCACGTCTCCAATAAAAGCAATTTCTCCACTACAATTCAACATTGGAAACGCAATAAATAACATTTGATTCATAATACCAAATATACCAATATAGATGGTCTATACGTAGATCAAGCTTAACTGCACTGATACTATATCAAACGTATTGATAGACCCGTCCGTGCCAATGCATAATAATGCCGACTCCGAGCTAATAACAAATGTAATAGGATACTTGCTTGACGTGTTTAAGTTTTTAATGTTTGTAAAAGCTAAATTTTGATGAGTTTGCATTTAGTTTGAGGGTTTGTTTTGGAGAAACTTTGCTGCAGTAATAATGTTAGCGGGTAAATATTGTGCTTGTAGACTGAAGAGCAAAATACACAATATCATCACTTTGTAAGTTTTAGGTAGATCCTGCAAATTATGCCATGGATGAATAAATATGTATAATACACTGTATGTTACATTATTTAAGATTCTTGCTTGATAAAATGCTTCTATAAAAACTTTTCAATTATCGCTATATTAGCAGTATATCTTGTCGAACTGGATGAAAATATAATTGATATGAAAATATTAAATTGCAATTTTTACATATTCAGTCCATTATATTTTGATCCTATGATGGACTATAACTTTGATATTATAACGGTAAAAAAAAATTAAATGATGTATTATTTAATTTTTATTATGGTTTGATTACTTCGTTTGGCATAATAAATCCGTCTGATACGTTTGCTAGCTTATTTGCATAAAATGTTCGATTGTAGAACGTTTACGTTAAAAGAATTTGTAATAAATTCATAGAGAACATTATACTCCACCCTACCACAGTATAAAGAACAGTGAGTCATCTTCATAGAAATGTGCCGCTACCGGTTTGAATGTGTGCGTGCGCACTGGGCGCCGTGTACGCACGCGCTGCCACGCAAACATTAGCATAATATACGGCGGAATACTGTGGCGGCTGCGTGGGCCGTACCGTGAGTGTGTCGTGTGATCGGGCACATTCAAGTACCTACGCTGCATACCCGCTCGCGTTCGCCTGCTCTCACGTTATACTATATAATACGCGTTATATTATATAAATAAAAACATAGTGCTGCTCATAATACGCAAATAATATATAACTAAAAATAAAAGTGACAACCTTAAGCGCCAACGCAAGAGTAGGCTAATAACTCGCTGAGCGGCATTAGATAAACTACTGTTCTTAGTATATTGTGACCCTACGCTTTTACTAGAGACGACATTAATAATAATATTTGAGACGAGTGACGGACCACGCGAAGCACAAACAACACTGTCAGTTTGATAATAATTATAAGTGATGTTTGCTTCGCCTGTGTAATAAACAAAAACGCTTTATTGGTGTGCCACTGGGCACTATAGTTGGCCATTGCTTTGTTATATTTTTAATTGATTTATTATCTTATTATTACTATTGCACTTGTATAAATAAAACTCTAGTTGTAAGCGTAGGTGTATGTATGTAGAAAAAAAGAGCGGTGACTGCAAGCAGAGTTGCCAGACTTTTCTCCCTTTCAAACACTTTATGCAGATCTTCAGACATAAAAGTTTATTGAAGCTTTCCTTTACTTTACACAGACATAACTTCAAGAACTTAGACGTTTTAAACGACGACTTTGAGATCAATTTTCAACATCTGGTATAGGAAGCGAATAGATATAACAATATGGCTACCGAATTCACTGCTTTTGCAGTAATAATGAAATTAGAGCTACGTACGTTGCTACATTGAACTGTTCTAGCTATTGCTGAATAATGGACGTCATATTCAATTATGTATGTATCTATGTCAGTCTGATTTAATCAAACCATTTACATATTGTCATGTATTAGGATATTGTTCATATGCTTTCAAGATATTGCCTTAAAATACTTTTTGTTCGGAATACCTTGGAAATCTTGGTGCTAATACTGCTTGTGTGGTTTTGCAGAATGCGACAGGCTTTGGTTTGTTCTCATCATGAAATTTGCACATATTGGCATCTGTTGGAATAACTTTTATATCTGTACAGCATTATACCAAAACATTTAATACATAATAAGCCAATAATTAAGTAGTCAGTAGTAGTAGTATTAAATATATGATCGGCCTTATTAATCTTTGTACTGCTTGGCATGAGCTTCCTTTAAGATAGTGAAGTGGGTATTCAATAGACTACTTGGCTATCAATTGTGCATAGACTTTACAAATTATATTAAGTCTGCCAACTTTTGCCGACTTTACAAATGTAAAATCTGACAATATCGTCAAGAACATAATATGGAAAATGCAAAGGATAGCACAATGTTATTTTTCTTAACATGTTAATTAAGTACTTCAACAAAGACCTTCGAAAAATCAGAATGATCCCCCAATTTTTCATTCATTGATCTATCTACTACGATATACCTCATTGTTTTATATTTTCTATCATAAATATGTATAGATAATGTTACTATAAAATATTATTTAAGAGAACAGAAAGTAGTTGCATCCTTCTGATGCAAGATGCACATTTCAAAAAGTTTTCATTACAGTATAACTTCACTTGCTTTAACGCAAAATCCTTTTAAGGTTAACTATCTTCGGACTAATTAATCCCCATCTCTACTTAATTCTCAAACTATTCCCCTTCAAAAACTTCTTTCACAAACAAATTTCCCTCGTTACTTGTCGAACAAACAAAATAAAGTTGAACGAAGCATAATTACTAGCAGCGCGGTTTAACAGCAGTTAACTTAACTATGCATAAATTAAACTAAGATTAATGAAATTACCGTACATGGTTGGGCCATGCCGCCGCATAATGCGCTCAATTTGAATTTATGGCTGTGTTCATAACATATTGTTTCAGTTGTCACTTTATGGCCACAATGTAATGCATGTATGAGAAATCAAACTGGTTGGATGTTATGATAGGATTGCTATCGTGAATGTAATTTAAATTCGTGGTTTGATGTCATGATGTGATTGCATTATCGTGGTTGTAATATAAATTTCCATTTTGATCAGTGTGAAATTATAATAATTTACAATATGTTATGGGTGGTCATATTATTTTAGTGACGTTGAAATGAATATTGAAGAATACAATTAAAACATTGGTCCAACCAAAATCCTTTCTTATCCAAATGTGCTTTTTTATATAGATACTAAATTATGAACATTGCTGCACACAGCACGCACGTTGTAGTGGTTTCAGTGGTCACCTCGCCACCCCACTGCGCCGAGTCTGGTGGATTCGATTCTCAGACGGGACAAAAATTTGTGTAATCCAGAAATAGTTGTTCCGCTGCTGTGATCGTTGTTTGAATTATTGTATAAAGTATCCCGCGACACATAAAATAAAGCTAGTGCGGCAATCAAAAATAAATCAATATCAGTCAGCTTCTTATTTTTTATCCGGACATTTCTGGACAAATTGGGACATGCCATCAATACTCCAATACTGTACCTACATTAAACTCAGCTCATATCAGTGAAAAAATTGGAGAGTCGGGATTGTTTTGATAAAAATTTTATTGTCAAAATGATTTTGCTTTATTAGACAACTAAAATATATAATATAAACTAAAATATATTTCATAAATTTTAAATTAAACCACTATTTGATCTGAAACATAACCACATCTTAGCCAATAAGAAGTTAATGTCATTGGCAGTAGTCGTAACACTTAGTAAAGTCCACATTGAGATTGCAATGTAGTGTAGGTAGCTCTTTCTCTAAATATATGCAGTAAGCTGTCGTCTATACTCGTGTCCCCTCTAAGAGATCCTTTGTAAGATTTCATTTTAACACCAATGCTCACAGGAACGTAAATGCACACCCATTGGAATAAATATTTGCGTAGTACTGACTCAATTTTATTCAATTTAATCTTGGAAAGAGTGTTGTGGGTCCTGCTTCTTAGTTCTTTTGTAAATATATACATTTCTCGTTATATTATGTCATATAATTATTTTAAACTAGCTTCTGCCCCCGGGTATGCTCGGGAACAGTTCTTTTTTCCTCGATGAAAGGTGCAAAGTTGTATTTTTTGCGTTGTATTGCGAGTAGATAATCTTATTCTACATTCAAGTTCCTAAAACTTAGCTTGTTAAATAATATTATGTCAATCTTTCTTAAAACAATGTAAATTTTTTTTATTGATGATTTCGTCTACGACTATACGCCATTACGACTGAGATAAAGACATCCAATAGTAAATAATAGTAAGTAAATAGAAATAAATATACGTTAGTGAAACTTAAGTTTATTCAAAATTAACCTTTTTATTACACAGTTGCCGTGCAAAGGTTTTGCTGACATTGTCGAATCAGTATATCCTAACTAATATTACAAATGCAAATGTGAGTTTGTTTGTTTATTTGTGACGCTCTCACGTTTTCGCTACTCGACCGATCATCATGAAATATCGTATAAACAATGTCGGGGTACAGAAAAGGACATACGGTACGTTCAATCCGAAAACACTACTGTGCCCGATGAATAAAAATTTACTTAACCTACATTTAAGTAAGCAAAGCCTTGGGCAAAGTCTAATTCGCCATAATCTGCAGGCAATCACTATCGAAAAATTCTTGGTCATCCCACCATTTCTATTTGGGTCTTACCCTACTTATGTTCAGAGAAACATACTGTACTATAGGATAGCTGTTGGAGCATAAAATCTTGCTTTCAACATTGAGACTTTTATTTCCAAAAAGCAGGCAAAGAGATATGATACACCCACATAATATAGCTACGTATGAATTTAGGTTCCACGTTTCCACGTCATAAGAGGCAAACCTATTGCCGTCCACCGAACACAGTTCCAGACTTTGAGCTGTTACGAAGAATTTCTTGAATTTCCAATAACGTTTCGTTGGGCTTTGGAATCCCAAAAGCTCAGTTAAAAAAGAAATAAATAACAAACATAATATCGGCTCTGTATTAAACTGTACTGCTGCTGGGCACGGGCCTCTCCTCAGTGTGAAAAGGGTTAGGCCATAGTCCACCACGCTGGCCCAGTGCTGCTTGGCAGACTTAACATATCCCTGAGAACATTATGAAGAACTCTCAGAGAATGCAGGTTTCCTCAAGATGTTTTCCTTCATCGTTAAGGCAAGCGATAATTAACTATTGAATACACACATAACTTCAAAAAGTAAGATGGCTGCCTTGAGATTGAACTGGAATCCTCTGCGTGGCAGTCCAACGGTTTCCCATTAAGCTATCGCTGCTTATTATTATTTAATAAGTTTATTAATAAGTCATATTTATTTCAGATCAACAACGCACAGAAAAACAAAACATAGACCGGATTACTTCAGCTACGAAACTAAAGGTAATACAATTATATAATACTCCAACTAGCGCCACCTAGTATTAATTTAATTAAGTTGCAATCATAATTGATGATACAAATATAATCTAATAGATGACGCTATGTCGTCTTAAGTAACATTATCAGGGCATGTTGCACTAATGAACTAAATTAGCTGCTATTAGTCCACTACTGAACGTAATAGGTTGTATTAATATGATAATAATTATCTACAAACGATATGGCGTCTACTATACGTCTATACTCAACGTTAGCTGATATAGTTTTAAAACATAGTGTACAAGCAGTTTACCCGTATAGGTACTGAGATAATTATATTGTGTTGTAGATACTATGGCTAAGAACGGGAAGTTCGCAGAAAAGAAATTTCAGTGGCTGTAGTGTCCGTAAATAATCAGAGTATTTATTGTGCTAAAATATGTTGTAAAGTTAAATACAAGTTGGCTAGAACTAAACAATAATTGACGCATTCGTTTATGCAGACATGTATTGTCAGCAAACCGTGCAATATAATTATTATTGATTATACAATAAAAAAGTAAAACAGTTAGAATTATGTGGTGATGCTCGATCCTCCGCGGTGTGGTATTTGGTTACGACGCTGCTTTTCCTTTTGCAACCACATGTAGTCTTTAAGTATTTGTCGTACGATTAAAGCAACCTATCTCATTATTTTTATATTATATGAAAAATCAAATAATGATTTAAGAAAAGTAGAAAAACAAAAGTTTTTAAGAAAGGTATTATTACGGTTAAAGTTTATTGGTATTTACAATCAACCCTGTATGCAGTGTGAATCTGCTGAACAGAACCTGGATATATCAAACCTTCTTGTAAGAAAAAGGATAACAAAAATAACCTTAATGTAAGTACTGCAATAAGATGCCAAAAGTGTGGCTTCTCTGTCACTAGCACGCGAGACTCGAGCTCCAACACGAATGATCTTTGATTAGACGAGAGTGGAATATGATACACATACCCTTTTTCCTTCTCACTTAAATCAATTGATGAAATTCATTTGTTAAATAAGTCAAATAATAGAGCTTTTACTATGAAATGGCCACTTTGTATAAAGAAAATCGGTAAAGTTGTGGTTTTCGTAGTATTTATTTAGTCAATAATTTTGATGGGCCAATTCGAATAGTGTTTTTTTTTGTATACTTGTTTATATTTAGGTCACTATGGTTTGTCTTAAAAGTAACAAAATCGTCAATGATCATGTAATTATGCCGAATTGAAACAATAAATACGGGCAGTCATTAAGCGGTATATACATAAATATAAATTGTATAAAAGGTTATTGATATCTATTTACTATATATTTTAGTAATATTAAAATATGAGATAAGATGAGAGAATATATATGAGAGTAGTAGAGCCTCGCTGATTTCAGCATAAATGGGTCGGTTCGAACGGGGAAGGACTAATCTGTCACAGAATATCTACGTGAATATCAGTATTCCTACTGTTGTGTTTCGTTCGGTGAGTGAGAGTCCTTCCCGCTCCTTCTCCTTCCCACTACCTTTCCTAAAGGGTCGGTAACTCGCAAATGATGCCTCTGGTGTTGCAGGCGTCTATAGGCTACGGTGACCACTTACCATCAACTGGGCCGTTTGTTTGCCACCTTAGATGTATAAAATAAATTTAAAAAACTATTGCATTTTGTACAGAAACATCGAAATTAGATATAAAGCATAAACGTCAAATTTTATAGTTAAAGATCTAATATTAAAGTCTGTTTAGACCAAATGCACAACTCGCGTTACTCTGAACGTAGTATGCATCCATAAGTCGTAGTAGCAGCTCATATCTTTTTGACAATGTAAAAGTAAAATTTATAAAAATAAAAGTGTTTGGTGCAAATCCTTGTGTTTAGTATTGTAATAACCTAGATAGACTTTCTGTTTGAGAAAGAAATCTAGTATTATACGGTTTGCGATTGCTTTTGGAATATCATGTAATAACTACGTTATAAGGCTATTATACATAGGCGCGATGTATTAGTGACAATGCCAACTCATTAGTCTTGCGAGCAACTCAGCCAAATATGGATTACCAGTCAGGATTCAGGTCAATATATTAGTCTCCAAAAATATACTATTGTAGTACTACAATATTGACTTCTGTTACTTTGTGATGCTGCTGTTACTCCTATCACCCTCATGTTGAGGCACTTGCATCATGAAACATTTATTTACTCGTACATAGTAATATATTTTATAATGCTCTAAGTGCTCAATCTTATTTTATGAACACCTGTGTCTGCTCATGTCTCAGTTTTGTGTAATATAAAATCTCTTCTGAGGATGAGTCTAGTGATCTGTGATACAGGTTCTATCTAATTCAGATACCGGTCTCTATTTAAAATGTCATACTCTATTTAAAACTGCAATGTGATGATCAGAAATAAAGTTTATTTTTATATAAAGCCCGCGAGAGTAGCTTACGCATGCAGTCCACCCTAGCTACACGTCGTTTACAAACACTGTTGGCAGGATTTCAGAAGGTAGATTTCTCCTAATCGTAGTCTGTGAAAGATTGAACGAATAATTTTATCCTGATTTCCAAATATATACTTTAGTAGATGGTCGACAGTCTTCTGGTCTGCGTGATTAAAAGCATTCACATGAAGATGCCATGACAGCATCGTTAATGGTTATATGATAAAATTGATTTGATGGTATGACAGGATATCCAAAAAAAAGTTCTAAGAGCTATTTTTTGTATAATTTTATTACTGTTTCAAAACATGACATGTTTCTAAAAATGTACGACATCCAACGAAAGAATGGTATGAAGCTGAAATGTGAACGTTGAGATGGGTGTGACGTATATCAAGAATGAATAGAATACAAAGTTAGTTAAAGTAAAAGATAAGTTGAAATGATGAAACAGTAATTTGGAAAATAATTTAGACTTTCGATGAAAACAAAAGTTATAAAAAATAAGATTAAAATGTAATATATAAGAAGATATAAAATTAACATGGAATTAAATTATAACTAGTTTAGGATAATTATTTTAAACAATAAAATATATAGCACAAAAAAAACAAAATTGTTTAGCATGTAAAGTCATTGTCGCGGTCACCAAAATCAATGCCAATTAATGAGGTTTAAGGTTTATAATTTCACACACTGACGTGATCTTCTAAAACAGAACTTAAGGCTCCAAATAAGATGTACTCCTATTCATTGGAATCCTAGTGACAATCTAAATTGTATTCTCAGCTCGCTAGTGCTATAGCTAAAATTGCAATATCCCCAAATATGCATAAGTTTACAAAGTTACAAATTTATACTGTAAATAGTGGTGACTGAAATTTAAGTCGGCAGTTTCTTTTGCAACTTTAAGAAGGTATAGGTTAAAATAATATTTTAAGAAACATACCGTTTTAAAACAGTGTTTTTTTTGTTGTAGAAGTGCAGTTTATCAGACACAAGAGAGACTTGGGGTCAGGCAACATCATCATCACCCAGCATTTTACTGAGAAGATTGTATCCCCTGGAGAAGAAGTAAGTTAAAGCAAATCCTTTACATAAACGTATTGTATAATGTAGTTATTATTAGCTGTAGTAGTACTATTGCTATATTTGCATGCAGTGTGTATTATCGATTAATAATTGGAACATTCGAATCATCCAAGGTATCGAAATATTCGAAATCATTAACAATTATTTGAATGTATTAATTGATCTGACTAATACATTCTAAACGACTGATTATTTCTGATATTTTTTTTAATGATTGAGATTCGATCGGAATAAAAAATAATATATTACAAATCTGATCCACCACCAGTGGATCAGATTTAGGAGATCGGAACGGCATTACTCGAATTTTATATTCGTTGCAATTGCTCATCGCTTTTTCATATACCTATCGTGCTTTAACACAATAATTTCTATTAAGAAGCTATAAAGATTTTTGCTTGCAAATATATTCTAAGATAAAATATGATCCTTGGATAGATATCGTTCTATTAAGTGGCTATACATTTTCTTGGATGTAAATGACTATTGAGATAAAACAGGATCTTTTTGATAGCTAGGTGCTTAGTATACCTTCGCATCGATTAACGCTGCCAATAGTAAATGGCTTTATGAATAAATTAAAATGGGAAATAAAAGTTGCATCACATACAAGCTAGGAATGATCATATTTAACTCACCAATTAGTTAGAAACCGTCACAATAAAAAGCTAACTGTCTAAGCCCCGGGGTCCAAGCGCTGACCAAGAGATGGGATTGTCCTTTTAAATTTTAATGTTTGATTTATTATATCGACTTGGACATTTATCGCAATTATTTTAAAATATACATGTGCTAAGAATACTAAAAACTAAAAATGCTTAAATATTATGCGATTTAGCAATAGGCACAAAAGGATTCGAATTATAATCAAAAATATTAATATTATAATATCGAATATTATTCGACAATTATGTGAAATACATTATCGCATTTCAAAAAAGAGATAGACATCAAATGGCTGCTTTTTTGATCATAATCTTCGTTCAATTACTGCTTGTACTACTGGCCTTATATTAAAAATCCCGAGTATAATTCTTGGAAACAGCTAACTGATTTTTCAATATCAGCACGCAGTCTCGAAGTCGAAGTCTCTAATTTATTATGACAAGACATCGATAAGGTGGCCATCTAATTAACGATACCTAAAACAATTTAGAAGAAATTGCATATGATTGTGATGCATTCCTGACAACGCTTTTGAGTCTATGCTCGATATATGCACAATTCGTGAAATCGCCCACTAAGCCGACAAAATGTCGTTGCTTTTGAGCGTAAATAATAATAAGCGAGAATTTACTTAATGTTAGAACGAAAAACGTCTTTTGATTTGTATTGCCGACTTAATTAAACGCTCAGGATGGTAATGACACAGGAACGGACAACATCGTCCTCGTAATAGCGAGGAGGGTAAATAGAAATGGAGGTACGATACGATCCTCCTAAATAACCATTCACCTAACTATTACAAGTATGTGTGGCTATATTAAAGTTGTTTTGTATATCCGTACCTTCCTCAAGCCCATTTGCATAATGAAATGTGTGTCAGTAATTGCTATGGAATAGGTCAGTTTATATTGGAAGTCTTAAATCATGACTAAACCCGCTCGCAAGACCACCACTGTAACACCAGTGTAGCCAGGTTCAGCAATGGTGACCTTGGAAAAGATTTTGAATTAGAATTCTAATTCTAATTCAAAATCTTTACTTGCCAAAAAGTATTGATACAGTGTAGGTCTTAAAATTAGTATATACAAGTCATATATAAAACCCATGTGGCATGCAAATAATAAATATTATAAAATAAAAATTAATTTTAAATACCGGGATTGGATTTTTTCGAGTGTGTATCGACTTGAGTCACTAACTGTACGAATCGCTTTTATATAAAAATGATCACGAGTGGTAGAGTCCACCATTGTTGTCGAGCTGATGCACCCGTGAAAGTACTAACCTCATACAGTAAACCAGTTGAAAGAAACTCTATTATTGGATGTGGTCCAGTTAGTAGGAGTGCTAGAGGTATTCGTACCTTTTCTTACCTTTCCTTGTTACCGTAAATCTTCATACCTAAGGTTGAAAGCACGTGAGTGATATCCGTAGCATTACAACTAATTTTAGCGTACGGTAAGCGCTTGCCATCAGGCATGCCGATTGCTTATCGCCTTACAAGTCTAAAAGAATTTTTAAATTCGGAAGGGAAAGGGCTTTCGGGACCTTTTCTTTATCTGTTGTTTCCTACAAGAGATTTTTCTAAACTAAATAGGATTGAATCATATAATATTCTTTAAGCTGAATTGAGCGTTTCATTTAATTACAGAGCTCCATAGAATTTCATTTATTGGTTTGGGCTTTCAAGCGCTTTAATACTGCCTAGAACCTACCTAGCAACTCTTACAAAAGAACTGTACTAGTGAATAAAAATAAATCTATTTAATTTGGTTATTTTAAAACCCCCATCGCGAAGGTAAGAAATATTGGAGTGGTCCTTAGTGTACCACCTTAAGTAGTCTTCCCACTACACCGTCTCATACCATGACCGTGCTAGGAACGTATCAGACACAAAAAGCAACACGCTACGCTCTGCTATAGGAACTACTGGTCGGTGACGAAACGGTCTAGTGGGTATAGTCTTCTACATTTCCTTACAAAGAATATTTTTTTGCCTGGCATTTTCCTAGCACGGTCATAGCACGGTCATGGTATGAGATGGGGTAATGGGCAGACTCCTTTAAAAGCTACAATGAATTTGTATACAACTAAGACTACAAGGGGTGTAAAAACACCCGGATTAAATAATTGGCATAAATAATATAATTAGAGATATTATACTATTTTTTATTATATGTTCTTTAATTATGGATCGTGCCCTATGGTCATTTGATTTATTGACTTAAATTCTTAAAAAAAGTCGCTTTAAATTGCTCGCAATTTAAAGTGATTATTTAAAGTGAATTAACATAAAATCAACCTCTTTTTTAGTAACTATAGACTACATAAATAAAAATATATAATAACTTATAAATTACGTTAATCTTTGGCAAACAAAATATTTTTTATTTCTGTTACATTCGATACATCATCTGAAATAAAAATAGTATATAAATATAATGACACAGATAAAACAACCCATATAAAAGTTATAATCATACACATATCATACATAATCAATACATATTATAATAATACACATAAAAATAGTATAATATATACTACACACATACTAAAAATTAATATAAAATATAACAAATATGCTGTAACTCAATAGCCTAATATGCTGTGACTACAATGGGTGAAAAAACACCGGCTTACGAGTGTAGCTCAGGACCTGCGCTCGCGCACATCCTATTATCCACCGTGTTCGAGGGCTACCGTCAACTAACAAGAATACACGGAATCTCTTGAGACCGTTGTAGCCTTTAAGGGTTAAAGCTGCTAATGACTAATCCTTTTTAAAAGAGTCGAACTCATCTTGCCATCTTCACACCGCAATGTCGCTTGCCAAAGTTATAATTTTCAATTTTATTTCAGGTGAGCCTACAATGTACAGCAACTTCAGACAGACCTCCAAGATTTATTTGGGAAAGGGATGGAGTAGTGATATCCTCTAATACGGATCAAAGGTAAGCGTTTGAAAACTGAAGATTTGAAGTAAAAATAAACAAGTATATTGAAATAGACTTCTATTATGGATATTTAAAAAGCATAAGGCCTACTTTGTGAGTGAATAAATACACCTTAAACTTTAATTTTATATACAATTCTGCCTATATTTAGAAAATAAATTGCACACAATGATATCGACAGACATGTAAGATCAAAAACAAATACCATTAAAATACCTTGAATTTTTGATTTAATAAACGAAAAATTCAGAAATACTCTCAATCCATTATCATAGAAATTCATACCTTTCTGCGACTAATAACTTTATAAATAATTTACATCTTATAAAGAATAGTGCTCAAAAGTTTAAAATTTAAATTCTCTTGCTCTATTTTGGCATTAAATTCCGTTTTTAGATAAAAATGGCATCTATAAATATAGCTTTAACAGACAGTAAACGCTAACATTAAATAATAGCAAACTCATTTTAAATGTCACTAAATGGAGCGCAAACGATTTTACAAAAGCTGAGACTTGAAAAACGAAGGATTTCTATCTAATTAGATGCCAAGCACGATCTCGTGCCATGCCAGCGCAGACCAAAGCGGAGTTTCAATGACATTACGTTACTTGAAGCAGCTCTTGGTGAAAACTGGTTACATACATTTTTGAAAGGATTTTGATTTCTGGTGAAAAGTGGCAATCGATCTTCAGAAATAACAAAGGTATACAATGTACCTTTAAATAACTGTAATAGGCCTTTGCCCTAAGATAAAATATTTTATTTATATAAACATGTGTTTACATACAATTTAAGGCAAAAATGATGTTATAAATAATGTTCTTCAATGCTTGCCATATATAATGACGTGCAAGTATTGTTTATTATTCAAAGAATCAGGAATAAAAATGAAATATGAAATATATATCTTTATAACAAAGATAAATAAATAAAAACTATTTATCAATCAATATAGAACTAGCACGCCTTCAATATGCTTTGGTGAGCTCACGCACAACATACAAAAGTTTTTTTTTTAAAAGACTAAGTTGGCAAACAACCATGCGGCCCACCTGGTAGTAAGTGGTCACCGTAGCCTATGGATGCCTGCAACACCAGAGGCATCACTTGCTCGTTGCCGGCCCTTTGGGAAAGGAAGTAGGAAGGAGAAGGTGCGGCAAGGGGGAACGAGGGTGATTGGGCCTCTGGCACTCTCACTTACCGAACGAAACACAAAAGTAGGAATACTCCTATTTCACGTCGATATTCTGTGAGAGGGTAGTCAGTTACCGGTCGAGCCGGCCCATTCATGCTGAAATCAACGAGGCTCTACTACTCACAAAAGAAATGGAAGAGTAAGAAGGGAACATGGTGGATTTCATTTATTTATCTATTATAATACGGAGCAACGGTACTGAAAGCGATTGTAGAACATGATATCTTTGGTTAAAGGCAATGATATTGGGCTTTTCTTTAGCGAAAATTGACAGTAGCAGCACGAAGTCTGGAATTGTGCCTGGTAGATGGCAATAAAGTCGTAATATGTGTGTAGTACACCTAACCTCTACCCCTTCAGGGTTGTAGGCATGACATGGATGTATTGGTTAAAGATTGGCTAATTCTGAAGCCTGGTACGCCGATGCGATGTCAGCAACATAAGTCGATAAACATTTGTAGAATTTTGAATTGCTTACTCACCATAATCTTTTACAGCAGTTATAGTTGAAGGATTGTTTAATCACAATTTATTACTATAGAATAATAGATCAACATTATTGAATCTTAGAATACTATTTCAAATATATTTATAATAATATATAACAATATCAACCCTGTATTAGGCTGCAAGCTGCCCCATCGTTGGGTAAGGGCCTCTTCCCAGTGTGGGAAGGGTTAGGTTATAGTCCATCACGCTGGCCCAGTGCAGATTAACAGACTTCACATACCATCTTCGAGGATATTATAGAGAATTCTCAGACATGCAGGTTTTTCCATGATGTTTTCCTTCACCGTTAAAGCAAGAGTTAGTTGACTATTTATTACGAATTAAGGTTGAAAATTCAGTTTTTAAAATTTTGCTATTTATTTCGTTGATTGGAAAATGCACCTACAATGAATATGTTTTTCAGATACACATTGGGTCAAATGATGTCACCTTCAGGAGTAGGGGTGGTGTCCCAGCTGAATATATCCAGATCTAGAGTGGAAGATGGCGGCTTGTATTCCTGTCTAGCCTTTGAAGGAGAATCCAATACAGGTCATACCGCTAGAATCGACGTTTATGGTAAGTTTGTTTAAATGTCGATGACAGTAGTGAATTCGAATACTGTACACGTGTATTTGGATCCAATTTTTACAGATTTTTATTTGAATATTTATTGTGGCAGGATTACCAAGCCAGTGCCACTGGTAGTGTTGTGGATTCGATACCCACACGTTGCAAAATTTATAATTATGATCCAAAACAGTTCTTCCTTGTCTGGGTGTTTTTGTGTCCGTTATTTGACTGCTTGTAAAGTAACTGTGACACAGAACTTTTCCCTAGTGCGAGAGATATCTTGTTAAAATATTAAATAAAATTTCCGGATAGAACAGTCCTATTGCATTTTTTGTTAATAAATTGTCAATAGAAGCCCGGAGTTAGTAAGCTGGTTTACATTGTTCTCCTTGGGCGAGTGCGTATAATAGTTAATTTTGATCTCTCTTCGGTCATGTCAGGTTGTCGTCCTATAGGAGTATATAACTGAAGTAATATATAGTGCAAATGCATTACATGGAAGCTTGTATACTATAAAATATGGTCTTTAGTTGCCTATTCTCCGAAGGGGTTTGTTTCCATCTCCGTGAGCGAAATCCGGTTTATTTTTTTTTATGTAGTTTATTTTGTATTCGTTGAATTATATCGGACCAATTTAATTAGTGGTATGGAGACTATATTTGTTCTATAATAAAAAGAGATGACAAAGAGAAGAAAGACAATACACAAAGTTTGGGGTATATGTACTGTCTCTAGCTATCAATATAATATAAATATTATTTGCTTTCTAAATAAAACAGGTACGAGAAATGGACTGTAGATGGAATATTTGAAAATACTACCGAAATATCGATTTTTGTTTAGTTTGTATTATATTTGATACATTTTCTTATTCTTTAACTACACAAAATGTTTACTACCGTATCACAGTGGATTGTTTTAAGTGTGAACAAAGTTTAATTAGTTTAACCCCGGCAGATATATATCAAGGTCCAATCTAATCAGGACCGTAACCGCATCTAGTAATAACGATAAGATTATCCTTATTGTGTTATATACACCTTCACTTAATAGACAGATATATGTGTATACAAATAATACATATATCTCTCTATTATTCAGTCAGTTATTTAAGTAGTTATCACGCCACTGCTAGTGCTCTAGGTGTTATAGGTGGTATGGAAGATCAAACATCTTCAGACCAAAAATGTCTGTTGAAAAATATGTAGGTGTTCCGAATCTGGTGGTTATTTAATTCAAGATTAAATTTAATTAATTTTTAATTTAAATTACATTATTTGATTATAGATTAAATTTAATTTTAATTAATTTTCTGCTGTCATATTATTTGCTTGCACATTCTTTGCTCTTAAAGATACATGCTAGAAGGACTCTGATTTGACGTTTGTAAAATTCCCTGTGGCAGTGATTATTGACTGTTATTACTGGAAATTAGATAAACGTCTTTTTTGAAGATTTTGCCTATAACACTCGGCGCGTTGGCAATGGCAAGGCAATGCAACCTCACTGACGTCAAATTCAGCACAGGCTTCTTCAAAGAGTGTAATAGGTAAAGTAACGCGCGGGCGATATTATAATGTTACAAGCAACTACAAAATATGATAGCACCTTACCACGAAGACTAACCTGAGCGGTACCAGAAACGTGTCCCTAATCCAGTCAGCGATAATAAACGTTTTCTATATGTTGTGTTTCAGGACCACCCTATATAAGAACACTGCCACCAATAAAAGTTCAAAGCGGAGACTCGTTAAAGCTAAAATGTCCTTATTATGGATATCCTATAAGGTAAATAGCTGTTATTTTCTTTCTTAAGCTCGTTATACGCCACGTAGATAGCGACCTTACAACATTAAATTAAATGTAACAACTACGGTATAATATAAGAAAAATAAAAAAGCAATAATGTAGTTGCTTATGTTTGAATTTTGTTTATTATTTTACACACAAGAACAACACTTATCAATAGAAACATTTTTGTGCAAACAGTATAAACATTGGTTGCAAAATATTTGCACACTATTTTTGTTGCATTGGGAGTAATTAATATTATTTTGAATTTGGATATACGAAAATATCGGGTCATAGTCTCTACTACGAGGATGCGAGACATCCCTATCTGCGGTAAAATATAAATATTTTTTTCTGTCTGATTTCTGATTGTCAGATTGATGTCTGATTTCTAATTTGACAATTACTTTTACTAGCATTTTTCAACCCTTGTATCTGTTTAAATATTCAAGTCACATAGTTACATTACCTAAACTATACAAATAATTTTTAATATGTACTCAAAAGTAAATAAGATACCAATCTTTCAAATCTGGTAGTAGAGGTAATTGTCAAATGACATAAAAGGGATGCACGATACAAACTGTGACGTAAGGGCTATTTAAATGGAGCTGTCCGAGGGATATAACGATATACTCCTATCCACTATCACGGATATCCAAATTAAAAAAAATAATTACTTCTTTATTTTTCAGCCAGTTATGATAATGTTTGCACGAAAAGATTTCTTTTGGTTGGTATTTTCCTCTTTTTAACACGCTTTTAACAGTATGTTTGGTTGTTTGTTAGTTTGTTTGTAATCGACTCCTTTGGACTTCATTTTGACCCACTTTAAACGGTCAGATTTCATTTAAACGTTGTAGACTTATCGAGGACCGATAACAACACAATATTTAGAAAAAAATTGTTTAATAACTAAAAAATCACGCTGTATTTAAAAAACCAAACTAAAAAGTAGAAATATTTTTTTTAACAATTTTATATAAGGATAGAGTGATAATTAAAATAAATCATTTTAATGTAAAAAAGCGTGGGGTGGGGTTATCAAAATATCTTAGAAAGCACCGTGCACCGTTTGTGTAAAATAATGTACAAAATTAATCATAGGATAGTTACCCTGTTGACTGAAAATCAACAAAGTATAGAAAAACAAAGTTGTAAGCTGTTGACTACGTAATAAATCATCTTCAATGTTTGCATGTAATGTCGTATCGAACTCATAAAATGTTGCAAAATATTTGCGCATATCAAATGGATGTATACAAATCTTATTCTGCTTACACACAATTTATGACGCTGTAAACAACATATTTGCTCGATTTGATGTTGCCAATACAACGTTGCAAACACACACATATTACGAAGACTTAGATATGTACTTGTAATATAGAGTTAGTTGGTTGGGAGGCTCACATACCCTCTTAATCATCCTCCTCTCTCATTCCTTAACTTTTATTCCATTTTTGTTTCTTCTGATGATCTAAAGAAAATACCAATGTGTTTAACTCAGAATAATGGTCTAAATTTACTATTTCAGTCTTCGAAACACTGTCCCTTACACCCAGTATGTATTTATAAACGTAAATATGAATTGTCTTGTGGCTCCCGTACCAGAGAGTTTGGTTAATGATTGCAGCCAAACTCGAGTTCGATTTTCGGATCAGGCAAAGTGTTTTTGAGTCTTTTCATTAAGAAAATATCAGGTACTAATATAAGTGGTTAATAGCTTGCTTTGTACAACGTTGACCTTAAAAACATAACCGTTGAAATATGGATATAATGCCTTTCTGGATTAAAAATCATTCAGTGAACGTATGTATACATTATTATTTCATAGTAAACTAGAATGGGAACACAAAGGCAAGAAAATCATCAGCTCCACGCTACCCCAACATTCCCGATATAAACGTACATACTTCACTACATCGAACAACAGCAAGAACACCAGGAGAAAACGCAAGAAAAGACAGCTCTTTGAATCTGGAGAGGACGGAGTGTTGAATATAGGAAGAATAGTTAAAGAGGAGAATGGAGATACTTATACTTGCATTGTTTATAGTCCTTCGGGAGAAATGGCTAGAAGGTAAGTTTCTATTGCAATTATAAAAGAAATAACAAATGCTTTGGTAACGTCTATCTAGTTTTCCATTCCGAAACTGTTGGATCTTTAAACTATCTGTAAAACGTACATGTATAATTTCTTAGAAAATAATGTCTAAAATAGATTATACGTTACTAAATGCGCAGACTGTATTTATAACATATACAGGTTCGCATGCCTGCGATAAAAATGCGGATATAATTGTTATAAAATATAGACACTTTTATTTTGTGAGTGAATATATTCACATATGATCCGAGAACTGTTCTCAGTAATATACGAAAATAGTTCAGATTAATTCGTCAATTGATCTATTTAATATGAACATGAGTATTTTTCTGTTGATTACATTCATTGGAAGTAACGAAAAATATATAGCTTGATATTCACAAAAGAGGGAAAGTAACTGTATCCACTCAAAATATTACTTCACGTATTTTTACTTTTATAACATTTGCTAAAAACTTCTAATATCAGCATGGTATATAAACTATCACACTAATGGTCACCGGACTTTTTTAAGTGTGAGAATGGTTAAGCCATAGCACGCTGGTCCAGTGCGGGTTGGCAGACTTCATACATTTTCGAGAAAAATATTGAGCTTTACCGTTAAAGCAAGCTGTAATTAACTTCTTAATATGCACATATCTTTAATAAGTCGGAGTCACTCTTGGGATCTAACTCAAAACATCTGCGTGGCAGCCGAACGTTTTTCCACTATGCTGTCGTTGCCTCGTTTTTTATCTATTTTAAGTATTATAAAATAATTATTATACATAACACTCTGAACATTCCAGATCATTCGAAATTCAAGTTGTAGAAGCACCAGAATTAGATGAACTTAGGATGGGTACTGGGTTAAAGGAAGGTCAAATAGTTCAGATTACTTGCAACATAATTAGTGGAGACCCACCTATATATTTCTCTTGGTTGAAAGATGGAAAGAAATTACCTGCAAGTTTAAAGGTAAGACTTCTTATTGAAAATGGCCGATGTACATTGGTCCTAAAAGCTATTAATACCTTTATTTTTACAATAGTAATGCACAGTACGTACAGTGATCGCCTCGCTACTGCCATTGCGCCGAGCCTTGCGGGTTCGAATCCCACACGGGACAAAAGTTTGTCTGATCCACAAATACTCAATACTCAATACTCAATATCTTTATTGCACTCCATATTTATGTTATATAAAGGTGTTACAATATTACAGTCGGTACAACATGGGCCCTGTAGAGCACGGCAATGTAGAAGCGAGGAGGATGATAAAAATATATCACATAAATCTCTGCATAAATTAATTTCTGCACTATTGTTTTATATTCATTTAAATTGGATGTACTCGTGTTTACGTTCTAGTCTTATTCAATTTAGTTAATATTTATATAAACAATTAAATTACTATTTTAACTTTGCCATTATCATATTATTCATTCAATTTATATTGTATATATTTATTTATATTAAATATTTTGTATAATGTTATATTGTATTATGCATTTAAATATGTAGTTATGTTAGTTATTTAATCATTATTATTGTTTAATAATATATTTATTATAGTTGCCTTATTTATGAATTTTAAGTCTATATCATCAGTGTATTCTTTTATATTATAATAGGCTTTATTTATGAGTATTTTTTTTAGATTATTCATAAATGTTATATTTCTAGATTCTTCTTTTAGGGCTTCTGGAAGTTTATTATATATTTTTATTGACATTACATATGGGCTATTGAAATGAAGGGTCATGTTAGACGTAGGTAACATTAGTCGGTCTTTGTGTCTTAGTGATCTATTTGCATGTCTGTCTCCACGCTTAGTAAAGAAGGTAATATTGTTTCTCACAAATTTACATATTTCTAGAATGTAGATGCATGGCAAGGTATTTTATGTTTTTTAAAGTAGGGTTGGTAACTATCGGTTTGGTCTATGTTAGTTAGGATACGGATTAGTTATTTTGAAGAATGAAAAGAGCAGGCGTGTCTGTGCTATTACCCTACAAGATAATTCCGTAGCTAAGCCAAGCATATGCGTAGGCATAGTAAGTGTTTGATGCTGTTTGAAAGTCAGTGGTGTTCTTAATTTCCCGGAGAGCATAGGCAAAACTAGATATTTTTGATCGGATGTTTTTTTACGTGGGACTTCCAGTTTAAATTCGTATCTATAGATATTCCCAATAATGTGAAATCTTTGGCATTTTCTATTTTTGTGGCATAGGTTAAAATCTATTTCTAATGGGGCCTTTTGATACGGATAGGTCATTAATTTAGTTTTCCATAGCTAATTTCAAGATTATGTTCTTTCATCCATTCTGCAATTCTATCAAAAATGTTTTGGAGCTGCTCGTTAAGTCCATTCACGTTCTTGCATGAGGTAAGCAGTGATATGTCATCTGCGAATAGAACACACGGTTCCTTTGTAATCTGCGGGAGGTCGTAAAAGTAAATTTAAAAAAGTAAGCAACCGGTTACACTGCCTTGTGGTATTGACGCATTTATTATTTTTTTGTCGGAGCTAATATTTAAAATTTCTTTAAGGTTAAGGTCATAATTTTCTAATTCTACGTATTGCTCTCTATTTTTTAGAAATGATTCAAACCATTTGTGCGCTTCTCCACGAATTCCTATTTGATATAACTTATCCAGTAGAATGTTAAATTGAACTCTGTCATATGCTTTAGTCATACTATCTAGGAGTATTCCAACTGCATATTGTTTGTTGTTTATTATATTGATAGTTTCCTGTATATATTTATAGACAGCAAGGGTTGTTGAACGTTGTTTAAAGAATCCGTTTTGGCTCCTATCAAAAATCTTGTATTTTTCGCAGAAAAGGTATACGCGGAAGAACATGGCTTTTTCGAAAATTTTAGAAGCAGTTAGTTGTAGGGTTATGGGACGGTAATTGCTTGGATCTGTTTTAGAGTTTTTTTTATACATTGGTTTGATTATGGCTTTCTTTAGCAGATCAGAAAATTCGCCTTCTTCAAAGGATTGATTGATTAGTACACAAAAGGGTTAAGTTCGTTTGCACACTGTCTAATAAATGGTTGTTTCGAGTTTGGATGTTCTTTGTGTCTGTTGTTTGAATGTTTATAAAGTCTTTCTAGTGCGTAAATTGTCTTAAAAAAGAAGAATATGAAGATGCCTATAATTTGTAAGGCCGGTTCAATATTGAAACCTTGTGGTATACCATATTTGTATTGCAGATAACAGAAAGAAGTTCAGAACTATTCAGCGTGTTAATTATAAAACGTGTTTCATTAGAACATTGTGGCAAGTACACCTGCATAGCAACTAATCATGTTGGCAAAGTCAACCAGACTGCAGATCTTTATATCAATGGTATGTATTCAAATGTTTTAATAAATTTAGGTATTTTCTGTACCTTAATGACTAAAAGACAAAAATTTTATACTAGCTAGAGATATATTCCAAAACCTGATCGCAGTGCCACCTATCAGGTCAAACAGTGAATCCAAACCATTCAAGGAGTAACTGAAATAGGTGCAAAGAAATATTACAATCGATTCAGCCGTTTAGGAGGAGTTTAGTGACAAATATATGTAACTATTTTTCTGAATTGTGACCTAAGTTTGCGCTTATGTTGGGAGACGATTCTAAGGTCCAAGGTTTGATTCCCAGGACGGGCAATATTATTAAAAATTTCAATAGCATCTCGGAGTATAGTTTCATATTATAACTGGTGAAATTTATTAATATGCACAAAGGCTACAATCATTACATACAACTTAATAAATATGAACAAACCTAACTTATAAACAAAATTTGGTGGTTTAAATATTTCTGCCTATATTTTTGGCCATAATAATAAAGTCGTGTAATCGATGTAAGAATAAAGCTATTGGTTGTCATATAATTACGGCTAAATTAATAAAGAAAATGTGAAAAATGCGTTTGTTTACTTACAGTTGCCCCAAAATGGATCGAAGAGCCTACAAACACATCATTGTTATTAGGACAGCGAGGTGTAGTGTATTGTAATGCTAATGGATACCCCACACCCCAGATACATTGGATGAAACGCGATGGTAGGTACTACTGAAATTAATATAGCTGTTATGAGTACCTAGAGTTGTATGTAGCCAACATGTCAAATGAAAATCAAATCTACACCGAGCTGCTAATTAAGAAATCTGCTTTAATTTCTTAGCGAAATTAAAATAAAATTCATATTGAGATTAATTGAAATTGATTACAAAATACTGGTTCTACTGCTGCACAGGGCAGGCTGCACAGTTGGCGTAGAGGTTTAAGTGGTCACCTCGCTACTTCCACCGCGCTGAGTGTTTTGGGTTCGAATTCCACACGGGACAAAAAATTGTGTGATTCACAAATTGATGTTCCGAGTCTGGGTGTTCTTTGTGTCTGTTATTTAAATGTTTGTAAAGTCTCCCGTGACACAGAAATTATTCTTAGTGCTGGAGTTGTATTTTTTTAAGAATAAACAGTATAATAGTGATAGCATTATGAGTACAGTTTTATATGTACCGTACGTATTTAGGTAGGCGATGAAATAAATTACTACGCCGAAATAGATAGCTTTTAATCAAGAAATCAGCTTCTATAGAAAAAATCCTATTAAGATTCATTGATATAAATAAGTATTGGTTATAAAACACTGGTTCTACAATAATTGAATGAATAATTAGTTCATTATTACCTAAATTTTTGTGATTTTTTAATAACTGATTAACATCAAGCTCTTGTTTGTTTAAATAAGATGTATGTACAAGGTTTAAATCAATCAATACTCCGTTTATAAATAGTATGTTATGAAGGGTCGTTTCTGCTTCTGCGCCGAGCCGAGCATTGTAGATTCAATCCCATACGGGACAAATACAAAATCTTTATTGGTAATGACACAAATTTGTGTGATCCATAAATAGTTGTTCCGAATCTAGATATTCTTTGTGTCCGTTATAAGAAAGTTTATTAAGTCTCTGCCAAGACAGGATTTATTCCCAATGAGTTGTTTACAGTAGAAACAAAAACAGAACAAGACAAATATAGAAAAGGCGCTGCAATTTCTTATATGATTACGAGATTTTGTCCGCGGCATTGCTCGCGTAAATGTAGGCTAGGTTAGGTTAGTGACAGTGCTTTTTCTGGGTGAAAGGTCCTTTTCTGTACCCCACAATAGGTTTTCGAAATTTCATGATGACCGATCGAGTAGTTAAGGCGTGAAAACGTAACAAACAAACAAACTCACATTCGCATTTACAATATTCGTTGGGATGACACAAATTTATGTGATCCTCAAATAATTGTTTCGAGTTTAAATGTTTTTCATGTCCGTCATGTTTATTTTTATTAAGTGTCTCGCAAGACAGGATACTCTCAAGTGAAACAAAAACAAATCGTGTATAAATTGGCATTGCTAGATTTTTTTATATGATTATTCCTGCAGTTATATAATAACCTGTGTTTATTTAAACTTCCAGCAGCTTTAGGCATATGGAGACCAGTTTTAGACCTGGCAGGAGGCGGAGTCATGAGTTATCCTAATGGTACTCTAATTATTGAAGTAGTATCGCTAGCTGACGAGGGAATGTACGCATGCAACGTTGAAAATGGAGTGGGAGATGCATTGAACAAAAACTTGTGGATTAGTGTTAATAGTAAGTTATTGTGTTCATGTATAGTCAGCAATATAACTCGAAGACGTAGATTTCGATTGCGTCTTTCAACATTTATTTATTTATTTAGACACATTCATAATATCTTAACAGGATATCCCAAAACGATATTATAAACTATATATAATATAACTAAGACAATAATAATAATTTTACAAGTTTAATACATTAAATACCATGCTTTTTGCGCAACTTCTTTGAATTTTAGCAGGCTACAGTGATAGATAATAATTATGATTTTAAATCAATAAAATACTGTGACAAAATTGTTAAAGGTACTTATAATTATAAATAAAATATGTTAAATTCATAGAGACATATTATGATCTAAAGCAAAAAACAGGTTCTTTGATGACGTTTTGGTTTTTAGTGGTATACTTAAGCAACAGTTGTATTATCTATATTGAAGCTATTTTTTCCTAAAATTTTACTTTATTTTGTCCTTCTTTTACTTTACCACGTATCTTCAAATAAAATACATGAGGAATACATGAAGCAATAATAGCTCAACCTTCAAACTACTTCTAGAGCCGGTGCACTTCGAATCTGTGGGTGCCAACCTGACAACCAAGATGGGCCTTCCTGTGACGTTGACCTGTAGACCTCTAGGAGACAACCCTATAAGAGTCAAGTGGTTACTCGTTGGGAAACCCATAGATTTTACTTCTTCGAGGTAAGTGTTGGCTCAATTTCACACATAAATGAATATAATTAGTTTACTTATTTTTAATATCTTTTTGATTTCTACCGTATCTGTTGTTATTAATTTCTATTAAATATTAAAATTATTACGAAAACCTACGAATACTTACTCAGTAGTGCGTCCAGTGTAATCACGTCTTTTGCTAAATTTAGAATGAAGATGGTTATTTACTTTTCTTTTGTATTAAATATACATATATTAAATACAGTATCATGTCACATAGTATGTATAAGTGCTGGTTAGCCAATAATTAGTAAATGTATCAGTTTTTTACTTTGTGTCACATTTATTATTTCAGTGTATTATAATATATTTACTGTTCGCAAACCAAGTAAAATAAATTAGTTAATAAAACAATTTTCGTGTGGCTCAACTGCCTTGGTGGCACAGCGGTAATGACTGTTAGCTACGCATGAGTCTAGAATTCAATTACATTTCCAGATCAGATAAAACCTTATTACATTTCTATCAGAGAATTCTCAGTAGCACGAGAGGTCTGGATCTGTGACCGGTAAAAGGTATCTAATAGATTCTGCCCCTGTTTCGTGGAATTTAAAACAATAGTAGTCAAAATATGCGTATAATATATCTTTGAGTTCGCAATGAACGTTTTTAGACTTTCGCCATTTGTACACATACTTAATAAAATACTAGGTAACGGTTTTTACTCGCGATTAAGTATTTGCTGAAACCAAGCATTTACTGGCGTCGCGACTAAACTACTGGATTTAACAACATAAACCATTTCTTATTCACCGATCGTCACTATTACTCCAAGATAGTATGTGATAGTTGAAATTAAGAAATATCGCAATTTCAACCAGAAGGATGGGTATCGTTTGTCTACATCTTGGGATCCAGTCATCAGTAAATGTAAACGTCGCCGCAGTGACTTAGGTCGTCAGTGTGTACACGTCATTAGTGTTGTGTGTCGAAATACCGACAGTGCAAATATAAATAATAATGACCAAGTGAGAGTAGTTGCTGAAACCCGCACTTCATGAAGGCGCCGCTGAGCTCACACCAGTCAACCCATGACAAAGATCGATCCAAGTCAGTCGAAACATCGGGCAATAAATGAGTATTTATTATCTTTAAAATACTTAATCACGAGTAAGACAACGGGTCTTACCTAGTACTATTTTAAGTATACATCTGAGTGTTGATCCAGTGTAGACCGGCGACACTTCGATCAGTGGGATTTTTTGTGTCGGCCCCGAGATCTATCCCTGAGGTATCTCCCTATGCATTCATAGGGATATAGCTCAGGGAAGTGTACGCTGCGACTGATGCAGTACATTTACTGCATCAGTCGCAGCGTACACTTCAGAGGGAGAAGCCTGAAGTCTTTAGGGTTCGGATATGCCAATCCCATCAGATCCATCCTTAGTCCAGCCAACGCGTCACATTCACACAGTAGGTGTGATATGGACTCGTCCTGTTCACCATAGGCTCTGCAGATCAAATTGTTTGCCAAACTCAATCAGCACAGGAAGTCGTTGGTGCCAAAATGACCAGTAAACGCTCCTGTGTGCAGGCGTATTTGGCCCTTATCGCTAGTGTTACGTGTACGGTAACCAATTCTAGCTTACCTAATGAAAATATTCACATTGTACACGTAAGTTATTTATAATACAGTTAATTATATATATTTATTATGCTACCAGTTATAAAATATATAGTTAAGGCTAATCACAAAATACTTATTATACGCAATTATTATTTGATAAGTGCCCCATCTAGTCATTTATATACGCAACAACACCATATTCAAGTCAGAACTGCCGCAAAGCCTTCACAGCAACCCACTCTGCCAAATGTCTGTGCTACCGTCGTTTTCACTAGCCTTAGTAACAATGTCAACAGTACTCCAAAAGATGGCGTTTATATCAATTTGAATGAAAGTGAAATTTCCTCATGAATTTTCCTTACAGGCTCACTATATCAGAAACGTTAACGCACAATGGACTGAACAGTGTGATAAGCATTAATTACGTGGAAAGCAGAGATGGCGGTACTTATGAGTGCAGAGCGAGCAATCCTTATGGAGTAGCAGCATTCAATGTTCATTTAGACATACTTGGTAAGTACATAACGACATCAACATCGGATTTTAACTTGTTCCCCACCGTGGCCCTTGTCTCTCGCCTCTAGTAGTCTTACTGGAAGAGCGATATAATTATTTAATAATTTATTAAACGCAAATCTAAATGCAGACATATTCTTTCATAATATAGTATGTAAGTCAAAGGTTAATACGGTGCTTATGCACTTGAATATAATATTATGTAAGTAGGAATAGGTACCGTCTTTATTTTATTACCAGCTGACCCGACAGTCGTTGTCCTGTCAATCTATATAAAGATACATTTCACGCAATCAAATTCAATATCAAAACATCAATCAATTTTATTAATTCTAAAATATTATTTCAATTTTCGATATTTCCCGCGGATTTTTTGTAAAACTTCCTTTCATATCAACCTTGTCCTGACAATTACATTTCGTACAAAGATAATTTAAGACCTGGTAAAAGTGTTACAGAATATTGATTATTGATGTTGTTTTTTAGCATTTTATTACATCTTACATGTTCCTCAAAGTTCAAATATTATATTAACTTATCTCTATAATCTCTATTAATTACAAACACAATAAAAAAGCAGCCAAATTGATCGAGCCGTTCTTAAGTGATGCTTCGTCATACATGTGTACGTCATTTATGTGTTATTGATTTTTATTTATATAGATTATTAAACTTTTATGTTTATATAAGTAACGTTGCTTTGTTTAACTTTAGAAAAACGAGAATAGCATATACGTGTTTTGGTTTACCTGTAAGCTTATATTGTTTAATAATTTATATTAAAATCATGCTTAAATTTACATCCAAAAGTTACGAAGTCTGCAATGTATCAAAAACTTCTCAAACGCCGGGTATTTCGAATTGATGTGCCTACAATAAAGACGTCGTTCGCTAGGCGTTTTAGTCCTTATATAGATCACTACATGTATAATTGAGTGGTGAACTCGTGTGATATTAAGCGATTAAGGAAGCAAAATCTAAAATCACGGAGTGGCTTCTTTCACTGTCATATGACGCAACCGAAAGTCTTATGGTTCATTTGTCCTGATATTTATATATTGTTATACATATAACCATATACATATATTTAATATAATAATCCTTAAATAGTGTAGTATATAAAATAGGATAGTCTTTTCTTTCTTTTTAACTTTTGTTTTTGTATTTACATGCAGATATGATTGTAACTACAAGTACTTTAAACACATTGTCTTTTGTTTTTGTATAATCGAAACGTAACCGAACAAGGTTAAGATATTATTATATTAAAGAGTAGTAGCGTATAATGTCGACCGAGCTATTTATGTAACAAATCGAACATTCTGAAACGCAACAGGCACCCACAGGACAGGCTTTGCCTAGTGTGGGGCCGACGGATATCGCCAAATTTATTCTTTTTCTGGTAATAAATACATTTTTATTATTTATTATTATTATAATTGATAAATAAATAATAACACAACTGTTAGATATAATGTATGAAATAGCCCTGTGGAGATTCGACTGCATTTTTGGATTGCTTATATGAGGCATCGTATATGTGGTCGCCTCGCTATAACAATTGTGTTGAGTGTTAAGGGTTCGGACCCCATACGGGACTAGTTAATGTCACGGAAATAGTTGCTGAGTCCTTTGTGTTCGTTCTTTAAATGTTTGTAAATTCCCTGCGACACAGGTTAAACACTTAACCGAAAGGGGTGAAATAAATATCATTATTAGATGGCGCTAAGTGGCAACGTAGCAGACCACGGCGTCGATGGCGGGACGAATTAAGTTAGTAGCAGTAGTAATTGAGAAGTATCGTTGGAGATACTGGTGCAAACTAAGGCATAATAGGGAGATGTGGAAAAGTCAGAGGGAGGCTTTTCCGAAATAATAATACTTATTATTGCCTGCTTTTTCTTTTTGAATCCATTTTATTTACGAACATAGTTTTTTAAAATATCCTCCCGGACAAAGCAACCTATGGGCTACATCAAAATTTTAACAAAAAAGAAAACTGTCTTCAAAAAAGAATATTCTAAAACAAAAAATGCACTAAAAAGTTAAACATTATTGCGTATTCTTGTGAATAATTAAATTATAGTTACTAATGGAGTAGCTCTCTGTAAAAAAAAATCACTAGCAGTTCTTTCTACTGCTTCGGTTATACGGTTATACCTGTACGAATATGAATAAAAATATTAAAAAACAATAACTTCGTTTACAGAACCTCCGACGCCTCCTTTAGATCTGCAAGTAGACTCTGTGACCAGTAGCTCGGCGAAACTATCCTGGCGAGACACCATCAGTACCCACGTGCAATACTACACGATGCAATACACCACCAATGATTTCATGATGTGGGATACAGCTAAAAATATCAATATAACAAGGTAAGTCTCCAAATTGCAGTAGCAAATAATGATAATAGTCACGTGAATTGAGGAAGGACTGCACTGATGGCGTCTAAGGTCATAGCACACATATCAACTCAGTAAGAGATCGTCACCGTATTAACTCGAGCCGTGCAGTATTCTATTCTTTGTATGACACTCTCTACAGTAACGCACACTAATCTGATTCGTAACGTAATCGCCTCGCCTCGGGACAAGCTCATCAAACGTGGTGCGGTGCGTAGTCAACTTGCAGTCCCCGCGCTTACGTCTTTCCGTGCACTACTGTTGCCGAACTTGCCGTCATTCGCAAGTCGACTTCCAGTCGTGTTGCGCGCGTGTTTTATTGAATTTGTAGGTTAGATTTAAAAATAACGATGAATAGAGATAAACTCATTGAAGAAGTGAGGAAATATACGTATTTATATGATTTAAGTGACTCTAAATACGCGTAAGAGCGGCGTCGTTTAGTCGTAACCGAGTTGACATACCGGAGCTGATGATGCGCTTTGGTTATATGTTTAAGTTCAGCTCAGCTCAAAACGCGCATTCATAGTTTTTGAATCTTTTGATAAAATTTGTACATCGCTGTATCAGACTGTATGTATGTATGTATGTATCTTATGTGGAGGCCAGTCATTGCAGACCGGCGACACTTCTACCCAGTGGGATCTTTTGTGTCGACACTCTCGCAATAACGATTGCCATAGATGTTCATGGCAGCCGGGACTGACGGCTTAACATGCTCTCCGAGGCACGGAGCAGGCGATAATTGTCAATCAATACGCACATAATTTCGAAAAGTCATATAGCTTCCTAAAGTCTGAGGTGCGCGACGTGGGTTCGAAAACGTGACCCTCTGCATTGCATTCTGTTGGTCTCCCCACTGAGCTATTGCTGCTTTATACTCTGCCTAATTCTTGTTTATTCTATTAGGGTTCTGCAACAGCAATTTTTCTTTATTTATTATGAGGGATTTTTGTACAAAATAATGACAATGTCAATCTCATCGCACCTTATTCTAAAAAAAAAGCTACTATTACAATAGCTATTCTTAAGACTGCGCCGAGCGTAAGACAGATAATGACAGAGCTCGTGCGGTGCATATTCAAATTGGCGCGCGGCCGCCATAGTTAAATTATATGGTAGATGTGAAGTACTTTTTTGATAAATATGTATCTTTATTGACAACCAATAACTGAAATATTTGGGACAGACAAATTGTAATATAACTATTTGTTTCGTTTAAGCTGTAAAATAGGATAGATTTCTACTGTTAAAATCTAAAAATCACGTAACACGAGCTCACGTTTTTGCATTTTTCGTGCAAATTTACGTAATTCTTTAGGCGAAAATATTCATTATTTTAAGTTTTTTACACGGAGTAATCGTAAACATATTCGTTGTTATGGTAAATGTATATTTTATATTTGTATTAAACAAAAAGTGTTGATTTTATTCACTTAACTGTGACCGCCTGTTTTGGCACATTTCGCTCGGCGCAGTCTTAATAGATATTAATCACAACCACTTTTGAACTTACATTTAAGTTATAATATTCTAGCTGAATCAGAGTCTGGTTCAGCTAGGATACTATAAAACTTACCGACATTATATTAATTTAAATTTATTGATAAACTGGGCTGTTTTATCAGCATTACGTGGGGGAATGCTGTGATGCATATCCGTACGCTGGTGTGGGTGGAGGTGTTATGTCGGGCAAATATAGAAAGTCCCGGGTCCTACCGACTAAACCTATAATGGTGTTCCTTCACACGGTCTTTGGCCGGAGCACAGGGATCGCTCGCCAATGAATGCACAAGCGATCCCTGCAGCTCCGGCAGATCTTGGCGGCCACTAAAACGCGGCGGCTTTGTTCAGTTAACTTTCCTTCCTGAAGAGGCGCGCGCGGAACACGATGCGATCGGCATACCTGACCCCATTAATAGATGGACATCACTATTTTATTTATTTATGTTTCAGACAAGACAAAGATGTTCGTCAGAACATAGAGCTTCGTGATCTTCAACCAGCGATGGATTACAGAGTGAGAGTAGCATCAGGGAATCAAGTCGACCTGAGTCCTTACACGCAGCCGGTGCACTTCACAACGCAACAAGAAGGTAAAACAACATTCATATTAGTAAAATTTAAAATAATATGGTATTTTTTAAAGCTGAACACTATAATATATTAAACTAAATTTAAGTATTTCTAATTGATAATAATAATCAAGAAAGTGGTGAGATTGGTCTCCCCGTGAGCATAGCTGCTTGAAAGCAACTGAAACGTCGAGGAAAGTGTAAACTTAAATAATTAAATAGCTAGTTTTAATTAGCTTAAAATGTAGTAATGTTCAATAATAGTAGATGTCATAGTTTCAAAATTATGTAATTAAAGTGTTTTAAAATAAGCAACGCGACGAAATTCGCATTAAGTAGTAAAATTTCAATGTATACTGTTCGTGTAAACGTAAGACAATATTACGATGAGAGTAAGAGAGAGGTAGTGAATGCGACTGCTGTGCATGAGGTCTCGGGTTTGAATCCCGGGTCGGGCCAACAAAAAGCTATTGGGTTTTTCTGTAAAAAAATCTCAATAGCAGTCTGGAATTAGGAAGTTGGCGGTGTTAGACACGCCCGTGCCTCGGAAAGCACGTAAAAGCCGTTGGTCCTGCGCCTGATCTCTCTCCGGTCGTGTCGGATTGCCGTCCCATCGGATCATGAGAGTTTGGGAACAGAGAGTGCACTTGTGTTTGCGCACACACTTGTGCACTATAATATCTCCTGCGCAGATGGCCAGTCTCTGTTAAGACTGGCCGCCGTGGCCGAAATTCGGTCTGGAGGACATTATTATAATGTGGAATGTGGCAAGAATTACGTAGTTAATTTTACTTTTCGCGCAAGAGTATTGTAGCGATAATTATTTACTACAAGTGTGTGGTGTGTCAGTGGCCCATTGGACACTGAGTGAGTGCGTGCACATTTCATTGGCGAAGTCGTCAGCCCGCCAGAATATCCAGACTCGGAACAAAAAATTGTGTGATCCACAAATGGTTCTTTCGAGTTCTTTCGGGACACCGAGTCGAGAGTTCCGAGAGTCTGAGTGTTCTCTGTGTCCATTGTTTGATTGTTTTGTAAAGTCTCCGGCGACACAGGCATTATTCCTAGTGAGGGAATAGACTTTTAACAAACTAAAAAATAAAATTATCTTTAATAAGTTTACAATGAAAATAGAGTGCTTAATACAATAATTCATTTACTGTAAATACGTGTGTTTTTCATTAATAACTCTACTTTCACCAATATCTGTCTATAAATTAGTTACAACAATTGACTTTAAGCACTTCACGATTTTCAGTTGGCGACAAGCGTGTTCAATGATTCCGTTACATAGATAGATAGATTTTACTATTTGTAAATTTTTATTTTTCTAAAAGACGCTTTCATCTCTGCGAATAATTGATGTCATGCGAGGGAACTTACAAACTTACAAAGTTTTTGCAACAATATCTTTGTTATAATATTAGGTGCTAGCAGTCCTAATGGGTCATACACTTGTGAAATTATTGAAAGTATTTTCCGATTAATAATTTGAATAACATCAATATTGGTGTTTAAATTAAACTTAATATGTTACTCGTCACTGCTGTTACACCAACCTAGCCCGAGTGTTTTACATTGTATATTTTTATCGAGTGATAATGACTTTGTAAAACTATCTGATGAATCAATATCGAAATTAAATGTCCACTTTCGCAACGGAAAACAACCTAATTGTCCTTTCGTCTGAGTAACTGTCGACAGTGAACGTGTCCACAATTTCGCTCTCAAAAAGTAATTAATTTACGCTAATTACTGCTTACTAATTCTAAGCTCTGTTGTGGTACTTTGAGTGCTTATTGTTGCTGTAACTTTGTAACGACAACGATTACACGCGCGCGCGCCTTCACCCCCGCTAGAAAGAGAATACCATCATAATTTCTCTCTCGCTTCAACGTGCCAACATCACGGCCTCACTCTGCGCGGGCGCCTTCACCTCCGCTGGAAAGAGAATACCCGCATAATTGCCGTCCTACTTCAACGTGCCAGCGTCTCGCCTCCACCCTGCGCGGTCGCCTTCACCTCCGCTGAACAGAGAACACCCTTATAATTTCCATCTCGCTCCTGGACCTACGAGTAGACGCCGGTTTCCAGGTGACTAATATAATTATCGTTACAAAATAAGTGTGCACTTCGCCATTCCGACGAACTAATAGGCTTCACAGTTATTATTTACTTGTTTTTTTGCGCCTATAAACATACTGTAAGCGAAGATAGTGTCTGCCTGTTCTACATTGCTTTAATAACATGTCACGGCCGAAACCGTCACCCAAGGCGAGCCGTAGTAACAACTTAGTTCAAGTTAGATCGGAGTCTGACTTATCGCGCACTGCTATCGCTGATAGCGATAATATAAACACTATATCACGGCATAAACGCCCACGACCGGAGCTCTCTCCTTCCGGTGAGCTCTCTGACTTTAAAGAGGAAATTAGATATATGTTGAATGAATGGAAAGAGGAACAGGATTCTTTGCTAACGAAGCTTTCTGAGCAACAATCAGCAACCCTAAATCGCTTGGTCTCGGACATTGCCGAGCTCAAGAACCAGACTAGTTTACTGACTAAATCAAATGCTGAAATAGAGAAGTCTATGACTTTTATTAACGGTCAATTTGAAGCTATGAGGCAGCAGATTATTGCGTTACAAAAGGAAAAAGATGGCTTTAGAAACTCTATTAGCAATCTTGAGTCTAGATTACAGGATTTGCAACAAATGTCGCGCTTGTCTAGTATCGAACTGCGTAATATACCAACCAAAGAAAACGAGATGCCATCGGACCTATCATCTATCGTCACCAAAGTTGGAGCAGCCATTAATGTGAGCGTCTCAGCTGCTGAAATTCGTGACGTATACCGCCTTCCCGGCAAGCCAGGAACTGCGCGACCTATTGTTGCTGAATTTAATAGCGTACAGACTAAAAGCTATCTTCTGACGTCTGCTCGTGATTTCAACAAAAACCGACCGAAGACAGAGCTTTTGAATACCCATAATATAGGTCTACTTGGAGAACGTAAACCTATATACGTTGCAGAACATTTGCCGGCTAGCTCACGGAGGTTGTTTTATAAGGCAAGAGAGTTCTCCAAGCTACACAACTATATGTTCTGTTGGACAAAAAATGGAAATATCTATCTTCGTAAGGAAACTGGAAGTACACAAATGCGAGTCACATCAGAACAATCACTGACAGACCTGGCAATGAAAAAATGACTTTTTGTATATTGTGGTCTATGTAAACTCTTTTCTCTACTTGACAAGCTCTCCTGGTACTATGAAAATGCACTTTATAGTTCTAACAAGAACCCACGATTCCTCAAAAAATCGAAAATATGTAACATTATGTTATTATGTAACACTTACACACTTTACTTTTACACAAACCCACTACATTGCCACTTACATACTCTACTCAACTTATTATTTCTACTAATACAAATCTACACTTACCTCATGTTTTATGATATATCTATAATGCTCTTAGATAACAATAAAACCACCCATAAAATCTACGAAGCAATAGATTATTGTAATATATTTACAGTATCTAACGCCTGGACTGTGTTGAGGGCATATTTCTATAATATGTCTTCTATCGTTCGGTGTGTCTTGCTACTCATTTTAAATGGTCACCCATGGATAATCATACATTGATTAACTATGACTTAGACAACCTTACTGTCTCAGAATCCCTAGTATGTTCCCCTGAACATTGTGTGAGTGCCACAAATAAACCTCATGAGTCCTGGAAAGTACTGCATGTCAACATTAGAAGCATTTCAGCGAATTTTGATGAACTTACGGTACTCTTGCATAGACTTGCTAATCTGCCCGAAATAATTATACTCACAGAGTGTTGGTTGAGTAAAATAACTAAGATGCCACAAATCACCAACTTTGTCTCCTATTCTTCTAAATTTACAAACCAAAATGACGGTGTAGTAATTTATGTCAATAATAGAATCAGTCACATTGTCTCGGCACCTGATATCGCTGACGCCAACTGTCTTATTTTTAAATACAAAAACGATTTTGCAATCATTTCAATATACCGATCTCCCTCTCATAAGAACATTGACAGCTTCATTGACTCCCTAGACCAAATATTAAAATCCTTAAGTTCATATAAAACCTTAGCGCTTATTGGGGATATGAACATAAATATTACTCCACAAAACAATAGTAACGAAACAGACCAATATTTAAATATGACCTCATCTAATGGTATGCTACCAGGCCATTTTTTACCCACTCGTAACCAAAATTGTTTAGATCATGTGATACTCAGAACTCAACATAAATCTTCTATATCCATCCTTGACTGTCTTATTACAGATCATGCCCCCATATTCTTCACATGCGATCGTTCAATCCAAACCCAAATTATACACCGCATTATTAAGCGTACTGATTTTGAAGCTGTTAATCAAGATCTTGAGGCTACCGATTTTTCATCAGTCTTATTTGCTAGCAATGCTGAAGAGGCCTCTGAGTCATTGGTTGCTATTCTGACTCGTGTTATTAGCTCTCGTACCATTACTATTTCGTTACCCCATAATCGTAGGATAATTAAGCCTTGGATTACACCTGGTCTTCTGCGCTGCATTCGTAATAGGGATAAGCTACAAAAACATACAAAGAAGGAGCCTTTAAATCAAACCTTAAAAATAACTTATAACCGATATCGTAACTACTGTAATCATTTGCTTAAAACTGTTAAACAGGACTATCACAAATTAGAATTACGGCAGGCCAGAGGTAATACCAAGGCGACATGGAAGGTACTTAAAAAGATTACCAACATTACTAGTGAAATATCAGCGCCTATCGAGCTGCTCAAACTTCATAGTGATCCTTCTTCTTCCGTTAATATGGTTAATGACCACTTTGCCGCAATCGGAGCTAAACTGGCAAGTGTCATTATGTCTCGCTCTGTCAGTTATCAAAGTCCTAATAATATATCTGCATTAAAATGTCGACAGCCTAGGCTAGATTCAATGTTTCTGTCTGAGGTGGATGACTTTGAGCTTGAGCAATTTATATTAAGTCTGCGAGATAGTACGGCATTGGGTTGGGATAGAATACCTTCATCTGTGATCAAAACATCGAGGCACATACTAATACCAGTCCTCAAGTATGTATTTAATTTATGCCTGTCCACAGGTGTCTTTCCTGCAGTATTTAAGAGAGCCCTCGTACACCCAATCTACAAGTGCGGAGACAGAGACAGTGTCAATAACTACAGGCCTATTTCTGTTTTATCATCGCTTTCTAAATTATTCGAAAAAATCCTAAATAAAAAATTAATACAATTCTTAGAGAAGAATAACTTGCTTGCAGACACTCAGTATGGTTTTAGACGTGGAAAATCGGCTGACGATGCTGTATTGGATGTAAGTAACAACATTATATCTAGTATTGATAAAAATATAAAGACAATTGGATTATTTCTCGACTTGTCTAAGGCATTCGACACTGTCTCTTGTCCCCTTCTTCTCCATAAGATGGAAGCGCTGGGCATACGGGGTTTAGCTCTTGAAATTTTTGCCAGCTATCTCAAGGACCGCACTCAGAGTGTCATAATTGATAATGTCACTAGCTCTGAAGTCCCACTGGCCTATGGAGTCCCTCAGGGAAGTGTCCTTGGCCCCACTCTCTTTCTCATTTATGTTAATGAGCTTTGTTCCCTTAAAATTAGCAACTGTAGGATTGTTTCCTACGCTGATGACACAGTGCTACTAGTTAATGGAGCTACTTGGGAGTCCGTGCGTATTAATGCTGAAATCGCCCTAAACTTCGTAGTTCAATGGCTAGAACTTAACTTACTTACCCTTAACCTAGAAAAAACGAAGTTCATCACTTTTGCTCCTAGTGCGTTTGCCCAACCACCGTCCTCATTCTTAATTAAGGCTCACATGTGTAGCTTTCCTAACTCCTCTAACTGCACCTGTTTTTGTATTGCTCGTACTAGCTACATAAAATATCTTGGGGTAATAGTTGACAGTAAATTAACCTGGGGTTACCAAATTGATCAAATTGTTACTCGGTCTAGAAAGTTAGTGTATATTTTCAAAAAATTAAGAATTACTACAGATTTAAGCACTATGAAGATGGTCTATTATGCGCTAGTTCAATCCATTATTGGGTATTGTATTACCTCTTGGGGTGGTAGTTATAAAACGTTAATGGTGCGTCTGGAGAAAGCCCAGAGATGTATACTCAAGGTCATGACTGGTAAGCCTAGAAGATTCCCAACGTCTAATCTCTATAATCTCTGCAAGGTGCTGACGGTACGACAATTATATATACTGCAGGTGATTTTGCGTAAGCATACTGAAACTCCGTATGACATAGAATTTATTAAAAATAACCGTAGATCCGACAGAGTCTGTCCTTTTAAATCACACAAGACTTCTCTGGCATCTCGTCAATACTACTTTCTGAGTCCCAAACTTTACAATAAGATAAATAGGGTGCTTAAAATTTATCCTTTGACTTATAATAAATCTAAGCGTAAACTAACAGAGTGGCTTCTTTCACAAACATATATACAATGTGAGGACATCATAGCATGATAACAAATAAATCTTTCTCCCATACATATACACACACTTACACATACCAATACACACATTCATATCTGCATATACACAATACACACGTAGACACACACATACACTCACCGACAAACGCATTTACTCTCTTCCTTAACATAGGCACAAAATTATTATAAACAAACAATAAAATTGTACCTTTACTAACCTTAGTTATTTAAAAATATACTCGGATGTGGGCGTTAATGGCTACGACACAGTTTATACTACTGTAGTCATTATCGTATAATTATTGTGAAAATGTAACAAGGTTTTCAATAAAATTATTATTATTATTATTATTATTATTAATTTTAGAACATTACTAATATTTTGACACAACGACATTAACTTTTGTTTATTATTGTGCGAAAATATAAAATCATCACAATAAAATGAATTTAAAATTAATGAAGAAAGTTCTTCATCATCACATTTGACAGCTAACTGTCGCAAAAATCTCATGGCAAGATTCGGAATAGAAGATGTGCCGTACGTTACGTACGTACCATACATAATTGATATATGTTAATCGGATCTTGGTTATTCTCTCGTCATATAATCTGTTGTAAATTGCGCTGACCAGGCTGGAAAAGAACCTAACGAAACATCTTCTCCACATCAGTGCAAGCCACGAATGTAAATTGTCTAAAACGCAGAAGAATGCCTAAAAAATCATTCAATAACGGAGTATCGATGAACTGTATATCATTCAACGACTTGCGAGAAGATGTTGGCGCACCCGCGTCAAATACTACTCGGAGCTTAGTAGTGTTACTTTCTCGTTACACATAATGATGGCGTAAAAAGTAACATGGCGATGCAAACGTATCAAATACGTGTCATATGCCCTAATACCAAATATTCTATTAAAAATTCCGAATACATTTGTTTTAAAACGGGCGTTAGTAGTTAGTTTGCTTTAGAACGAAAGTTAGATCGTTAGATCTAACTTTCGTTCTAAAGCAAAAAATCTATTTTTCGCTAATTCATATGAATCGCCTAACGAATCAGCTAATTCACGTAACGGTATTCGAACCGTGAACCTACCGTGATTGTCACGAGTGAGGGTGGAGGTAATAATATCCTCACACAAACCTTCGTCCTCTGTAAGAATATTATTTGTCGACTTGTCGATTTCAACTTCTTCTAATACTCAAAAACGTTTAATTTGATCATCAAGTGGATTAGAAAATGCACAACAAACCATATTATTCGAGTGTTTATTTTTAGAATGACAATTGAGGGATAACGTGTCCGAAATAATCCATCCTAAATGCGTATTTTGTAAGTAAGGCCCACTCGGTAAACGTGTTAGAACTTCCGGTAATAAGCTCCAGAATAAATCAGCTCCAATCAGCATATCGATGTCTGATGGTATGTGATAATCTGGGTCCGCGAGTGTAACGTTGTGCGGAAATTGTAATAACTGAACATCAACATACGTGTTTGGTAGACATATATTATGCGAACATTTAGTGGATATAACTTCACGTTTGTTAGAAATGCAGTTAGCTAACGACATTGTTGTGTAGTATTGATATTCAATGGATTCTCTAATCTCTAACTGTGGTAACAACTCTGTCTCGTCAGTAATATTCCTCGATGTGAGATTGAATATCTAAAAACTCTTTAAAAACCTGTTCAGTATTAATTATGTGCAACTGCAATTCAACAATTTGCTCATCGAGTAATGAGGTTTTTTCTAACGAATTAATGTAATTCACAGAAAGAGTGATTCAACCACGTAAACTGCTTCTTTTCTTAATTAAATCACGTAAATTAAGATCTAAACCTATTTTGGTGGCCATGTAGAAAACAGAAATAAGTAGGTAGGTACTTACAAGTATCACCGAGAATGAAGATGAAGCTCACGTATTCACGGTTACTGTAATGCAAATAACACGGTATTAATACAACTTGAAACCTATCCACAATCCACTCGCTAAACCTCTTTGTCTCAGGATTTTTTCTGAAATATTTCCTCGTAAGATTTCGCCGTTGCGTTGTAGTTTGGAACGATACTTGCTGATCTAGAAAATCTGCTTATAATTCGGCTCAAAGGTCCAATATTGGTGGCCAATGTAGGGAGTACAAAAATGGTGTATTTAAATTAACGATTTTACATACAATAATTAAAACGCAAACGTTCTCAGCCGTGGTTATCGGTGAGTGAGGATGGTCGCTGCGGTCGCGGCAATGTCGCGTTCCTTCTCAGCTAGAAGCCTTAACATCTCGCTATTCGCGGATTCGTCTTAATAGCATTTCCAATGCTGTTTAAATGCGTGCTATAAGCAATCATTACGCACGCGTATTCTTTCCTTCTTACAATTTAAGGGCTAGTCTAGAATCACGATTTTAGACTAGCCCTTAAATTGAAAAACAGTTTATACGTTTCCTGAGATCTAGTGCGCTTGGTATCTAATATTATTACCGTGCCTCAGAGAGCACGTTAAGCCGTCGGTCCCGGCTGCCGTGAACATCTATGGCAGTCGTTATTGGGAAAGTCAGTACCTTCTAATATCCTGACACTCGTCTAGCCTTAGGGTATCGTTAGCCTTCGGGTTGCGGAGGTCAGGTGGCTGCCGCTCCGTGTAAAAACTGATATCCAGTCAAATTCGGTTAGACTAGAAAAGCCGACCCCAAGTGACTTGGGAATAATAAAGGCTAGATAGAAGAAGAAGGTATCTAATATTACATCCCTCGTGAACCATACCGGGTACAATCTACTTTTAGTGGTAGGACACCTATATTTCGGAACACAATCATCAAAAATATTGTATAACGGTTTATAATAATTGTGTGCAGCTTCTTGAATGTTATTAGATGCAAAAACACATTCCCAAGACTGTTCAGAAAGCAAAGACACCAGCAAATCGTAATTACATTTTCTTAAATTCCAATCTCTGGTAATATCAACATTATTAAGTTCTATCGCATCGGGATAAAGCACAACGTTTATTCTTACCTCAATATCCAGTGCAGGACGGTAGGCGTTTGGAAAAACTATACCCACGGTAGCAGCAACAGTTGCACCATACACATCTTCGCTCTCTCGGGTTAGCACAACATCTAGCATACCACCGTATACATATGTTCCTCACATTATTCTACTCAGCCAAACCACAAAATGACATAAAGTGACAATAATAATTTCTTATAACTAACAAAGCACTGTTTAAATGAAGATCGCCTAAAATTAGTACAATTCCTTTGATATTATTGATAAAAGATTCTATTTTGATAAACCACTGCATATAGTCATCATCATTGGCACTAGGTTTTATGTAAACTACACAAATATAAACGCTACGACCGTACCACAAAAAATTCGCCCACAAGTCCTCTCTTGATTCATTCTTAAGCTCACGACAACGATTTAATGAAATAGAGGTGCGTGCTGCAAGTAAAACACATCCACAAGGCGTGCCTCTATCTCGACGCAAAATACTCCAATTTGTTGCCACCAGCTCCATATCACCCACTGAATCGTCCAGGAATGTTTCATTTGCTCCAACTATATTGTGTTCCAACAAAGAAAGGTTGTTGCACCATGTGGTTTTTTTGGTCTTGATACCGCGGACATTTTGATATAAAATGTTAAGACTCCGCCTATTGTGTGCTCTCTGCCGTTGCCTTACGAAAGGTCTTACTAAGACTATCAGTATCATTACAGGCTGTGCTCGGTTTACCATTATCTCGGGACGCTGGTTTCCTGTACTATATTCAAGGTTTGATTCTTGCATTTACTGGCCAGATATCTGCTGAATAGCATCGATCATAACAAGCAATTGGAACGCTGACTTTGAACGAATTATAATTTCCTTTTGCGGTAAGTTCCTCATTGCCATCCGTGCAGATACAGGACCAAGCTAATGAAAACCTGTTAAAAAGACGAGAGACAGAGTGTTGTAAATGACATGCTACATTTGTAAATATCCGTGAACACAATAACTTAAGTTGGTTTTAACAGAATTAAACAAGCTATTGGTTAAAACTACATAATATTACTTTTGTTAAGATTTAATTACAAAAAATGTATTTTAAAGGATGATTATATATTAACTACAAATATCAAGGGTAATAAAAGTCTGGTTGCATCAAGATATCTTTATTGCATTATCAACTGTATTGATTAACATACATAATATCATATATCGCAGGAATGCCTTTAGAAGAAAAGCAAAAATATTATAAGACAAGAAAGAAATGTATCTAGTGACAAGTAAAACAGACTAAGGAACAATATTACTTCGGATCCAATCCTTGTATTCGTACACCTTAGTATAAACAAGAGGAATTTCTTGTGAACATGGGGTACGGCCAAAGCTAACAATTCCAACTAATTCATAAAGACCTCCGTTTTTGCTCATAAGCGGAGCGCCACCATCAGCCCTACAGAAATCGTAGCTGTGGTTACCTCCTGCACAAAGGTGACCCTTCCATAACGTAACTTTTGATTGATTAAGCGCAGCTTCACATTCCTGTAAAGTATTTAAATATATTAATGTGCAGCGGAAGCTATAAGCAGCGATAGCCTAGTTAAAATAATTTTGAACCATGTTTTGATTTTGTTTTGCTGACCATATGCACAAATATGTAGGACGAAAAGGAAGTAATTTAAAAAGAAGGGCGAATGAGAAACCTTTTGGAATGTGGAACGTAATGTAGGGGCAAATGCGGAACAAACCAAAGGCAAATATCGTAAGGAAACCTGCATGATTGAGAGTTTTATATAATGTTCTCGAAGATGTTTGAAGTCTACCAAACCGCACTGCGAAGAGACTGCTCTTGCTGAGAAGAGGCCCGTGCCAATATACAGCCTTGTTCATGGGCGACGGTTACCGCTTACCACTAGGTGGGCCTTGAGCTCATCTGCCAATATGAATTCTCTTAGCTCATTTTGGCATACGAGCCCCTTTTTCTGACACAAAAGTCTTATGCTAGTTTACAAACTTCTGGCTAACCTTTAAAGTGACGAGTGGTACTGTAGCCAACCGTTTTAGGGTAGCAACCTTAGATTCACCAAAAAATACAGGCCAACCAGATTTGTACAAATTAGCAGAATTAGGATTGAGCGTAATGTCTAGGGTTGGGAGACAAATCGGGTGGATGAATTCTGAAAACATAAAAACAGAAAAAATATAGGTTCTCTTGCATGCTGATGTTCAAGGTATGTAGTCTGGAAATGTGCCTAGTAGACGGCATAGGTACGCCCCCACCCCTTAAACAAAAATATGGCAAGCAAAATGTTAGATAAAATATATTATGTATATATATTTAGACTGCCTCCGTGGCGCAGCGGTAGTGAATGCGACTGCTGTGCATGAGGTCTTGGGATCAAATCCCGGATCGGGCCAATAAAAAGTTATTGGGTTTTTCAGTTAATAAATCTCAATGGCAGCTCGGAGTTGCGAAGTTGGCGGTGTAAGACACCCCCGTGCCTCGGAAAGCTCGTAAAGCCGTTGGTCCTGCGCCTGATCTCTCTCCGGTCGTGTCGGATTACCGTCCCACCGGATCATGAGAGTTAGAGAACAGAGAGTGCACTTGTATTTGCGCACACACTTGTGCACTATAATATCTCCTGCATAGTTGGCTAGTCTACGTTAAAACTGGCCGCCGTGGCCGAAATTCGGTCTGGAGGAGGATAATATGTATAGTATATTTTTGTTATTAATATTAAAAGCGTATTCAATGACTGTTTTACTTTTATCGATAATTCAACTTACTTTTATAAAATGCCTTCGAACTGTATATTAAAATAACCTTTGTGAACATTAAAACAGGGACAAGCAGTGCACAATTGGTAGCGCTAACTGCTGGAACACGGCGGGAATTGATTGGTTTCAGTGCTGTGAAACCCTCATGCTCGGCAGATGGGATATTAAACGCTATTTGTGCTAAATACACCGTTTAATTTTGCACATTTTTGCTAGAACCAATTAATTTTAGACTTTTCCAGGCTTGATGGTTGGCAACCACCTTGTACAACTTTTTCCTTATACCTTATAGAGTCATCATTAGAATTTATCGAGACAAAATGTTGTAACAAACCTGTATAAGTTACCATTTCAGTCATCCTTATCAGAGCTATATCGTTCATGTGCTTTGCGTTGTCAAATTCCAGATGGGGTATCACTTTATCAATCGGTATTCTTTTTTCCCCTTCTGTACAATCCAGGCTGCCATACAAATCAACTTTAACGCAGTCTGGACCTTCGCTAATGGTGTCGTATTCACCTAGACGAACATACGCACTGAAAATTAAAATAAAATTATCTGCAGATATTCGATTTGTCTTTTCAGGGATAGAGGTTCAAATAGAGGGTTGACATTATAATAGGAACATGATGATTAAAATAAGTTTTTCTAGTAGAAATTCCTCTTAATATATGGAACAATCAGCCTTGAATTGAAGAGTTATTGAAATCTTTTGTCAAATAATCTTCTTTAATGTCTCTAACGATGCACATTCAAAACTTATAAGGGAGCCGTGGTATTGACAATAGAGTGGGATGGGATGCTTATCAAGATATAATTATTATTATTTAGAGTATGAAAATGAGAATCCCAGAAATAAATAAATGTTTTTAAACAGTCAACAAGGGTTTACTTGAAACTGCATTTAGCTATGATAGTTCAGGTGGAGGTGGTTCATGTTCGACTGCTAGATCGAGCAAAGCGTTATCAGATTTTTCTTTTAGGAAATTCTCAAAATCTTGATGAAATCTGGTCCACTAGACGAAATTAGACATGCCTCTATTACGGCGTTCGTCGATAACTAAATACAGGTGTAATATTGCTCTGCCTAGCCGTCTAAAAATAAACAGTCATAAGTTGAAGTTATGTTAATTAATGAATGATAACATCATCAATAATTAATTCAAAGCCTAGTGAAGACCGTAGAACTGTCATGCAGTGATGTCGAGTTCGATCCCAAGGCACGCACTTACTGTCCAAAGTTATGTGCGTATTAAGTTGTTAATTACCACTCGATTTAACGGTCAAGAAAAATATCGCGTGGAATCCTGCATATCTGAGAGCTTTAGGAAATTTTAAAAGATGAAAGTCTGCTAATCCCAACCAGGTCTATTCCTTCCCAGACTAAGATTTTCTGTTAACCTGACTAAGTTTCAGTCAATCATAGATGGAAGTCAACGATTGATAAGCAGATTGGGTAGTCCAGTACTTTACCGCCTGTTATGTATTATGGGACACCTATTATACCGTTCAGTTCTAATGTAAAGGATCTCAGGTTACTAGTGTCAGTCAGAGAGTAACTGGAACGCTACGCGCCTTGTATCACCTAAATATTTTTTTCCATCTAAGACAAAAATAATGTTTGTGCAGACTTTGATATTTTCCTTAATTAAATATGGTGATGTGTGTTACTATGACCGGAATGCAGATCTACTCAATAAATATGACCGACTTCTAAATAACTACATTCGATTCATTTATAATCTTCATAAATATGACCATATTTCATCCCATAGATCCACTTTAAAATGGTTACTCATTCGTCTACGCCGTAGTTTGCATGCCCTTACAGTTTATTATTTATTTAGATTATTTTCTGTTCTAACCTCACCAAATTAATCATGACATCTTCTAATCATGACAGAAATCTTCGTTCTTCTAATAACCTCCTCTTACTTTGTCCCTCTCATACATGTGGTTTCCTTCATTCTTCTTTCTTCGTCCAGTCTGTTATACTGTGTGTGTGTGTGTGTGTGTATGTATGTGTGTGTGTGTGTGTGTGTGTGTGTGTTCATGAAGTCAGGATGTCCACAAACCGTTACACTTTCAAGGTAAAAGTATGTGCACACCTCGACAGTTTATCAGATTCTTCTCATCATTAATATAACACGTATGTATGTATATAATATGTATGTATGTATGCATGTATCTATATCTATATAAATACACACATATATATATACATGAGTATATATTTTACTTAGATTATATAATACGTTTATTGGTTTGTATATATTATGTACAAGTACATATATTATGTTCTATGCTACTTTATGCACCTACTTCTTTTTATATCTGCATCACCATACGGTTGATTGGTCGAGAATGCCCTTGGCATTAAAATCGCTGACGTATTGCTTTATGCATAAAGATTATGCATAAAGAAAAACATAGGCCATTTTTAGAAAGCTAGGTTACTTACGGTGTGCTTACTTTAAGTACTGGTCCAACAACACAGTGAGCTGCAGTTAAAATGTATTTGCCACTGATAAGTGTGCCGTGACAAAGCACCTTTGTAATATTATTCCTCTCGTACTCAATCAGCGCCACCCATGGATGCTGCTCTATTTTGGATACTATACCGCCTAGACAAATAACAATCCATTAGTGAAAGAAACAAAACATTAATGGCTAAGAGTCAGTTTGTGAGCACGGTCGGTGTAACCTAGTCGAAACGTCGAGCAATAAAAAGGTAAACATTATGATCGCGTTAAAACCCGATATACACATAATTATGTGCCCGATTTATCCTTATATTAGAGGAAGATCCCAAGGCCCTCTGAGACATAACTTATTTTCTTAGAAATAAAATGAATGGCATACAGTACGGTTAGGATGTACTTTGTATGTATGCATACTTGCTAGCCTGACAGGTAAAAATAAAACTCACTTTTCTTAAATTCTCAGTACTGAGTTCGGATGCTTAGAGTCACTGCTATATTTTCACCATAAACAAGTAATCTCTTTAATATAAATAATTTAAATATCATGCATGCCTGTGAGTTGTTTAATTACTCTGACAATGTTTAATTATTAAGAAACAACATTTTTCATTGATGCTCCGGTCCTATTTGTCGTAGCGTGAAGTTATATGGCCTATTGCCTTTATCGATAATTTTTCAATTCGGAACAGTAGTTTCTGAGATTGGCGCGTTCAACCAAACAAACAAATTCTTCAGCTTTATAATATTAGTACAGATAGATTAGATTCCATTAGTAGGTTAGTATAGACTAGAGATGTAAGTGCTGTATTAAACCATTTGTATTGAAATGTATAAAACGAAAAATACCGTATAATACGGTATTATACCATTTGCTACGGTATTTTATGTATAAATCAATTGTTTCTATAGTTTTTGAAGTAAATTATCTGAGTAATCATTAATAATACTGAATACGGTAGAATTGCACAGTAATCGATCCGAACCGATCACGCGGTAAATCGTACCGTGCGGTACATAAATTCAATATTTAACAAACACAATAACGAAAAATAGTCAGAAATATAATACTGTAATAATATCTGTAATGTTTATTATAATATATAATAATATAATCATTAAAATTATACTTTTATGTACCTAAGTACTTAAATATTTTAATTTAACGAATTGTTGTCCTTATTGTGCGCATACAACATTATTGCCTTTATTGCATCAAAAACCTTATTGCCTTGAATTATGATACATTTTCGTTTATTTCAGCTGTTTAATAAATGGGTGACTATAATTTGATTCGTTTTAATTATTTTAAGGATAAAAAATGATCTATATTAAAAAACTGCTGGAATTGATTCAGTAGCCGATTTTAAACAAACTACTTTCAGGATGTGCGTTTATTATGTTACACCTTGTATAATAAATAATTGTCATTCTACAATATAGAACACAATCGAAACTTAAAATATATTTTATGTATTAAACTAGAACTCGTCGCAATATCGCAGGGTCTTAAAACTGCATCAAAATATAAAATACCAATAATACCGTAAGATATAATAAAATACCTGTTTAACACATCGCACTCTTAATAAAACAGCGACTTAACTCGAAATTTGAAAGTAAGGCAATTTAAACTCTAATTGTATATGTTAAATACTAATATTATATTTGTATTAAATCTTTGCAATAGAGTTCAAATTTGTTTAATGCAAAATACTGAGATAAGTCTCTGTTTTATTAAGGGTGCGACATAGTGTTTTGGTATCATACGGTATTTTTACAACACTAGTATAGACTAAAAGATAATATTCCTTCTTTCTTTTAGTAGTTTGGAAATCGGTTTATATCTTGAATTAAAACTTAATTATTTTGAAATTTTTTTATGATCCCTATGATTAGCCCAATGGTACTTGTAAACTAACTAATACTAATGGGATACACTATTAGTATTTTAGAAACTCCTTGTAAATGACTTCGATGTCGAATATATAATTATGAGATGTACAAATAGTTCGCATTATTATATTAATATACATTATTTTCCGATTCGGATGTTAGATCAGGCATCAATATGTTAAAACTTAATAGCTCTATAGATCCAGATAATATTCCATCTTGATTTTTGAAAAAGGGAAAGAACTTCGTCACCTAACTTCTTAACCATATATTTAATTTAGCTTTCAAATCAGTCATATACTCATCACAATGGAAACTGTCACGTGTTACGCCTATCCCAAAAACCAATAACAAATCATTAGTAGACGGTAATAAGAGATCAGTTAACACTAACCTGCTGACCCTAGTCGACTTCGTCTCTACCGTTCTACTGCGGTAATCAAGTGGATATACTCTATTTTGACTTTTGCAAGGCCTTTGATAAAGTAAATAATGATATCTTGGTATCTAAGCTCTGTGTGGCATTGCTCCGGGTTTGCTCTATCTTCTTGCGAATAACTTGCGTGGCCGACAACAATACGTGAGGCTTGGTCATTATGAGTCGTACATTTAACATACAAGATTAGGAGTCAGCCAGGAATCGGTACTGGGACCTCTTCTTTTTATCATAATGATTAAAGATCTGCCTACAGTGGTCCGTAATGCGGAATGCCTCTTATATGCTGATGAAATAAAATTATTTTTTGAAATCAAATTTGACGGCGATTGAGCTGCTCTGCAATCAGATGTTGACTCTGTATGCAAGTGGAGCTTCAAAAACAAAATGGACTTCAATACCACGAATTGTTACATAATGATTTTTAGCCGAATGCGTCACCCAATCAATTATTCATATCAATTATACCATAATGTTATCATAAGAACTGATTCTATGAAAGATTTGGAAGTCACATTTGACCAAAAGCTCACTTTTTCATGAGCATATTTCATAGGTTGCTAAGCAGTCTTTTAGTTGGAAGAAGGCCAGAAAGCTTTTCTAAAATTTATTTATAAGAAATTGTATGTTTAACCTTATCTGTAACCTAAAGATTTTTTGTTGGTTGTTTAGGTTTTAATTCATTAGAGACGAGGCGGTCATACGATCAGATGATTGGAAGACGTTTCGACCAGGTTACACCGGCCATGGTCACAAGCTGACTGTTGCTGCGATGTCATGTCTCCGTTTGTGAGGCAGAAGAATCTTGATTCACCCTCACTTTTGGCATATTTTAGTTTGTCCATGTACCGTCAAAAACTACACTCAAGATATCCCTATTACGTATGCTAGCCGTCGTGTCCGTATTCTGTGTTCAAATTATCCACGACTTGGAATCCCGTGATTAATAATACGCAACTTTGCTGTTTTGCACAGTCAGGTAATTCACAGAATACGATTAATACCCGTTACATATTATATATATATGAAAGTATTCCTCCTTTTTAGAAGTCGGTTAAAATAAAATTTCTGAGATGAAGAACTAATACTTACGAGAAACATCCGTATTGGGGTCTAATCCAGTATAACCACAGCAGTTAGTACTGGGATCAGGTGGTAGAGCAGACATGCTAGCAGCACAGTCTACTGACTTCGAACTGTCTTCGGCATTTGAAACTAGACAAAATTGTATTCTATTAAACTAGCTGACCCGACAGTCGTTGTCCTGTCAATCAATACAAAAATACATTTCACGTAATTAAACTCAATATCAAAACTTCAACCAATGGTTTCCATATAAGAAATACCATTAAAATTTTCGATATTTCCTGCGGATACATATGATATGTTTTCGTTCATACAAACCTTGTCCTGACAATTACAAACACAAAAAAAAGAACAGCCAAGTCGGTAAGCCGTTCTTAAATGATGCTCCCTCATACATATGGTTATTAATTTTTATTTAGATAGATTCAGTAAGGCTGCACCTACTTAAACCACCTCGGTGACTCATCGGTAGTGCATGCGAGTGCTGTACATGAGGTTCTATTTCCGGATCAGCGTGTTGAGGTTACGATAATCTATGCTTTCTTTAAATTCTGCACGTGAACTTTTCTCTCGATATGATTCCTATGTCGCGGGTGACTTTGCAAACATTCAAACGACGGACACAAGAACACCCAGGCTCAGTAGAATTATTTGTTGATAAAACGAATTTTTGTCCCATGTGGGGATCGAACCCTCAACACTCGGCCCAGTAGCGAGACGACCACTTAAACCCCTACGCTATTTGGTTCCAGCCAGGAGTTTTTTGTTTTGGTTTTGAACGATACGAAAAAGCTTCACTCCATTATCATACAGAAAACCGACAGAGAGGTCTCGGCTTCGAATCCCGGTTTGAGCCAACAGAAAGTGATAGGGTTCTATATCAAATTCTGAATAACAGCATAATTTTGTCAATGTTACACACCCTCGTGGCACGCAAAACCCATTTTGACGTCTTCAAGCTATAAACGAATTGCCAGCCAAATGTCAATCAGCAAAACAGGTCAAGAAATTTTTGACATTTCCTGTTCTAGCAATGACCGAATAAATGAACTTATTCTTACTAATATTACCTATTTAAATAATATTCTATCACATACACACAACACCATCTAGCCCAAACTAAGCAGAGCTTGTACTATTGGTACTAGATAATGGATAAACATACATATTATATACTTTTTTTCGTAAATACATTCACATTATAAGTACGTATTAGACCGAATTAGTGAAGTTTCATTTTTATCCTAACTAATATTATAAATGAGAATATGAGTTTCTTTGTAACGCCTTCATGCCTTAACTACTCGACCGATTATCATGAAATTTCGCGTACACGTTGTCAGAGGAACAGACAAGAACATCCAGAAAAAGAACTGCTACTAACCTTACTTTACCTATGTCCATTGACACGAGCAAAGCCACAGGAATAATCTACATAGTAATGAATAAAGCAGTAGTTACTGCAACTCATATTAACCCAAATATTATTATACAGAGTTATTGGTAAAAGACTGGACATATTGAAGAGGGTTTTCAGTACTCGATTCTGGACCCGAATTTCTAAAAAAAATAGGCACTTAAAATTTAACCTAGTTATCCAATAAAAACTTAATGTGCGGACACTCTTGCGCATATACCAAAGCTAAAAAAACGAAGAGCCGATTGGCCGTGTGACCTTGGTAATTACACGAAACGACTCGGTAGCCAGAACTTCCGCCCCCGGCCTCCGCTACTGCACTCCACACTCTCCCAAATTTGCACCCCCGTCCGTCCTTTTCTTATCAAAGGTCATTAGCCTCCGTAGCGCGGCGCGCTTGACTGTGTGCTACCCGTGCATTGTCCAAATTATATGGATATTTCACACAAATTTTCATAAAGGTTTTCTTTGCAGGTTCCACAGATTTTATTTTATTTATGATTTTATTCATCAGATTTTATTTTATGTCCTTAATCCTTAAGTACGTACAATGTTTAACCAGTCACACTGTATATTTGTCATAGTGGTTAGTGTAACCGACTGCCATGCGTGAGATCGCGGGTTCGATTCCCGCATAAGTCAAACATTTGTGTCCATGAACATGGATATTTGTCTTGGTGTGGGTGTTTCTATAGTAAAGTATATATTTATTTACAAAAAATAAAGTATATATGTATGTTTATCCATTGTCTAGTACCCATAGTACAAGCTCTGCTTAGTTTGGGTTAGATGGTGTTGTGTGTATGTGATAGAATATTATATTATTATTATGATTACAGCTCCACTCTCTTAGCTCGTAACGTAAATTAGCTTTCTAATAGCGGAAAATCATTAAAATAGGTCCAGTACTTTTTTATTTTTTATTACAATAATAAATACAAATCTTTTCTCGTAATAATATTAGTGTATACTAGCTGTTACCCGCGTCTCCCTTCACGTGGGCTTTTTGTTTTCGGGGAACCCTATTTTTATCTAAAATTTATAAATAAATGTAAGTTACTCTTTATAATATCAGCTATATGCCAGTGAGATCTCGTCAAAATCGGTCCAGCCGTTTCAGAGATTAGCCGGAACAGACAGTCAGACAGACAAAACATTTAAAATTGTTTTTTTTTACATAAGTACCGTAGCTACTTTATCTGCATTTATTAGAAAATCTGTTATTTTGACATTATAAACAGACGCTTCAATTTTATTTATATATATAGGTATATATATATATGCAGTATCATATTGAATCTTTGACATTATACACACCGGTTATCTCGGCATCCAATACCTTGTCAATGTCAACAAGTTAATAATAACACTATAAATGTTCCTTCCTATAAATATACATATTTTTTTCAATGATATCATAACTGTTTGTTTATCTTATCGGTGGTATAATATTAGGGATCCCTTTGTTTCGCCTAATTTTATTATCATAATTTAATTTGGCATAACGGGTTAGGCATAATTCTTTTGTCATAATATTACTTTGACATAATTATAATATTGTCTTCTGTTTACGCGAATATTATTCATTGAAATTAAACTACTATATACGGATTTTATCGCGTTGTTTATTTGACACTTTATTACATAATTTTGAAAAACTGTTACTCTACTACTACTATTAAACTTAACTAATTTTTAAGCTAATTGAATTATTATTGAAACTATTAAAACTATTTAGATTTAATTTTAATATTACACTTTCCCCGACGTTTCGGTTGCTTTTCAGCAGCCATGGTCACGGGGAGACTAAGATGGTAGTTGTCTCAATGTTCCAGTGTAGGTAGTTATTTCAAAGTACCCGAACATAATTTAATCATTGGTGTTTCTATTTACGCAGAATTTTGACATAATTGTTTTTTGGCATACCTACTATTTCAGTAGGCATAAATATCATTTAGCCTAATGCTTTTTGCCCTAATTTTGATTGGCATAAAGTTATAAGGCATATTGTTTATTCGTCTAATAGTTATTAGGCATAAAGATCAAAATGATATCTAATATAACTTGGGTTGGTACCCAAGTACTACTGTATGGTTACAGTAACAATATGTTAGGGTATCGCGTATAGGGTATAAGCTGCTAACATGTTTATTTTATATACGAAAAGTATTTTATTAATAATCATTATGCCTATAATTATGCGACATATAATTATTATGCCTATAAATATTATGCTTAAATATAATTGTGCCTAAACAGTTATGCCAAATTAATATTATGCTTAACTATTATTAGGATAAAAGTATGCCATATTAAAATATGACATACAATTGAACCATAATTTTGTCTTACGTTTACGCAAATGTTATACGTTGAAATTATACTACTATATACGGATTTTAACGCGTTGTTTATTTTATATAACACTATTATTACATAATTTTGAAACTTTAAACTACTCTTGTTTAAGACTGCGCCGAGCGTAAGACAGATAATGACAGAGCTCGTGCGGCGTATATTCAAATTGGCGCGCGGCCGCCATAGTAAAATTGTATGGAGGATTTGAAGTGCTTTTTTGATAAATATGTGTCTTTATTGTCAACCAATAACTTAAATATTTGGGACGGACAAATTGTTATACAAATATTTATGTTTCAATTAAGCTGTAAAATAGGATATATTTCTACTGTTATAATCTAAAAATCACGTAACACGAGCTTACGTTTTTGCATTTTTTTGCAAAATTACGTAATTTTATAGGCGAAAATATTAATTATTTTAAGTTTTTTTACACGGAGTAATTATAAACACATTCATTGTTATGGTAAATGTATATTCTATATTTGTATTAAACAAAAAGTTTTGATTTTATTCACTTAACTGTGACCGCCTGTTTTGGCACATTTCGCTCGGCGCAGTCTTAACACTTTTGATAGTTACTATTTACTTCTCTTTAAGCTATTTAAATCATAAAATCTATTTAGATTAAGATGCTATTTTTATTTTTTGGCCTATAGCCTAAATTTAGTGGCATAAGCTATATGAACATATATTATTTGAAATCGAGCAAAATATCAGCTCACGTGTTCTTACTGGTAACTCGTGAGGAACCAATAGGCGAGGCTTTAGAAGTTCAAACACTGACTGACTGCAAGGATGACGTTTTGGTTTAAGCGGTGGCCTCGCCACTGTGTTTTGTATATAGTAATATTCCATCATATACACACAACACCATCTAGCCCAAACTAAGCAGAGCTTGTACTATGGGTACTAGAAAATGGATAAACATACATATACATACATACATAGATTCACGCCTGTTTCCCAGAGGGGTAGGCAGAGACTACGGATTTCCATTTGCTACGATCCTGGCACACTTCTCTGGCTTCATTCACTTTCATCATATTCCTCATACACGCCTAGATGGTGTTGTGTGTATGTGATAGAATGTGTGATGTGGTAATTATATTCACTACCGCTGCGCCAATGAGATCGTCAATTCACTCGCATTTATGATAGTAAAATCCAATAATACTTTGCGCAACACGGGAATCGTTCCAACACTTAATGCACAGCAGTCCGATTTAACATAGTTGTGACACCAAAACAGCCACTTCACACACAAAATAATTATTATCAGTTTAACAAGACTTATTTGTATGCTAATCTTGCAGAGAAACATAAACCGCGGACTGATCAACCAAAGGCGTTGACCGGTATTATAAAAAAAACTTACGTCTAAGGCCTACATAGAAAATCGTACAAAATATAGAAAATGCATTTAAAATATACATTTTTAAAGTTACTTTAAAGTATATTAACTTAACGAGACTCCGGTGCACTATGAGTCAAAAACCTCATAGCAACGGTTATATAAAGACTTCAAGGTATGTAAGAAAATAAGAGTCGAGACATACTGCAACATCCTCATATTATTATAGTCTTTATTCTATACGACATAAAGTATTAAATCGTGAGATGGTTAGCAGTTTTATTGTATTAAGCAACTTTGTATAGTTACTTTATAAACCTGTATACAAAATGTCATTCTTTATTCGTACACGATTTTTTTGTATATGGTATTGGTAATTCTCACAAGGAAATTTAGTCTTTAGAAGAAGGACATATCATTCCGCTCGGGGAAAACCGAGTTAGTTTCCTTATTTTTGCAACTGATTTTGATGAACATTAAAAGACTTTGCTCTTGTGTGTAAAATAATGTATAAACGTAAACGTAGGCCGCTACGCTATTAAATATTTTTTGTGTATGTAAGGATAATAATAAATTAGATTTTGCCCCAGGCATAAAAAAGGCTTAAAGCTCACGTAAATGTAGGAGAGGTTGGTTAGTAACAGTTATTAATTCTAGATGTAAGATACTTGATGTCGTTTTCTGTTGCCCTGACAACGTGTATGCAAAATTTCATGATGATCGATTAAATAGTTAAGGCGTCAAAGCGTTACAAACAAATAAACTCACGTTCGCATTTATAATACTAGATTTTGTATATTTATCATAAGATAGATTTTTTAGTAGCCTTGATATTATTCTGATGTATAAACTATACTGTAAAGTCTCATCAAAATCTGTTCAGTAATTTTTGCGTGAAGGCGTTACAAACATCCTCACAAACTTTCACATTTATAATATTAGTAGGATTTGTTAGGGTCGTGGCGAGTACGCAAGCACACTTGGCTGTTTAGATGCTCCTATAAGCCCCGCCGCGCCACGCTAAGTTATATCAAAGTACCTAGTGCGCGTTGTTTTTAAGTTAACACGATCGAAACGTTTACCGCGTTTGGCTCTGTGATTGGTTAAAACCTTGGAGCGAAGAGCGCCGAATGTTATTTTGGCCTCTTCTCACACTGAGAAGAGGCTGGTGCCCAGCAGTGAGACAGTATAATACAGGGCTGGTATTATTATATCATATATATGCTTTCTTGCTATACAAGAACATATATTCAGATATTAAGTTACAAAGTCGGTCGTAATATATTAGGGCATACTAAAGCTGGGATGTCAATAAGTTTAATAACTATAAAATATCTAGATATCTAGTCCCTCGTGGTCGTGGCTGTTGAAAAGCAACAGAAACATCGGGGAAAATGTAAGCCCAAATTCAGATAATTAATTTAAATAATAGTGAAGATTAAGAGTAATAGATTAATTATTTCAAAATTATGTAATAATAGTGTTTTAAAATAAACAAAGCAATAAAATCCATATGTATATAGTTGTTTAATTTCAATATATTTGCGTAAACGTAACACAATATGTAAATATTTAGAATTTAAATAGACTCACAATTCAATGACACACTATAGTGAAATCTTATTTTATATATGTTCACATCATTAATCGCTCGAAAAGTTACAAGCTAAGCTGTAATAGAACTTTTAATCCAAGCGAAGTATTCATATACTTTGGTATAAGTTGTAGGAATATTCCACAAACATCCCTTAGAACTGCTTACAATTCCTATAGCTTCATACAACCTTTCATTTTCATAAACAAGAGGAGCGCCGTCGTCACTGCCGCAGGAGTTCTCTTTTCTTTGACCCCCGATACAAATTTGATCTTTCCATATTTTGAGTTTGAGAGAGTTAAGCGATGATTGGCATTCCTATAAAAGAGTTAAAATTGTTAGTGAATAGTTAGAACATGAAGCCTTTCGGAACACAATTTTAATCAGTAGCTATGGTAAATTGGGAACTTATACTTTAAAGGAAATTAGGAAACCAATAATAAAATACTTGCTGGCTCTCTCAATCTTCTGATACCAGGCAGATCCTTGAACTAAAAGACCTATAAGAGCGTTTTGATGCCTCCATAATGCTCTTTGAACTTCGATTAGACTGTTGATAGCCTTGCGTTATATTTGAACCAGTTTAATATGATTCTTATCATGAGAATAATGATAACATATTAAATATTTTCCCATTCTAAAATCTGATAACACCGTGTTGAATCCGAAAATCGAATTGCAAGAGCACACATACTTGTCACTATATTAGCTTAGTAATGTTATTTTGAGTCCACCCTGCTTATAGCCAGTAAATACAAAAACTAGCTTACATTTTGACTGATGAATGGCAGCGTCACCTGCTTTTTCTTACCACCATCGGACAGAACCCAACTCGTCTTCTTTAAATAAATGAAACCAGTTTGTAAAGTTCTATCTTCGCTGGGGAGACAGATTGGTCGGATGAAATCTAAAATTAAAAACTTATTATTATGTATGTTTATTATAATTTGAAGAGCTACAAAATTATTTGCTAAGTGCCCTGTCATGGCTTCAGCTATCAGCCCAAGCTATCCTACGCATGCAATAGAAGATTACATATGCTGTAAAAATAATTAAGTAAAATTAAAAAGACATCAATTTAAATTGTAAATTTTCTTATCGCATTATATTCTGTACCTTATAGCATTTTGAACCTACATTAATGTTATATCATTTAGATTATGATACTGTTAGATTACATTAGTTGTCAAGATTCTCTTTAATATGAGCAGGGCTTGCTATTTTGCAAATCAGTATACATTTCGCTATCGCTTATTATTTTTCTGTTCATATTTCGCTGATGTAATTGATAAAAGTATCTAACCAACTACGCTCAAGACGTGACGTCCTCATTGCCACTACGTGTTCTCTTACTCCATAGAGTATTCTCTTAAACCACACTGTGTTCTCACTTCGCCACACAGTGTTCTCTTGTGGGTCTCACTCAATGTTCTCTTCGAAAAAAACACTTAAACCATGGCGCATCTATACATCTATACAGTTATGCAGGATAACGTCTATTATTATACCCTTATTTATTTTCTACTGTTTTTATTTAAATATGATAACATTGTGTTACGAACTAACTTCGCTGTTTCCTTATCTACAAACCTGTGTAAGGTGCTATTTGTGTCATCCTAATTAAAGCTATATCGCTTTTGCGGTCCTCGTGTTCAGCATCATAATCTGGATGAGGGATAGTTTTCTCAATTGGTATTCTAGTCACACCATCTGTGCATTCCTTACTTTCATCTTTCGCTGCTATACAATCATCAGCTTTGTGCAGTGTGTCAAATTCGCCGAGAATAATGTTTTTACTATAATGATAAAAAAATGATTTCGTGAGAAGCATCACTGCATTAAAAATAATACAAACATTAAGGTGTCAAATACTTTTACAATCCACTTGATGGAAGCTAGCGTAGCTTAAGGAGGCCAGTAATACGAAGAATAATCAAGCCCTTTAAAATGAAAATAGCTGTGGTCTAGAGAAAGACCTCTACGCTTACCAGCAGTTCTAAAATGACTTGCATCTCATTCATGACGTGCTTTCCAAACTTAATCACCGCTGGGTACAAAGTTATTTGGCTACTATCTTTTGTCGAGTAAAGATACATGTACTGTTGGTGTACAGTCATCACCTTAGTAGTAATGGACTGTATGCGCACAATTATAATTATGACAAGAACCTACGGATCCCTAAAGTACCTACTGCCCTATCAGTCCTAATGCCCTATGGCCATAGCTTACCATATACTACGTGATGAATAAATAAATAGAAAGATAAATTCGGGATACCTACACCATACGCCCTATGGTAACAGGCGAAGAGTAGACGGTATGTCCAGGATGAGGATAGATAACTCACTGCCAGTCGAGCAGACTCACACGACTGATGAAGGTATTGACCTCACCAACCCCTCATTGTGGCCAAGACACCTTTAGCCATCTTTGATCAGTATTCATAGCAGTCCAACTGAATCAATATTCAGTCGGACTGCTATGAATAGTGTTATTCTTTGCAGTGACGATGAGACATATTTTATCAAATTTTTTATGTTTGAAATGTATTTTCAAGCTTGAATAAATATACAGATCCTAAATGACTACATACCTAAAGAGGAAAATAGAAACACGTTGATCTTCTATCTTTCGTATTATGTACTGACCTGTTACTCCCTTCTGACTTATTTTATAAGTTTTATCATTGGACTATAAAGCAAGGTACGTAGTTAGGCAATTCCAATTTAAGTATTATTTATATCTTACTGGCATTAACTCAATGTATAATTATGTTTTGCAATTATGTGACGTACAATAAATATTTATCATTTTCAAGTGACCTTTTTACGGTAATATGATTGAAGACTGAGTGGATAGGTTATTTAATTAAAGCCTAATAATACATATAACTTACGGTTCAGCGCCATGCAGCGTGAATCCAGTGACACACTGAGCTGCAGTCAGTACGTACTTGCCACTGATTAAGGCCCCGTTACATAGCGTTGTCATAACCCCAACCTTTGAATACTCGATCAGCGCCAACCATGGATACTGATGAGGGTTTATTGTCAGCTTACCTGAATAACAGAACTAGAGTCATTATCAAGTAAAGCATCCATAATTAAGATGATTAGTAAAACAGTAAGAATCATGGAGAAATCATTGAACTTGACTGATTATTTTTGCCATTGGTAACCTTTTAAATACCAAAATTAATTCTATTTCAAAAACATGTATTTTTTTTGTAAGTAAAAGACAATGTTTATCTATTTTAATTGTAAATAAAAGACAACTTCTGCACTCTTTCTTACTCAGGAATAAATCTAAAGACGCGATGCACTTTACAAGCTTTTGAAACATCGGACGTAAAGAATATCTAGACGCGGAACAACATAAAGTGGATCACAAAAAAATTGTCTCGTTAGTAGACTGAACCCACAAGACACAGCGCAGTCAGAATGGCATTTAAACCACAACGCCTGAAAGTCTATTGTCATCATAAATATATGTATTGCTACAAATACTTCCTCATTTATGTACTCTAACATAAACTGTATATAGCTTAACAATTACCTAAAGTATTTAATAAAGTAGACATGTTAAGAGAAAGTCCTAAAATGAATACTACCTTATTAAAAAAAGATTAAAGAACACATTGAATAAAATCTGAATTAGTGGCATATTAATGCAATATGTATTTTTATATACCAATGATTTAAATTAGAATAATAATATTTATATTTAGTTACCTTTTGTATTTCATGTTATATTTTAATTGTGGTTATTTTGATTTTTTTTGTTTGATGTGTATATAATAATTATGTTAAGTAATAGAATTAAGAGCGCTTCTCGCCATTAAACAATTACGTTTGGCGAGTTTACATATAAAATACATTTAAGTTACTGTAGCAAAGGAAATAAAAGTATTTTTTTTTTTAACTTTTTATGCAACTTGCTAAGAGCAACTAATCAAAGGCATACGTGAATATAATCATAATTTGTTAGCATTACTATATTTTAAGTTGAACCCAAGTTTCACCTCAACTTATTCAATAATTATTACATCAATTCTTTATAACAATACCAGTGCTAGTCTTCACATCAGAAATGAACTGGTTATAACTGAATTATTGGTAAAGAATCACAGATACACATGACAAAAAAATATAATAATAATAATAATAATAATAATATTCTATCACATACACACAACACCATCTAGCCCAAACTAAGCAGAGCTTGTACTATGGGTACTAGACAATGGATAAACATACATATATACTTTTTTTTTTTTTTTTTGTAAATACATGCTTATTATACATAGAAACACCCAGACCAAGACAAACATCCATGTTCATGCACACAAATGTTTGACTTGTGCGGGAATCGAACCCGCGACCTCAGGCGTGGCAGTCGGTTACACCAACCACTACGCCATCGAGGCCGTCAATATAAATATGTGTATATCAGCATATAATATTAATATCAGTCCTGTATTAAACTGTCCCACTGCTGGGCACGGGCCTCTTCTCAGTGTGAGAAGGCCTGGGCCACAGTCCACCACGCTGGCTCAGTGTGGGTTGGCAGACTTCACATATCTTTGAGAACATTATTGAGAACTCTTAGACATGCAGGTTTATTCACGATATTTTCCTTTACCGTTAAAACAAGCTATAATTAACTATTTAATATGCACATAACATCGAAGTCATAGATTATCGATCGCCTTGGGTTCGAACTCGAGACCTCGTGGTAGTCAAACGGTTTCCCACTATGTGTACGTTCGACAAATTTAAATAAATAAATATATACTAACCAGAAGTAATTCTCACTAAGTCTTCATTCATAAGACCACAACACTCGGTATTGGGGTCTGGTGGAAAAGCAGACACCATAGATGCACAAGTTTTTGACTTTGAACCTGAGATGTTGTCGTTGTAGGGCTGTGGATCTAACAAAATATTGGTGTAAATATTGTCTCACGTTTACGTGAATATTATTACACATTATAAGTAATATATACAGATTTGATTGTGATTTATATAAGAAAACAATTTTCACATATTTAAATATTAAACTAACTCGGACTCCTCGTGGCCTGGAAATCAACCAAAATCTCGGTGAAAGTGTAAAAATAGATCAATATTAAAAAAATATTTGAATGTAGTACCGAATACAGTAGTTTAATATTAAAGTCGTTATCATGTTTATCTGATTTCTGAAACATAAAATCAGATCACAAAGAAAATCACTACGAAGACCAATTTCAAATCCGTAGACGTCACAGACTTTCAACTTTCTCCACGAACTATTTCTTTATACTAAGGGCAGTAGGTATTACTACTACAAGGAGTCTTAAGTTCGAAGCCTAAAGACCAGCCAATAAGAACAACAAATAACTTACGTGCTATAACCACACAGCAAATAGATCCAAAAGCCAAAAACACTTTGATTCTATCCATTACGTAGAAATATATTGATACGTATGGACCGAGCAGAATTAAATAGCACTGTGAACTAAAAATATAAGACAAGAACTGAAGTCAAAGACCTTAAAGAAAACATAACATATTTATACTAGTGTGCAAGCAAATTATAGGAGCTGATATGTTTTCAAGCAATTTTAGCCCTTATTGCTAAGAAGATAAACATGTTATGTGTTGGATGTTGTATATGCTGCGATTGAATATGAACGGATCTGGAATTACAAGTACTTATTAATAGTCCCCTAGGTACTTAAAATTCAGAACAAGTTCCACAAGCCGAAACGTCTGCAGAATTAATTAGTGTGATCATTGGGGTTAAATCCCCTTTCCTCAATGTACAAACCGATTGTGTGGGACCCGCCACGTCCATCGGCGGGTCAAACCTTTGACGGGGTTGCGATTTGAATGCGAGAGCGATCCGCGCGACCCCGCCATAAAGGTGTGAGGAACACCGCGATGGTTTTAGTCGGTTCAGCCCAAATTTCCATCTTATGGGCTGGATCCCGACATATCCCCATCGCCCGCCCCAAAACCCGGCGATAGGGAATGTGACTTGCATATTTCCCCGCGTTAAAAAAAATAAAATGTACAAACCGATACTGCTTTGCTTTGCTCAATTTGTACTAAATGATTTGAAAGAACACAATAGAAGTGTTCTTACATGGTTTCTTACAAAGTTTTATTTACTTTTAGTCTGGTTTATTATTTTATATTGTGCATCGATAATTAAAGTGACTGTTTTGTTTGAGGTTAGTTCCGGGATCAGACTCAGGAGCTAAGCCCGAGCCTTTCAAAATTTCATTGGGCTTTTCTGTCAAAAAATTATCAGAGAAAGCTTGGCAATAGACTCGTCATATATGTTTAATAATTACAAACTATATCAATCTGTTTGACTCAAAAAGTGTTAGAAAAGAGCTTACGTTTAGTATTTTATTTTTATTTACTTAATGACACAGTGAACTTGCTATTAAAAGCAAGCAAAAAGGCGTCTACTCGATGAGCAATGACCATGATTGTCTTAGTGCGAATGTTAAAGTTCTTTCTGTTGTCACATATTGTTTCGGATTGTCTAAGCTAAAGACATGTCAGCTGTGATTTTTAGTCTTATGATCGCAGCAGCGAACCGATTGCTGTATCTACATAAATCTGTATTTATATTATAAATAGGAAAAAATAATTTTTTGTTTGTTTGTAAGAATTTAACTCAAAAACAACACTACCGATTTTAAAAATTGTTGCATTATTAGGAACTGTATACGTAATAATGTATTATATAATATTTAAAAAAGGTTATGTTACTAACATATCCTACTTCTACGCGAGCGAAGCCGCGCGCAAAAGCTAGGACATATATCTAGATATTGTGCTGTAACCATAAATCCCGAACTTAACCAAATAATACGATTATCGACTTATACGGGATTTGGACCCAAGAACGGTCATTCACAGAAACATAAGCACAATCTTAAGCCAGAAGATCAACGAAGCTCCTGTTTTACTTTTCTACAGGAATAAGACCAAATATATAAAATAAAATGATTGAGTACATTAATTTTTTATTGAAATCACTTTGATGATAGATAAGATACCGATACCGATAAGACAGTTAATTCTAAATTTAGGAAATGCAGCAGTCTCAAGTACAATATATTTAGATACGGGTTAAAATATAAGAAGTATCAGGCATTGATTTATTTTCTTTATATACGTTTACATTAGTATTTGTTATGAGCATCTGAACCAAATTTATTCAAATGTTTTATACATAATTAATTATTTAACAATATTGCTTTTAATCCAAGAGTTATATTCGTATATGTTGGTGTAAACCGTAGGAATTTTATCTCCGCAACGGGGGCCAAAACTGACGAGTCCAATGGCTGTGTTAAATCTTTCATTTTCATACTCAAGAGGCACTCCGGCATCACCCCTGCAAAAGTCTATCGTTTCGTTGCCTCCAGCACAAAGTTGACCTTTCCAAAGATTGATATTGCGATGATTATAGTGTGGTTCGCATTGCTGTAAAATATAATCATAATAACTTATACTGGAAACAACATGGGAGCAGGACGCCTGAATTTAATTCATAATTCGATTTAATCAAAATATATCACTAGATTTTGACCACGGCTTCGCTGTTGCTACGATAGATTTTGTCTATCTTTGTAATTTTAAATATCTAATCTAATATATAAAGTAGTATATAGACACTTATCTAATAAATAATCTCAACTTACATCTTGGGTGACAAAGGGCACCGTCACCTTCAATAAAGTAGGACTTCTTTTGGTTTGATTAGGATCAATTATTCCAAAGCTGGCCTTATTAAAAGATATAGCACCAGTTTTCAGCGTTATGTCTTCTGTAGGAAGACAAATGGGGCGGATGAAATCTGAAAATAAACAAATTTTATAAATTCTAATTATAAAATAGATGTTGTTCTCTCTTCTCTCGAAATGTTTCATTTTTTTTGTTTCATTCAATTGGCATAATCAGGATTTAGTGTTATCTATAAAAACCTTGGATTTATAAATGTATGTTTTTTATATACTTTCCTCAAATTTTCAATAACGACTATGTTCCAATTTTGACCACAGGGTGATTGTTTATAGAAATAAAGTAATTTACGCCTAAAAATATTCCGTAGTTAGAAATATTATAATCATCAAAATATGTATGTACACATTATATGTAGTAGGCACTCCTTTTTAATAAACATATTAGCAAGTAGGTAGTAGAGATCAAGTATAAGGTTTTCAAAAAATAATTAGTGATTCCCCATAATTTCGATACAGGAATGCATCAAGTGATAGTTAAGCAAATTCTTTAATTGGTTTTATTTGCATGAACAAAAGTAACAATCATAATTTACAACTTTACTAATATTAACAAACCTAACTACTTATAAGTAAAACAAAATGAAATAGCACAAAATATAGGACTGTACATTAAAAATAGGGCAGTAATAGTAAAAAAATGTATTTAAATGTTTTAAATTAGTTAAATCTGAGAAGCAACTAAATATATATTAACCTTTGGTTGTATACAAACCTGTGTAAGGTGCCATTTGTGTCATCCTTATCAAAGCGATGTCGTTCTTATGGTTCCTGTCTGAAAGTCTGTATTCCGGGTGGGATATAATTTTTTCGATTGGTATTCTAACCGCGCCATCCGTACATTCCTCACCAGCTTCAAATGTGACACAATTCTTACCTTCGTTACTGGTATCATATTCGCCAAGAATGATGTTTTCGCTAGAAACATTTTAAAATGTCATTAAAATCAGCCATTAGATTTAAAAAAACTTAGTTGGCTATTGTTTCCATAGAAAATTCTAATTCAAATCTATGAAATAAAGAAGATAAATTGCGTTTACTTCAATTTACTTAAAAAAATAATCCTATAGAAATCCAGAAATCGTACATTTTAATATTACAAATATTACTATTGTATTGAAATGTTATCTTTGTTACACAATGAACAGCCTTTTATTTTTCTTTGTGTGTAACACACAATAGGATAGTTATCCTAGGTTATGTTAATTGCTTAGCATCAAGCTAACCAAGGACTCCAACAACAAAGAAAAATCCATGGTACGATCCTAACTCTGAAAACTACTAGTGGCTGTGTCACAAGGCATAAAGATCATTGATACCCTGCTCAAAATACAGTATCTGCTTAAGATACTGTTAAAGCTGTTAACTGTGGGTTGCCACAGTGCCAAATAAATCTCTGGAGTGTTGACACCAGAGCTTAATTTGGCAAACTGTGTTAGTTAAATGTTTCTTTGTGCTCGTTTTAGTTAATGTGAGGACAAACTAGATGTTTTAAGAGTAGCTTTGCTAGCTTTAGCATGAAGGGGCGGGCTTGACTTGGGAAGTATTTCATTCTCAGAGGATGTTGACGTATCGATAAATGCTAGTGCCAGGAGCATATTTAACTCCTCAGTCTCTTCTTTCCTCTATTCCCTGCCACTTGCTCTCTTTATAGTATGGTATGGTATGGTGTTTACGTTACGGAAAGTGTAAGCCGCCTTTGTAGTTTACAGCAGACAGTGGCTTGACTGTGTTTTATTCTGATTAAGTTTGTAAAATTAAAAAAGTACAGCCGACATGGACGCTATTTTTGACGTCACAGTCCAAGAGAAGCGTTTATAGGTTTTTATAAGGCGGGCTGCTATCTCGTTGGTTAACAATAGCAATAGGAAATAATAACTTGCCAGAAATATACTCACAGTTTAGCATTTTCCCTTATGGATCTAGTGACGCAATGGGCGCCGGTCAAAACGTATTTGCCACTGATGAGGGCTCCGTTACACAAAGTCTTTAAAATTCCATTCCTTAGATATTCGATTTGCGCCCACCATGGGTGCTGGTCTATTAATGCCTGAGAACCTGAATAGAATATCGTTAGCATAGAGTATTTGTAAATTAATATTTTAAAAGTTGCATTAGCTAAAATCTAAAATACATTTTTTATTCTATCAAAATAAGATTGAAGTAAGTTAATTAAATTTTCTAACAATATTTTTCTTTATATATTATATATTTAGATGTTTATTTACATAAAAATATTCAATTTAAATAATAAAAACCTATGCCTATTATGCCAAAAAAGATATCGAAACAGTATGGTGTAACATTTACTAGTAAACAACATATTTAAATAATTGATCTAATACAAAATATAAAGATAAACATTGACTATTCAATTCGCGAGGAACAAACAATGAAGAAAAACATCGTGAGAAAACCTAGATGTCTGTGGGTCCTCGATAATGTTTCTGAAGACATGTGCGAGCAGCCAACCCGCACTGGGCCAGCGTGATACATTAAACGTATTGCATAATATTTCTCACATTGAGAAGAGGCCCAGCAGTGGGTCAGTAATATTTAACTCACGCCTGTATAGTTCTCAAAGGTTAAACTGAGGTGTAATTACACCTGGATCTCTGAATCTGGATGTAATCATCCAGAGAAGGTAGAACCTCACAATCACATACATCTGATATTTAGCGCGATGAGTGCTGGCATAAAAAGCTATAACAAATAGTGACTAGATTCTTAGGCGTGCCGCAGACGACCGACAGTGGACCGGGCAATATAAATATAAAGATATATTATTCACATGTTAAAGGAAATTTGGAATCCTATGACATAACGCACATAAAGGATAAAGAAAATGAGTCGGTCGAAACCAGACCACGATTGGCCACAGTAGCGACTATATCCGCAGTCAAAATATGGATATAATCAAGATTTTTTGTCTGTTGGAAAGCCTTAGTCGTAGAGTATACTCTACTGTACAGTCAAAAAGTTATTATACCATTTAATAATTTGTGATCTTAAACATACTAACCAGAAAGGAGTTTAGGAGTGCTGTCGACAACGCCACAACACTCGGTGCTGGGATCTGGTGGAAACGCTGTCACTGTGGCTGCACAATTGCCTGGCTTTGGGCTGACAACACCACCGCTGTATGGATCTGGATCTAATTAAACATGAACACGTTATAATTCTGGTCAATTGCTTCTGTTGCGCGTCGCTTAAATCGGTAATTCTCAAGAACTGGCTGGCTACTACTACAACTTACGAGAATAATAATTGTGAACTCCCAACGTTCACAATTATTATTCTCGTAAGTTGTTACGTCTCTTTGTTGCAAAGGTTTGTTTTTGTGAATTGGTGTTATACTTTTTTTGCCAGGCGTCGAGCATATCTTTTTGAAGGTGTTCACTTATTTTATCGTATCTTGTAGGTCAGATTTTAAACGAACATTTTCACTATTGAGATTTTCTATTTCTTGATGAGCGCTTAATAATTGTGTAGAAAGTGTTTTATTTTGTTCAATTAAATTACTTAATGTGTCACTATTATCGTGTAGACCGTCAGGTATACTCATCATAGTCGTATCAAATATAGATTTTTCATTTGTCATGTTAGTTAGGTCAGATAATGAGCTTGTTCTAAGCGGTTTCCGATATGTGATATTGTTATGATCACAGATATTATCGTTGTCCATTATATTATATTCTAATGGGGCAGAGCTCTTTATAATCGTTTATTTGTAAGTCAATATTGACGATGTTTTAAAAAGAGTAGGTCGGCGTGGGCAGGATTCGAACTCGAGTACACGCTCCCCGCAGTCTCAGTATGTTCGTGATACGCCACGGAAATACATATCAGTGTCACTTAAATTGTCAACCGCTTTCGTCGACAATTATATAGATTCCTTATGGTGAATCATGCTGCAAATATTTATATTATAAGTATCATAAGTTGCAAGTAATGTTGTTGACAATTTTTGTTTACGGTAAAACTAAACTTTTTGGTAAATAAGTAGCGTTTTTAATGTTTTTAATACACTTCATATATTATAATTAACTTAGTTCGGTCGGGTTTTTATTAGGTTTTATCACTTTTACACTGCTTTTGTTAATAAATAGTCTTGTTTGACTTGGTTTCAACACATTCACTATTAATGTAAGTTTTTATTTAGTGACATTAAGTCACTTTTTTGCGTGTAGAACAATACCACTGTTTATTTATGCATTATGTGTCAGTTAAATCATAAAAGTATACACCGTAACCTTTAATAGTAGTAGTAGTGTAACAATTTTCAAAATTATGTAATAAAGTGTAAAGTGTAATAAACAACGCGATAAAATCCGTATATAGTAGTTTAATTTCAATAGATAAACGTATAATATAGTCTATAATAACAAACATTTATACTGCAAGAAATGTGATTAACATAAATTATATATTATAAGAAATCAGGTTGATTTCTGCGCTGTATATATGACTATTATCGTTGATGTATTGCTAATTTTAAATAATTCATTTAACTTTTTAATAATTCGATATTTTTTATGTATATACTAGAGACCCGCCCCGGCTTCGCACGGGTAGTACAAAACTTTGACAAATTATATACCTAAACTTTCCTCATGAATCCCTCTGTTTATTGGTGAAAACCGCATGGAAATCTGTTCAGTAGGCTTTGAGTTTATCACGAACAGACAGACGCGGCGGAGGACTTTGTTTTATAATATCGCTCCTCCAATAGAACAACGAAATAATTGAAAATTGTCGAAAATGACTTTTAAATGTCATTAGTTCACGCTTCGAAAGTTCTATCTATGACAAAAACTACAGAATTATTCTTACGGTATTTTAAAAGTTTTCTTGAGTTATCTCATGAAGTTATTATAAATAATTATTGATAGTAAAGTAACATACATAAATATTAAAAAATTTCATCAAAATGATTGGAAATATATTATATTATATTATATTATATTTATAATATATAAAATATATTATAAATTATATTTACAATTTCAAACTTTAAAAACGTTCTCCTGAAAAATAGCCAAAACGTAATTATGTCATTGTTCTATTGGATGAGCGATATGTAGTCATTAAATAATACCGATTAATATCCGTGAGCTTCTTGCTTGCTTTATCTCATATAAGCTAATTCCTAAATGGCTTCTATATAATATTATATATTGTCCTATATTTCATAATGTTACTTATTTGTGACGTAAACATAAAATGTTGTAATTATTTTATGAAAATAATAATATATCTTATCTGACACTGAAGTGGTAACCAAACAGGAGTATAACAATAATGCGGCAGTTATTATAACAAATAATTATATACATATATATATACGTATATATAATTATTAAGTAAGGTCTATGATGTCTTTGATTGACAATTATCGCCTGCTCCGTGCCTCGGAGAGCACGTTAGGCCGTTGGTGCCATGAACATCTATGGCAGTCGTTATTAGGAAAGTCAGTACCCTCTAATATCCTGACACTGGTCTAGCCTTAGGGTATCATTAGCCTTTGGGTTGCGGAGTCAGGTGGCAGCCGCTCCGTGTAAACACTGATATCCAGTCAAATCCGGTTAGACCAGAAAAGCCGACCCCAAGTGACTTGGGAATAATAAAGGCTAAGAGAGAAGAAAGGTCTATGATGTCTTAGAAATACAAAAATAAATAATAAAAGCTTACATCCATAAACTATAGTCACATCACAAAATGCCAAGAAAACTGACAACAGAAGAAGAAAATTCATTTTGTTCCAATGTCTGTCTTGCACAAAACTTAGTAACACTATGAATTAAAAAACTTAATAACAGAAGTCTGAACTGGTAAATATCTATAAAAAAGGAAAATAAATAAACATCATGATATTATTATTATTCCATATGATACGATACTAACCCATATGTGACAAATATGTTCAAGCGATTTTAAGAGTTAAATTAATTATGTAGAGTCGCATTTTCTTTGATGGTTTGAGGTTGGTCGTGACGTTTTATGAGCTTTAACTAAAGACCGGTAAAACAAGTCATTATTTTGCGTTTTGGTATAATTCCCATGATGCCTTCTTTGTAGGGCGCAACAACCGCATAGCAACAACGGACACCTTGTACTGCCATCGTTCAACTGAAGGCTATTACTAAGAACTTTTAATTTGCTATGGCGCAGTAATAGTGTATGCGATTGCTGTGCATAAAGTCTTGGATTCGAATAGCGAGTTGAGACAACAAAAAAAAATTGGGTTTTTCTGGCAATAAATCTCAATAGCAGCCGGGAGTTAGAAAGTCGGCAGTATTAGACACCCCTGTGTCTCAGACGCACGTTAAGTTAAGCACATTAAGCTGTTGGTTCTGTGCCTGATATCTTCCTGGTCGTATCGGATGTCGTCTCATCGGATTATGAGAACAAGGGAACAGGGAATGCACTTATGTTTGCACACTCACTTGCGCACTATTGTATCTCTTACGTAGATGACCAGTCTTCGTTACGATTGGCCGCTGTGACCGATATTTGGCCTGGAGAACTAATGTCAGCCAAATATGTGTGTATTATTATCTATTACACACATATTTCGCCATCTATGATTTTATATCCCACGTAATAAGAAGCCTATTGCCGTCTACCAAGCACAGTTCCAGATTGCTATCCTATCGAGTATTTATTTTCAGAAAAGTCCAATAATACTTTACGTCGGGAGTTGAACCAGAAACCTCATCATACACAGCAGACGCTTTCACAACCGCAGCCTGAACGAGGCAATCAATATCTTACGACGACTTTTTCTATTTCAGCACCATCTTCGACTCCTTTGGGAGTGCAAGTACAGCAGACTGACAATCCAGGGGAGCTGATAGTGTCATGGCTGCCGCCTCCAAGAGAGAGCCACAACGGACCCCTGCAAGGGTACCACGTGAAGGCTATTCCAAGAATAAGTGGAGACCCAGGTATGATCTAAATATAATCTTTAAAATGCTTTAGTAAATCAGACACATGTGATTATATGAAAGAGTTTTGGACTTTTTAATTAAATTACTATACGGATTTGTGAGACTTTTAATGAGTTTTTCGCCAGTGTAGGTTCGACACTAGCTAATCAAATACCAATTCAATATCACCCTAATTTATCTCTTCAACGTGTACTTGGAACTGGCTTTTCGTCGCTCGATACGTTAGACCTGACCAATAAAGACGAAATTTCTAAAATCGTAAACAATTTGAATAGTAACTGTGGCTCGGGATTGGATGGCATCAGTGCTAAGTCAATTAAATGCATCAAAGATCTAGTTATTTATGAAATAACCTATTGTGTAAACGAATGCATTACAACCGGCTATTTCCCAGATAGTCTCAAACTTGCTAAGATTACTCCAGTGTATAAATCTGGCACAAAAACAGAACCCAGTAATTACCGTCCTATATCAGTCCTCTCAGTGGTCTCCAAAATCTTTGAAAGAATTCTGTACGAACGCCTTGATAAATATTTAACGTCTATCAATTTCCTTTACGATAAACAGTACGGGTTTCGACCAAAATCAAATACTCTCTCAGCAACAATAGACTTAGTCACTAATATAAAACTTAGTATAGATAAAAAACAATTAGCCCTCGGTGTTTTTATAGACCTTAAAAAGGCTTTTGACACCGTTAGTCATACATTGTTACTAAAAAAGCTTGAGGAAATTGGTTTAAAGGGCAGGGCCTATAATATTTTTCAATCATATCTATCGAATAGATATCAAATTGTCAAGATTGGTAACACGAAGAGTGACCCTAAAATTATAACCTACGGTGTACCTCAGGGCTCAATACTAGGGCCACTCTTATTCCTCATATACATAAATAGTGTCCACCAAATAGGGTTAAGGGGTGAAATAACATTGTATGCCGATGACACGTGTCTCTTTTATTTTGGTAATTCTATTGGAACTATCATAACTGACGCGCAGAATGATCTAAATCTTCTGAATCTGTGGTTCCAAAAAAATCTTCTGACCATAAACACAGAAAAAACTAAATATATGATATTCGCATCAAAAAATAAAAAAATCCATAATTACGAACCATTAAAAATAAATAATCAATTAATACAAAGAGTTGATCACGAAAAATATTTGGGTCTAATTCTGGATAGCAAAATGACATGGCTGCCACATATTCAGAAGATAAAATCAAAAATAACATCACTCACTGGAGCCTTACGAGGTATTGTGCGCTGCTTACCCCGCCAAGTACGATACTTAATATACAACTCATTAATTAAACCACATATAGACTACTTGGTAGAAGTTTGTAGCAGTAGCTACAAAGACAAACCTAAAAATGTTACAAATAGTACAAAATAAACTAATAAAAACGCTGTTTAACTATGACTATTTCATGCCAACAAATATAATTTATCAAAAAACAAATATAATGAATATTACACAGACATACATATACTATAATTGCGTACTTGTTCGAAAAATACTACATAAAAATATACATACTAATATAATATTACCAAAATATACAAAAATACATAAAATGAAACTAAGACGCAAATACGATATAAATCTTTATCATCCACGAACAAACTACGGCAAAAGAAGCATAATGTAGGAAGGTTCTAAACTATACAATAAACTACCACAATCTATAAAAGAATCAAAAAGTCTATTTACTTTTAAAAAATTGCTTAAGCAATATATAATTAAAGAAAACTTCAACCTCAACACTACGTTGTAAGCCACTTCCAGGTACGCTCACTCTGTGTAACTTGTTTACAACTCACGTCACATACGCTGGTGTCGAACATCCACTGATTATATTTATTTTAGTGTTACCCTCAATTTTTGAACAATATTGTAAAATAAGTTTAGTGTGAGAATTGTGTTGAATACCTACGTCCATTCTCTTTAATCACATGTAATTGCATATATTTCTCATGTAAGTGAATAATTGTATTCTTATGAGAAATAAAGTTATCTCAAACCTCATTTTATCGCGCCTTATTTGAAAAGGACTACTTTAGAACATTTGATATAAAGCAAATAAAACAGTGATTTGCTTATAAAAGAGCAATTATTATATGACCATATTATATTGAACATTTTTAATAAACATAAATAACTTATTATACACATTATTAATAACAACCACACTAAATGAGCATAAATGCTTACAAATATATAATTATAAAAGGATAAATATTTACATAACTGGTTTAGTTGTCGTAGAATTCGTCAGAATCACTGTCAACTTGTAAATAAAAATGAATATAATTATTATAAATGGCAATAGTCGTTTGTGATTTATTCTTACGTCCTTATTAATTAGTATTATTAAAATATATATCATTATTTGTTCTTATTAGTAAGTAATTATTATTAGTAAGGAATAAAAATATTATAATACTATTAATAATTATTATGATTTCGAAAGTAAATCTGTCTCTTACCCCTTCATGGTTAAAACAATTGAATGAAATTTGGTACAGAGCTAGTTTAAAACCTGGGGAAGGAAATATGCTACTTTTTATTGATGCATATCCCACGCGGGCGGAGCCGCGCGCAATAGCTAGTAGTTAAAATATTACCTATTAATTAAAATGTATAATTTTGCGAAGACACACATGACGTCACCTAAATCTTGTACTTGTGAAACACGTTTTTCGAGGTCACCTTAAATAGGACGGGTGCTTAAAATATCAAGACAATAGTCGCTTTAGCTAGAGATAGTTAAGATTGACATATTCAAAGAAATTGAGAAAAATTAATAGTATTTAATGTGTAGTAAAATTATTTTTATTGTCTTATTTATATTATATTATGGCTGTATAATTAGCCTATAATATCGTTGTAGGTATTCCTGTAAAGATATTATAAATGTCTCTAAATAAATAAATTAAAATAGACTTTTAGCATTAGCAGCGATAGCCTAGTGGGAAACCGTTGAACTGCCACGCAGTGGTCACGATCGATTCCAAGGCACACTTGTCATGTTCGCTGCTGTTTTGAAATCACGACACAAATCGCGGCATTTTGGGAATGTAATCTGAAGGTCTTGTTTCAACGCTGGCCAAGTTCTCTGCAATGGGGTCCACTCTTTGTAAAGCTCGCGTGCCGGCCCTGCCAAAAATGGAACACATCTTGCGATAGTTTCAGTATCATCCCATTTGTGCTTCAAGGCCAGGGCGTCTACCTCTGCACTCCACTCACTAACTTCAATAGCACCAACACTCGGGTTGAATGTAGGTAAAGCTATAGCTTTTACTATTTTAAAACCGGTTTGTGCATATTCATAGACTGCCATAGTGTCAGCGAAAAAAAGGAGCGCAGTATCATCTGCGTAGGAAACAATTTTGCCATGCTGTAGACCTAGATTACAGAGATCGTTAATCGTAAACCAGAAAGAGGACGCTTTCTTGAGGAATACCGAATTGGGGTAATTTCAAATTGGCACTGACGACGTTATGGTGGATATACACTATGTTCGCGCTCCAGCAGCGCTCCGCGCTCCTGCAACTGCTCCAATGGATACGTCGCGCGCACTTCTACGTGCAACACGCCGGCTCCTTGTGCGTTTCTCAGTTTACCGCGAACTTGTGAGCGAACATGTCGTCACCAGAGTCAGTAGCTAGCGCAGCATATATACTGATACACAGTACGGTATAATTTTTGTACACTTCAATTAGTGCGAAAGACTTTTCTTCCGACCATTCCATACTGCGTGATGCGCGTTGCAACAGCGTACACACATACGTGGCTTCGTGCTCGCGTCCACGGACACACTGCGCTCCCCTTTGTGTTCGCGCTAAAAACCGACACGAGTCGAAGCGCCTGCCGCGGAGCGTGCAACGTTGCACGCTCCGTGTTCGCGCACGTATCCACTACCGGGAGCAGTTGCAGGAGCGCGGAGCGCTGTTGGAGCGCGAACATAGTGTATACCCACCTTTATGTATCTTGATACATTGGTACCTTACCTTACTCTTAGAAGCATATAAATAGACACGGTATCAAATTAAACCTGAGCGTCCGTGGGAGAAAATTCCTTTGGAACCGTTATTTTGAAATTAACTTTGTATTTTGTATAAGTATCACAAAATACATACTATTATTATGTAATAAAAACGGCAGTTTAATAGTTATAGACACTATTGCCTATAATTTTTAAAAATACGTTTTTTACATAGGTACTAAATAATTCCATGCTCAAGGAATATTAATTATAGATAGAAATATAAACCATAACCAAAAAACTATAAAGATGAATTCTTAATCTGAAAATATTTTTTGATTTTCAGTCCCAAACGACACTCAAACCAAAATGGTGAAAGTGATGTCAAGAAAAGGCAAACAGGAAACCACACTTAACGGACTTCTGAAAAATATGAGGTAAGGTTGAATGTGTTGCCTTTATTTTTTACGTAGGCGTTTACATTTCTTCCATCCTTCCAAACTCCCAAAAAATATGAGATAAGGTGCTCATGGCTTCTTTCCTTTTTAACTCATGGCTTTTATTATTATTATTTTATACTAGCTTTTCCCGCGGCTTCTTTCGCACGGCATCGGCAATGGATTTTTTTTTATATATGACAAGTACTTTATGTCCTTTTCTGTACCCCTGACAAAGTGTTTGCGAAATTTCTAATGATTGGTCGAGCAGTTAAAGTTTGAAATCGTAACAAAAAACGTTCTGTATCAGAAACAATTCCTATGTCACAGGGTACTTCACAAACATACACAAACAAAAATACTCTGCCTTCGAACAATAATTTGAGGATCACACAAATTGTTGTCTCATGTGTGTGATCGAACGCACTACGTCACCCATATCTTCAAAGTAATTTGTTTGTGAAGTGTGTTAATATTTTTTTATATGTTACAGGTATGCTGTATCAGTCAGTGCCTTTAATTCTGCGGGGAATGGACCTTTCTCCTTACCAGTATACCAAACAACAAGGGAAGGAGGTAGGAATATATTTTCAAATGGTAGTTTATGCTACTGCCTACCCCTTTGAGGATACTGTGTATATAGTAAATTGTAAAATTTTGTTTCAATTTTATGTTCCATTGTAAGTATTGAGTTTTATAGCCAATAGTGGAATGCTAAATGAGGACACAAATTTAAAAAAAATTTAAGACTGCGCCGAGCGAAATGTGCCAAAACAAGCGGTCACAGTTAAGTGAATAAAATCAACACTTTTTGTTTAATACAAATATAAAATATACAATTACCATAACAATAAATGTGTTTACAATTACTCCGTGTAAAAAACTTAAAATAATTAATATTTTCGCCTACAAAATTACGTAAATTTGTTTTTTTTTATTTTTATTTTTTATTTTTTTATTTATTTATGATTTATTTATTTTTAATAAAATATGCATTAGAAATACATTAAATTAATGAAAAAACACTACACACACAACCATGCATTTGACACACGCAGTTGAAGCGTGTAACTATGGTTACAAACATCAATATATAATGACATATATCAGCATTGTCTTACAGGCAAACTTTGGTCGAATTGTGAGCGCTCGGCGACCGCTAGTAAATAGTAAATCCATCTAATATTACATAGAAGCTATCTACCGGCAAGGACTACCGTTTTCAAGTTGTTATGGTACAGAGTTGGTACATATGTATATGCTACTGCTGTGTACAGTGTCTCGGATTCAATTCCCGGATCTGGCAAATTGCTATTGAGCTTGTTTTGTCAAGAAATTTTCAAAGATTTGGTTGTTTTTGGTAAACGACAATCAGCTCACCTATGACGTGGGCTGTGAAACTATGGTTGGTTAAATGTTCTATCAGTCTTTGGTACTATCCCTTCCTACCCTAAGTATATATATAATTGTAGAATAAATCTTATTGTTTCAGCACCCGAACTACCTCCATCGGGAGTGGAATGTCGAGGAGTTTCGTCATCATCACTGAGGGTCGCCTGGCAACCCATCACGGCTCAAGGAACTTCCTTGCTTGGATATTCAGTGTACTACAGTACTGAAGGTGAATTTTTACAGTGCTACTACTAAAACATGCTGTCATCAAAGTGACTACAGATAAAGTAGTGGGTTAAGTGGTCACCTTGCCACTATCGTCGAGTGTAACGTCCCACATGAAACAAAAATTGTGTTGTGCCGAGTCTGGGTGTTCTTTATATCCATTGTTTGAATGTTTGTAAAGTCCCACACGACACAGGAATTAATAATAATAATAATAATATTCTACCACATACACACAACACCATCTAGCCCAAACTAAGCTGAGCTTGTACTATGGGTACTAGACAATGGGTAAACATACATATATAGTTTATTTTCTGGAAATACATACATATTATACATAGAAATACCCAGACCAAGACAAACATCCATGTTCATGCACACAAATGTTTGACTTGTGCGGGAATCGAACCCGCGACCTCGGGCGTGGCAGTCGGTTACACTAACCACTACGCCATCGAGACCGACTAATTAGAAGGAATTGTCATATAAAAAATAAAAAAAGTGGTAAATAACGCAGTCACTTCTTTGTCATACCGCGGTTGGTTGAAGCATCTTAGTATAATATTAATCACAAAGCAAACAGGCATAATGCTTCCTCATAAAAATAAGTTATTGTTTCAGAGTAATTCCTACTTTACGAGGTTTAACAATCATTAAAATAAAGTACACAAAGATTATTAAGATTGGCTACATCAATTTATAGACTTTAAAACTGTGTGACACGCACACGAGACATTTTTATGAAATTACATAAAGAGCATCTAATCCTGACAAGATTAAACGCATAATTTTTTTGTTTTGGCCGAGTATCGAATTGAGATCACTTGATGCCTCGCTATAGCAACCTGACGAGCAGAGCTATTGTGTTATGAGTACAGTCATATAAATTGGTTTCATTGTGATATGAATATGCAAAGTTAAATAAAAGTTGAGCAGCGGTAGCTCAGTGGGGAGACCAACAGACTGCAAAAGCAGAGGGCTCGAACCCACGTCGCGCACCTCTGATTTTCGGAAGTTATATGACTTTTCGAAATTATGTGCGTATTGATTGACAATTATCGCCTGCTCCGTGCCTCGGAGAGCACGTTAAGCCGTCGGTCCCGGCTGCTATGAACATCTATGGCAGTCGTTATTGGGAGAGTGTCGACACAAAAAATCCCACTGGGTCGAAGTGTCGCCGGTCTGCACTGACTGGCCCCCACATAAGATACATACATACATAAATAAAAGTTATCTTTTTACAGACGGCCCCTGGCAGAATATAAGCACACCCCACACGGAGTTATACCTGCAAGCTCTTCTGAAATACTCCAACTACACTGTGAAGGTAGCAGGATTCTCCAACTATGGATTGGGGCCTTTCTCTTATCCAATAGTTTGTACTACTTTGCAAGATGGTAAGCATTGTCATGAACTTATTGTTATAGCGCATAGGCTGCGCTCAGGTCACTATCCATCTAGAAAGTTTGGACATCTCATGAAAAAAGTCGATACGCCTGATTGTGATACTTGCGGAGTCCTTGATGATGTCCAACACTTACTGATGGATTGTGTCAAATATCAGCGCCAAAGGAACTCGTTGATGTTCAAATATAACCTTAACGTGTACGATGTAGGACTTTTCATTAATATCCTAAGTGACCCTACTTCAAATGCGGCGTTAGACCTATTTGAGATATATGTACAACAACGACTTCCTCTGTTGCCTATTATGAAATAGTAAGTTAGTATCTTAGAATAAGCCACGATGGGGCTAACATATTAGTCTGTAATAAAAGCCTCAAAATAAATAAAGATTAAAAAAAAAAAATTTTTTATGAACTGTGTCATTCAACAATTTAGTATAATCTTTATTTGGTCATTGATAAAGATTGTTATGTTCAGTTTATGTTAAAGACATTGTTTTAAGTAGTCAAAGTCAAAGTGTTTATTGCGAACTAAGAGTAGATACATAAGGTGTTTAGTAAAAGTATAGTGCTTAAAACTTAGTGCCTTTTACAAGCATTGCAATATTATTATAATAAACGAATATTTAAAAATTATTATCTACCAACAATTATAATTAATGTTACTTAGTACTTATATCTAAACCATATAACATTATAAGCTTATACAAACTCTGTTATTTTATTATTGCACAATATACATACATACGCTTACAAATAAAATAAATTTCTAAGATCTCAATTATGTTTTTTCTTTATTCAAGGATTATTTATTATATTTAATTTATTTATTATATTGTTTTTATAGGGTCTTAGTTATTTATTTTCTAGAAATTCTGTAACTGAATAATAGCACGCATTCATTAAATAGGTTCTGATTTGCTTGTTGAGTGAAGGTAGGGTAATGGCATCTTTTATAGTTTTAGGCAACTTATTTTACTGCCATGTAGTAAGGACTTTCATTTAACATCTTTATTCGGGATGGTGGTAAGTGTAGTCTATCTTTATTGCGAGTGTTTATATCGTGGACATCATGTTTTGTAGAGAAGGTATGGATACTTTTATACACAAAGGTACAAATATCAAGTATATATATTGAGGCGAGTGTTAGTATATTTAGTTTTACAAAATATGGTTTGCAACTCTGTGTATTATCTATTTCAGCAAAAATTCGAATACATTTCTTTTGAATAATGAATAATTCCTCCACGTTTACGCTATTGCCCCACAGCATGATGCCGTATCGTAACCATGAGTATGCGTATGCGTAGTACGCGGATAAAGCTGTTTCTAAGTTACCTACCTTTAAGTAAAGTTAAGTACCTAATAGAGTTTTGCTGATTACATCAATAGGCCGGTTTGACCGGGGCACCCTCTCACAGAATATCGTATACGTTTTATTGCGTTTGTTCAGCAACTTAAAGCACATTAGGCGCTACACTCTCGACTGAGAGTAAGAGTGTAGCATAAAAGTTTCAGTAGACCGTACATTAAGACTGCGCCAAGCGAAATGTGCCAAAACAGGCGGTCACAGTTAAGTGAATAAAATCATCACTTTTTGTTTAATACAAATATAAAATATACATTTACCAAAAAATGAATGTTTTTACAATTACTCCGTGTAAAAATCTTAAAAAAAATTAATACTTTTGCCTAAAAAATTACGTAAATTTGCACGAAAAATGCAAAAACGTAAGCTCGTGTTACGTGATTTTTAGATTATAACAGTAGAAATCTATCCTATTTTACAGCTTAAACGAATCATAAATAGTTATATTACAATTTGTCCGTCCCATATATTTAAGTTGTTGGTTGACAATAAAGATACATATTTATCAAAAAAGCAATTCATAACCTCTCCTATGACGGCCGTGCGCCGATTTGAATATGCGCCGCACGAGCTCTGTCATTATCTGTCTTACGCTCGGTGCAGTCTTAAGTTTGGTTAATTAGATCGGTGGCCTCCCTCACAAGAATATTGTTGCTTGTTGTAAAAACAAACGATTTAAACCAATGTTGCAGTGCCTGGACCTCCATCAGCGATCAAAGTGTTAGTATCATCGTCTACCTCACTCCTCGTGAGTTGGAAACGACCAGAGCAGCCGAATGGAGACATCTCGCACTATACTATTTATGTGAAACCGATGTCAAGGTAAGAAATATGCTGTGTGTAATCGACAGCGTACCGAAAACTGAAGTAGTATATTCAGACCAGTATTCTGAGTTAAAATAATTGGCATCTTCTTTAGGAAAATCTCATACTGTGCAATTTTATATTTTTCTGATTGTGAATTATAACATAAAGTATGAACCGTCCATTTTACTGATTGAAATGGATGGTTTATACACTATTGCGCTATAGAATAATGGTCAGAATCTACTATTTCAGTTTTCAGAACGATGTGCTTTACACCTAGTATGAATTGAAAGAAAATAATCAATTAGCATACTATCTTGCTCGTTGTCTTAATCGCATTCAATTTTATTAAAGTAGAGCGGTAATGTAACTTTCTTTAAAAGGTCTTAGTGTTATTCGGGCGCTGACTATTGTAGGTGTATCGACCACACGGTAAATAAAATCATAGACATACAAAATATATTTCGTTTAAATCTATGGTTATTCTGTATCTGCCGACATACTTACAAAAAAAACATTCATAAGATAATTAAATATCTACATTTCTTTTTCCTTGTATTTCAGCACAATGTCTCCTCAAAGTTACCGAGTAGAGGCTACCCAGGAAACATCTTTACGACATCTGACCTTTCCCTTAACTGGTCTGACTACTGGCAGACAGTATGAAGTGTTTGTGAGAGCTCATACCGCGGTCGGCGAGGGGACGCCCAGTAATAGAGTGCACATTGATTTGAGTTCTAAAGGTAATAAGTAGTTACTAACAAAATTACAAGAGGCACGCCACAGTGGATTTTTGTAATAGGCTTCTCCACACTAGATTTAATTACGGAGTCGCAGAGGTCTTGACAAACATTCAAACAACGGACACAAAGAAGACAAAGACTCAGAAAAACCCACATCAAAACCACAACACTTGACATAGTGCACCGGTGCGGCGACGCGATCACTTATAATATAGAACCCACACAAATTTAAAGCGGCTTTTCTGGGTGTGAACAGGACTACTAAGCGTACGATGTCTGTCCTTTTTTTGCAAACGATATCCTTAATTAAACAGATAAACAAATAATTAATAAAATAAACTTGTAGGTGCGATGCACTTACAAAAAACATGTTTATTCAAAAATTTGTTTGTTTTAAAAACTTTAAAGAATAATAAAAAAGAGTTTCTTTTTTGTTCTTTCATAAAAACGGCGATACATACAAGCTACAAACTTAAGCGATCAAAAAGTACAACAATAAAATTAATAAAACTGGTTAAGTGTGAGCACAACGTTTCTTTAAGGAACTCTTAAAATACTATTTATCATAAGAGCTCCATGTTGGTCAATAGATGTCAATGCTTTTGACCATCACGTAGAATTGGGGTTCATAGATTTTGAGCGTTGCCCAATATGTGCCACGAATTGGCACGAAATCCGTGACATGTCAGTTTTTTGACGACAGATCAATGGATATTGGCAGTAATTCCAGTCATTGCAGTTTGGTAGGCACCTCAGTCAAAATTCAAAGGCTAGAACGAGCCTATACCCTGACATCCTTAACCTTAGCAGTACGGAATAAACAAAAAATATTTCTGTAAATCAGCAACGTTCAACTTCTAGATATTATATCCATAATTGTTTACTAAAACATATTACTTTATTCCAGTTGTAGCCGGCGTAGCTTCTTTAGGCGGACCAATGTCTGTTGGTGTCGGTAGCTCCTTGCTTCTAGTATGTCAATGTGTGGGAGTACCACCACCCCGTACAGTGTGGTATCACAAGCACAATATTATCACGCACCATCCCAGGTTCACGAGAAATCATGACGACAGCCTGTTAATTAATAGTAAGTTATTCTCGTATTTTCCTTTTGAGATCTTGTTTAACTTTATTATTAGGACAATCAACTTGTCAATTCTTGAATGCCCGACATAATTAAAAACCTACGGTGTCTGGCCGCTGCATACCAGCGGTGTCGAAATATAGGAATATTTCCTCTATATAATTCATCAAACCTATATATAATTATGCAGTAAGAATGTACTTTATATACATTTAACATAGTCTGGTGACTCCCTTTTCAATTTTTCATAATGCTTAGAACGATTATTCACAAAAGGTGTTAACAATTAATTTTGTAAAAAAAATTTGGATCCAGGTAGATTGGCCATTTTGGACCACAAATACAAAATTAATTACAAAATAGCCCCATCATAGTGAAAAACATAACATCTATCAAAATATTTTACCGCTCTGGAGTGCTAAGAATAATTTAAAGGGTTTCAAGGCCCTAATAAATAGATTTTGTTAAGTAAGCGAACATCATTGCTGTCTAACGCATACCGTGCAATTGAAAACCGGGTTTCTTCCTTATAGTCTAACGATTTCTTCATTCGATAATGACTAATTCTATATACTATACTGCTTTTTCCAGATATAGACCCATCTCTAAGTGGCAACTATACATGCCTAGCCAAAAATCTATATGGTTCAGATTCAGTTTCATACTCGGTGTCAGTATTGCCGACCCCAGAACCACCGAGCTTGAGAGTCACATCACATAAGAATGCGATACACCTGCAATGGGAACTGCCTTCGAAAATTGGCGGGAAGGTGCAGAAAATTAGTAAGTAATCTTCGGGCCTTATTTTTTTACTAGTATAATATAATAATAAATAAAATGATAAATATGTATTGTTTTAAAAGTACAACAATTATTATGTAAATGCAAAACATAAGAAGGTATACTTTATGATGGTTGCATAATAGTTTACTACTAAAGCACAAAGCAATTCCTAAAGTAAGACTTTTAGAAATCGGTGGCTCTCCAAATTGTGTCATAATTTTGGTAAATTACACAGCACTTTGTGGACTTGAGGCACATTATAATCGTTGCGTTGATGACATAAGATTAAGCTTATATTTTTATTGGGTAACATATAACCAAGAATTCTTTGCGTTTTGTCGGATTCATTTTCTAGAACAAACCCGATCGGTACAAATGTAAAAAGTTACTTTAAAACTAGTGTCTAAACAGCATGCATAAACAGAATGTGTAAGAGAGACAGAAGAAAAAGTATAAGACTTTCAGAACATAATATTATAGCGTCATGCATATTTAATTATACATATTTTAATGGTGTGGCGAAGGCGTTTACACTCCAAATTATAAGGACAGTGATTATTGTTATTTAAGGGATACAATGCCGAAGTTTTTATTGCGGTAAAAACCGGCTAACTGAACAAAGTTGGATAGCTACACGTTTAAACAGCAGGCGTAAAGACACATACTATCTGTCACAGAATAAAGTATACTAACAGCAATTACATTGATATAACAGGCTTAGCTTATACATATGCAACTCGATTGATTTGTTCTATAATAATTATACTATCGCATTTGTGTGTGAGTGTATTTTCTCGCACTGTACCTTAATAGTAATCATATACACCACAAAAGGACGATCCAATGATCGCTGGCATCTATTTTGTGGCAAGTGCAGCTGTATATTTGAAATTACTTGATGATATCGCTTCCGGCTACTAAATAACAAGGTTCATTCATCCATTTCCAGGCTACAACTTAACTTGGAAAGAATCAAACGGCAGCTGGCAAGATGCGTGGTCAAGCAAGGGTACTTCACTGCAGGGCACCCAAGAGTATACGCTACAAGGTCTGAAGTGTGGTACCAAGTACTCCATACGAATGACCGCGGCGAATAGTGTGGGTGCATCCCAACCTACGTATGTGGACGCTACTACTTTAGGAGGAGGTAAAAATAAATTGTATTAGGAATTACTTGCAGTTGTACTTTATACTTGATTGGCGGGAGAGATGCCATGGCAGATATATCATCGTGGTTTTCTCCGAAAACATATTGATTATCAGGCTTATTATTTTCCCTACCTAATTCTGGATTTGCGGCCTAGGCACGAGCTGGAATATTTGAATCCACACTAGTCTAATCCACACCAGGATTTACCAGTTTCACAAGGAGAGTTTTTAGGAATAATTTCTTATACACAAGCGCATGCTATGGAATAACAACCTGCCACAGTGTTCCAAAAGCACTATGACTTATCCTTCTCTTTTAACAAGACCTCTATGTGTAATACTTATTAGCTAATCCATTATGTTTCTTCTATTGTCCTCAGTCCCAATATCACCAACCAGCACGGAATGGTTTTGGAGTAACGCAACACACATTTATATTCAACTGAGTGGATGGGACGATAATGGGTGTGAGATCACGAGGTTTGATGTCGATTACAAAGAGCACGGTAGTAAAGCATGGAGAAAAGCTGAAAACAAACTGGTAAGCATCTATTTAATTATCCTTTAAGTATACAAATCGCTTTTAAAACAAGGGCAAGAGATACATACCATAGGTTCCCTGCTGATAGTACAGTGTTTCCTGAAACAACTTTGGAACGCGACCCATAGTAAGAATATAACACAGAGCTATTTATTTGGCTGCGATTGGGTATAGGTAATTAGGTAAACAAAAGGTTTGCTTAACATTTGAGATGAACCTCACTTTCTTTTACCTATAGATACAGTAGGTCTACCGTGAAAATATCTATCCGAAATTTCAGACCGAACAAAAAGAAATTACAATGAAATTTCTTAGGATTTCTTTCTTTCAAAATGACAGTACTCTGTTGTTCAGAGATACAGAATCAAGAGGAGGAGGATTTTAGAGTTAATGTGTTTCTCGGTACAAACAATTGGACAGGCATTTACTTTTCATGATAGGCCTTTGGTTTATTACTTTTTAATTAATTTGTATTTAAGCTATTTAGCCGCAGTTTCTTCTGATTGTATACGGTATCTTTGTGAATGCTATTCAATGTATCTCTCATTCTAGCCCCAACTGGACCAACCATGGAACCACTACATCTCTCCCTCAATTCTCAGTCAACCGAATTCTTTCGTGCTAGCCGAGCTAACGCCAGCACAGTGGTATCAAATCCGAGTTACTGCAGAGAACGCAGCTGGCATATCTACGTCATTATATAATTATGCTACTACAACAGTCCATGGAGGTAAATTGGTATATTTATGTGTCAAATAAACAACGCGATAAAATCCGTATAGGTATAGTAGTTTAATTTCAATCCACGAAAGATTGTTCCGAGCCTGGATGTTTCTTGTGGGCGTGGTTTTAAAGTTTATGAAGTCTAAGTTATTAGTTAATTTTACTCTTTTGTTTATATTTCTTGTAAATAACTTACTAATTAATTATAAAGTGAGTTACAATTAAACATTATTGTATTTTGTTAGTAAATTTTAGAATTAAAGTTGAACATTGAAACGTAGATAAGAACTACTTTTATATACCGTTACCAAAAACGTCCAATGGTTGGCTCTAAGATTAAATAAGTTATGGCGTATGCCCTAATCGTTTATGAATACTTGGTTTCTTGAGTTCTAATATTCGACTCTTGATTAGGTATATATTTTTATTTTCAGAATCAATAGGGCCACCATCAGAATTTTTAGATTTGAACATGTTGGTGATCATCTGTAGTTCAATTCTATTGATGATCTGTTCATTGACCTGCGTTTATATTCTGGTGAAGAGACACAAGTAAGTTATATTATAATATGTATATTTAAAGCACAATTCTAAAGAAAATAAGAGCGAAGACTGGCTGTTTATTTTTATTCGTACCTGATATGTATTTAATAAAATAATGAACAAGTTTTATTTTAGTTCAGATTAGTTTATAAAAAGAATCCCACAAATTTGACTACCTCAGCAAACTTGTTACGTCCAATAGACTCAATGTTAATCCAGTTAATGACAATGGTCTCAATATTTATAACATAAATCTTAAATATATATGACAAAACGTAACAAGGTATGACTATGTTAAACTTTATTATTCCTTGAATATTTCCAGCCACCAGCATTTGACAGAATACAGGAACTCGTTGACAGCAGAGTGCAAGTCGGAGCGAAGTAACGTCACAGTAAACACTCCTCAAAGTGTGCCTACTGATATGAACAACCGAGTTTATAGCACACCTGTACATCTTACTGCTGATAATAAACATGGTGAGTTAAACATTCTTGTTTCGTAAGAAGTAAGTACAAGTTCAAAATATTAAGAGGTCATAAAATGCTTTTATGTCAGTAAACATGCATGCAATGTACCTAATTACAACAGGTTATAATTGTAGCACTCCTGCGCTGTTCACCTTCAGAAATCTTGCTATCACAAAGATATAACGAAACGTTATTTGCTGGGAGCAACTACTATAGAATTTTATTAAGGTCTAAAATGGTGAATTCTCTTTGCCAAGACCTTCTCTTCAAAGTTCAATAGATCAGATCTGAATATAAGTTTAAGGTAACTAGACGGGCAAGGCCTAATATATATTTTTTTATATTTTACGATATCTGCTCCAAGCATCAAGTAAAACTAATTTAGAATAGTAATGTCAATGAAATGTACTTAGATAATTAGTAACTCCCCCTTTTGCACATTATAGGGACATATAGTTTTTAGAATCGCCAGAAATAAAAATGCCGTATGGTCCAAACTTGCTAAATCTACCTCTTTGTATATCATCCAAAAATACAAAATATTTATTTATTTTCCAGAATTATATGAGATAAGTCCATATGCACAATTCGCCATAGGATTCCGTACGTTCGGACATGTTGATAACCAAGAAGTACCAAATAGGGTACATCTACCGGGTAACAGCAAGTCAAGATATGACAGTGGTGAGTCAGCTTTTATTTTTGGCAAGCCTATATATGAACCTAAACTTATTTACGTATTTATACGTCTGTGGGTAGCCAATTTATTCAAATCATTTACAAGATCAGGGATATCGAATGCGCATTAGCATTGCATTGCATTGGCAATGGCATGACATGGCATTAGCATGCCACCTCTTAAAGGAGCTCTGAAAATTCTAATGTAAGTTGGATTTAGAAAAAACGACGCAACGTAAGATTAATCAGGGTGGTTATACTAATTCTTGCTACTCCAGGTTATGAGAGGAATTGGGCCTAACTAAAATACCAATCACAGCTATGGCCTGGCCAATATAAAGCTATCACTACATTGATCAGAATATAGACAAAACTACCCTGCTAAAAAAATTGTCATGGACAGAATTTAGCAAATTAATCGGAAGATTAATTTTAAACCTTTGGAATAAAATATAATCTAAACATTATGAGAAACTACATCGGTACCGTAAGTGTCATATATTTTAGCGTTTGATGTTGATCACGTTATCTCCACTCTATTCAAAACTTTATAATATTTGTAAATAGTTGCATAGATACGGATTAGTATTATAATCCGTATCGTACATGGTTACTTTAAATTTTCTTTTATGTTTCAGAAACAAGTTTCCAAATGAGATCCGAGTCAGAAGAAAGCGACTGCGTATCTCGAACAACAACATTAAAAAGTGCACCAAGAAGTAAGTACTATTCAAATACTTTTTAAATATTGAAACTTGTAAAAGAAATAATAGTTATGTAATATAAGGTACCTACTTTATTCAAATAAAAGAATTTCCATGTTGAAATCCAAATGGATCTTTGCCATTGGGGTTTATTGATTTGATTTTTGGGTTGGATGTCAGTTTGAGAGAACTGTTCTCCCTTGGATTAACAACCACATTGATTTTCATACTTTTAACTTTTCTGCAGTCATGGGAAAAAGTGCCAATGCGCAAAAAATAAGTGAACTTTTCTTTAAAACTACTTTGTCTCTAAAAGCAAAAGGTTTGAACTGGCTGTATGTTTTATATTATATACTATTTTTTTCGTTACAGAAGCGTGCAGAGTACCACACCATAGGTAGCTGAGATCTTAATCGTCGGATTAGTTAATAATTTTGCAATGGTTGTGTTCATATCGACTTAATACTCAATTTTGTAACAGATGCATTCAGTTTTTTATCTGTACAACAGTTAAGATATAACTCAAACTAGTCATCATAAAATACTAAAATGTGTTCTCAAATCAACAAATTTTGTTGCCATTAAAAATAATTGTTGATTCATCACTAAGCCAATTATTATTATTTGGTTCTAAGCTGGTACGACGACTTAAATATAATTTAGAGTAATTTTTATAAATATAATGTTTAACAAAATTTATAAATTTAAAACTTTTTGTAATCTTTCATAGAAATGACAATTGTAATGTCAACAAATTGAAACTGAAATTTAATTTCAAAACGAATGTATCATTGTACTGTTTCAAAATAACCGTGTTTCATGTTTGATTTTCCAATACCTATAATAATATATTTTAAATATTTAATCTGTAGTTGCATAATTATTTTCATTCTAAGTAGATAATCTAATTATATCCAGTTTCATAGTTTTCAGACACTTCAGATTCTTACTATTTAGTTTTCTACCATTCATCACTAACGATTTGTAGATTCGTTTTGAACAATCCTCGTAATTAAACATATCAATAGTGCAACAATAGATCAAAATAATAGTTATTTTTTAATTATCATGAAGCATGGTCTCTGTTCTAAGACGCTTGATATTACTGATTTTCATATCACTGACCAGAATACGCTAGCTTTCAACAAGAGACGCCTTGCTTGCCATATTCTATACAATCCGATAATGTCTGTGGCAACTAAACAGGCTATGTGAAAAACAAATATCATACTTACATTGTCCAATTTAATATTCTGCCCGCGTTCGGTATACTTGCGACAATAGTAGCTAAGAATAATAATACGTTAAAAGTAGCAGCACTTACTAACGTAGCAGTACAATTAGCAGTGCTGGAGTGCCGACGTCATTCGATTATCATCACTCTTGCATAAGCGAGAAGTACGCATATGTTGCTTACATATAGCGTTGTCTTTCTCCCACTCCTCGATGAGCTCAGCCCTACCGTATGATTGATACCTGTGATTAGCTCGGTACTACCGTAAACGTAGTATGTAGGTAGCTAAGTATCGGGGTTGTGCATTACTCACATATTGACCAGGAGTTGATGTGGGGTACCAGCATATTATATCCCCGAAGTGGATAGTAGGTACTGCTGATATTGAACGAGCAGATTGGAAGATTAGTGATGCCCTGTTGCAGACAGCACGGTGTCTTCTTTAAACGCATGGAAACCTTACTTCAAATCATATTCAATTTATTTAGCAACTAAATGTATAAAAGGTTTTAAACACAATGATATCACAATTTGTTAGGACTTACTCCTTGCAGACATATAATACAAGTTGCTAATTAATTATGATCTTCTGTAGGGTGGAGGCACTTTTTACCTCTTGTGAATAGTCAGTAATGATTTGGATTTGTACTATCAACATGTGATTTTCAATTTAATTATTTTTTGTTACATACATATTTCACTACTCCTATTCAATCTGAACTTATCTGCAGTCGTCACAATACGTTTATCTCTTTTATTCTTCTCATTGACCAATATCATTACTCACTGTATTTCTTGCCATGCATCTTTGACATAAGTACCTATTCCCTCTCTGCTTGTAACCTTACACTTTTAAAACTCTTTCTTGATCCAATCGAATATTCCTCGACTTGTAAATGTCTTCTCTATGACATATTCATTCTTATCTTGTATCTACACACTCCTCCGGGAATCAGGAGTCTACATAATTATGGTGTATTTTCCATCCATTTCAATTCACTTTGGCTTTGCATTTCTGCTTTCAGTCTTTCGTCTATTAAGTTGAAAATTGATAATAATAGTTATGGTTGTATCAAGTTTATTCAAATGTCTGAAGCTAGCGAAACGGGGATGAAGTAGAAACTAAATAAAATTGAAAATTAATTATCTTCAAAAAGACTGATTGTTTAACGTTTATTTTTTAACAATGTAAATCCTCGATTTACTATAGAAATTAAATTTCGAAAATATTAAATGTTAGTATACTATTGTTCGTTTTATTTCACACCTTCATGTTGTCGAATAGATTTCTGATTAAGAAATATTGCCTTTTAAAAGCGAGTTTGGCTTTTACATAGACAATATTTTAAAGAAACTAGCAAGTGAAGACCTTAGTTTTGATTGCATGTACCTACTCATTTTAATTTTATTTTAATCCGTTTTTTTTTATTATTTTTATGTAAACATATTTATATTTTGATCTTATGTTCTTGTAAATTTAATTTATAACATAATATATACATTTTATTTAGTATGTAATATTTAATTATAATAATAATAATAATAATAATATTCTATCACATACACACAACACCATCTAGCCCAAACTAAGCAGAGCTTGTACTATGGGTACTAGACAAATTGAAATTAATATTTTTTATTTGTATTAATTATTATTGAAATTGTTTATTAATAATGTTTAACCTGCTTGTTTATTGGCTCTTAATGTGCCACACTAATAACAGCAAGCTTATTTAATTTAAGAGCGAAACAAAAATACTTTCTTCCCTATTAAGCTCACTAATACCTTGCATGCTGGGTCCACCTTAAAAGATTATACAATGAAACGAAACCTAACAATGAATATTGTATGTCAATAATTGTTATATCCACTGGTGGTCCTAATCAATAAATAATAAGCGCTATATACTGCTATACGGGTATAAGCAAAAGTATTGCAGTGCATAACACAGTACGGGTGTTCTTGTTGACAATGTTAACGGGAATTAGATTGCAACCAGACTTCTCAGAGAAAATTATACCAGTTTAGCAGATCTTTATCATAAGTTTTTATTGCTCTCAACTAGAGTTAAACAATTTATGCAACATGGACACCGATTCAAGGATTTAGCTAACAATCATAAATTCGCCGCATATAGGACCGAGGCCCGAACATAAGACCTACTAGAGATGCCTCGCATGTCATATTCTATACATTCCAAGCATGTCTGTAGCAACTATACAAGCGATGCAATATGCAAATATGGATGCTTATATTTTCGAACTGAATATTCTGCCTGCGCTCGATTACTTAGCTCAAATATTATAATTACATTCGTCTAGTGCACGGGGCGCAGTGGTCTCTAGTTAATATACTCTGTTACAAAAGGCTTACGAAGATAGGGCCATCAGTTACGACTGCATATCAAGTTTTTTAGTATTTATGTGATCTTTGTAAATCTAAGTACGTCAAAATTCTAGATAAGTAAAATATTTGAGGTTATCTTGTTGCCGCCGAATGACATTAAAGTTTACCACAGCATGATCTAATGTTTAAGGAGAGATGCAGAGAATTGTGATATCTTTAAAAATAGTTTCGTTTATCGAGGTACATCACATATAACACACTATATAACTAAGGTCAAAACTGAGAGACTGAGGTAATATGGTTAACTCTAAAAAATCGATAGATGGAGTTGCTATAAATAAGGGCAATGTTGTCACTTCAAGCTGATCAGAAGGTTCTATCATGTTTTTTTCATAGATGACAGGTAATACGATACGTGGAATTAGTGACATACCTAATACACTTTCTACACGTCGCAAAGTCGATAAACAAAATTTAAAACAAAACATGCTAACGATCAAACGCGTCAACTTGTGTTGAGAACTACCAAAACTTAGGAAGACCCACAAATTTTTAAGCAAAAACATAAATTTTCAAATTAATTATTATTTGCTTGGCGCAAAGAATTTTGAATTTTTTTTTTAGAAACAGCATTGCAGTTCAAAGTGGCAATACTGCAAGCCTTCTGGAAACCTTACCAGTTGAAAGCGATGCTCACAAATACTACTACGATTAAACAAGTTATGCAAGCTCTGGAATGAACTGCCTACTTCGGTGTTTCCCGAGCGCTATGATATGTACTTCTTCAAACAAGGTTGAAGGAGAGTTCTTCTTTCACGGTAGGCAGCGGCTTTGCTGTGTCCTGATATTGCTGAAGTCCATGAGCAGCGGTTACTACTTGTTCGGCTGCCAATACAGGCAATTTATTTTTTTATTAAAGTGTGTTTACGTGCTTGTATTTTAAATAAACCGCGATGAAAAACCATGTAAAGTAGTTTGATTTAAATGTGTAACATTCACGTAACGTAAAACAATATTTGCAGTACTTATTTTGCAAAATATATGCAGTGAGTCTTCAAGTACAAAAATGAGAAGATGTTACCCCTTTTAACGAATCCTGTGTTGATACCGCATATTTCCTGACAGAAAGCCAATAGTACAATATCCGGGCCGGAAATCGAACCGGGATCCTCACAGTCGTAACACTCTTACGCCAGAAAATATGGCGAATATACATTTTATTTGTAAGTAAACATTTTTATTTAGCAGCGATATCCTAGCGGGAAACCGTTGGACTGCCACGCAGAGGTCTCGAGTTCGAACCCAAGGCACGCATCTCTGACTTTTTAAAGTTATATGCGTATTAAATAGTTAATTAACGCTTGCTTTAACGGCGAAGGAAAACATCGTGAGAAAACCTGCATGTCTGAGAGTTCTACATAATGTTCTCGAAGATATGTGAAGTCTGCCAACCCGCACTTGGCCAGCGTGGTGGACTATGACCTAACCCTTCTCACAGTGAGAAGAGGTCCGTGCCCAGCAGTGGGACAGTTTAATACAGGGCTTATATATATATATATGTATATATATATATATATATATATATATGTTTTTTTTGTATGTAGCTTATTTGTGGCTTGATTTATTTAAAAGGATTTTTAATCCTTAATAAGCTCTTCACCGACATTTGATTTTGTACGTTATTTAATAAGCAATAACAAATCGCATTAAAAAATACCTTCAAAATTAAACAATATTGTTTGCAAATCAAGAGAACGAGATAGGGATATTTAAATCAAAGACATTAATAAAGGATGGCTTAGGATGGCCTTGCATGTATGTGCTTAAATAATGGGTGCGTCACAATGTTTATTGTGCTACCGTGCATCTTTTCTTATTTTAAAAATAATTATTATAGAGATATTTCAAATCAAAGACATTAAAAAAGGGTGGCTTAGGGGACATCTTGTTACTCCATTGCATGCGTGTATTTAAATGATGGGTGCTTCACAATGTGTATTGTCCTACCATGCAACTTTTGCCTGTAATTTGACCATTATACCTACTGTCAGATTTAAAAGGTTTTCATAACATTAATAAAAAGTTAAGTTACTAATAAGTAATGTGGGTTTTTATTCAGTAATAATAATAATAATAATAATAAATCATTTATTTGCTCAAACATGGTAGAAGAGTTGGTACAGATATTATTAGCATCACATGTTCTGCCAAGCATGGCGTGCAAATATGTATGTTAATTAAAAATTATCATAAAATTAATTAATTTAAAATATGGGATTAAATTATATAAAAGAAATTATGTAATAAAATTATGGTATGACATTATTAAATGAATAATTCAATGAAATTGTTACATTATGTTATATGTACATGATCGTCCAGGTAATCTTTTAAATAGTAATATTGTTTGTCTAATAACAGGTTATGGAGTGTTTTCTTAAATAATAATAATGGAAGACTATGAATATTGTTGGGTAGATGATTAAATATTTGAATACACATGCAGTAAACATTTTTCTTAAATACCTCGAGTTTTATGGGTGGTATATGTAACCTGTTTTTATGTCTAGTTCGGGAATTTGCAGTATCGCCGAGCTTTTCAAATAATTCTGGATGTTTTTTCACAAACAGGCATATTTCAAGTATGTATTGGCATGGTAATGGTAGTACTCTATGTTTTTTAAATAAGGGTTTACAGCTGTCCATGACATCAGCGCCACATATTACACGTATACATTTCTTTTGGGCTTTAAATACACGATCGGCCTCAACCGAGTTACCCCATACAATTAGACCATATCGGAGTACAGAGCTTATATAAGCATGGTAAGCAATCAAGGCTGTGTCTAAGTTAACTGTTTGTCGGATATATTTTAATACATATACAAAACGGTCAATCTTACTTACAAGTTTTTCTATATGGGGTTTCCAATTACAGTATTTATCCAATGTTATACCTAAAAATACACATTCATTAGCACTTTCTAAGTGAGAGTCATTATAACGGATATCAAGGTTATGTATACATGAATTATATGTTTGAAATTGTATTATATTTGTCTTTGTCATATTAATTTTCAAATTGTTCTGTTGCAACCAGTTAATAGTTTTATCTAGTGTTAGACTAATCTCGTTCTGTAATGTGTTTTGGTTTTTATTCGTTATGATTAGTGTTGTGTCGTCAGCAAAAAGGATGCAGTCTTTGTTTACAGCGTCCGGGAGGTCATTTATATACAGTAGAAATAATAGTGGAGATAATATTCCGCCTTGCGGGGTACCGTAATTATTTTCTTTATATGATGATTTTATGGTTTTCATCTTTAAATTGTGCGTTTTGGCTATTTCTACGCATTGTGTTCTTTCCGTAAGGTAGCTTTCGATCCAGTCATGGGCTTTTCGTCTTATTCCATAACAAGAAAGTTTCGATAGGAGTGTTTTATGACAAACAAGGTCAAATGCCTTTGTCATATCGAGAAAGACACATGCTATTTTTGATCTATTATTAAGGCTTTCAGTGATATGCTTAATCAAAGTAAAACATGCTAAAGCAGTGGAGCTATCTTTTCTAAATCCGAATTGTTGTTTTTTAATTATATTACATGATTCTACAAAGTATTCTAATTTACTGTACATGACTCTCTCAAAATTTTTTGATAGAATTGGTATTAAAGTTATCGGCCGGTAGTTGTTCATGTCTGTTTTGATTCCTTTTTTATAGAGTGGTTTAACTACAGATTTCTTAAGTGTAATTGTATGCGTTAGGGGGTAAACTAAACTGTGGGCACATCTTTTAATTACTTTTGTGTTTAACTCATCGTACCCTGTAGAGTTAGTATTTTTTAATGACATTATTATTTTATAGATATCGTATTCATCTACAGGTGTAAGGAAAATACTTTTTACATTCTGAGGGATTGTAGTTTGAGTTTGATTGTGTTGTGAAGTTGTTGGGTTACTTTTATTAGTGGTAGCTAGAGAGATAAAATAGTTATTAAATGACTCGCAAATTTGGTTTGGGTCGTCATAAATTTTTTCAGCGATCTGTATTGATTCAATATCATTTTTCAGTGCCGTGTTAAAGTTCGAGTGTATCATTTGCCATGCTGCTTTATTTTTATTTTTAGCGTTGTTGATGAAATGTTGACTATTTATTTGTTGTGCTCTATATATACATTTTTTTAATATGTAACTATAATCTTTATACCTTTTTTTGTTATATTTTTTATTGTGTTTACATAAGTGATATTTTAAATAAAGGATTCTTTTTTTAGTGCAACATCTTTTTATGCTATTAGTTAAACCTCTATTTTTTATGCTTTTTGAGAATATTTTTGTCCTTATACTAGGAAAACATAATTTATAAAAAAGTGTAACAGTGTCATGTAACTTGTTAAAAGCTTCATTTGTTGTTTGGCTTTCATAAACCTCTGAAAAGGACAAACTTGAAATATATTCCTTAAATTTTATAATATTTTCTTCGCATAGATCTCTTATACTTTTAAACCAATATTTTGGATTGTCTTTAACTCTATAGTTATTCTCTAAATCACATGTTATTGATTGGCTTAATTCGTGGTCTGAAAGTGCCAGATAGTGTTGCGTGGCTTCTGCGTTGTGTATATTGCTAACTATTAAATCCAAACATGCGTTTTGGCGGGTAGGTAATTGTATATGATTTGTCAAATTATTGTTATTAAGTATAGATCTTAAATCAGACGATATTTTATTTGTTTGCAACATATTTATATTCCAGTCGCCGCATAGTATTAATTTCTTTTTATGTTTTTTGGTTAGTTTATTTGCGAGAAACGCCAAGTTATTTAAGAATATATTTACATCGGATGTAGGTGTCCTATAGATGCATACTACAATGAGATTAAACCTGACCACTTCGATGGCACAACATTCGAAGTGCAGCGATATTGATGGGCAGAGATTGTTAATTTCCTTGTATTGTAGATTATTTCTGACTAGGATGCACGAACCACCTCTGCGTTGGTTAGTCCGAGAGAAAAATGATACCAAGTTAAAGTTGTTAATTCTAACATTAGATTCAGTGCCGTGCTTAAGGAACGTTTCAGTTAAACATATAATGTCGATCGTACCAATAGATTTTTGTAGGTCACTAAGGGCTATTTCGATTAATTCTTGTTTACATAGCAAGCCTGCGATGTTTTGATGGATTAATCTAACTGGGGTATGCTTATTCTGGACCTCGAAAAAACTGAGTTTCATTAAATACCTGTGTTTGTTTTATTTTATGAAAGTATGTGGTAATTTTAGTTTGACTTGTCTTACAGTTTTGAATTTTATTCTGGTTTAAAATTACCAGATTACGGAACCGTAAACTAATAATTTCAGAGTTCAATTGGAGAAGTAAATTCATAAGATATATTTTGTGAGAATTTAATGGATAAGTGGCATACGTATTGTTTTTATTAGAAGTGTTGTGTATTTTAAGATATTTACAATTTTCGTAGTTTTGGATAATTAATTCTAAGTTATAATTAATAATTTCCTCATTTAGATTAGGATTGTACTGTACATTTGTTACAAATACCGTTTGATGGCGTAATTTAGATAAAGTGTTACATAGTTCCGAAATAAGGACATAAGGTTTCTTATCGTTAGAGCCTACTACTAATACTACAATGTCATTCGAGGTTTGCGTCTTCACGAAGTCATCATTACAACTGTTCAGTACTTGCGCGCTTGTTGCGTTGGGCTTAATAATGGATGTTACTTGGTATTGGTCTTTCCATTGGATGACTTTGGATTTAGCCATTTTCTTAGATAAACCATAGGCCTGTTGGTCGCCAAAAATTGTTATTTTGTGTTGTTTTTTACCGTTTGTCGTAGAAGAAGTTTCTATGATGTCTTTTAATATTGGTGATTTGTGTACGCTCTCATCGATTACAGGCGATCGACTAGTAGTGACATCTATTGACGATATATTGTAGTTATTCTGTTCCAAGTTGTTATAATTATTGGTCAAATTTTGATTATATTCAGGTGTCTTTGTGTAATTTTTATTCTTCTTTCTTTGGGCTGGAGTTTTCATATTTGGGGAACCATAATAAGCTTTTTTAAAATTAGATATTTGCTGTTGTTGTTTTAAAGTTAGCTGTTTTAATTCATTATTTTCTAAAGACAAGTTTTCGACCTCTGTGTGTGCAGTTTGTAACTCCTTATTCAGTCTATCTATTTCTTCTCTAAGCATTTCCACTTCATCAGAGTTAGATACATCTGGCAAGCTTCTAGAATGTGGATCGGATGTTATTGATGCATAGGATATGTTGGATACATTTATTAGTGAATCTGTGGAAGCGTTTTTTCGTAGTTTCCTGAGGGTAATATTATTGAAGCTCATTCGTCCTCTAAAATCATCCATATCTGAGAGACGTTGTTGTGTTTCAATTTATGTGTTATAATTTATTTCTTTGTCTGTATTAAGCTTAGCGCCATCTATTGAGGCAATAAGTAAATGTTCTCAAATCTAGATAAGAGTCTAAGTAGTTTTGCTATTCAGTACTAGATGTCGCTTTAATCAATATTTGAAAGACGATGACTTTCAAATTTTGTAACCGTCTTTGTTTTGCGAAATATTGAATTATTTGGTGTTTTGTACCACAAATAATTTGCATCACAGCTGGAAAAATGTATATTTGTACTCACGGTTACGTCTTCACTTGTTTATGCGACTATCACAACGTATTCCTGATCAAACTGCTAAATTTTGCATAGATTTATACTTCAGATTCACTGTTTGAGAGTTTGTGTAAATAGCTCACTTGTATGGTGTCCGTAGTTGTAGATAACATTTGCACTTAGTTATTGCGTTGTTATTTAAGGATTAACAGTGAATTCAAATAGTTTTAAGCACTTTAACTATTTTTTAAATTTATTATTACACAGAGCCAATGTTTACTCAGATACTCGATGACACTTCAGTAATAACTGAAAGAATTTAAAAACACGTTGTGTTATAGATTTTTATTATAACACGCATTCGTTAGTTACTATAATGAACGTACAGGTAAGTTTCATTATATTTTTTCAAAAAACACTGTCTAACGCGTTGTCCAATTACATTTTATGTTATTTGGTTATACACCAACTAGGTGACCCGCGCAACTTCGTCTGCGTCTCATAATAGCATTTTCCTCGTCTTTACAACATGTTTCATTGATGCTCCGCTCATACTGTTTTTTTTTTTGTGTGTGTTTTAGTTGTTGGCCTCAGATGGCCTTCACAACTTTACGCAGACTGTGGGTGAGCGCAAAAGGCTCCCAATCCGTTAGACTCCTACTGGTTGTAGTGTGATGTTATATAACTTATATCCTGCGTCTACAATTGGGTTATCCAACACTACTAGAATTTTACAATTCGAACCACTGGTTTCTGAGATTAGCGCGTTCAACTAAACAAAAAATTTTTATCAAAGAGTAGTGCGAGAAGCTATTGAAATAAAAAAATATAGAAATTGCAATAGGGAAGATGGTTTCAAATTATCCGCGACGTGGAATCCCGTGATTAATAATACGCAACTTCGCTGTTTTGCACAGTCAGGTAATTCACATAATACGGACACAACGGCTAGCATACGTAATAGGGATACCGTGAGTGTAGTTTCTGACGGTACATGGACAAACAAAAATATGCCAAAAGTGAGGGTGAATCAAGATTCTTCTGCCTCACAAACGGAGACATGACATCGCAGCACCAGTCAGCTTGTGACCACGGCCGGTGTAAACCGGCCTGGTCGAAACGTCAAGCATAAAAAAGGTAAACATTATGCATGATAGCGTTAATACCCGTTACATATTATGTATATATCATGCAACGCGAAAGTTTAAAAGTTATTATTTCAAACAAACAAACTCTACAGCTTTATAATATTACGAGTAGTCTAGTATACATTAAGATAGGATAAATAACCCGTGGCCGTCCTGCGAGCCACAGAGATGTTTTCAATCCACAAGACTCTGTGAAGCCTCAAGTCGGTCAGTGCGCTTTGCAACTGGTGACTTTTCTTCAAATGAATTCGACATCAGTCACATCTATACTAATATTATAAAGCTAAAGAGTTTGTTTGTTTGGTTGAACGCGCTAATCTCAGGAACTACTTGGTTCTAATTGAAAAATTATTTTAGTGTTGGATAGCCTATTTATCGAGGAATGCTATAGGCTATATAACATCACGCTACTACCTACGGGGACCGCGCAGTAACTATAAACACGGGTGAAACCGCGGGCACATCTATCTATTTATAAAGAGGAAATATTCGCATTTATATTGTTGTTGATTTTGTTGATCGTATGGATGGCGTAGTGGTTTAAGTGGTCGCCTCGCCTTTAACACTGCGCTAAATGTTGTGGTTTCAATCCCCACACAATAACATGATAAAATTGTGTGGCCCACAAATGGTTGTTCTGAGTTTGGTTGTCCTTTGTGTCCGTTGTTAAATGTTTGTCCCCGTGACACAGGATTTATTCCTAATAAGAAATTTGTCTTTTCTAAAACAAAAACAAATTCACCAAAACCGTTATCCTAATTAAGACTGCGCCGAGCGTAAGACAGATAATGACAGAGCTCGTGCGGCGTATATTCATATCGGCGCGCGGCCGCCATAGTAAAATTGTATGGAGGATTTGAAGTGCTTTTTTGATAAATATGTGTCTTTCTTGTCAACCAATAACTTAAATATTTGGCGGACAAATTGTTGTACAAATATTTATGTTTCGATTAAGCTGTAAAATAGGATAGATTTCTACTGTTATAATCTAAAAATCACGTAACACGAGCTTACGTGTTTGCATTTTCTTGCAAATTTACGTAATTTTGTAGGCGAAAATGTTAATTATTTTAAGTTTTTTACACGGAGTAATTGTAAACACATTCATTGTTATGGTAAATGTATATTTTATATTTGTATTAAACAAAAAGTGTTGATTTTATTCACTTAACTGTGACTGTGATGTGTTTTGGCACATTTCGCTTGGCGCAGTTTTAATATTATAAATGCGAATGTGAGTTTGTTTGCTTGTTACCCTTTCAGAGCGTTTTCGTAACAAACAAAAACTCGGTTGAGTAGTTAAATTCGAGCGATCATCGGGATTTCGCAAGTCTGAGCTTCAGAAAAGGTCATAAAATATCTTACATCCAGACAAAATACTTTTACTGGCCAAATTTAAACCTAGATTTACGCGAACGAAGCCACGGGCTAAATCTAGTAGCGCATAAATGTCAAATGACCACTTAAGCTTTAGCGAAAATAAAACTAGCTATATCATAAAATTGGAGTATCCAACTTAAGTCTATTAGTGTAACAATATGTTAGAAAACTTGTGCCGACCAAGTTTTAGGTGATACCGCTTCAAAGAACCATTTGCTTGGTGCACGCAGTGAACCGAAAAATTGGCGGCAGCTCTCTAGGGGAGGGTAGTTAGATGTTTTTATTAGTTAGGTGTTGGAGACCGCTAATTAATGGAATCGGTTTTATGTGGTCAGTGTATACGTATACTGTTTATTTTTGTTATAATTATATCACAAGAATTTTTATTATTCCTAACGATAATAATATTATAAATGCAAAAATATTGTTTGTTTGTTACGCTTTTAGGGCGTGGTCTGACAAGTCTTAGAACACCAGATGTAATTAAAGTTCTATTGAATTTGGCCACCGGTGTGCCGCTGCGACCCAATGTGTTAACTATTCGACCGATTATATATCATGAAAAGCAGCGATAGCTCAGTGGGGAGACCAATAGACTGCAATGCAGAGGGTCTCGGGTTCGAACCCACGTCGCGCACCTCTGACTTTCGGAAGTTATATGACTTTTCGAAATTATGTGCGTTGATTGACAATTATCGCCTGCTCCGTGCCTCGGAGAGCACGTTAAGCCGTTGGTCCCGGCTGCCATGAACATCTATGGTAGTCGTTATTGGGAGAGTGTCGACATAACATACATAAATATATCATGAAATTTTTCATTCTGTCGTCAGGGGTACAGGAAAGGTTATAAGGTACCTCGCATCCAGATAAAGTAATGTTTTGATGAGTTAGCGAATATAAATATATGTAAGTGTGAAAATATGTTTGTCGGTGTGCTTATCCACGCAGCAATGGTACGACTATTGATATACCTAGATTGATAACTGGCCAAAAAGAAAAAAATATTTTGTCTTTTTTTCCCAAAAATACAAACTGAGCCTGAGTCCTTGACGAGTCTGAGTGCCTACCCTACGTTATATGTTCTGAAAAATACCTAATTGGGTTCAACTATTAATCGTCTGATCCCAAACAATTGTTACCTATTGTTTGCTTGCTCTTGTCTGTTTTGTGACCTAGTGTCGTGCAAAAACTACAGAACGTATTATGACACAGTTTCTATGTGGTAAGTTAGAAGCTAATTTAAAATGTATTATGTCATTAGCAGCGATAGTCTAGTGGAAAACCGTTGGACTGTCATGCAAAGGTCTCGGGTTCGATGCGTATGAAATAATTAATTATCGCTTGCTTTAACGGTGACGGAAAATATCGTGAGGAAACCTGCATGACTGAGAGTTCTCCACAATGTTCTCGAAGATATGTGAAGTCTGCCGAACCGCACTAGGCCCGCGTGGTGGACTATGGCCTAACCCTTCTCATACTGAGGAGAGGCCCGTGCCTGGCAGTGGCACAGTTTAATACACGACTGATATTTTAACTTAATTTATTTTTAAACTATTAAATAATTTTTTTTCCTATGAATTCTAATATACAGAATATAATATAATATAGGTATTGTTATTTATTATTTAATACAACTGTTCAAAACTGTTAGGAAGCCAAATTTTAATTGCCACTTAAAATATTAAAACGTATTTTTTTTGTCATTTAATTGTGTGAGTAATTACGGCCTTATTAAATAAAACATGATAATATTATATTATTTTAGGTAACAATTTGCAATGCGAATTTGAAATAGGTGTTTTCTGAAAGTTTATTTAAAAATTGAATATAATAAACATGGGCTCTCGCCTTGATTGATGCCTATGACACTCACATTCCACTAGTTATTATTAGGCCCAGGAAATTAAAGCGTTTTGCCATGCACATTGTCAGTCTCTTTGCTACTATTGCGAATTCGTCAATAATACTTTCTGATTAAGTAATTGATAACATATTTACCATACGCCAATACTAGTATCACATCTATCAATCGGGTAAAAGTTTCGAATAATCGATTATGCTTCGAATTATAATCGGTGACAACTAATGGATCAACATTTGAATGCGGGATTCGAATTTTTTGTTCGTAGGATAGAGTAGTAGTAGTAATACACGAACGGATACCTAACAAATAAACCTTTTTTGTGCAAACTGTATCAAAATTGGATGTAAGAAAAAGTCAGCGTGTAGTGGGGATTATCTCGCTATCTCCCTCAGACAGGTGCATTTAAATGGCGGTTACATCATAGTATGTATCGCGCATCCTTTTTCTGTCATATGATAATCACTCCTACTATCAGATTTGGAATACTTGTAATAGATTTCAAAAATTCCCCGTATTTAAGAGCTTCGGTAATGTAACTATTTGACATGAATAACTTGAACTATTTGACGTGAATTGTTCATCACTAGTTTGTATAGTAACTCTAAAAAAAACGTACTAAAGTCAACATATCAAGACAGATTGCTCTTATTTCCCTGACCTTGAGTGAGGTACTAAATTTAGTACGTACACAAAAACGTATCTTTATAGCTGCAAATTAGGTCATCGATTTAAGCGAGGGATCCAATTTTACGGTCGGTTTCTCTCGGCCTCGTGGGATAAGAGACGCTACAGCTCGTTTCAATATAACTTTCTTGTATGTTATTATGGAGTAATTGTTGAATAATTTCATTTGGATCAGGTAAAGGCTTTAAAGTTGTATCTAAACTGGTATAAGCAATTAAAGTTGAATCAACCGAAATGAGTTTAAGCTGTCTAGATGTCAAGATTGATGTGGGTATGTTAAATATTCCGTTTGTAAGTTGAAAATGATTGCTGCAATTGGTATAAATATATTTGCTTATATTAATGTATACATACTTAGTATCATGGGTATTACCTCGAAGGAGCGTATGAAGGAGTGAATTTCTACTTACATTTTACCAGCTGTGATTCTTAGTCATCATGTAGTACGCACGCAACCATAGTGCCATATACCGGGCACAAAATAAGACCCGGGGATCAAACCCGACACTTCATTGACAGCAATCACTACCGATGCGCCACCGAGTATACAATTATGTATGATCATTACAACAATATTTTTTAAATGAAAAATTAAATTCTTTAAACGTTTGGAGTTCGGATTCCGGTAAATATTTAATTCTGTAGGTACATTGTCAAACAAGTACTGCGATTCAGACTCTCTCGATAACTTGTCACTGACTTAAATTGACACTGACAGCATACTGTTTTAACAGTTAGTATGCTGTCAGTGTAAATTTTATCTGTATTCCAAAATAGAAGTCAGATAGTGGTCAATTTCGACGTCTCATCCATAATAATCTTTGATCATTACGCGAGAACTAATTGTTTGCTTAGGATAAATATTTTGACGCCTCTCGTGGATAGCACTTTAGGCTTGTATACTCAGTATGGCCACGGGTTAAAGTTTCTATAAATTTACCTTTTCATAATAAAGCGCTGTCAGGATTTATTTTATGTTCTCACAATTGCCTTCGTAGCGTGAACTTGAGCAAAGTAAATAGCTTATCTGCCGCTTTAGTCAAAGGAAAAATTTTGCGGTTTTCCTCAGGACCGTTAGGTATTGGTTTCGATTACCAGAGACTGTACTTCGCCTCTTAAAGCATTGTTCTTGCATGCTGCAAGGAGAAAGAGACGAACTATATTTTTTCTCTGTTTCATATATGCAATTTTTATTCGTCATTCTAAAAGCCTAAAGCATGTACCTAAATATATAATATTTGCACACTTCTTTTGAGGTTATAATTCTGCATGTTCTATATTATATATTTACCTACTATGTACCGACCTTATGTACCTGAGTTAAGCAAATAAAAGTTTGAAATGATTTAAAAAAAAAACATTCTCAGCTCCATATAAGTATATATATTATGTATGTTTATCCATTGTCTAGTACCCATAGTACAAGCTCTGCTTAGTTTAGGCTAGATGGTGTTGTGTGTATGTGATAGAATAATATTATTATTTAACCTGTATCTCACTGATTAATTGTATTGTCAAACTAAAAGACAGTGTTCCTAGTAAATAGCTCCAAAATATAACGTTTATTTTTTCTTTCTACCTTAGTCTGCATATCCATAATCAAGTAGCGACAGGGCTAATCTATTCTTGGCGTGTTAACACGGCTGAATTACGATGTCATCCGCTGACAGAGCTGTTTATTTTAAGCCGAAGCATACGTTAATAATCCGGCCTTATTTACTTAAAGCTTTTTAAATTTGAGGACAATGATATGATGTTTTCCATTGATAGAACGGTGATATTTGGCGCTGGATATTTGTGGGTAGTTAGAAGCATCATAGTTGGTTATGATGATGGGTTGTAAAAAAGAATGGCTACACACTGCAATAAAAATCCTTACTAATATTATAAATGGCAATGTGTGATTGTTTATTTGTTAGTTACGCTTTTACGCCTTAACTGCTCGACATCATGAAATTTCACATATACGTTTGTTAAGGTGCAGAAAACGACAAATGGTATCATTCATCCAAATTTACATAACCTACATTTAGACCTACATCGATTGGTATTATAAGTGCGTATGTGAGGTTGTTTATGTATTTACGCTTTAACTATTTGACAGATCATGCAATTTTGCATACACTTTGTCAGGGGTACAATAAAGCACATACTACACGAACACATGTACGTACTAGTACACATACTAGGCAGCTTTTATCCAGGAAAATGCGAGCAAATCCGCGTTCAAAGGCTAGTGGTTAATAAATAAAACTAGTGTAACAAAATTACTTTGCTTACTAAAATACCTAATTTCTACTACGAATCTACAAGAATATGAGTCATGAATAATGCCTTTATTATTTAGTCGAATTTGTTATTTTTGAGTAATAGAAGGTAAAAACCCAAACGTCCAAACCAGACATTTGTCGGCCTCGGTGGCGTAGTGGTTAGTGTAACCGACTGCCACGCCTGAGGTCGCGGGTTCGATTCCCGCACAAGTCAAACATTTGTGTGCATGAACATGGATGTTTGTCTTGGTCTGGGTGTTTCTATGTATAATATGTATGTATTTACAAAAAAAAAGTATATATGTATGTTTATCCATTGTCTAGTACCCATAGTACAAGCTCTGCTTAGTTTGGGCTAGATGGTGTTGTGTGTATGTGATAGAATATTATTATATTATATTATATTATTATTAGATATCCACAGAAAAGGATTGTTATTTTTTTAAAGCGTTTGGTAAACATCGTCCAATTGGATGCACTCACCACCCAGCTATGTGACTGTGTTTCATCTCTAGGTATTTTAGAACACATGTAAAGACTGTATTGCCTGCCAGAACATTGTAAATTTAAAGGAAGAGAAAATGTACTGTTAATCTTTGCTCGTTAGTCAGCTTACACAACAACTAAGCAGCTGAACTAGAAATAATAAATAAACCCGTTCGGCACGCCCAATTAATTGACCTGCTGATTGACCTCCTGCCTTCCACCTGGACATCAATTGCCACGGTCGGTCTGGAAGTCGCTAAATAGACTCCGAACTCAGGTCGGTCGGTGTATGGAAAACATGTTTAGGTGGAAACTCTCAGACGGTACCGATCTGGCTTGCGCGTGCTGTGCAAGCCAAACGATGTCCTACCTTACATCAAGTCCTGCGTGCCCGACAACTTGCACGCAGCAGGATCTGATGGCTACCTCTGACAACGCAGCTACCTAGCTTCTTTCTGGGGGGCAAATATATAATTTAAAAGTGTTTGCCAACGATGCGCAAAGAAGACTGCTGATTGAAGAGGAGGCCGAATAGTCTCGCTGAAATTCATAGGACACCAATACTGTTAAAAGTATACGTATATTAAGCGGCGGTAGCCTAATGACTTGCGATCGAAAGGTCGCGGGTTCGAATCCGACCCATTGCACTACTTTTTCTTTATTTTGTATTTTTCTTTAAAAATACAACTCCCGCACTAGTAATAACTTCTGTATCGCGGGGGACTTTACAAAAATTCAAATAACGGACACAAAGAACATCCAGACTCGGAACAACCATTTGTGGATCAAACAAAGTTTTGTCCCGTGTGGGATTCGAACCCACAACACTTGGCGCAGTGGCAGTGGCGAGGCGACCATTTAAACCACTACGCAAACCATGCAGTTAACACTACTGACGTTAACCCATTCCTAACACAAGAATTCTAGCTTAGCTGGAGGGGTTAACAAGAATACTAGTTGTTCAGGCTCAAGGCCTGATTATTTACTACGACGTATGCCAATGTGCGTCCGATTGCCTTTTAAAATGATCAGGCGTTCTAACTTAATAACTACTACTTAAAACTTGTTTGTCATTCCAATTCTGCTACCGCCGCGACACGTACATGAAATTGTTGCATTTTAAATACGTTTATTATAGTCCGTTTAAAGAGTCTACGAGTTTTATTTGGCTCCATTGTGTCAAGCGAAGACATAAATTGGTGGCCCATGAGGGGAATCAAGCAAAATATTCGCCAAAATCCAGAGAAATAGATCTACTGTAGTCGCGTCGACGTGTGGCCTAAACATCATTTTTTTTTTAGTCAAGGACACTGGACTTGAAGAGGAATACCAATCGCTATAAGTACGGGCAGTGAAGCAGCCAAAGCATCGCACCGGCGTCGGATTCCATGAGATAAGTGTCCTAAATATCCTTCGTTTTTCCTTTTCATCCATACCTACGTACCCAACCATTCCCTATAGGTACCCAAACTCCGTGTTATTTTTATGGTCAATACTTGTTGCATTCAATTGATTAGCCAATAACAAATATAAGTGTTTATATATACAATTATTTACATGAGATACTTATTTGAATATCGTAACTAAATTAGAAAGCGAATAGATAAGTGAATTTGTTTAATTTAAGTTTAAATTTATTAGAATTACGTTCAAATTATTAAATTAACTTGGTTTAATTATTATATTCAACAAAATAAATAGTTAAAACCGAGTTTGGTGGCCCATATAACAAAATAAAACGATATTAAGTCTTTGCTTTGTTCTAATTTGTGTTCGCCGAACATTCCAGTTGGTTCGGGTCTGCGCTGTGTGAACTTAAGGCGTGGCGCAGCACAGCGCTGCTGCTCATCAGCTGTTCGCTGGCGGTTCCTGCTGCACCGAATATCAACGAAGCGAGGAGCGTGAGACCTTCTATAAAATTATTACTTATCCTTCTGTCCTCTGGTTTGCATTGCAATTTATTTAGTTTTTTTTTTTTTTTTTTTTCATTTTAATTTTAAAAATGTCTAATCCTAATCTACCAACAGACAAAGGTATGCGTAAAGAATTAAGGGAGTTGATCATAAAACGTAGTTCAATAAAAGGTCAAATAACTAAGTTTAAAAATTATTTAAGCAATGTAAACGAGCAGGACGAATTGGCGAGCATTGAATTGGCTGAGTTAACCCTAAAGCTTGGCAAGTTCGAGGCTTTGTCCATGAGATTTGATGATTTGCAAACTCAGATCGAGGTTTTTAATTCCGAGGACCTACTAAAGGAAATTGATGAACGAGAGAACATCGAGCATGAATTTGTTGTTAATATTGCCGCAGCTAAGAAAATCATTGATGATCATAGTATTGCCGAGGGTCAGCAGAGACGTAAGTCATGCGTTCATGATTCGAGTGTTCACTGTTCATCTGAATATAATGGTAATAATGGAATGGGGTTTAAATTACCACAAATACAAATTTCGAAATTTGACGGCGCATTTTTCCGCTGGCTAGAATTTCACGATACTTTTGAAAATTTAATTCACAAAAATAGTCGTATTCCTGATATTCATAAGTTTCATTACCTCGTGTCCTACTTAGAAGGAGAAGCGGCGAGGATTATATCCAACCTAGAAATGTCATCAGCGTACTATGCGGAGGCATGGTAACTTCTTTGTGATCGATATAATAATAAACGGTTGTTAACTAATTACCATCTTAACTCTTTGCTTAATATTCAACCTCTTACGCGTGAATCACAGAAGGCGCTACGTTTCTTGGTTGATCACATGACTAAAAATTTGCGTGCTTTGTCCAGTTTAGGCCAGCCAACGGATAAATGGGACATGCTACTTATTTTCATGTTTTCCTCAAAATTGGATAGCCAAACTCTTACTAAGTGGGAGGAATATCGCAACACACTTGAAGATGTGCCAACACTTAATCAATTTAATAAGTTTTTAATTGACCGTGCGGACGTGTTAGAATCTATAAATAGAAATAAGAATGATAATACAAATAAGCATACCCATGCAACGTCACGCAGTAATAACTCGCCAAACAATAGCAATAGTAAGACTACATCCTGCACTAAGTCATTCACTAGCAATATAAATAATGATAAGCCAAGGGTATATTTGTGCATTATTTGTGGTGCGAATCATAGGATTTACGACTGTTCTTCTTTTAAATCTAAAAGTGTTCAAGAGCGATTGACAGATGTTAAAAAATTTAAGTTATGTATAAATTGCCTCCGACAAGGACATCCACTGAGTGAGTGTCGTATGGGACCGTGTCGCGAATGCAAAAAACGACATAACACTCTTTTGCATGACACATCAACGGTAACTAATAGTGCTTGCACTGAAGAGCACGATTCTGATACATTAGTTAATTGTTCTATACAAACCCAAAGGCAGGTGCTTTTGTCAACGGCCTTGATTGAAGTAGCAAACCCTGTCACAAACCAAACAAGAAAGGTGCGCGCATTATTAGATTGCGGCAGCCAATCTTCTTTTATTACAAGGGAACTAAAGGACAAGCTGGCTCTAAAGTCAACGCCTTTAGATAATCTAAAAGTAATAGGAATAGGTAACAACTGTTCTAACAATGTTTTCGAAAGTTGTATTACGCGAATAAATTCCCTAAATTCACCGTTCACTGTTCAATAGTCATGTCTTGTACTCCGTGAGTTGACTAACGAGTTACCTAAATCTCGTATCAATATTCAATCCTTAAATCTACCTACAAACATAGTACTAGCCGATCCCACTTTCAACCAGCCCTCAACGGTTGATGTCTTAATTGGGGCGGATATATTTTGGGACATATTAGGTAACGAGCAACTTTCTTTGGGTCCCGAAAGTCCTAAATTGCTCAGCTCTAAACTAGGGTGGCTAATATCCGGTCCTATATATATAAAAAATTCTAAACACTTTAACAATAAGTCCATACAATGTAATCATGTTTTAATGTCACAAAACTCAAAAGATGAAGTTGATGATTTGCTTCCTATATTCTGGAATCTTGAAGAGATTCCTCAAAAACCAATTTTAAGCGAAAATGACAAGTACTGCGAAAGTCATTTTTTATCAAATACTATGAGGTTAGCTAATGGTAGGTTCAGTGTGAAATTGCCATTAGTGGACTCACCCAATTGTTTAGGTGATTCCTATTCTATGGCTAAAAAACGATTTCTCAACTTGGAGAAGCGATTCAAGCGAAATCCAAATCTAAAATTAGAATATTCTAAATTCATATCCGAATACAAGGACTTAGGCCATCTTTCTGAAGTTCATGTCAAACCTGACTTGGGATATTTTTTGTGCCATCATGCTGTTCTGAAAGAGACCAGTGAGTCCACTAAACTGAGGGTGGTTTTTGATGGATCGGCACCGACCACATCCGGTTATTCATTGAATGATATTTTAATGTCAGGACCTAATATACAAGATTCTCTGTTTCTAATTCTTATTAGAGCCCGACAGTACAAGTATCTGTTAACTGGAGACATAGAAAAAATGTACCGGCAGGTAAACGTTCATGAAAGTGACAGGGACTTACAGCTTATACTGTGGAGAGATGACGAGTCGCAGCCCATAAAGATATTAAAACTAAATACTCTTACATATGGTACTGCATGTGCCAGTTTCTTAAGTACAAGATGCATTTATCAACTCGGAGAGGAGTGTGATGATGTGTTAATTAAAAAAATACTTAAATTTGATTGGTATGTCGATGACCTCATAACCGGAAGTGATCAGGAGCACCAATTGCATCATATAAAACATTCAGTGTCAGAGGTATTAAGCTCTGGCTGTTTTAACTTAAGAAAATTCAAAAGTAATTTACCTACTCTGTTTTTAGATTCAAATTCAGTAAGCTCTCAATCAAATTTAACTTTTAGTGAGTCATCCAGTACACTGGGTTTAGGTTGGTATCCGAGTAGGGATTCTTTACATTTTCCCACAAAACCTATGCCTCAAAATGTGCCTATTACTAAAAGACTTATAATGTCACAAGCTTTTAAAATATTTGACCCATTAGGTCTACTTAGTCCTTTCATAATACAACCTAAATTGCTGTTACAAAAGTTATGGCTTAAAAAACTAGACTGGGACGAACCTGTCCCTCTAGATATTGAAAGTAGTTGGAATGTATTTCATAAAAATATATCACATCTCCAAAACTTAAGAATTCCTAGGTTAGTCTTGTGTAATGAACCCATCCATATCGAAATGCATACGTTCAGTGATGCATCTCAGCATGCATACGGTGCGTGTATTTATATGCGATCTATAGATAAAAACGATGACGTCACTGTTCGATTATTATGCGCTAAATCGAAGGTCGCACCGGTGAAACCCGTAACGATCCCACGTCTTGAGCTATGTGCTGCTCTGCTTGCAGCTCGATTATGTAAGTCAGTTACAGAAACACTTAGGTACAAACCGGCGCGTATTGTTCATTGGTGTGACTCAACCGTCGTGCTAGCTTGGATACGTAGCGACCCAAAGAAATTAAAGGCGTTTGTAGCCAATCGAATTATCGAAATTAATGAAATGTCCAACTCATTATCATGGCGCTACGTGCCTACCGCTGCCAATCCAGCGGACTTGATTTCTCGGGGCGTAGATGCAGGTCAACTAATGTCTAAAGAATTATGGTGGTACGGTCCAGAATATTTATCAAAGGGTGAGTCTGACTGGCCCTTCCTAAATAATAAACAAGAATTTGAACCATTACTTGAAACTAAATCCAATATAATTACAATATCTGAATCAATAATTAATTTTGAATTGTTTTCCAACTTCAATAAATTACAAAGGTCATTTGCTTATGTTTTAAGATTTATTCATAACATTAAGGATTCAAATAAATATACAGGTAGCCTAAAATTGCATGAGTTAAATTGTTCATTTTTTACATTATGCGCTATCGCCCAACGTCAATCATTTACTATCGAGTATGATTGTTTAATTAATAATAGACCTCTTCGTACCAGTTCGAAACTTTTATCACTATCACCATTTTTTGATAAAGATAACATCATAATACGAGTCGGTGGAAGAATAGATGCATCCTGCTATGATTATAAAAAGAAGCATCCGGTCTTGCTTAATTCTTCTCATCGACTTACCAGGTTATTGTTTGAGCGGGAGCACTTACGCAGTATGCACGCTGGTCCTCAGCTACTTTTGGCAATAATTAGAGAAACCGTGTGGCCAATAAATGGCAGGCGTCTCGCGAGGCGTGTTGTTAACAACTGTGTGCGTTGTAGACGTTTGTCAGGTAAAACTTTATGTCCAAAAATGGGCAATCTTCCAGCTCAGAGAATAACACCTGATTATCCATTTAAATCCGTCGGCCTGGATTACGCTGGGCCTTTCTATATACTAAATCGCAGAGGTCGTGGTAGTAGACTGCTTAAATGCTACTTATGCTTGTTTATTTGTTTACGTTATAAATGTGTGCATTTAGAAGTAGTGAGTGATCTGACCAAGGACGCTTTTCTGATGACCCTTCGTAGGTTTATAGCTCGCAGAGGTAAGCCAGCGGAGATATATTCCGACAATGGCCGAAATTTTGTTGCCGCTGCCAAAGAAATTGGTAGCTTTCTCAAGGACAACACTAAAGACCTCTCTGACTTTGCGACTCAAGAAGGTATGAGGTTTATTTTCACTCCAACCTACGCTCCTCACTTCGGAGGTATTTGGGAAGCAGGTGTAAAATCCGCAAAATTTCACCTTAAGCGAGTAGTCGCAAATAGTCATTTAACATTCGAAGAAATTTTAACATTGTTTGCACAAGTGGAGGCCATACTGAATAGCCGTCCCTTGTGTCCATTGTCGTCCTCTCCTAACGACCTCCTCCCTCTATCCCCAGGGCACTTCCTCATTGGACAGCCGTTGACTGCACTGCCGTCACCTAATCTGCTTGACTCCAACGAAAACAATTTGCGACGATACGCTCGCCTGGAAAGGCTTCGCCAGCACTTTTGGGACAGATGGCAGAGGGAGTACATCGCCGAGCTACAACAGAGAACAAAATGGAAAACGGACACTTCCAAACTCAGGGTCGGCGATATGGTGCTGATTCAAGAAGATCACGTACCGCCATTGAATTGGCGGCTTGGCAGAGTCGTCCGTTTGTTTCCTGGACCAGATGGCATCTCAAGGGTTGCTGATGTGAACACGACGAGGGGCACCGTAAGGAGACCGTTGGTTCGTCTTTGTCCGCTACCGACAGAAGATCTTCAAGGTTGAAAGTGTTCTTTCAAGGGGGGAAGATGTTCAGGCTCAAGGCCTGATTATTTACTACGACGTATACCAATGTGCGTCCGATTGCCTTTTAAAATGATCAGGCGTTCTAACTTAATAACTACTACTTAAAACTTGTTTGTCATTCCAATTCTGCTACCGCCGCGACACGTACATGAAATTGTTGCATTTTAAATACGTTTATTATAGTCAGTTTAAAGAGTCTACGAGTTTTATTTGGATCCATTGTGTCAAGCGAAGACACTAGTACCTAATTTAAAACCCAAATTGCTAGTAAGCTTTAAAAAAAAGCACTAGAAGCTAGGGTAGCAATTTACCAATAAAAAGTATTCAGGACTGGTTGCAATCAGAATAACCCCCTGACTATAAAAATATCCAATGTTTCATCCACCATCGCCTTCTAACCTTGCCACATTATCGTCCCCAAACCGTTTTAATATCGCCAAATTCTCACTAAAATCACACCAACATTATATCAGCTCTATATAATTCCCAGCGAAATTATTGAGCAAACAAACCAATTGTTGTGCACACAAGCAACACTTTCGTTGGAACCGCGACAACTTACGAACTTCGATACTATAAAGTTGGACCTCTGAAATTGTACGCGGCCTTTCTGCTACCATTGGTTTTAGCAACTCGAATCTGTTGCTGTGGATCTTCTTTACGAAGTTATTATAAAGTTCGTAGTGAAAGTTGAAATTGTTGTGTTTGAATATCATAATTATTATGTTAATTGATCAATTGATAAGTCATATGACACATTATCCTAATATTATACAAGCTAAAGTGAGTTTGTTCTTTACGCTTAACTACTAGCCCGATCATCATAAAATTTCATATGCCTCGTTAATTCAACAATTATCAATATTTTTAATGCTGTTAGTGGCAGACCAGCCAACAGTCCAGTTGTGAGCGGCAACCACTTATGCACGTAGTAAGTAGTTGTGTTTATTTCAAATCACAGAAACAACTTCAAGAAAACGCAATCAAGTCGCTACCTATCGTGAACCACTCATCGGTTCCAAACAAGCACATAGTTTATTCGATGATAAGCAGTTACCGTAGCCAATGTGAAGCGCCAGTAAAAGGAGAGAAGGTCGGATGGGATAGGACCGCATGGCTTATTGGGCCACCGGTGATAACATTGTTATTTACGTTGATATTCTGTAGGCGTAGTACTTTCATGCTTTCAGCATGCTCTTCTGTTACAGACAAGGCTCTACTACTGCCACAATTTCTGTCACCTCTATAATTGCCCTTAACGCGTTTGGATTTTTAAGAATACTAGCTCACACACGGTGTTTCTCCGCTTACGTGACTCGTAGCGTGATATTCAATAGCCTATATTATTTCCGGATAAAGTAGCTATCCAATAGAGAATGTTTTATTTAAATCGGTTTAGCAGTTTATGAGTTTATAGATTACAAACAAAAATAACAAAATATTTCTTCTTTATAAGCTAGCGTTTTTCATAATCTGTTTATACAATACGTAATTTTTATACATAACTTACAAGATCTATTTATGCCAAACTAATATTATAAATGCGAATATAAGCATTCACGCCTACACTTTGTCATATGGTGTATACCAGACATAATAGAAAAAGCATTGTTCGCGGTAATTTGTGACCGGCATGGCGTTGAATGTTTTAATGTCTTATATGTTAATTATATGTAGCTATGTCAGCCACACTATACAACATTATTATGTATAGTCCACTAAATGCTCACATTTATGGCCTATGTCATTTACATACATATGTATGTATAGATTAGCCATGTGGCTAATCTCCATTAAGACTGGTTGATAGAGTGGACCTTTGACGGAATTTTATTTTATCGCATATTATTCCAATATGACTGCACTTACGGCGTTGTAGTTTAAGTGGTTGATTCGTCATTGCCACTACGCCTATTGTTATAAGTTCGACTACACGAGATAAAAATCTTTGTGATCCAAATAGTCTTAAATATTTGTAAAATCCCCAAAAATTAAACAAAGAGCAAAACGTAGCTTTATACAAAATGGTTCGATATGATATACAGCTTAACTTATTTAGGTCAGATGACCTAAATAAGTAAATTGAGGACAATTTTACTATTAGCAATAAAAATGCTCCACAATCTGCCAAAAGACTAAATATTCTCTCCCATAACTCGATCAAACTTCGCCTCAAACTTACGGAGCTTCAAATCTATACTGTCTATAGTAAACCGCAACAATCCAACATAGTTTGTGAAGCAAACAAATAATTAATCTACAGCGGCTACAGTTTAATTGCTTGTTTGAGTTTATCATGTTCGCTGTGCTATATTATCTAGTTCGCGGACATTGTAACTGGGTCTTTAATTGCGATCATTTGTTTGGTTATGTTCTAAGTCTGGTTGTGTATTTAAAATTATAGTCGAACTGTTGTTCCCTGGGGTATGATTGAATGCAGCCAGCGGAAAATTAAGCTACAATATTATAACAGCACGGGTGAAACCTTTGATTAAATTGCCTAGAGTTAACTTTGGACGATTACTTGCGTGGTCCCATGATGCAAGTATATATATATACCCCAAAAGTGTACTCAGAGGTACACATGTTTACTACGTATACTAGATTACATTCATAAATAACCAACGATGGTTTCAGGCTTGTTTCACACGTACCACAACCACACCACGTAGGCGGGCGCAATTTTGTTTTGAAAATGAATAGTAGAATTTACACGGACCACATTTTGCCGTCATTATTGACCACGTGGTTGATACCGACCACAACGCAACCACCAGCGACACCGCGAACTAGCGTTCTACCACATTGCAGACACAAAGCTGCGTCGACGCACCGACACTGCGCGCACGCCTGCGCCCTGTCTGTCTGCACTCGTGACTACTCGTGAGTCATTGCGTCGTCGCAACCACATCGCAACTCCTAACGACAACTCAAACACATCCACATTTTGTAGGAACTTTGCCCAAAACGGAAAACTAATCCAGAACGGTCCGCCACTAAGGCAGTTCAATGATAATATTTGTTTTTACACAACTAAGATAGCTTATAAGCATAAAGGCTAGGTACCTGAATACCTGGACATTAGATCGCTTTCAATATTAAGGGTATCACTCGCTAGTTATTGACTATATGAAAAGCAGGATAAATGAAAAGACGACATCTTCTTAATCTTTTCTTAGATATTAGTCAGGACCACTTTCAGGAAAGAAGGATAGTTTTCTTTTTTTTAAGTTATCTCTCGCATCATGAGTAATTTTTGCATCACGAGGAATTGAATAAACATTCAATAGGTTTTAGGTCTCACTAGAAACTGTCCAATAATTGACCAGAGTTTGACAGTTAGATGTGTTTCACACCCTCGTGCCTCGAAAATCGCGTAAAACCGTTGGTCCTGTGACTGATCTCTGTTCGGTCATGTTGGATTGCTGTCTGATCTAATTATGTTAGTTGAGGAATAGAGAGTGCATTGGGTGTACGCACATATATACATGTGCACTATAATATCATCCACGCAGTTTCCAGTAGTATTAGTCGTCGTGATCGAAATTCAGTCTAAAGGACATTATTATTAATTAATAACCCAAGGTGTCTTACGTTTAAGCGACTGTGCAATGTTATACACTACAATAATTTAATTACTTTATTCGGCTTTTGTCGCGCTATTTATTTCAACTCTTTCAGCCACACTTTCATATAGACTATTTTATTAATGAAATTATTGATTATTTAGTTCAATAAGAGTAATTTGATAAAGAAAAAACATTTAACGATTTTATACCACATAAGGCTTTCGAGGAATGAGGTGTTTAGTTTACTTACTACCGTGGCTGTAGGCATAATAAATAAACAAGGCAAAAACATCAATTATGAGCAAAATCTATTAAATTACTTATTTATTTTTTATACACATGTTTTGTCTTTGCGGATACAAAGATCGACTTTACAAGTGCTGTAATGCCATGTTGAACTTTCCTTTAGTGCTGTATTTTGCGTATCTTCAGGAAATAGATCGCTCTGTTTGATGCATATTACTTTCCAGGCGTTTTACTATTGGCTTTTGGCCTTATTTTATCTGAACAAGTAATGGAGAAGGTGTTGCAGAGTTATTGGAAGAGCGTTTAAAGCATTATTTACGGTTTTTCGTCTGAGCTGGTGCGCCGGAGCCCTTAGTAAACACTTCTGCGAAAGACTTTTGTATAGAAAATATTCAATTCATTCATTCAGATTTACCGAAATCTGAATGGTATTCCTACTGCACTTCTTTATACACCAAAAAGCAGTTTCTAACAGCTGTCCAAAAATGGAAATAAATTCGATACTACCATTTCTGCAACCATCTTTCTTTATTTTGCATGTTGGTTCCACCACAACTGTATGATTAGATTTTCGTGAAACACTTGTAGTAGATACATAACGAGCAGAAGAACAGGCTGAATTTGATAACGGTGTGTCATTATCTAAATCAGATACATCATTATGTGCTGGCTAAAGCCCAGTGGATATATCACTGAGGATCATTGGAGTCTCCTGTTCATTGTAGAGTTCTTCATCTGACTCCAGACTACAAAATCTTTCACCATCAGAAGGTATTACTTCTCGAAGAATGTCTTCTATGTCATGTTCACGGAGTACACGCGACATCCTGGAATTTTATAAAATTCAACAGAACAATTATGTAAATGAAATATTGAAAATAAAAACTATTATAGCCACGGTGGTTAGCAATCTAATCACCTTATTCTAAACGTTATTTATAGAAATGTATAAAAGATAATATTTATTTTTTATCATATATCAACCAAATTAATATTAAACTAGAAATGAACAATAAAATCGCAACATAATAATCTTTCTTATTTTTATTATTAAATTTTAAAATACTCCATGGATAAATTAGCACGATACCACTTTTTTGAATAGACGTACTCATCATAATGAGGCGCCTTGTCGCTGAAGTTCCACAACATGCGGTCAATAAGGACTCAAGAACACATAATAGCTAAATGCGATCTATTGACAATATTGTCAATAGATCGGATTTAAATATGTTTAAAAGCCCTGGCAATATGTGGTTAGTAACCAAACCTGAAAGAGTTAAAACACGGTTATTACATAATTTTAACTATGACACTACTATTATTGAACTTTACTACAATTTAAATTATTAAAACTATTTATAGTTAAGTATAAACGTTCTTCGACGTCTCGGTTGCTTTACAGCAGCCATGCTCACGGGGAGACTAAGATGTTGGTTGTCTCAAAGTCCAACTGCAGTTATTTCAAAGCACCTGAACATAGTTTAATCATTGGTGTTACTATTAACGCAGGATGAGCTCAAAGTATCATGAACTTGAGCTGTGTTACTTAATTTTTTATATCCGTACTAGCTTTTCCTCGCGGCTTTGCTCGCCTAAAAGTAGGTTAGGTTATGTTAGTAACAGTATTGTTTTTTCAATAAAATCTATATTACTCGGTGATAATATAGCTTCCTAATGGTGATAGAATTTTTTAAATCGGTTGTGTAGTTCTTGAGTTAAATCTTTACAAAACAAACAGACTAAAGATATTTTTTCTCATTATTATATTAATATCTATATTAATATAATAACTTATCTATAACGCAGGTCTTTTCTACTCTTACAGAATAAATGACGCACAATTTTCTCTCCATATGGAGAGACAACTGCGCGTCATGTATATATATGATAAAAAAATATATCCTAGTCAGAAAAAAGAGCTTTTAATTAATATACAATACGTCAGCCTCTAATTAACGATGATTTAATAGCAGCTTATTAATATATCAAACTTAATTTAGCGTGCAACAAAAGCCGGATGAGTACGGGAAGTGGGATACTGGTATATACTCATATGTATATTATGTTGTATCTGACTGATGCTGTGAATATGAAGATTGGTTTAGATGTTTGTTAAGCAAACACACAAAACCGTGGGAAGGATTTGGTTTGGATGAAGCTTGACATAAAGAGATATTATAGCATATTTTTAAATATTTTATTTCGATGCTTTTAACTACATACGGCTATGTCAGCTCCATCATACCTTACATTTATTAATTATTCATATTCTACCTTAAGTAAAACTCAAAGCAGCGATAGCTCAGTGGGGAGACCAACAGACTGCAATGCAGTGGGTCTCGGGTTCGAACCCACGTCGCGCACCTCTGACTTTCGGCAGTTATATGACTTTTCGAAATTATGTGCGTATTGATTGACAATTATCGCCTGCTCCGTGCCTCGGAGAGCACGTTAAGCCGTCGGTCCCGGCTGCCATGAACATCTATGGCAGTCGTTATTGGGGGAGTGTCGACACAAAAGATCCCACTGGGTCGAAGTGTCGCCGGTCTGCACTGACTGGTAGAAAATGGTATCGACATCTCATTGTGTGGTGCAGTGCGTCCAGGAATTAAGAAATACCTGGTGGTGCCTTTATAACTGTAGCATAAGTCCCTGTTTAAAGCAGCTACCTATTTTAGTTTGTAAGATAATAGATGAGGTTTACTTATCTTATCTTATCTTATGTGGGCACAATATAATAATATAATAATGTCCGGGGACATAAGATAAGATAAGATAAGTAAACCTCATCTATTATCTTACAAACTAAAATAGGTAGCTGCTTTAAACAGGGACTTATGCTACAGTTATAAAGGCACCACCAGGTATTTCTTAATTCCTGGACGCACTGCACCACACAATGAGATGTCGATACCATTTTCTGGATAGGATTATATTTGTTCAAGGAGTTCTTAGTGGTTCACATTCGATGATAGGTAGAAACTAGTTATAGATGATCTCAAAGCTGATAGACGAACAATTTTAGCAAAGCTGAATATTTTACAGAGTAGGTGATGTGTAAGTAAACAACGTATGCAATTCATTTATATATGCGCGGTTCATGTTTATTCCTTTGGTATAGAGTAAATAAAAAGCTTTAGCTTAGTAACTCCGTATATGCACGACAAATTTTTTTACGTGACGGCACGGCGCGCCGTAGAAAATTTCTATACACATACATAACACAAGGGTATAAATGTACCCCATTTGTTATATAATAATTAAAGAAAATTAAATGGAAAAATTGAACGCTAGTAAAGAACATGCACCGAATCGATTCAAACGATTTATTTCAAGCCAAGAATAATTACTTATCAATACGAGCAAAATAATATGACACGGAATATAAAGTCTGCAATACATTTTGGTCAACCGTAGGCCAACGCGAGCAAAGGCAAACTGATACAAGACAAGTACTGATACCTGAACCTAGCAACTAACCTAAATGTAGCTTCAGTAACTTAGTAAACTCCAGATCGAAGACATTCATCATATTCTTGTGGAATGTGTCCGAAGCGAGGACCAAAGACAACAATTAAATTTTAACAACCTAATCGTGTGCGAATACGTTGCTATATTATCAGATCCTTTGTCACATAAAGCAGGGCTCATATATGATTTGTTCCTTTTGACACTTAAAAATAGAACATTCGTTGTATAGTGTATGAATTTCTTGTGTATATCCAATGAGGGCAACATTATCGACTATGATAAAGCCTTCTCTCTTTCTTAAATAAAGATTTAGAAATAAAACTTATTAAACTCAAGTGAGTTTTCACTTATGAACATCAAAATATATAGGTTAGTAGCTATATATTTTGATGTTCATAAGTGTTACTTTGTGGCCTAAATGAATAAACGATTTTTGAATTTGACTTTGACTTACTACCGTCTAGACGTTCGGCAAGATTGACGAAAACCAATGTAGACGAGCTTTGTAAAGCTGCCCACACGTTGGGCGCTTTCAGTCTTTATTGAGCATTGAAACAATATGGACGTCGTAAAAGTTATGGCAGCTGCTGGTATTTATTTAATTATGGCACTCCAACGATTTATTCACGATTAATGAGCGCATATAATTATTATTTCAGTGTATACCTACCGTAGTAGACTTGTAAAATACATTGAAATTAAACTGCTATATACGGATTTTATCGCGTTGTTTATTTGACACTTTATTACAAAATTTTGAAAATTGTTACACTACTACTACTATTAAACTTTACTAATTTTTAAGTTAATTAAATTATTATTAAACTATTTAGATTTAATTTATTTTTACACTTTCTCCGACGTTTCGGTTGCTTTTCAGCAGCCATGGTCACGGGGAGACTAAGATGGCAGTTGTCTCAATGTTCCAGTGTAGTTATTTCAAAGTACCCGAACATAATTTAATCATTGGTGTTTCTATTTACGCAGAATGAGCTCAAAGTATCATGAAGTCTAGCTGTGGTTTGCTTCTTCTTGGGTTTGACTATTTTTATTACTGGATCCCAAGCTGGTGGTACATTCCAACCATCTTCTCTATTAAAATTAGGATGTTTTTTGATTTCAATAGCCTCGCGAAGCATCCTTGGTAGGAATCGGTGTTCTTTAGCGAGAATCTGTGGTTTGTCAAATCTCAGGTAGTGGTTGGTCCCCTGTTGCACATGTTCACACACAGCAGACTTCAACGAGCGTTGGTGTTTTACATCAGCTATGTGTTCTTTTATACAGGTGCCTATTTAATCCGTATATAGCAGTTTAATTTCAATGAATAATATTCGCGTAAATAGAAGACAATATTTTGTAAAATACATTTTATTCGTGTAACGGTGACGTACGCCAAGCGCGAAATTGCAGACGGACCAACATGTGAACGCTATTGGCCGAGCGCAGACCAACGCCTTTGATTTGTGTAGAAATAAGTGAGAAAAGGCCATGAATTGCCGTAAATCTCAGAGTTCAAAAAAATTGTATCACGTGACCAGAGGTCAGAGGTCAAAGGTCATAGTCATTTCGGGGTATATCGACTATGCTGAGTTGAATGGCGTTGACCGCGAGTCTCTAGCTCTTACGGTTCTTGAGTTGAAAGTTTTATAACAGACAGACGGACAGACGGACGGACAAAGCTGTTGTATAAGAGTTTTTTCAAACTCTAACAAATTATGCCTAACTCGTCATGCCAAATTAAATTAGGACTAAAATAATTAGTCGAAACAAAGGGTTCCCTATTACGTACCTAGTAGAATATATAAAATCGAATTAAATTGTGCACAACACGACTAAATAGTTAAGCAGAGCTTCTTATAGTATATGAATAATGTGTAGATAAATAACGTATACATATTAGTTAGTTTGAAAGTGGGCCATATCTTTCCTTTCCTTTTTATTCTTCGTAGTAAGAGTGCTACTGGATAGCTCTTGCCACATACATTTAGTTTTGTAAAAGGCACCCAAACAGTATAAATAAACTTCAGTCTTACAATGATGATAAAAGTCTAAACATTTTTAATGTTATAACTTAGCTGACGTTATAATAAATGTCACGTGGTATCACGTGACCTTTGCATATTACTTGAACCATTTTTTCGAACTGCCAAATCTCACTCGTTTTGTCATAATAATACTTTGATATAACTGTTTTTTGGCATACTATTTCAGTAGGCATAAATATCATTTAGGCTAATGGTTTTTGCCCTAATTTTGATTGGCATAAAGTTATAAGGCATATATAACTTGGGTACCATAGTGTAACAATAGGTCGGGGTGCGGCGAGGATAGCCCTTGGACCACCCCTAAGCCACCAACATGTTTATTTTAAGACTGCACCGAGCGTAAGACAGATAATAACAGAGCTCGTGCGGCGCAAATTCAAATCGGCGCGCGGCCGCCATAGTCAAATTGTATGGAGTTTCGAAGTGCTTTTTTGATAAATATGTATCTTTATTGTCAACCAATAACTTAAATATTTGGGACGGACAAATTGTAATATAACTATTTATGTTTCGTTTTAGCTGTAAAATAGGATAGATTTCTACTGTTATAATCTAAAAATCACGTAACACGAGCTTACGTTTTTGCATTTTTCGTGCAAATTTACGTAATTTTGTAGGTGAAAATATTAATTATTTTTAATTTTTTACACGGAGTAATTGTAAACATATTCATTGTTATGGTAAATGTATATTTTATATTTGTATTAAACAGTGTTGATTTTATTCACTTAACTGTGACCGCCTGTTTTGGCACATTTCGCTCGGCGCAGTCTTAAATACGAAAAGTATTTTATTAATTTCAAACACAAAATTTACAATACTTCAAATTTATGCTTTAGAATAGTATGCTTAACAATTATAATGCTTAAAGTAGTTATGTTAAAAAAAATTGAATTCAGAAAAGTCAAAAGTCAATTTCACTAACTTGTTATTACTAACATCTACCATTTCGACTACAAACAGGCATGAGTCTATATAAGGTATAAATATAATAAAACATGGATGTAAATCTGTTTTATAAAGTTAAATTAACTTCCCAAATTGTTTCAATATTGCTTTTGACTACAGATTGAGTCTGCAAATAAGTAGCCGTGTTTCAACAATAATAGCTGGCTGACTACAATTTGATATTAATCAGGACCAATGTTTTACGTTGTGTTGGTAACGTGGTAAATATTGAACTTAAATACACTCACGATTTTATTTTAGAGGATATCTATTATCTTATGTATCTTATGTGGGGGCCAGTCAGTGCAGACCGGCGACACTTCGACCCAGTGGGATCTTTTGTGTCGACACTCTCCCAATAACGACTGTCATAGATGTTTATGGCAGCCGGGACTGACGGCTTAACGTGCTCTCCGAGGCACAGAGCGGGCGATAATTGTCAATCAATAAGCACATAATTTCAAAAAGTCATATAACTTCTGAAAGTCAGAGGTACGTAACGTGGGTTCGAACCCGAGACCCTCTGCATTGCAGTCTGTCTCCCCACTGAGCTATCGCTGCTATTGGATATCTATTAACTACAAATCTAGCATATCTGCATTGATTTTTATTTTGTAATATAGTATAGCCTAATGACAACATTTATTTCAAATAAACAATTACATAATTAACCTGAAGAGAAAAAGACAACAACATTTAAAATGCATCATAATATTTGACCAAAATCGGCAAAAAAATTATGACTTTTAGTAACAGTTGCTCAATAGTGATTCGTCTCCTTTAAAATAGTTAATTTCAGAGTAGTACTTAATTGTTATAAATTATGTAATAACTCTGTAATAAGTTATAATAGGATTGACATATTCATATAGGATAAAAACCCCCGGGCACGCCACAATCGTGGCGGTAAGACCCGTACTTAGAGAGTGGCTGGAGAGGCGTCATGGCGCCCTCACGTTTCGCCTGACGCAGGTGCTGACCGACCACGGTTGTTTCGGTCGGTATCTGTGTCGAATAGGCAAACAGGAGACGCCCGGTTGTCATCACTGCGGCGACTGCCGCGTCGTTGTTGAGGACACGGCGTTGCACACATTGGTGGCTTGCCCTGCTTGGGCCACGCAGCGCCGTGTCATGCACGTGGCAGTCGGTAGAGTCGTCCTCTCGCTCGAGGCTATGGTTCTGTCCATGATCTCGAGCGAGAGGTCTTGGAATGCCGTCGCCTCCTTCTGTGAGGAGGTGATGTCAGTGAAGGAGGCGGCGGAGAGGGAGAGGGAACGCTCAATCCCTCTCCCTAACTGCAGAGCCGGGCGCAGGGGGGCGCGTGACGACCTCCAGCCACCCTGAGTAGAAGCCTGCGGGCGGTGGACCTATTGGGGCCGTCCACCGCCCGATCAGCGCAGGTCCGAGTAGGCGGCGTTCGTGTTCCACGCACGCCTCTCGATGTCGGAAAGGGGACTAGGTCCCCCCGCTATGTTGTCGGGGACCAGGTCCCCCAATTATGTGTATAAAGTTTTGTGGGACCCGCCACGTCCATCGGCGGGTCAAACCTTTGGCGGGGTCGCGATTCGAATGCGAGAGCGATCCGCGCGACCCCGCCATAAAGGTGTGAGGAACACCGCGGTGGTTTTAGTCGGTTCAGCCCAAACATATGGGCTGGATCCCGACATATCCCCATCGCCCGCCCCAAAACCGGCGATGGGGAATGTGATTTGCACATTTCCCCGCGTTAAAAAAAAAAAAATAAAAAAGGATAAAAACCCCAAAATAAAATAAAGATTTAAAAAAGTTTAGTCTTTGTGCAAAAAATAAGCATAGCTCTCCTTCTCTCTCTCTTTCTTTCTGTGAGAATAAATATTGCTTTTTCTCTCTTCCTCTTTTGCGTTATTTTCTATCACTTAATTCATACGCATTACATTTTCATGCATGCTCTCTCAAGCTACTATAGCCTTAATATTACTATATTATAACCTTAATATTACTAGCCAACGCTTATCCATTTTCTTTTTGTTTTTATAAATCTCAACATCTTTGGCTAAGCTAAAATGCTTTTGTTAAGATTAGGTCCACGTTGGTACCGAGGTATAAAAATAGGCAGGGTTTGATCTCTCGATCGCAAGTGATGCTGATACCCTAAGCATTAATCTGCCCCATGATTGACTAATCGGCATCTAAAATTAATATTTATTATCTTTATATGTATAATTCTACTGTACGTATGTGTGTCACTGAACTCCTCCTAAAAGGCTGGACCGATTTTGATATTTTATCAAAATCTGATAAAATATCAAAATCGGTCCAGCCGTTTAGGCGGAGTTTTTGTGTGTGTTCATGTGGATTCGAAGGTGGTTTAGACTTGGGGGTTTTTTTTAATTTTGATTCTGTACTACCCGTTCTACGCCAAATGCTTAAGCTATGTAATGTTACAAACATGAAACTTAAAATATGTAGAGAATGAATCTAGATGGCAAAGATATTATGTCAATTTTATAACCTAAATGTGAAAATACAAAAAAATATCATGGGTAAGTATTCTAATTGTAATATAATTAACGAGTTGTTATTTAACGCAAGTGAAACCCAATTGTATATATGGAACCGCTGGCATACTAATACACTGGAGAACATTCTCTGAATGATCGGCAGAAATACCTAGTTGAGAGTATTTTGAACCGACGTTACGTATTGTATGTATAAATAATGTTATACGAATAAATGAAGCAAATCGCTAATGTTATATTCTTAGAAGGTAAAAGTATATAGTTCTCGCCTACCTGTGCACTCACTATACAATTAATTCTTTACGAGCTAATATTATTTTATTTATACAAAATACTGTGACTGTCAATAATATCAGCAGCGATAGCTCAGTGGGGAGACCAACAGACTGCAGTCTTGGGTTCGAACCCACGTCGCGCACCTCTGACTTTTGGAAGTTATATGACTTTTCGAAATTATGTGCGTATTGATTGACAATTATCGCCTGCTCCGTGCCTCGGAGAGCACGTTAATCCGTTGGTCCCGGCTGCCATGAACATCTATGGCAGTCATTATTGGGAAAGTCAGTACCCTCTAATATTCTGACACTGGTCTAGCCTTAGGGTATCGTTAGCCTTCGGGTTGCGGAGGTCAGGTGACAGCCGCTCCGTGTAAAAACTGATATCCAGTCAAATCCGGTTAGACCAGAAAAGAGTACCCCAAGTGACTTGGGAATAATAAAAGGCTAAGAGAGAAGACTGTGACTGTCAATAAGAACAAAGACATTCGCAGTCGTGTTTCCCCCAGAATCTGTTATACTGCGGCTATAAATATGAATGTCGTTCTTCCATGCTATATAGCACGCAGAACTGATAGCCGTTGGGGCAGAAAGGTTCTGGATTCACGGCCACGCACCAGAAAACGCAGCAGGAATAGGCTCTCCACAAGGTGGACCGACGACTTAGTAAGGGTCGCGGGAAGCGGTTGGATGCGGGTGCCCCAAGAGCGGTCTGTGTGGAAAACCTTGAAGGAGATCTTTGTCCAGCAGTAGACGTATTTCGGCTGAGATGATGATGACTTCCATACATAGTATCACGCCTATATATAAAATATTACTGGTGAAATGTGGTGTATTACACATCTAGCTACAATTTCAGGGATAGCCCTGAAATTGTAGCCAGATGTTTAATACACCACATTTCGCCAGTAATATTTTTAGGTTCCACGAAATATGGGTCGAACCTATTGCCGTCTACCAGGCATAATTTCAGACTCCATGCTGCTTCGGAGAGTTTTTCGGCAGAAAAACTCATTAATATTTTTCCGATCCGGAAATCGTACTCGAGACTTCATGCACAGTAACGTTTACTACCATGGCACCATTGAGTCAGTTTATTAGAATACCATTCTGTATCTGATACTTCAGGGTTAACCTGCAGCTCATGTGGATCACCCCGTGGGCCTTTTGGCTGTCTTCGATCGAGACTAAAGGAGTCAGCAAAAAGAAGAAAACAAAATAGATGTACATGCAGAAGACCAAAATGCTTAATGATTAGAAGACGAAAAACAGAAGAATCAGATACGGTAAATTGATGGTCAAATCAAATCAAATATTTTAGTTCGTTTACACTTTTGCTCACGGCTTCGCTCGCGTAAAAGTAGGTTAAGTCAGTTTAGGTTATGTTAATTACATTTCTATTTTTAAATAAAATATAGCTTATGTTACTCGGTCTTTCTTTCTTTTTGTGTGGTTAGTGGCCAACCTGTTGTCAAGAGTTGTTCAAGCCGCCCCTAGGCCTCTGACTAGGCCTCTGCTGTCAATTTAACAGCAACCGGGACCGACTTTTTACGTGACCTCCGAAGCACGGAGATGCTCAGATGAAATACCAGTAGACGGTCACCCATCTATTATTATTTTTTTTTTTTTATTTTTTTTTTTTTTAACGTCAGGGGAATGCTTTTACGCACCGTCCGCGCCCGGGCAGGGCGCGGGTGTGTGGGACTCGAGCCAGAAAAGCCGGCCCCATACCCACTAAACCCCTGACGACGTTTCTCCGGTACCTAGTGTCGGTGCCACGGGATTCGCGCTAGCATTCACCGCGACACCGACAGGTCTTGGCCCGCCACGTGAATAGGCGGGCCCCAGCTGTTTGGGGGAGGACCAGATGGTACAGCCCTCCCCTCCACTGAGGGGGGCGCGCGGAACACCTATGCCCCTCTCTCGGGCCTGTGCTGCTCGGGCGGCAGACTGCCCAAGTCCACCGCCCGCAGGCCGCCCCCTAGGGTGGCTGGAGGTCTGCGCGCGCCCTACGGCGGCGCCCTGGACGTCTCCTGCGGTTTGGGTGGGGAGAGACCAGCTCCCTCTCCCGTTCCGCCGCCTCCTTCGCGGACATCACTGCCTCGCAGAAGGTGACGGCGGCCTCCCATGCACCCTCGCTCCGGACCATGGACAGTACCATTGCCGGCAGCGAGAGGATTTGGACACCCAGTGCCCCCGGTTAACGACCGGCGCTGCTCCTCCCAAGCTGGGCACTCCACGAGTGTGTGCAGCGCCGTATCCTCGGGGCCGTCACCGCAGTGGTGACAACAAGACGTCTCCTCCCGGCCTATACGACACAAGTACCTCCCGAAGCATCCATGCCCGGTGAGGACCTGCGTCAGCCGGAAGGTCAGGGCGCCATGGCGCCGCTTCAGCCACTCCTCCAAGATCGGACTTACCGCCGCTATTGCGGCGTGCCCTGCACTCGGTCGCGCAAGCCGTTCACCCCAGTCCGCCCTTAGGACGTCGCGGAGCTCCGACCGCCGCGCCTCCACCTCTCTCGGCAACGGCCGAAAGCCCCGCTCCAGAGCCTCCCCGCGCCACTGGTAGAGCGACGCGAGAAGTCTGGCCTCCAGGTCCCAGGGCGGTGATCCGGCCAGGAGGCTTGCCGCCTCAAAGGAGATCGTGCGGTACCCTCTCGCGACCCTGACGGCCATCACCCTCTGCGGCCTCCGCAGCAGGGCGGCGTTACGGGCCGTCAGGTTATGACCCCAAATGGGGCTCCCGTATAGAGCCATCGCCCGCACGACTCCCATGAAGAGCCTCCTGCAGGAGGCGTTTGGCCCCCCCAGATTGGGAAGCAGCCGCGACAGCCCTGCGGCCGCACCCATCAATTTGGGGACCAACCTTCGGAAGTGTTCTCCGAAGGCCCATCGGCCGTCGAGGACGAGGCCCAGATACCTCATCGATTTCTCGACGCCGATGCGGACGCCTCCCACCACGATGTGGAACCCCTCTGGCGGCGCGTTCCGAGGCCCGTAGAAGAACAGAGCCTCGGATTTGTGCAGCGCCACCTCGAGGCCCAACCGTCGGATCCTACCCACGACATGCGCGACCCCTGCCGTCGCCAGGACAGCCGCCTGCCGGTGCGTCGCTCCCCGAGCGAGGACGAGCGTATCGTCCGCGTAGCAAACTACGCTTACGCCGGGGAGGAACACACCGCGCAGCACCCAGTCGTATCCGATGTTCCACAGGAGCGGGCCGAGAACCGAACCCTGTGGAACACCGCACGACATCTCCCGCCGAGACCACCCGCTCGAACCCGGGTATACGACGGCCCTCGCCGTCAGGTACGCCCCGACAATTCGACGGAGGTAGGTCGGCACCTGATGGTAAAGCAGTGCCTCCCTTATGCAGCTCCAGGGCAAGGTATTGAACGCGTTGGCGATGTCGAGAGACACCGCCAGCACCACCTCACCCTGTGAGACTGCTTCCTCCGCCAGAGCCTTTACGCGTGCGATCGCATCGAGACGGTCACCCATCTATAGACTGACCGCACCCAACATTACTTAACCTCGCTAATCGTTTACCGATCAGTGAGTGCAACAGGCTATGCTTTACTCAGTGGTAATATAGCTTTCTAATGGTGAAAGATTTTTTAATTCTGTTGAATTGTTTTTGAGTTAAATCCTTACACACAAACGAACAAACAAAAAATCAAACCTTTCCTCTTTATAATATGATAATAGGAAATAAAAACGCGTACTCACTTAGCTCTCTTACAAATTTGTCGTTTCTTTGTTCCAGGAATGCTCTTGTCCGGATATAAATCGATGCTGTTCTGCATGTTTTGCACAAATGCCCAAAAATACGGCACCTCCACCAACACAACCAAAAAATCTCTGCAGATTTACACTTGATGCATACTTTACATAACACTAGATGTATTTTGAATTGTTGTCATATAAATAAAGTTTTGAGACAAGCTCTGAATATTTGATTTCAAATATCTGAACTGTTTGATCAAAATCAAAATATAAAGTAACACTTATGAACGTAAAGGTAAAAAAACTGAACAAACTGAACTATATTATGAATTTATGTTTACGTTGGATTTTCGTGTTGTCGCATTTAGCAATGCAAGGGCGTAGAAGTAATGAGAAAAATGGACAAGAAACTAATGGCTACCCTTTTTGTTCGCCAAACTTTACAAACTATATCTGTAAGCACCTGCAATAATTGTACCACTATACGGTATCTTCTTTTAAGATTCGAAAAGGTGTTCTTCGGTATATTTTATTAATGCATCATTATTGGGAGATGTTGAAAGGAGAACGATTGCTGGCAACAAGTGAATGGAGCTCTACGCGCTTTTATGAACAGTCGAAATATATCCAAAAAGGCACGTTTGGCTGTTCATAGAGGACTATTAGTGCCCACACTTATGTATGGAAGTGAAAGTTGGGTATGGCAAAACAAGCATGAGAGCAGAATAAATGCTGTAGAAATGAGAGCGCTGAGAAGCATATGTGGTGTGACTCTGAAAGATAGAATAAGGAATAGTGCGATTAGAGTATAGAGTATGCGGCATGAAAGTGGATATAATAACAAGAATAGAAAAGGGTATGTTAAGCTGGTTTAGGCATGTAGAAAGAATGGACGAGGAAAGACTGACTAAGAAAGTTTATAAGGCTAGTGTGAATGGAACAGTCCCAAGAGGAAGACCTAGGCGAAAGTTTCTCGATCAGTTTGGAGGTGTTCTGGACAAAGACCAGGTTAAGAGCACCTTGAACCGATAGGCGTGTATGAGGAATGTGATGAAAGTGAATTAAGCCAGAGAAGTGTGTCAGGATCATAGCAAATGGAAATCCGTAGTCTCTGCCTACCCCTCTAGGAAACAGGCGTGAATCTATGTATGTATGTATGTATTGGCTGTTATATTAAGTACTAGTAGATTTCCCGCGGTTTCACCCGCGTAAGTCCCGTTCCCGTGTGAATATCGGGTTTCACCCCTTTTACCCCCTTCAGGGTGGAATTTCCAAAAATCCTCTCTTAGTGCTCCCCTACACTCTCCAAGGAACATACATGCCAAATTTGAGCTTCTTGCGTTCAGTGGTTTCGGCTGTGCGTTGACTGTCAGTCACTAAGTAACGGAAGAGTTTTATATATATAGATTGTGGATTCAATGTTCACACTGGAAAAATGTTTGAGTGTTATTCTTTGGCTTCGTTATTTACAGTGTTATTCTTTGGGATCGTTATTTAGATATAGTGACTGAAGAAGGCGCTTACAGTACAAAAAATCGTGCGATCCACAAATAATTGTTACAAATTCAGGTGTTCCATGAGTCTGTTGTTTGAATGTTTGTAAAGTCCGTGACACAAGATATATTCCTAGTGCCAATTATGTATCTAAAAAAATAAACAAAAAATACAATTTTTCAAATTTTTAAATTCTTCTATGTCGTAGGCATTATACAGAGTTCCCTTTCTAAAAATCAATAATAATAAACACAGAAATTTCGCCACAAAAATTGCCATTACTCACCCCTGCCATACTCAAATTACATTCTACAAAGTATTACTCAAAATTACACCAATTTAGTATAATATGTTACCCAAGTAATATTATATATACCAAGCCTTTATCAATTTTCGTCCAATTAGTATCACTTTGCCCTGCTTTAATATTGCGTTTGCACGTTTCTTATTATACAGAAATATTTGCAGCGTTTGTTTATTAACATACATACAGCGATATTAAATTTCATACTTTTGTTTGCATACCTGAATGTCATGTGTATGTTGTGTTTATTATAAAACCAGTGTCTAAGGCGACAATAAATTTGTGTTATCCAGAAATAGTTGTACTGAGCCTGTGTGTTCTAATATACTACCTATATGAGACATTGCAGTTTTCCTCTGTATTTGGCATCTAAGACAATGAAATGCATTATTTATCGCTTAGTTGTGCGATCAGCAAGTACATACATCGTGTCTAACAACCTATACTCATTACACGAGTTGTATATTTGAATGAAATGAATTAAACCCTTGGTTAACGTAAGTTTGGGATAAAAAACCGGTATAGCAGGCGCCTTACTTCTTCCATTCTGCTCAGTTCTTTGTGTTCGTTGCTTGAATATTTATAATGTTCCTCGTGACACAGGCTATAATCCTACTACTTGCGGTGTGTTTTTGAATTCCGTATGGCAAAAAAGCACACTGTTACTGTGTTTTGTCTAGGTTTCAAAGACAAAACTCTTTCTTCTTCTTTCTTCTTTTTATTCTTTATATTCTTTCTTTATTTTGAGGCTAAGGTCTAAATCGCCGGAGTAATACCTGGTATTGCAAGGGTTCTCAGGCTACGGTAACCGCTTACCGTCAAGTGGGCCAGTTACTTATTTGCCACCTCAGTAACACAATACCCATAGGGCACGCTCAGATCATAAGCTATGAACTAGTGGTTAGTATGCTAGTAAAGTTAAAGTGCACGGCGGTCAGATCAGTGAGCTTTATATATGTACATATGAGAATAGTGCGCTTGTGGAGATAACATATAACTGTTTTGGCTTTACTCAGCGAGTGAGTCGTCGTCGCTCAATTATACTAGTTTTATAAGCTGAGCTGGCATCTCAAAAGTTCGCAATATGAACCAAAAACTATTGAGATAAATATTATATTGCCATGGCTTTTTCACTTAGTAAATCAAATGGTAGTTGTATTCTTTGTGAGCTATTAAATATCTACTAGCTAATAGTTCATAGCTCTTAGTCTGATCTTATATTAAAATGATAATATACCTTTTTTTTAAATAGACATCTTCCGCATCAAGAATAAATCCTGTGTCGCGGGGGACTTTACAAACATTTAAGCAACGGATAGTGATTATATTATTAAAACATTGGTGAGCAAATCATAACAGATTTCAGTAATCTCCTCTTTAAATATTTTCAAGCTATTATTAAATTATACCTTTTATATAAAGTTGTACTTAACATTCAACAAACCTTTTACAAATAAAACTGGCCACTGAGAATAATTAAAAGTATAAAATTTTATGGTAATTATGTTTTACAAACTGAATATTCACAGCGGCCGAAATTTCTAGAAACATAAATTACGTTTTAGTGGTTAGACCTACCTGTCAGACTGCTAATTTTGTAATCTACGTTAGATTTTAATGTTAATTTACTCCTAGCTGAGTTCTATTTTAAAATTAAAATGGAACACAGCTACTAGATATATTGATATAAAAAATTACGATTACATAATGCGGTCGAGATTGATAACATGTTTCATTTCCTCAAATCCTGCAGTAAGAATAATTCCTGTACCGTAGTGGACTTCAAAAACACTCAAAAAATGGAGACAGCGAATACTTCGATTCGATTGAAACAACTATTTGTAAATCACAAAGATTTTGTCCGAATGGAGATCAAATCCACAATACTAAGTGCGACGCAGTGCCCAGATTACCATTAGGAAGGAACAACAAACAGCAACACTATAAAATTTTACATTAATGTTGAACATTTCCAAATGATAACAATAGTGAAGCCACAGCGCTGTTCACAGATTAACAATAAAATTAAGGTTAGCGCTAGGTGACCATCGATTTGAGTTAGAACAGGTTAGAACAGATGATACATCTTATACAATCGAATTAGACATTATATAAGTACATATTTATATATAGAATAATAGTAAATTTAGAATGAAAATACATAATAATATATATATATCAGAACGGTGACCGAAATTGAATCAACAAAATTACATATTGGAGAGTGTTGTAAATAACATTTTGCGAAATTGCCCAATAGAACATAGAAATATGTCAATATGCTCAAACATTTTATTGTATGTATCAGTCATACGTCGAATTGGCGACCTTAACCCCTTCTTGGCTCCTTTCCCGTTCTTGGCTGCCTTCATACATCTTCAACTTACTTACATGCTTAGATGCGCATTTTTCTTCACCACTAAAGATAAACTTTACTATTTAATACGCACATAGCATCGAAAAGGCAAAAGTGTATGACGTAGGATATAGGAACTTAAGATCTCTGCGTGGCGATCTATATTTATTGGTTTACCAGCAGTTATTACACAAAAACATTCATTACATACAGAACATAGTATTACGCTTAATCTAAGTGCACAACGTATGTAGGTAAACACCACATGCATATAATTTAGAAAATAACTATTGACAAAAGTTATCCAAGTATCGGGGAAACAAAACTTATATTACAAAACTTTTATATAGTACATATCTCCGAATAGGATAGTAATTAGTGGATGGTTAATCGATAGCAAGATTCTGGATTCGGTTCTTAAATCGTTGAAATGTTGTGCCTAATATATCTATCTGTTTACTGTAGTGATTACATATCTTACTTAGCCGTGAAAGAGGCGAGTTGGAGCCTAAAACAAACTTACGTAAAGAAGGATGTAGGAGCATAATTGGTTTTCTAGGATATCTGTGAGGGATATTGAATTTAAATTTAGATAGCAGTTCTGGGCAATCAATATTGTTGTTTAAAAGCTTAAACAAAAATATTGATCAGATGATATTCAACCAGAAGGCTTTTTAGTACAGAATATATCATAACATAACAAATTTTTCATTCTTGTTTATTTATTTCTTGTTTTAACAAACAACTCTCACGCAAGAAATAATATCTATGTCGCGGGGAACTTTCAAACACTCAAACAACGAATACCTGAAATGGAAACAACTTTTTTGTGGATCATCCAATTTTTGTCCCATATGGGGATCGAAGTCACATCATTCATCGCATTAGAAGGAAACCTAAACCACTACGCCATCCATACATTTAGAGGTTCCTTCATCGTTAAAGCAGACGGTAGAACTATTTAATAAGCCATAATTTTTTGTGTAGTAAAGCCTCGCTGATTTCAGCATGAATGGGTCAGCTCGACCGGGGGAGGACTACCCTCTCACAGAATATCGACGTGAAATAGCAGTATTCCTACTGTTGTGTTTCGTTCGGTGAGTGAGAGTGCCGGTGGCCCAATCACCCTCTTTCCCCCTACCCGCTCCTTCTCCTTCCCACTTCCTTTCCTAAAGGGTCGGCAACGCACAAGTGATGCCTCTGGTATTGCAGGCGTCCATAGGCTATGGTGACCACTTACCATCAAGTAGGCCGTATGCTCATTTGCCACCCTAGTTGTATAAAATAAAAAAGACCCACATATTTCCAAAAAGTCAGCTTGATGTATGTGCCGGAGGATCGCACTCGAGACCTCTGCTTAGCAGACCATGTTTAATTTCACAGCTATCCCTACTTAGAATAAAATACGTGATATCACAGCGATTTGTAAGTGGTAGATGTTATATATTTTTATACATTTTCCTCAAAGTTACAGAAAGTAATTTATCAAAGTTACTCGGGTACGTATTAAAGTTGATTCGGATCTGTGTGGCCATCAATAGTTTCCTCATTTGCAACGACATGATTAAGGGATCTGAAGAGTTATCAAAACTCACGTTGAAACTGAGCAGGGTGGAAGAAGTAAAGGGGGCTGTTATACTGGTAATTATTACAGACTTGGTTAGCCAAGGTTTTATTATGATATATTTAATTAAGTAACTAGTGTAAGGATCATAAGTTGTTAGATTCGATATATGTACTAGCTGATCGCATAGTGTAACTATGTGATAGATGATGCATTAGGGCGCGGCTTAATACAACGACAGCTTAAGCAGTGGTAGTCCAATAGATAAGGCATCGAACTTGCGCTCAAGTCGTAGGTTTAAATTCCACCGATTGCACTACCGACGTAAGCCTACTCTTAAAACAGCATATTAGCTTAGCGAGAGAGTTTACGAGGATATACAAGTAATCTGTAACTAATATTGGTAGTAAACTTCAAAGAACTGACGTAGGACCAGGTAGCTCAATTGTTATAGCGCGGTATGTCGAAGTCACAGGTTCAAATCACAGCACGACTGCAAATGTGAGAATTCGTTACTTTCCGGAAAAGGGTGTAGTATTGTAAGGCTTTTCCTATCAGGAAATTCTGAGTAAGTAACCGACGTAATGTTAATTGCAAAATGGCAGAATGTTTGTGCGGTAGGAAGACTCTCACTTAACGGACATAAAATGTCAAAATAAAGAACCGTCTATATCTTTTTACTTACAAACAACAACATGTGCGATTAACGCATTTCAATATTTGGTTTTGATGCACCAAAAAGGTATGGATATGGTTTGAGTCGAAAATATTCGAAGTCTATGGTTTGAGTGCTGTTATCGACTTAAAACATTATTATATAAATAAAAGTTGCTAAAAGACTATAACACAATGTAATTATCGTTTAAAGTGGCCTAGGAAAATAAGCTCACCGGCGAAATCATGCCGTTTGATGCTGTAGCGGGATTATTAATATTATATTATATATTATATATATTATTATATATTTATATATTATCTGGTTGACTCCCACCGTTTAATCAGATCGAAGACTTAAGTATAATTTACGTAACCAGTAATGTCTGCTGTTCAACACAAAAAGGCGTGCGGCGAGATCATGATGATTAGAAGCAAGCGTTACTAATCTGAAGTCCCAAAACACATACAACAGTCGCATTCACTACCGATACGTCACTGTGGCACCAACAAAACGTTACAATAAAAACATCTTCGCAACTATGACACTAATCAAAAACTTCAATTGCTCAAACAACTCTGCCACAAACACCCAATACACAAATAAAAGAAGTAGGTAAAAGCAATTTGAAATTTCGTACACCGCGATGAAAGCACCTTTACCAAACATTTGCGGCTGCCAGAGATCCAACTTAGATTAGTTGTATGTTTGCCTCCACCGTAATTACCGACAGCGTCCGAACTAAGCGTTAATATTTCAAGTTTCTCAGATATTCCCGATGTTTGGGTTTGGTTATACAATATTTGTTATTATTACATAATATAGAAATTATTAGGATGACTTTTTAAAGACTAGATTGATTGGACGTACGACGGGAAGTGAGAGTGCTATAAATAGCTCCGGTACCATACTGGAGATATGGGAGGCGGCTTCTCTGTCGGCTTCAGCGAGGTTATCGTTAGCAACACCCAGAGTTGCGAGTGGTGAGCGGCTTTATGGCTCCGGCATCTATCTGGAGAATAGGTAGTGCCACTTGGGCACGAGGTAGCTCGCTTATGAGAATCGGATATCTAGAGTTAGGTTGGAGAAATCGAGATTTCGGGACAAGAGCTGTCTGTAACTGGTCCCGGAAGGTGCTTTCGAGCACTGGAAGGTACAGTGGCTCCCACTATTAAAACCGGACGGTTGGAGTAGGAGAACGCTATATCATAAACTGGATTAGTCGTAGAGAGAGGAGATGATCCGATCATAATGTTTTATACGTGTAAGTTTATTATCATTTATATAAATTGTAACAGATTTATACGATAAAAAATATGTGTATTACACTCACATTTCTCGAGCTATGGTTTTAAGTAGGTATTATGGTATTATGAAAGAGTCTATTACTATCTTCCGATTTCTTCTTCTCAGTGGCAAATTTTGTGACTGAGAATTTATTGCCAAAAAAATACGATAAGATTACGCCCGACTTGAGAATTGAACTCAAAACTGACACCACATATAATGGACAACATTACAGACACATACACTACTACTTGACTACCGATACAGTATTTTGTTATACTACATGTTTATAATATATTACTTAGTTGACTATTATAAGACCATTTGTAAGCAGTTAGATTCTAATTATGCAAGGACTCACACCTGCATATCCCTTAAAGGCTAGACAAAGACGTATAACACTATCATTACCTCAGCATTTTTAACTTGTACAATTCCGAACAAATTTGGACATGCCATCAGCACCTTGAAGAGTTATTTATTACCTCCAGTTAATTTAAATAAACTTGTCTATTCAAAGAAAAATCGCTGCATCACTATTATTGAAATCCATATTCTATTTTCATCAAAATTTTAGGCACTGCTTTCTTTATACGACCGTACAATATAACTACATTTAACTCTTACATGCTGCACCACTCCCGTTGTCCCAGTTGCTCGTAGCGTGATGTTAAATAAAGCATATAAGTGTCCTAAAAAGATGGACTATGTAAGCAATTCAATCCGACGGGTAGTTCCAGAGATTAGCGCGTCCAAACAAACTCTTCGGCTATATTATATTAGAATAGATTTTGAATGAATGGCAAGTAGAAATATTGCACAGCCTATCCCTGAAGGCAACATGCGTAAATGTGTGTAAGATTTTACAACATGCAAATAAGGATATGGAATGCAATGCGACTATCCGCCATACTTGTTCGATATAAGTGCCTGTGTTCACGATCTGACATGCAATTTTTTTGTTTTTCTTCTTTGGAAGATAACATCAAAATACATGCAATTTTAAAACCTTTTTATATTAATCAGACTGCCTGAATAGCGCAGCGGTAGTGAATGTAACTGCTGCGCCTGATCAATAGGCTTTGATATCTAGGGCCAGCAAAGCGTTATTTGAGTTTTACTGTCATAGAAATTTTTAGTAATAGCGCGAATTCTGGCGCTATGCTCGGTATAAGGTAATTGATTCGCCCAGATTAAGTACGTCATAAAAACACTGCTGGCAAAATGTGGAAAACATAATCTTAATAAATCTTAAGTAATGTAATAAATTCATAAACTTATATGATTTTGCCGTTTATAAGTTAAAACTTAAAAGCAGCGATAGCTCAGTGGGGAGACCAACAGGCTGCAATGCAGAGGGTCTTGGGTTCGAAGCCACGTAGCGCACCTCTGACTTTCGGAAGTTCTATGACTTTTCGAAATTATGTGCGTATTGATTGACAATTATCGCCTGCTCCGTGCCTCGGAGAGCACGTTAAGCCGTTGGTCCCGGCTGCCATGAACATCTATGGCAGTCGTTATTAGGAAAGTCAGTACCCTATAATATCCTGACACTGGTCTAGCCTTAGGGTATCGTTAGCCTTCGGGTTGCGGAGGTCAGGTTGCAGCCGCTCCGTGTAAAAACTGATATCCAGTCAAATACGGTTAGACCAGAAAAGCCGACCCCAAGTGACTTGGGAACAATAAAGGCTAAGAGAGAAGACATATATGTGAGACTATGTATGTTATGTTATATAAGAAATGTATTTAATTTATATTGTAATAACTACATTGAATACTAATAATTTGGCTGGCAATTAACTAATATTCTTATGAAACATTCGAGCTAAGCTGTTTTAGAACCGAGAACGAGTTTCTTTTGGGCAAGTCCAATATCTTAACATTGAGCTACAGTTACATTCTTCATTCCAATAACCGACAACTTTAAGCAAAGACTCCATCTGTCAAGAATTCAGATATAAAACAACATTTTATTATTTTCACCTATAAAATAAATTCGTTAAAGTTTATCCTTGCCCTGATAATGATAACAATAACTTCTTGGAAACCATCCGTGTTACTCAGTAACTTATTTAAGTGAGTATATAAAATTACATAATAAAACTTATGCCCCGTTGCGCAATGAGACGTAAGACGGGGTAATTAAATTAATTAGCATGAAGAAAATTTCACACTGCATTCTACTTTCTTACATTACTTGGGTTGCTCATACTTGCTTTGTTTGCAACAAAGAAATAGCATTTCCTTGAACACTGCTAGCAGCTGCTACAATATGGTGTGTATAACATAAGCATATTAGCATACGCTTCAGTATTTGAGTATATCGTCAGCTTTGTAGACTGTCATTTTTGTCCTGTGGGATAGATTAACACTCTTATATTTGCGTGCAGTCTTCAGTTATCGGTTTTGAATCACAGGAAATCTAGTAATCTAATAAAAATGTGGCTGACATTTTTATTAGATTTCTAGATTTTGCCCGCAGCTTTGCTCGCGTAAATGTAGATTAGGTTAGGTTATATATGTAACAGTACTTTTTTTCTGAACGATTGGTATCCTATCCTATGGCCTTTTCTGTTACCGGGGTAACGTAACAACGTGTATGCGAACTTTCATGATAATCGGCGTAAAAGCGTAACAAACAAACAATCAAACAAACAAACTCACATTCGCATTCATAATATTAGTAAGGATTTTATGAAAATTCTCTGTATCGGTACAGAAATATGCCTGCTAGAGACTTATAAGCTCGCTCCTTAATAAGTTGGACCAAAAATATAACTGTCTAAACGTAGGCATGTTAAACTTCTGCTTACACTTTCAGCGATACACAATCATGAGTCAGAAAGTTCGAGAAAAATAAAACCTTCAAATTTCATATAAACTATTTCCTCGGAGTGTTTCACACCCATATCTTGCTAGTTATGGTTTTACGTCACATGTAATAGAAGGCGAGGCTTTTGCCGGTTACCAGAAACACTTCTAGATTCCATGCTGGAATTACAGTTTTCAGTCGGTACTACTAGTATAGAAACCACCAACCAGTACCTACTTCGCCACCGAAGGAGACATCTTTATATTACGTATGTATAGTATGTATTTATCTTTATACCTTAAGAGTATAGGTCACTCACACCTTCAAATCTTGAGTAGCAGAGCCTCACTGATTTCCACATGAATAGGCCAGCTCGACCGAAGGACTACCCTCTCAAAGAATATCGACGTGAAATAGCAGTATTTTTTGTTGTTTCATTGGGTGAGTGAGAGTACCCGAGGCCCATTCACTCTCTTTCCTCCTTCCCGCTCCTTCTCCTTCCCACTTTCTTTTTCTCTTCTTCCTTTCCTAAAGGGTCAGCAACGCGCAAGTGATGCCTTTGGTGTTGCAGGCGGCCATAGGCTACGGTGACCACTTACCATCAGGTATGCTATGGTATGGTATGGTGGTATGCTTTTTTGCCACCTTAGTTGTATAAATAAATAATTTTGCGAGCCAGAAGACACAGACTGCTCGCTGTGCCTAAGTGCCAAACGGTGGCACGGGCAACATCACCGGTACCGCGTGCACTCTCCGCACTTAATACTCTCGTGGAACCCAACCCGGACTGTGATATTTTTGCTGACGACTTGAAAGTCGTCATGAATGTGCACAATGCTTTTTATGAAAAGCTATCTTAAATTTATATAATGTAAATATCTGAATTAGTGTAATTGGTTGTAATTGTAACCGTTCTAATTTAATAAATAAATAAATTAAAAAAGAAATCAAATCTTTTAACGCTAATTTTAAAGTCAACCATAAAATGTTTGCCTTTACTTATTAGACTCACCACTCACCACCAGGCCAACTTAAAACCATAACATTATAACACTACCGGGCAAAAAAGGCCACATTTTTCATACAACTGGTCCGTCTACCACGCCCTTTAGTACAATAATATATTTCTCATACGCGCATCACAGCCAGATCTTTTGTATGAACTACAATAGCCATCAGATGCAAACTTTTAGCTTGTTTCATATGAAAACAAAACACCATTGTGTTTCAGGATTTATTTTTTAAAATACCATTTATTTTTGTGATAAAAATGTGTGCTCGGTTTAGTTTTGCTGTGATGTCACAGGTAATTTTATATGTGTTGAATAATATAAAAAAAAGTATTAAATGTGTGAATAAGGTAAAATAATTTAATTAATGCCATGTGTAGTATGTTGTTTTAAGCATAACAAAGTAACAGAATGATTTTATATAATACATGTAGTTTTTAATTGACTTTTATTAGGACTACCTTGATGGCGGTAGTGAACGTGATTGCTGTGCGTCATCTCGGTTCTAATTCATGATCGGGTAAAGCGTTTTTGGTTATTTCTTTCAAGAAACTCTCATATATTAATATTTATTTTGTAACCATTTCTCATGCTAAGGAAGAATGTATATTCTGTTAGATAGTAGTAATATGATAGAATAGTATCGAAAGGTATATCGAATTTGATTGTCAAGAAATTTCAAGTCTAAAAAATGGGGTACTGTTCCCCGTAGATAGCAATAGGGTCACCCCCTATTACTAGAGACCTTTACCATAGCTGATGAATACACCTCTGCCAACCTCTTCAGGACATAGACAGTAATATGTATGTATGTTTAACAGCACAGATGGTGTATTGGTTTAAATGGAGGAAAATAAAGAAGTCGCGCCAATGCCGTACTTGATACGAAGAACGCCTTATACGGGGACTCACTAATCTCTTACATGAGACTGGCGTTAATAACTCTGTCACTACGATTCTTTCGGTGAGTTTTACAGGCTTGCATACATACCTCTCTCTTATTTCTTTCGTTGCAACGCAGGCAGAAATACCTCGCTCATTTCTTTTGTTTCAACCATTTTTCAAACCCTTCAAGTCCTTTCTCCTAAGCTTTGCAATGTAAAATAACTTTTATACATCGCGTTGCATAATTAATATAACAAAAAACGGGTATTAACGCGATCATGCTTGGTATTTATATACCTTTTTGAAAGGTGACGTTTCGACTACGTTGCGTGGTAACAAGCAGACATTGGAACCTGGCTGAAATATGAAGTCTTTCAATAGGTATATATATACCGAGTATCATCACTTTAATACCCGTTTTCTAATACCTATACGTACATATATATGAATGAGTAATACTTTTGGAATTGCAAATGATTATAAGTTACGGTGACCGCTAACCATGAGGCTGCCCATAGGCTTGTTTTCGACCTTCATTGTATAAAAAATCACACCTTCAGACAAGTTCAATGCACTAATTAAATAATTATACCCTTGTTGAAACTAAAATTAATTCCTCTATTCACTCACGTAGTCCTCGCAAAGATGTTTTGACTTGAAATGACGTCATTAGTGAACTTTATATGACGTAGCGTGTGTATGGAAGCCTCTTAGGACAGAAATTAATATAAATGTAGGAGATAGAGGGAAACTGTTCGCTTTAAAGTGCGAAGTCCTTAACTAGCTGTTCACCGCGGTTTCATCCACGTTTTTGATTATTGCTTCGTTCTCCAAAGCTCGTAACGTGATGTCATATAACAATAACCGTTTAAAAAATATATTATTTAAGGATTAACGCGTAACTCGGAGAGCACGTTATCTATGGAAGTCGTTATTGGGAAAGTTAGTACCCTATAATATCCTGACACTGGTCTAGCCTAAGGGTATCGTTAGTCTTCCGGTTGCGGAGGTCAGGTGGCAGCCGCTCCGTGTAAAAACTGATGTCCAGTCAAATCCGGATAGACTAAAAAAGCCGACCCCAAGTGGCTTGGGAATAATAAAGGCTAAGGGAGAAGAAGGGATTAACGCGTATAAACAAGAAAACCAACAAACTCTTCAGCTTTATTATATTAAGTAACAGTTTTTGCGTGTATACTCTGACCAACGTTGTCAAAAAATACGTTATATCTGCTCCTTATTTATTTTAAGGTACACTCACATGCTTTGCTATATCACAAACTATAAACCCCCATTTCATATGGATTTATTGAAAATGGTAAAGGATTATTAGGTTTTTGGAGTGTTCATATAAAGTTTCGACGTAATAGTACCATATATAATTATATTCTCGCACCTGTTTCCCCGAGAAGTTGGTGAAAACTATACCTGGCACTTACTACGATACAGGGATATCTTGTATTTATTATGCATACTTTTGTTATTTGGTACTAGTTATTAAGAATCTCTTTAAATGGTTTTCAGAAACACCGTCAGAACAGATTTTGCCGGTATTTGGCACGAGAGCAGACCAAGATCTGGATTGACATAAAGTATACTCGTCGTTTCGGTAAATTCTTATCTTAATGTTTTTTAATCTTCGATAGGCCACATAATGTGTTAATAGTTGGCGTTGTAATACATTTTGTCGCGATAACTGGCAGCCAAACGGGCAAAGCTCGTCGTTAAAGCTAGTTTCCCATAATTGCCTGCTTATGCAAATGTAGGAGGTGTGTAAAATGTTTTTGTAGATTCGGTAAATTTGGTGTTTTTGCAACATTAGTCTTGATTTGGATCTTATCATCATGCCTGCCTGCCTTCGTGGTGCAATAATAGTTAACGCGACTGCTGTGCATGAGGTCTCGTCAGAAGTTTGAATCCCGAGTCGGGCCAACAAAATAGTTATTAGGTTTTCCTGTCAAGAAATCTAAATAGCAGCCTGATGTCTTTCCAGTCGTGTCGGATTGCCATCCCATCAGATTATGAGAGTTAGAGATCAGAGAGTGCACTTGGTTTGCGCACACCCTTGTGCACTATAATATCTTCAGCGCAGATGCCATTCTCCATTAAGATTGACATTATTATTATCATCAGGCAAGGTTTCTAGGTGCTACCTTTGTAGCAAAAAACATAGCTAGTCGGTCATTGCGCCGGTATCACGGTTCAGGCGAACAAAACACATTCGATTTTCTGTCGAGAAATTCTCAGTGCAAGCCCAAAATCAGTAAGAAGTAGTCAAGTAAGAAGCCCTTGCCACAGAAATCAAGTCGTAATCTCTCTGTGGTAGTATTGAATTATACATACTATTGGGTTATGAAAGTGAGGCAACAAAGAGTACACTTGTATTTGTGCAAAAACTTATACAGAATCTTCGGGGTAGTTGGATAGCGTCCGTCAAGATTGGTCCCCGTGACTAAAATTCGGTCTGGTATAAAGAAACCTTTAGTGTGGTATGGAAACTTCATATAACTTCGATAAAACTCTAAAGTATTCTCAAACATGCAGGTATTTTATTTATTTATTTTATTTTACATCCTCACGATGTTCTATTTAATTGCTTTGAAGCATATTTTCGAAAGTTTAGAGTTGCGTGCCATGGGATAAAACCGAAAAGTTCTGTGCTAGTCGAAGGTTATGAGAACCCTAGAAGATTGCTGCGCTCACTGCAAACTGTCTAACTTCAGGCTGCTATTGGGAATTTATTGGAAGAAAATAACCAATAACATGTTGATGTCTCGACACGATATTCAAAATTGAGATCTCACACCACTGTGCCAACGTGAATGTATATGAGACGGTCGTAAGGCGGAAAAATTAAAAATCTTTGACCAGTTCGGAGACATTCTGGCGAAAGGCTAGGTTAAAAGGATTCCAAATCGAGGAGTCTTTACAAGTAAATAAAACCAGAGAGATATAACAAATTCGTAACAAGCGGCAACCCGTAGTCTTTCCTCCTTCGAAAAACAGGCAAGAGTCTAAAAAAGTACGTAGGAAGAAAATTGCGTGTAACAGTTAAAATAATTGTAACTTGTTGATGTCTGACAAAGCAGATATTAAAAAAAATATAAAGTGGGTGTCTTTGTAAGAGCTATAGGAAGCCAAAACAATTATTCCAAATTATTTTTCTGTCTATGTATGTTTGTATACGAAATTGAATGTGGTTTGAACAGTTGTATAAACGGAGGTCTAATTTAAAATCTGGTACATTTTGCATTCTTGATACGCACATAGAAGTTGAGTATTAGTAATAAGATGCCATCAAAGTAGAGACCTCAACATCGCCTCGGCTGCTATGAGGATGGTGTCGAGGCCACTGCTCTTAGACCACACGACTGCTTAACGTCAGGAGGAGTGGGGTAATTTTGAAGAGCAAAAAAAATTAAAATAAGAATTTTTACTCCATCTAGAAGTCATTAGAGCAAGAAATAGTTGGGTGGTCGGTCCACGCGTACAAAGTCGCGGGCAAATGCTAGTTTTCATATAAAAAATGTTATGTTTAAAAATATCGTGTCATATAAAGTTGGTTAATGATGTAATTTGTGGTCCGAATGAACACGTACGTACTGCGTGAGCGAATTAAATTTAATACACGAACAAAGTATAATTTCGCGGTATGTATCAAATTATAACTGATGGGAGCAGTGGCGGTGTGTTTTTATTTGTATTATGAAGCTTTTTATTTTGTTTGTTTTAAATCGTATTGATGTATTTATAAAATAACTGGTTTATGTCTGCGGCCGTAGATATGAAGTATAATATTACTTCATATAATCGGTAGCAGCGATAGCTCAGTGGGGAGACCAACAGACTGCAGTGCAGAAGGTCTCGGGTTCGAACCCACGTCGCGCACCTCTGACTTTCGGAAGTTATATGACTTTTCGAAATTATGTGCGTATTGATTGACAATTATCGCCTGCTCCGTGCCTCGGAGAGCACGTTAAGCCGTTGATCCCGGCTGCCATGAACATCTATGACAGTCGTCATTGGGAAAGTCAGTACCCTCTAATATCCTGACACTGGTCTAGCCTTAGGGTATCGTTAGCCTTCGGGTTGCGGAGGACAGGTGGCAGCCGCTCCGTGTAAAAACTGATATCCAGTCAAATCCGGCTAGACCAGAAAAGCCGACCCCAAGTGACTTGGGAATAATAAAGGCTAAGAGAGAAGAAGATCTATGTATATAAAACGTACTTACCGATCGCATAGTTCTATCTGTATACGACTGATGACGCATAGCAACTTCTTAGATCAAAAACAAAAATACAAATTTTATTCCCTAACGTAAGACAATGAATATATATGTAGGGGTAAGTTAGAAGTGTTCGTGTGGTCGGTCAAATAAAATAAGTCTTGATAGTATATATGGATATAATATTCACTGGTACCAGTTATAATGAGCTACGACCTAACTGAGTGGTTGCGGGGAGCCGGCTGTCGCGCGGCACCCTTGCGCCTGAATATATAAATTAAAAGCGTCAGAAGTGTCGCTACAAATAGATATCTATATATAGTGATAAAAGTAACTTAAGTCATTGGTTGTAGCAGCGATAGCCTAGTGGAACACCATTGGACTGCCGTGCAGAGGTCTTGAGTTCAAATCCATGGTGCACATCTCTGACTTTTCGAATTTATATGCGTATTAAATAGTTAATTATCGCTTGCTTTAACGGTGAAGGAAAACATCGTGAGGAAACCTGGATGTCTGAGAGTTCTCCATAATGTTCTCGAAGATATGTGAAGTCTACAAACTCGCACTAGGCGAGCGTGTTGCACTATGGCCTAACCCTTCTCACACTGAGGAGAGGCCCGTGCCCAGCAGTGGGACAGTTTAGTACAGGGTTGATATTATAAGCCCTTATTCAAGATACGATCTATCTTTTTGCCAAATTTTATCAAAATTGGTTTAGTAGTTTCGCCGTGTACAGTTACAGTTAGTTTCGTAACAGACACAGTTAGTTTAGTATTCTCATAATCAGCTTTTGTTAGAGACTACGTTCCGGTTGACATGACAGGTTTTTAATAATATTCTACCACATACACACAACACCATCTAGCCCAAACTAAGCAGAGCTTGTACTATTGGTACTAGATAATGGATAAACATACATATTATATACTTTTTTTCGTAAATACATACATATTATACATAGAAACACCCAGACCCAGATAAACATCCATGTTCATGCACACAAATGTTTGACTTGTGCGGGAATCGAACCCGCGACCTCAGGCGTGGCAGTCGGTTACACTAACCACTACGCCATCGAGGCTGACGAGGTTCATTGTCAAATCGCATTTTGCGTACTATTAGCAGTTATTTTAATTATATCTCCTGCGATAGTGATCAAGCCCTGTGGTGTAGGGGACAATGCAAACATGTAACGTGAATTACACAAATAACTTTCCAGGGCAATGAGCTAAGAATTATAGCATGGCTTATAATTCTTAGCTCATTGGAGATAATCGGACGGTGGAGGCGGACTCCAAATATCTCCGAGAACACTAAACACTATGGTGATCTCTTAGAAATGCAGGTTTTCTCACGATATTTCCTTCGCCGTTAAAGCAAGCGATAATTATTTATTTAACACGCACATAGATGAGAGGTGCGTGCCGCGTAGCCATAATCTAGTAGAAAAAAAGAAAGAAAGAAATCTTTATTGCTATACAGCTGAGCACAATGTGTATAAAGATAAAAAGAATTAACAAGAATAATAATAAAAAAGGAAAAAATAAAAACACTCAATAAACATCATAACATGCGTCCCCAAGTTCAGCAATCAGGACTCCAGTTCAGCAAACTCTGGTCTCAAGAACCAGGCACTGGTCTTCCACTGGAGCCTGATATTGTGACGTAGTAGAGGAATAAATTAATTGATTTACCAAAAATTCTAATAACACTTTGACTGAACCCCATACATTATAACTGCGCCATCGAGGCAGGATAAAAATGAGTGTTCCTTGGGCCTGTTGTTTTTAAAGTCCCCTGCGACACAGAATATAGCTTAGTGTGGAAGCAGTCATGAAAAAAACAGTACAACAAATGCAACTACTCTATGCGGATGCAATCGCGGTCAAAAGCCAGTTCATATACACAAGGCTCCAATTCTATGTAATATAAACGCTTGTCCAGCAGTTTGCACGCAACCAAGCTTAGCATATTACAAACAGAGTCTTTCGTATTTTAAACTAAAACCAGGAACTGGCTCAGCACTATTTCAAGCATTACCAGAAGCTCAAAGTGAATGAGCAGACAAACAAACTATTCTTGCAAAACATGCAAAAATAAACTCTATTTTTGAAGGAATAGATGTTAGTGTAACTGCAGAAGTAAACTTGTCACTTATCTTAAAACACTCCCGAATGCAAATAAGCCGCAATCTAGATGCATTCAAGAAAAAGTCGCGAAGATTTTTGTGTTAAAGATAGTTGCTCGAAGTACGTCGACTAAGTTGTTGACTAAATGCGTCTTGAGAGTATTTTGCTTGTGCTTCGTAGTGTACGATTGGTGATATACGTTACGTATAAATTCAATTAGATTTTTTTTTCCAGAGATATTTTGATATGTCTTCAAAAATCCTTACTAATATTATAAATGCGAATCTGAGTGAGATCATAATGAAATTTCGCACTAGCGTTATCAAGGGTACAGAAAAGGACATTGGGGACCATTAATCGAGAAAAACTACTGTTCCCGAGGGATCCATGAACCCTTTGCCCAAACCGGGCGTCACATCTAAGATATCAATCACATTTACTGTCATCGCGCCACTGACAGTAAATGTTGTCAAAACAGTCAGTGTTATAAAAATAAAACAATTAATATGGTAGACTAAAACGGAATAGGCACTCTAATGATAGCTTACTTTATTTTATAATAGGTTTAAAACCGAAACTCACAGCACTATACTGCAATGCAAATGAGTAGCGAGCTTACGTCTGCCATCTGTCGCCTGCCGAAGTTGTGACACTGTAATATCGAGAAGAAATGGCAATACTATTTTGTTTGTGAATGGGTGAGAATTTAAAAGATATACGTATGTATTTCTCCAACATAACTAACTTACTGAATATCTCTGAAGGGATAGGCAGTGATGTATTACATACACATTTTGGTAGCTAGGTTCTTATCCTAATCTAAACAACTATTATTATAAATGCTAATGTGAGTCTGTTTGTTTGTTACGCATTCACGCTATAACTACTTGAATAATCATCATGAAATTTCATATACACGTTGAATGTGACCCTGTGTCCTTTTGTACAGAAAAGGACACAGGGTACCTATAATTTAGAAAAAAATACTGTTCCCGAGAGACAGGGATTTATTTATATAACCTACATTAACGCGGAAAAATTTAGTATTGAATAAAACTTCTTCTTGTGAATTTAATCAAATAAATAGATAATTTATTTCTATAAACTTTTATTTAATTAATAGTGTAAATATGAAATATACTTGTATGTTTCAAGTTGGACTTGAAAACCATGTAAACGGTTGAACGGATTTGAATGAAATTTGGCACACCAAGTCCTAGATTAACAATTGAATAATTTTATCCCTGTATGCATTTCCGTGAGCTCCACGGTGAAAAACTAATGCCAAAAATATTTTATTGAATAATATTGTGTTACGTTTACGCAAATGTTATTCATTGAAATTAAACAACTTTATACGGAATTTATCGCGTTGTTTATTTGACACTATTATAAAATTTTAAAGACATTAAAATTTACTTTAAAAGTTTTGAAGTCCAATAGTAGTAGTGTAACTAACACTACTACTATTGGACTACAATACTTTTTAAGCTAATTATATTATTAAACCTTGAACTTCAATCACGTTTTCTTTTAATTAATGAAAGACATAATAACCTTTCAAACAAAATTATTATATATAACATAATTAAGGTTTTTCCAATACAAAAATATAAATAACACCAACTTAATAGCTCAAAGCCGAATTTGCCTTGAAAACGTTCAACAAAAAATATACACAAAACATGATTGATGACTGTAAGAGTAGGTACTTAAAATAAAGATGTTTTGTAAAGCGCTACACATAAATTCAATAGGTTTAAGTAGTACTATACGTAATGAACAGATGTAATAAGTTAACTGATAACTAAATAAATAAATAAAAAATAAAAATTAAAAAAAACCATATTTTCTGCCAATCATGATTTTACAATTTCGCACAATGTGATATTTCAAATCGTAGCAGCACTAGGTAGCAAAGTAGATATAGAAAGTAGCGTATTATGAGGGGGGGACAGAATTCTAAACTAGCGAAACCCTGTATTTCATGTATCTTGGACACTAACCTGTGGCTTTGTGAACGTTTGTTCTACTTCATAAGTTTTATGAAATCTGTGCGAGCGTGAGCATATATTTTTAAATATTAACCCTGCCACTTCTATTCTATTCTATTCTAGTCCAGTTCTTATATGCAATGAGTTTATTTTTATATAGCATGCGATTATGGCTTGTAACTTTGAACTTTTAGTTCCTTTATCCTATAACTTTAACGTAAGGTAGTCATAGTTTTCCAGAGTAAAGGGATAATACGTATTTGTGTATATTGATTACGGCCTCGATGGTGTAGTGATTAGTGTAACCGACTGCCACGCACAAGTCAAACATTTGTGTGCATGAATATGGATGTTTGTCTTGGTCTGGGTGTTTCTATGTATAATATGTATGTATTTACAAAAAAAAAAGTATATGTGTATGTTTATCCATTCTCTCGTACCCGTAGTACAAGCTCTGCTTAGTTTGGGCTAGATGGTGTTGTGTGTATGTGCTGGTAGAATATTATTCTTGGCATAAGTCGCTTACTTCTTTTCATTGCATAATAATATTCTTGATGTGCATCAAGAATAATATTCTGCGATGAAAAGGTCGTCAGTTTGGACCACCTTCTGGCAAAAAGCCAGGCTAAGACTATCCTAGTTTTTTTAACTTAGCCAATTGGCTGAACTTTTTTGATTTGGCTAGAAAACCTTTGCCGCCGAGGAAAAGGTTTTCTTGCAAGTAAGAATTCCGTCAGATCGCAAGCGATTATGAGTAACAACAGAAAACTTGTCAATTTGCGCAGTACATAGTATTTGCCTTCCATAAGGTGGAACCTTAAACACAGCTAGCATATAATATAGGCTATAATTACCTTTTCTACTCGCGTATCCGTTGCGTGACAATGCGTGCAATAATGCTTAACAAAATCTACTACAAATGTTTTTAAAAACATCATTTTGTGTACTTATCGTCACCAAATTGTACAGAATGCGATAAATTAGAGGATGTGCACCATGTTTTGGTGGAATGTGTGCAGAATCAAGCTCTTAGAACACATATATTTCTTAACATCATAGATATTAAAAATGTTGGCAGTTGCTATCTGAACAGCGTGCTATCTGAACCAGATTCCAAGTAAGCTAGGGCATTGTACAAATTAATTAAGAATTATTTACAAGTTAGGTCTCTCATAATAAATGAACCTAATACAGTCTAATAGTGAATATGACATAGTTAGTAAGCACAAATTGTATAATAGTTATAAGTAGATTTACGAGGACGACACGGTCGCTCTTTTTTGTGAACCAAGTCCTTTTATACTAACAAAAATTTAAAAAAAAAAACATTTTGTGTACATATTTCTGTTGATTGTTTCGCATAAACATACAGTGATTATTCAGCTTTAGCAAACCGATATGACGTAACGTAGAGGCGGCTATTATGGGCTATTTCGTGCACCTGCTCAACGCGGATTGAAACAAGTCGACGGAATTTTAAGGGGCATGGAATGGTTTTGAAAAACATTGGCTATAATATCTTGGAGAGAGTTATTTCATCCCTAGTGACCTATGGTCGAGGTTAGTGGTTTTGGAAACGAGCATGGATGGAATATTTGAACAGACTACAGGGTGCTATTAAGCGAAATGGCAGATTTAATATTGTATTGTTAGTTTAATGAAGCAGTCTAACTAAGGCTAATCTGAATAGACGGACATCGTTCAATATAGTAATTCTATGCTGTCTTAAGACCTAAGTTCCATTTTAAATTGTTAGGGCCAAAACGTTAGTATTAATGATTTTAAAGTTATTCGAATGTTAGAATTATTGCTAAATATATAAAAAGTATTAATTATCTATCGTATCATTACTTGCAAATGCTTCTATTTTTGCTTTTGTATAACTTTAAAGGTACCGTAATATCAGTGTTATCTCACTAAGTCATTATGCATGTTGTGTCACCTGAAATGTTGTGCATTTATACCCTTTTCATAAGATATTTTTATATGTGCATGTATTAATGTAACAACTACTGGCTGTCCTAATAAATAAAAATAAATATAAAATAAAATCATTCTTTTCTTTTCATCTAACCCTTAGTTCTTCATTCCTTAATCTGGTATAGCTCAAGTAATCCTCCTGGCAATACAATCACTCGTAGGCTACGGAAACTGTTTACCATCAGGTCGGCAGTTACCACCACGTTATTAGTAGTATACTAATATTTTTGCCTGTTAACCTATTGAGTTGCAACGGTATACTGGCGGCCAGACACAATTGGTTTTTTATGATGTCTGGCATTTCAAGTCTTTACAGGTTAAAAAAGTCTCTGTCAGCCTGATAGTATGTAATGGCTTTATAATGTTACTGAAGATGAGGATGTAACTACAGCTTTTGCTAACCCGCTATGGAAATATAGATGTGAGTTAGTACATATGTAGTAAAATCTGTTTAAACATTCACACAGCTTATCGCGACCCATTTTGTGTGGTTTAGGGTGCCGTACCTTTTGAGGTAAGACGGATCACACATAACCCTCAAGCCTGTCTGCACAAATATACAGACACATACAGACTAGCTTGTATATCTGTATATTATTTGTCAAGATACATTTCAGTTGGAACGGCTATTTAGATGAGTTCTACAATATTATATTTTTAAAAGGAATATTATTTTAATACAAGCTGGCGAAATAACTGATTATCAGCTGTAAGGCCCTGTAAGGTTTTACATTTCGTTAAATCAAAACAGATATAAATAGCCCCAGTTATAGTCTTTTTTCCACACATAATATTTCCTTACAGCAATAAATCTGTTAAGAAGCTTTTCTTTAAAAATATTAAATGTCTGTAATTCCTCCTAAGATCCTGTTTTTTTAATATAAACAGACTTGCCTCCGTGTGACTATAGCTGGTGAATTTGCTGAGTTTAATTTCCAAGTATAATATTCGCTTAAACGCAAGACAATATTATATAAACAGGATAAAAACTTAAGCTTCTCATACATAAATGTCTTAATACTTAATTTTCCTTTCAATCTCTTCTAGCGTCTTTACATTCACGTCAGATACTAATGTTTCTAAGAATAGAGGATTATTTCCCGACATCCTCCTTTAACGTGTAAAGCTTCTCAACAGCTTCAGCTAATTTCTTGCTTTAATTATCTTCTAATTACTCTTAAACACGTTGTATGGAGGGAAATGGATTTGGCTGTCGTTTGAAGCGCGTAAGCCGCTTTTGATCTTCACTGCGTCAAATTTGTTTTTGATGCTTTAATGATTCATGGTAACAAAATCCTAAGGGGATTGTGACATTATGGTGGCCTTACAAACACAGATACTGCAATGGATTTATGTAGTTGATTTGAGCTTCATAATATAATAATAATAATATTCTACCACATGCACACAACACCATCTAGTCCAAACTAAGCAGAGCTTGTACTTATTATACATAGAAACACCCAGACCAAGACAAACATCCATGTTCATGCACACAAATGTTTGACTTGTGCGCGAATCGAACCCACGACTGCAGGCGTGGTAGTCTAATATAGTTTTTAAATATGTGGTATCCACATATAGTTGTACCGAGTCTGAGTGCTCATGGTGCACATTGTTTTAAAATTAGAAAATCATCTTTGATAAAGAAGTACTTCCTAGTTAGAAGGCAGGTTTTGGTCTGCATTTGACTGTTTATCTGTAATAGCAACCATTTTGAGACTTAAAAGATAAAGAAGATGTATATTCTTTCATCTCCCCATCTTAACCCTTTGAAAGCTATATCGCAAGATTCAAAGATTTCTGGTGCTCATGCACCAGAAAAGGTAGGACGATATTATTATCTAAAATTTGTGTGATCCATAATCAGTTGCTCTGAGTCTAGGTGTACTCTGTATTGTTTCAATGTTTTAAAGATACCCGCGATAGAGTAATTAATGCATCTGAGTGAGTAGCCCATTTTAAACAAAAAATACAAGTTTTTTAATACTACCTCTTTCTTGATAACAATTATAAATAGAACGATCTTAGAATATGACAATATGTAGCAGTAGTAAGCAAAATATCAGTACATATGTTTACGACTCACAAAAATCTTTATGCGTAATACTGTCACAGCTAATGAAATCGTAAACAAAGATATTCTAACTAAGGGAACCGATGCTCACTCTAAATCCCGTAAGAAGCTCCTCAAAGCAAATCCCGACACAATCGGAATGAGTAATCTCTTTATCAGTTGTATGTTTCATTTGGAATTCCCTTTCACAAGACCTTAGCTAAACACCCTTTGCGTTGCTGGTATAATTAACTAGCAATTTTCTTTGAGCAATTACGGCTTTAGTAAGGCTTTTGTTCCCATCGTCCTTGTATTTAATATCATAGTAGTCTGTTTCTGTAACTACTTCGTGATTAACTGTTGGCACAGCTTGTGTTTCATTATAGAAAGTTTTACTTGCCTACTACTTATCTGAAGCCAGCCTACAACCAAAACTGTAGATAAATTTAGAACAAAACATATAAAATATAATAATAATAATAATAATATTCTATTACATACACACAACACCGTCTATACCCAAACTAAGCAAAGCTTGTACTATGGGTACTAGACAATGGATAAACATACATATATACTATTTTTTTTTGTAAATACGTTCATATTATGCATAGAAACACCCAGACCAAGACAAAATTCATGTTCATGCACACAAATGTTTGACTTGTGCGGGAATCGAACCCGCGACCTCAGGCGTGGCAGTCGGTTACACTAACCACTACGCCATCGAGGTCATCAAAATATTTAGCAGTGGTGTGTATTAAACAAAAGCGGATGCTTCTTCAATAATACATTATAAATGTAATAAAAAATTCCAATTAAATAAATTCTAATGCAAGCTAAATAGCTTGTATTAGAATTTATTTATTTGAAAGTAGTCAAGGCATCACAAATATAAATTATTATAATGCCATTGAGAGCGTCACAATACCTACTTCTGTCATTTTGCCACAGTTTATCTGGTTGGGCATTTAGTGCATTAAAATTTCAAATATCAATTCGTTCCAAAGTCACCTACATTATTATACAATTGTACACATTACTATACAATTTTAATATGTATGTATGTATGTATCTTATGTGGGGGCCGGTCAGTGCAGACCGGCGACACTTCGACCCAGTGGGATCTTTTGTGTCGACACTCTCCCAATAACGACTGCCATAGATGTTCATGGCAGCCGGGACCGACGGCTTAACGTGCTCTCCGAGGCACGGAGCAGGCGATAATTGTCAATCAATACGTACATAATTTCAAAAAGTCATATAAATTCCGAAAGTCAGAGGTGCGCGACGTGGGTTCGAACCCGAGACCCACTGCATTGCAGTCTGTTGATCTCCACACTGAGCTATCGCTGCTCATTGTAATATATAAGATGGCATTGTGCACAGACATAATTTACCACGTTTTTCTATTTTGTTTGAATAGATGGATGATCATAGTTAAACAGATGGCTGTTCATATAACAATTTATATAAAATACCGCCAATTAATTGGAATGTTTCTTGATAAGAATTTGAATTGGCACTTCTTCGCCATTGTAATACAAGTCTTATAGAAACCTGCAAAAAAATACTATAACTTTTCTTTTAAAAATACTGCTCTTGCAGTGTGAATAATTCTTGTGTCGTATCTTAGCAAACAATCAAATAACTGTCACAAAGATTTGTGAGTCATACAATTTCTTTTTAACATATATTATCAAACCCACAACACTTGGCACACTAGCAGTTGCAAGACGAACACGTCTTATATAATTAATTATAATACATGTTTGTATTCGTCTGTATTCACAGACTTTATACATTGTGGTGCACAAGGTGTCATCCTATCTGAAAAGGCTATAATTTTTGCAAATAACGGTAAATGTCAGTTCTGCTGTGACATATTTGTGAAGTAAACAGATTCAAAATACACGTCAATAAGACATGAATCGCTATACTCCTCAAGAACACGACAAAATATCACACAGAAGACTACTTTTCATCAAAAACCATAATAAACGACAAGCTTCTTCTCTCTTAGCCTTTATTATTCCCAAGTCACTTAGGGTCGGCTTTTCTGGTCTAACCGGATTTAACTGGATATCAGTTTTTACACGGAGCGGCTGCCACCTGACCTCCGCAACCCGAAGGCTAACGATACCCTAAGGCTAGACCAGTGTCAGGATATTAGAGGGTACTGACTTTCCCAATAGCGACTGCCATAGATGTTTATGGCAGCCGGGACCAATGGCTTAACGTGCTCTCTGAAGCACGGAGCAGGCGATAATTGTCAATCAATACGCACATAATTTCGAAAAGTCATATAACTTCCGAAAGTCTGAGGTGCGCGACGTGGGTTCGAACCCGAGACCCTCTGCATTGCAGTCTATTGGTCTCCCCACTGAGCTATCGCTGCTCTTAATAAACAACAAGCAATATACATAATTTTCATTTCTGTGGGTACATGAATAAGCAGAATTACCACTTCTGGGGCACCAAAAATCCGCGTATAACACGTGCAGAGCTATTACACCCGCTCAAAGTTACTGTATGGTGTGGTGTTTACGCTGAAGGCATCATTGGACCTTATTTTTTCAAAAACGTCGCGGTCTGAACGATTACTGTGAACGGCGAGCGCTACAGCGCTATCCTCAACGACTTTCTCCTACCTTAACTGGACGAATTGTGACTGGAGAGCATGTGGTTCTAACAGGATGGGGCGACGGCGCATATTGCACGACCCACAACCGAAATTCTGAGAGCTGCATTTCCGAGTTGCCTAAGCTCTTGTTTTGGTGAATTGCACTGGTCGGCAAGGTATACCGATTTAACCATTCTCGACTTCTTTTTGTAGGGTTTTCTTGAAGTCACGAGTCTATGTCAACAAGCCTCAGACTATTGAAGCCCTTAAAGATAATATACGTCAGGAATGCGATAGGTACCCACCTATCGCCGAAATTTCTGGTCAGAGTCATCAATTCTAGCGGCGGCCACTTGGACGATATAATTTTTTCAACTCAATGAAGAAATAAATGACATCAAATAAACACAATCCAAAAGAAAACTAATGTTTGTCATTTATTAAAATAATTACCGTCAATGAACATCGGGTGACAACTTTTGCGCCAGCTTATACATAGTAATGACTACGACGAAAACCTGTAGTCAGGTATGCAAGTTATTGAATAAGCAAATTGGGTATCTTAGCTCAATTAGTAAGACGAGAGCTCACCGATCGACCCGACTAATTGAAGTCTAAATTGGAAGTAAGAGGTTTCAGTCTTACCTTTTGATGAACTAACTAAACTAATTTCAATAAAGTGAAAATTATAGCCTAACATTATATACACACTGATTTAAGAACAGCCTCGCCTAACTAAGCTGGTAGTATGTTTATCGATATAATAATTATATCAGCCCTGTATATAAACTGTCTCACTGCATACGGGTCTCTTCTCTGTGTGAGAAGAGTTAGGTCATAGTCTACCACGCTGACCTATAGGGGGTTGGCAGACTTTACATGTCTTCAAGAACATTATGGAGAACTCTCAGATATGCATGTTTCCTCACATTTTCCTTCACCGTTAAACCGAGCGATAGTTAGCTATAACACGCACATACCTTCGAAAAGGCAAAGGTGCGTGCCTTGGGATCGAAAACTGCGTGACCATCCAATGGTATCCTACTAGGCAATTTTATTATATTATCTATACTTCTTCTCTCTTAGCCTTTATTATTCCCAAGTCACATGGGGTCGGCTTTTCTGGTCTAACCAGATTTGACTGGATATCAGTTTTTACACGGAGCGGCTGCCACCTGACCTCCGCAACCCGAAGGCTAATGATACCCTAAGGCTAGACCAGCATCAGAATATTAGAGGGTACTGACTTTCCCAATAACGACTGCCATAGATGTTCATGGCAGCCGGGACCAACGGCTTAACGTGCTCTCCGAGGCACGGAGCAGGCGATAATTGTCAATTAATACGCACATAATTTCGAAAAGTCATATAACTTCCGAAAGTCAGAGGTGCGCGACGTGGGTTCGAACCCGAGACCCTCTGCATTGCAGTCTGTTGGTCTCCCCACTGAGCTATCGCTGCTACTTATATTATCTATACATATAATAAAATTATAACTGGTTTGTTTGAGGGCTCTTTATAAGAACTTATAACGATCTCTATAACAATTATTTTAGAGATGTTGTCTATTTATATGTTTTTGCACCCATTACGCAAAAAATAACAGGTACACTAAAATAAATGCGATTTTCAAAGTTGTATTCCTGAAACCCTAATTTAAAGTATCATGCATGTTTTATCTTGATACGCCACCAAGATTTTCCAAATAAAAGAAAGATAATTTCTTTCAAACTTCACACTTACGAAGTCGTAGGCAAAAGTTAATATGTAATAATAATATCTCTATCATAAAACAATAGTTTTTTTAATAGAGCTTTGTTTTAGGGACATAAGCTCGTGTTTACGTTTGTTGCAAGATAGGTGAACTATTTGATTCTAGGAGTAGAACGTTGCGTTGGGATAACCCAATTTTGGTTGGAGCTAGTTTCAGTAGGAACAGTGTCCCAAACTGTGTGCAGTCGGAGGCAATATGTAGAAATATCATGGGAGCCAAGCAACCCGAGTCAGTACATAGCTGCCATGCAGAACTTAAATGTACTAGCTATAAAGCTACCTGAATGTGTGTGTGATAGAAGAAGAAGATCAACATGGTATAAGGGTTTTACTCTATTTTATAATAAAATAATTAAAAAGAGAGGAACTTGCCACGCACCCTCGGACTGCACACCCCATCTTTTGCGATAGAAAAAGGTTGTCAATACCGAACTGCTCAGAATAGGGACAGCCGCGTCCTAGAATACCGGCGTACTGCAGTATTGTGCTTCATTTATGATTACAATGGACATCTATTAAGACTACGCCGAGCGTAAGACAGATAATGATAGAGCTCGTACGGCGCATATTCAAATCGGCACGCTGACGTCATAGTAAAATTGTATGGAGGATTTGAAGTGCTTTTTTGATAGACATGTTTCTTTATTGTCAACCAATTACTTAAATATTTGGGGCGGACAAATTGTAATATAACTATTTATGTTTAGTTAAGCTGTAAAATAGGATAGATTTCTCCTGTTATAATCTAAAAGTCACGTAACACGAGCTTACGTTTTTGCATTGCAAATTTACGTAATTTTGTAGGCGAAAATATTAATTATTATAAGTTTTTTACACGGAGTAATTGTAAACACATTCATTGTTATGGTAAATATATATTTTTTATTTCTATTCAACAAAAAGTGTTGATATTATTCACTGAACTGTGACCGCCTGTTTTGGCACATGTCCCTCGGCGCAGTCTTAATAATATATTGTTTTTGTAAGATTGTACACATGTACAATCTTAAAAAAACAATCAAAGAGTATAAACTACATATAAAACAGATCAATGCTATTTATTGATTGATGATGTCTTGAAAGATCTGAATTAATAAGTAAAGAACGTAAAAATTAACCAAACATTATTTGGTTAATCTGTATATTTAATAGTATTATACCGTAGTTTCTATTTGTATATACATCCTTACTAATATTATACATGCGAATGTGAGTGTGATTGCTAAGCTTTCGTGCCACTCGATTACTTGCCGCCGCGCTACTCGACCGATGATCATTATCATTTAATTTCGCATACATGTTGTCAGAGATACAAAAAAGAACATAGGGTATCTTTCGCCGAGAAAAAGCCATTGTCCTCTAGAGATAAAATATTATTGACAAATTCTACATAAACGCAAAAGACTCCGCGTGCCAAATCTAGAATCTATACAATTAATACCAATTTATGTTAATTAAACTATCAATTTGCTTACAATGTAATTACATTCGTACGCCAACTAACCAACTAAAGGTGAGATATGATGTTCCTCAATTTTCTAACACCCAAGGTTTCATGCGAGTAAATATTTCATTTCATTTTATTACTACACAAATTGAAACATCTTTCGAGCACGATGCAAGATTTTTTTTAAAGTCATGTCCTATAAGACTTTGTTTGACCCTAGAATTAAACACCAATGAGTGACTGTAAATATTATGAGCTCAATCTTATGACTTCTCATGATTGAGAAGTCATAAGATTGAGCTTGATTGAACTTGAAAAATTGCCTGATGGCAATTTTTCAAGTAAGCACAATAAATTATGTTTTTGAATCATTCTCTACTTTATTCAAATTTATCATGCTATTCCCACGTTTCCTCAACAAGCATCTAATAATTTGTCTTCAAATATTTGTCAGAATCAAACTCAGAGCATACACATCCACATAATTATATGAATCTGTTCAAAGTCACAACTCAAACTGTGTCGGGATCGCAGGTAGAATAAATTAATGCAGAGACGCCGTGGCAATGCACGGATCTAGAATGGGAAGCATTTTGATATGGCAATTTCATATCAATATTATCTTTAATCTTGACAATATGTAGCTGAACGCGGTTTTGTATATTTTCTTACATTATGCCTGGATTGTGGGTAACCTACTAGTAAAGAATCTTTTTAATAACGTGGTTTAATGGCTTAACTAATAGTTTAGGCATTTCTAAGGCAACTGATTACTAACACTAGTACTATTCATTGGCAACCTAAATCAAAATAAAATCTCGTTAAATTAAAGAATCATCACCAAACAACTATGAAGACGGGTAGGATATAAATCGTGAGGCACAAACCGATTTTAATATATCTGAGTAGATACTTTGCTGATGCAAAAGCTAACGTCTTTTGTAAGGATTTATAGATAGTATAGAGATTATAATAATAATTATACATTGTTAAAAAATCTCTAACTTATTTGCAAATAGAATACAAAAATCATTAGGATTCACACTCACTCAGTAATAACATCAAAGACACAAAGAAATTAACCTCATAAAAGTACGTACATTTGCTTTATTTTACAACGAAACAAGAAAATAAAAAACCTCTTCACTCGGATAAGAACTTTCATGACAAATGTTAACCTAAAGCTAAATTACCCGTACCAAATTACCTCATCCAATTTCTGTACATCTGGTAGTTCTATCCCCACCCTCCATATTGCGGGCTTAATCTGCATGTCGTTACGAACCGTGTCTCGACTCATCCATAATTCACATAATGAGGACTGGCAGAACACTGTGGAGACGAAATAAGTTATTCAGCGAGCATGATATTTAGATTTAGGAGCTTTTGGCCTTTATAATCTGGTTGCTGTCAAAGAATTGCTGTTTGGACATTGATATAGATAATTGTATTTGATCAAATTCAGTCCAATCTGATATCGATTTTTCACGACAAATTTATGTCAAGATTTAAATAACTATAGTACATGGTTTACGAAAACTTAAAAAAAAAAGTAGAAATGAGGATCCCACAATAAATTTACACCATGTTAATTATACTTTAGAAAAGTTGCTCCAGAAAGGCTATCAACTCTCAAAGAAGGAGATAAGTGGATTGAAAAAGGTGAAGGTATAATCTGACTATCATATAGAAAATTCCTTGAAAAGTGAATAAGTAAAGAAGTTTCCTGTAGCACAGTATACTCGTAACAAACCATCTCGTGTAGAGGGTGTCGTAAAAGGTAACTTGCTTATAAATGTTGATGAAGCAGGTACATGCTATATCTTCCGTCTAAACTGGATGCATAAAGACAATGTGATGACATTGGTTGATATCTGCTTTGTTACACTACTAATGTAATAATAAGATTTAGAACTGAATCTCTTACGAACGAATGAACTATTTTTGTGTATTTTTATTTCCAGTTTTTCTTAACACCTACATTAACACAATATTTAGAATTAGCATAATTTTTCAATATTTAGAATAATTATTTCATTTGGTAGGAGTGTTTTTTTATATTGTATACTTGTTCTGTTTTAGAGACACGGTGACTAACATTTAAGAACTATTAGATATAATAATAGCATTAGATATAAGCCACACTATCCTGGATTATAATTATACTAGCTTCTGGCCATGACTTTCACATGAAAACGGCAATAAAAATTATCCTATGTGTTAATCGATGGAAAATATGTCTCTCCCCCAGTGCAATAAAGGCTATAAATAAATTTATAAAACGATGATTAGTATAAAAATGACTACATTTAAGAATTAGTCGAAATATGTCTGTAAAACTTAAAATAGTAAATAATCTTAATAAAAGAAGATGAGGTATTTTAGTATATTAAAAAAAAGCTTGAATGTTTTGCTATTTTATGGTACATAACAAGATAACATAAGATGATGAAATGCAAAATAGATATGTCAGATCAAACAGTTCTTTTGTAACGTTAGCATATTCTGATATTTCACTGGTGATGCGATGTGTGCCAACTTTCATCTAAATCCGTTTAACGGTATAAATGTGAATGAGTAAAAACATCCAAATCTCTAAACAGATGTATAAACGGTCACATTTATTATACTAGTAGGGTTTCTCCAACTACTTACTTTGTCGATGTTGGTGCACACATAATTTTACTGAAGTAATGCAAATTCAACAAATTTTTAATTCTATCGCTGGTACTGTGAATAGCTTCCCACCAAAGCGTACTATAAAAGATAATAAGAAGTAACATTAATGTTTTCTCTCAAACTGTTTTCGAGAACAGAATGAAATGAGCTAGATTTTACTTCTTATATTTTTTTATGCAAAACCTCCAGCCATGAATTAACCAAATCATACTCTTCAGTGAAAGGTACTAATTAAGCAGAATCTTCGCTTGTATAATTAATTGAGTTAAAAAGTGTTTGCTCAAACATTTTTACACGAACTTCTTCTAAATTTTGGTTCTACCCTTCAGCCAGCTCAGGCGATTCCTCTATTCCCTTCGCAACGAGAGGAGACAAATCAAAGGCGTTTGTATTGCGGTGAAGCTGCATACATTATTAAGCAGAACTCTGATAAACCGACAAATTCGTATAATACTACAAACTTCAGTAATGTACAGATAAAATTAACAATGCTAGATTGTAAACCCTTTTGCCACTGCATAAAATATATTTTGGATTAAATTGGTGAGGTTAGACGCAAATTTACATTTGTGGATTCCAAATTTGCTTACAAATGCTTTACTATCCTAAAAATATGTTATAAACCCTTATAACAAACGCGTAGAGCTCAAATTTGAATGTAGCTCGGGTATTTGAATTGCAAGTTTTTGCAGCCAGAGGGAAAATTCATCAAGTTTGCTTAAAATGTTGATATTTCAAATTCCAAGTCTTTAATGGAGCGAATGTTTGCATTGTAAGGATTGTTAGCATTACGCATCTTATTAAAACAAAGTTTAAACGATGTTTCTTCCGCCTGATTCAATTTCTACCCAACTTCTTCGGATTTTCGATTTGAATCTGTATATAAATGAGACTTTATTTTATGTTAATGTTTCATGTTCTGTTTAGTTTACTATGATCAGACGGTTTAATTGATACTTTATCTATTTTCTTTTTCTCTTGATGATTGGCACAGTGGTTAAGAATGGGTTAATATAAGCATTTAATTACCTTGGTTTGTTAGTTTTTGCACCGGAATAATGAACCTCTCACCCAACTTACTGCGCTGGAATTTTACACACAATTTAGTGACCGTTGATATTCTTTATGAAAAGACACATATCATCAAGAAAAACATTTGCTTCGCTAAATGTTCATAAAACTATATACAAATTAATTTTGATTGGACATGCATTATCAAATACGTAACAACTCTCAGAAGTACCGATGTCCTTTCAACTCAGTTCAGTACGCATTTTCAAAACTCTCGTATTTTTATTACAAAAGAGTGTCACAGCAGTAGTTAATCTGACTACTATGCAAGTGATTTTCGGATTTTCTGACTAAAAATTCTCAGTAAAAGCTCGCATTCTGTTTATAGAGAACTTAATGACTAAGTAAAATTACCACATGCATGTTAAATGCTGGTTTTCAGTTTCCAGGAAAGCTTGTGTGCTGGTTGATGTGTATGTACTTTCATTCAATATTCTCTTTAGTTTAATATTTACTGCTGTTTGATTTTTACTTTGTGTGTTTTGTAGTTATATTATATCTATACTAGTAATATAATGAGGAAAGATTTGTGTTCTTTGTTTGTCATGAATAAATTCAAAGACTACTGCATTTATGTTAAAATTATTTTATCATTAGAACGATATTTTAGCCAGAAGTAAGATAGGCTGTATAACATAACGCTGCGAGCCAGAGGAACAGAGCAGTAATCGTAAATGTGAAGAAAACGACTAATTTACAATATAAGAGTTCTAGGGCATGGCAATATTCTGCTTAAATAGAAAGAAAGAAAGAAAGAAAGAAAAGAAAGAAAATTTATTTATTTTGGCTCACAAAAGGGCACACCCGAAGCATGAAGAAATAAAAACTAATATTAACACTAAAATAAGAATTATTTCATTTCTGCTCACTGGCAACACCACAAATAAATACGGAATAAAAATAAACGGAAACCAACTGCCTCCATTCAAGTCAAGGCTAAATCTAAGATTCTCAGCCAAACATACCTCCTACTTCCAAAAGATCGTAGAGTAATAAGTTTACTGTACTCTGTGTGATTATCGTTACTTAGAAAACCTAATTACCTAAACATGACCAAAACTTCATACCACACTATCTAAAATTCAGCTCAGTTATTTATATTTAAACGCATAAGCACTACTTCCTTCTCTACTTGATATAAAATTTTCGCTACCAACAAATTGCTACTTTACCTCACCCAAACACAAGCTCCTTAGGATGCATCTAGTCTTATGTATACTTAGCATAAATTCAGTGGTGTAAGTAGAAAGAGAGGGTGCGCTTGTGAAAGGAAGATATTGTCCTGAGTCGCCGTTATGTAGGCTCTTACGGTAGGCGTACACTGGTTCATATCTGGAGCCTTGTTTGTTTAAAGTAGTTTCTTTGAAATTTGTTTTATAGTGGTAGGTTTATGCAACGATATCTCTGTTGGAATTACTAATACGAAAATAATCCACGAATTGAATGTGTTGCCATGGCTAAACTATCAAACCGATTTTGTAAACATTTTGTTTGTAAGGAGCACGAAAGTAAGGATCAAACTACTTTTTAAAGAAACTTATGTATACTGTCATACAGAGGTCCATGTAAATTGTCGTGTTGAGGTCTTATATTAAATCTCAAAGCAAGTATTTAACACATTTAGAAAAATAGTGTCCATTATCCTATTTATTTAAAAAAAACTACAGCAATATATGGTAATTTTTGGCGGTAAAAACAATTGTGAGGAAATGCGCATATTAACGATGTGACGTTTGTCTGCCAATTCTTACTAAGCCAACGTTGGACAAAGGCTTAGCATGTTCTTACTGAGTGCAGGCCGGTTACCATGTTATAGGGTAGTTAAAAAAAACGTCAGTTACCTAAGCCTTGTAGTGCACAAACTCTTTTAAGATTTACATTTAGATTTGGTTTAAGTCGATTACCAGAATTCAGTCAACGTCCAATTAGGTGTTAGGTGTACACGTACCTTTAGAAGATAGTTCATTGCAAGCTTAGTTTGATTATTATATATGCATATTCACGCCTTTATTATCCCAAATAAATAGGTAGAATTGTACCTACATTTCCCATCACCTATGAATTAAGTGTCATGTAATGTGTCAAAATAATGCAGAATTCTAGGACCTGATCAATAGCGGTACCATTATAATGTCAGGCCTTTTGAGAAGTGTCTCAAAATGAGAAGGATAAGGCCACAATACATCACGCAGGTCCAGTGCAGATTGGTAGACTTCACATATTTTTGATAACATTATATAGAAATTATAGACATTCAGGTTTTCTCACGATGTTTTCCTTTACCGTTAAGGAAACCAATGATAAATAGTACACACGAATTCTGACCATAATATTCCGAGTTCCATATTCGGGCAATATATTTTTTGACCTGCCATCATACTTTTCCTTAAAATAAACAAACATTCATAATATTCATAGATTAAAGCTTATGTTTTCACGAAAGATTATGTATAGCATACCAACATTTTCCCATCTAACAGTTTTTATCCTACGTAATAGGAAGCTAACTTAATAGGCTTATTTTAGACACTCCGTGCCGTTACCGAGAATTCAAATGTTCTCAAGATACAGGCTTTAACTAAGTTTGGGACCTACATAGTTATCTCTAATACAAACTTTTATTATAAATGCGAATGTGAGTTGGTTTGTTACGCTTTCACGCTTTAACTACCCGACCAATCATTTTTGCATGCACGTTGTCAGAGATACAGAAAAAGACAAAAGATACCTTTTATTCAGAAAAAAGTACTGCTCAAAAGCTAGTGTTGTATAGATTAATCTTTTAAAAAATCATGTATTGTTATTATTTTTCAACATAAAAACCAAATAACGACGATTCCTCTGACCATGGATTCGAACTCGATATCTCAGGATCAGCCACAAGCATAAACGCTTACGCCACGGGACCAACAGGGAGGTCTATATTTTATACACATCTTCCTTCCTTAACCTTCGAAGAGATGTAAGGATAAGGCTATGTGCTATACAAGTCAACGTAAATATTATAAGACGGGGCGCACTTCCCAAAATGAAAGCCATAAACTCAGGGTAGTTAAGAATGGAGACTTTATACAGCACCCCTCTTGCCTAGCATATAATGTTTTGTATATGCCTGTCATCGTAATAAGAAAGACCATTTTCTGCAATCTTACTTATATTATAAATATGAAAGTTGGTAAATATATTTAGATTTTTGTTACTTAATCACGCGTAAGCTTTAAAATGACTTTTGTTATGAAACACACAGAAAATTATCACTTCATTCAGGTCACTAGGTGCCACTTTTGAACGTCAACGTTTAGTGACTAAGTAGTTAACCTAAATTACTGAATGCAAACAGTCTCATAATCTGATGGGACGGCGATTCAAAATGACTGGAGAGAGATAAAGCGCAGAACCAACGATTTCGAGTGTTTGCAAAGGGGTGAGCGACACCACTAACTTCTTTACTCCGGACTGCTATAGAGCATTTCATGAGAGAACAATCCCAATATTTTTCTGTTGATCGGAGCCAAGAGCCCGACCTCATGTACGATACCTAAATATGCTTTTGGATACTGAATAGTTGTGGCCTTTCACTTTAAATTAGTAAGAAGTGAATGCTATATCACAAACTATGTAATTTTATAATATAGTTTTTCGGTCTATAGTCAGTGTGTAGCGTAAACTCAAGCCACGGAGAGACATAGAGAGCGTTGGATTCCTGATCACTCCTTCGGTCTCTTCCTCCCATTTCTTTGCCTACTCCTACCCGTCTATTACCTACATAGGAAACGGTAACTGCTTACCATAATGTCACACAGGCATTCCCATGAACGGCTATTACGTACATATATAAAAGTTATACATATTTTCCAGTAATAACAGTCCGTCTACTTCTCCATATGGATTCCATTTGATATGCTACAAAAGGATTTAAATTACTCTCGAACAATTAATGCAGAGTTAGCTGGAGCGGAATTGAACGTTATAAAGTAAATGCTTCAAAGGGAATATTGAGATGGACTTATTTAAACTGAGGACGTGGTTCTTGTGGGCCACACTGTTGTGAAGTTTGTTGAGCAAGATGATTAACTAGAAATGTTGGGTTAATCCTTCATGAGTTATAATTAGAAATGCGATGTAAGTGTTTGTTACTCAATCTATGACTTTGACTTATTTATGTATAGCAATTCAAAAGTAGTTAAATTACAAACATCTTAAAATTTGGACTACATGAATGTCATAATGATTAAAATGGTTACCTCACTACTGTCGGAGCTAATAATATTGCACTTAAAGCATTGGAATGCTATACATCATCTTAACGCATCTTATATTAATAGGAATTTTATTGTACCAAAGGTTTATTTTTACGAGCGTTTTTTTTATATGACTAACGTGGCAAACAAGCATACATGATGGTAAGTGGTCACCGTAGCCTATGGACGCCTGCAACACCAGAGGCATCACTTGCGCGTTGCCGACCCTTCCGAACGAAACACTACAATAGGAATGCCGCTATATTCTGTGATAGGGTAGTCCTTCCCCGGTCGAGCCGGCCCATTCATGCTGAAATCAGCGAGAATCTACTCCTTCTTCACTGTTCTCGTGATTTATTGCCGTTGCAGGTACTTTACAAACTCACAATTAACTGTATTCATTATTTGTAAGTTTCTGCTCAGTGTATACTAAGCACAAACTTACAAATAATGTAAATCAGCCTAGATGTATCCAGCTTCATTATAATAATTACTTGTGTATTCGAACCCCCAACAATCACCGTATCGGCAGCAATGAAGCGACTGCTTGCCGGTTCCGTTATTTGTAATGTCAAAACTATTTACTTTAAAAAATGTTCACCATTCTTGCAACTCGTATATCTCCAGCAATTCAATGAAACTAGGGCGTTTTTGTCCGTGTTCAGTTTCGTGCTTAGCGCGTTTTTTTTTTTGAAACGAGCTTTCAAATACCCTCCTTTTCCGTACCTCCGTATTTAAATCTCAGAGTATTGAGCTGATCCTTTGTTGCTAGGGTGTGACGCGCAAATGTTGTGTTTTAAGAATATTGGCTCTAGAGAAAAGTAGGATTTAATAGTCTGGCATTTTATTCTAGAGCGTGGCGTGTTTTGATTTTTATTAGTTCAGAAGTCATTATGTATGTAGATTGAATTTGATTTTTTTTGGCTGTTTATTTGTGATAGTTTGGGTTTGATGGATTGCTTTAAACATTATGTAATTATGTTAATTTATCTAGTAGACCGCCTAGAACATCGCAGTCTTTTGAGGTCAAGTTTGCGCTGGCTGAGTCTTTTATCAAAGGGTCAGCAACGCGTATATTAAACTTCTACTGTTGCAAGCATAAAAAAGGACTTGTATCTAGATTTGACTAACACTATCGGAAAAAAATAAATTAAATTAAAATAAATAAATTTAAATACCAATACCAATTAGTTAAATACCACTTTTTTTATCTTTACTTATAATTTAATTATTATTTCCTACCGCACTAGGAATACATACATTCTGTGTCACGGGGATCTTAACAAACATTCACACAACGGACAAAAAGAATACCCGGATTCGGTACAACCATTTATGGATCACACGAAAAGGTCCATGTGGGATCGAACACACAACACTCGGCACAATGGCGAGATGATCACTTGAACCACTACACCATCTATGCAGTCAATATACGGATGGTATACGGGCTTAAGGCTGCCTGTCCATTGAAGCGGAGCGAGGCTCGGAGCGAAGAAACGGAGAAATATTATCCAATACCATTGCATAAAATCTCCGCTCCGCTCTAGTATAATAATGTCCTCCAGACCGAATTTCGGCCACGGCGGCCAGTCTTAACAGAGACTGGCCATCTGCCCAGGAGATATTATAGTGCACAAGTGTGTGCGCAAACACAAGTGCACTCTCTGTTCCCTAACTCTCATGATCCGATGGGACGGCAATTCGACACGACCGGAGAGAGATCAGGCGCAGGACCAACGGCTTTACGTGCTTTCCGAGGCACGGGGGTGTCTAACACCGCCAACTTCCTAACTCCGGGCTGCTATTGAGATTTCTTTACAGAAAAACCCAATAAATTTTTGTTGGCCCGACCCGGGATTCGAACCCGAGACCTCATGCACAGCAGTCACATTCACTACCGCTGCGCAACGGAGGCAGTAAAAAGCTCTAGTATACAATCCTATTGATTAATATTTCTCTATTTCTTCGCTCCGCAGCCTCACTTCGCTTCAATGGACAGGCAGCCTCTAAGTGATCACCAATGATGGTCGTGCTAATGTCAATGGTTTCTCTTTAAGTCGTTTTTCTCATTACTGAGGGTCGTGATTCCATTGTTAAGTACCCCTTCAGACGATGGCTCTCCTCTTTGTGACTGTAACTACAGCGTTAAGGAATGTTTTGTGTAATTTGGTGTATAGAGGCACTCGGATTGACCACCATGATAAAACTGTGTGATCTACAAATAGAGTTCCAAATTTATTTAGGGATAGAGGACAATTTTATTTTTATTCTATGAATATTACCAGCAGTTTGGGTTACAAATTACTAATATAATTGTTAACCCCTCCAGCTAAGACAGAAAGCTATTGCTAGGAGTGTGTTCAGATCGGTAATGCGATGGGTAGGATTTAAACTCGTGAACTCTTGATCGCAAGTCCAATGCTTTAAACCATAAGTCTACCATTGCTTAATTACTGCCTTAATCCTCTTCCTTCTATACAACTATAAGCGTATCTACGTTTTCGGAACATACATATATCTATTAAGTATTTCCTAACAGAGAAACATAACATTTTTCCTTGTTGAGAAATTAAACTTAATACTCACGATTAGTCGTAACATAAGCATAAACATACGTTACGAAACTAACCAGGTAGTTTACTAATTCAATAATACTATTAATTAATATCTATCAACGTATCTTCAACAACAAACATTTCCTATAAATATTTCCATCCTTTCTTTGTCATACTAATTCATAATGCAACTCAAAAACCAATCGATCTTAATGGGCTGTTTAAATTCCATTGCGTCCTTTTGATAAGGAAAGCAATAAAATTGGCTTTGAACCGTCAAACGATATGGTAATGTTAGAACACCGTTTTACATTCGAAGCACGCCGGCGATATTTCACGGGTAGATCTGCTTGAATTCAGATAAAGGGATCGGTGAGTACGGAGATGGATGTTGTTTCTTTAAATTTAATATTAGTAGCTTCTGTCGGCGGCTTCGTCCGAAAACAGTACTTTATCTGGGTAAGAATACAATCTCCATATCCATTTCTGATCGGCCTAGTTAGGGTGTCAAAGCGTAACAAACAAATAAACTCACATTTGCATTTATTGTTTTAGTCTCTGAGGAAATTCAACAATTTAATGATAACTAGGTTTAGCTAAAGTTCACCTACGATGACATTTACGTTACATTATGCGTCATATATCCGCTCCTACTGAATGAAATTCGAAGAAACTGCGTATATTTGAAGTTGAAATCCAAAATAGCAAACTGCATTTTGCGTGATGGTGATATATACACATAGAAAGCCGTTGGGGCAGTCCTTTACAAGACAAAAGTGCAAGTTATGATTACTGTAGCGCAGCAGCAGTGAATGTCACTGCTCAGCATGAGGTCTTGACTTAGAATCCCGGGTCAGGCCAACAAAAAGTGATTGGGTTTTTCTGCTAAGAAATCTCAATGGCAGACCGGCATTAGGAAGTTGGGGGTGTAAGTCATCCTCATGCCTCAGCAAGCACGCAAAGCCATTGGTCCTGCGCCTGATCTCTCTCCGGTCGTGTCGGATTGCCGTTGCAGAGGATCATGAGGAAGTTAAGAAACAGATAATGCACTTGTGTTCGCGCACCCACTTGAGTACTATAATATCTCCTGCGCGGATGGCCAGTCTGTTAAATTTGGCTTCCGAGACCGAAATTCGGTCTGGAGGACTTTAATACTTAAAAATTTACTTAGATTGAAGACCGCATCTTAGTAAAGGAGAAAGACTAAAGTTTGTACTGTTATTGAGAATATCTCAACCAAAAACTCAATAACTCTTCGCGTGATCCCAGATTAGAAGACATTGAAGCAGTCAATTCATTAATATTTTGAAGTATATAAAATGAAATAAAACTCTGCTTCCATACTAATCAGCTATTCTAAACACCTGAGAGGCAGATTGTGGCTTACACTTACACAGACTATTCCGGTTTCAATCGAGCTTAGTACAAAACTAAGCTCAATTTCCTTCCTCTTACGGTGCTTAGTCGCGTAAATAGAAATTTGCTCACGCACTTTTTACAATATAACTTCACGCTTAAATGACGTCTTTTACTTCTCTAATAAAGGCGAATATTGCTTGAAGAGACATCCTATTGAAATGTAAAAGTTATTGAAAATTATGATTTAATAACTTGAAAAACTTGAGTAAGGTCGAAAGAAAAGACTTGAGATATTATAATAAAGTTTCAAAATCAGTTGGTTGTTTAAGCAGTTATGAGATACTTTAACAAGTATGTAAACAATTTAACGAATATTCTTTCCCAAACTTATATGAAATACCAGAATTTGCCTGCGGTCACTCGGGAACAGTACTTTTTTCTTTCTTTCCCTTGACAACGTGTATGCGAAATTTAATGACGATCAATCCAGTAGTTTCGGCGTGAAAGCGTAACAGACTAATAAATTAACATTCGCATTTATAATATTAGTTAGGATGAATAATGGGAAGAGATACATTACACATACATACCCAGATATTGCCAGCTATGCCCTAAGACCAATGAAATAGAAAATCTATTGACGACTACCGGACACATTTTCAGACTCCATACACATAATTACCAATTAATTGGTAATTACGTTTTCGAGCCGTTTGGGGTAGAGACGCTGGGTTCATGGGGTCCGGGCGCTCGTGCGCTTTTTAGAGATATATCTAAGCGGCTAATCGACGCTTCGCGTGACCAGAAGGCTGGACGTTTTTTGCCACAAAAAAACAGCATAGCCATTCAGCGTGGCAATGCTGCCAGTCTTCTTCAAGTACTTTGACGTCGAGATGCCGTGAGTATTTTGATTTACGTTTATTCAAAGAGCAAATGATAAGAATTATAACTGTCATGATAGTACTTTAGGTTATGTGTAAATGTTGTACTAATGAGCTCATATATTGAATGCCTTTGCCTCGGTGACGTAAGTTGTTTCTGAATGTGCCTATCTCAAATTCGTTTCTGGAATAATTGAACAAAGTGGTATTAAATATTTTTTATTTTTTTATTGTATTAGTCTTGCCTTTGACCGCGATCTTACCTGATTTTAAATGACTATATAGACGAAGATAGACAACGCTTACCTAGAAGATACCTGTTCTCTCTCGACTTGAAGACACCCAGATTGTACTCATCGGGTAACACAGACTTAGGTAGTAAGTTCCTTTGCGGTACGCAAAGGTAGAAGTGGAAGCACACCGCTTTGTGTGTAAATGTGGTATATCCACCATGTACTTGTGGCGCTTGTCTGTCTGTCTGCTCGTTCGATCGTCCGATCGTCCGGTGGTAGAATAGGGAAGGAGAAATGTGTCCGATAAAAACCTGAATTCTGATAGAAAATTGGGTCCTTATAGCAGGTTTTCAGGACCAGCACGATGTTTGGTAATGTGCCCGGTATATAATAATATTCTCGAGCACTCTTATGTTGGACTAGTAATGTGGGTGATATCCTAAACATAATTATATAGAGTGTCCGGTAATTAATGGATAACCTTGAAATGTCTTATAGTAGAACCGAAGGCCGTTCAGAAAAAACATAAAAGAAATAAAAACATAAAATTTGCAATGGCTAGTCATACTTTTGACTATCTATCTATTAACATAATTAGTGTTAGTGGTAATAAAACATCAAAAAACCGATGTAATTCATTCATTTATGGTCGTAATGTACAAGAAAGATAAGCAGGGTAATAAAAAAAAACTCTGGTAGTAGTTAGAATAGCTTTTTTCATATTTTCCTAAACGGCCATCAGTTCTACTATAAGAAATTTTAAGGTTATCCATTAATTACCGGACACCCTGTATAATAGGACGTAGATAATATATGCGCCCAAATATAAACTCTAAAATTTACTCAATTCACAAAAAAATTCGACTGCGTGGATGGCGGCGGATGATACCTAGTGGTTTAAGTGGTCACCACGCCACTGCCAAGTGTTGTGGGTTCGAATCTTACACGGAACAAAAATTTGTGAGATCTACAAATGGTTGTTCCGAGTCTGGATGTTCTTTGTATTCGTTGTTTGAATGTTTTTAAAAGTCCCCCGCCATACAAAAATTAATCAAAGAGATTTCTTAAAAGAAAAAACATTTGTCGAAACCAATATATAAAATATGCGTGCGAAAAGGACACAGAGTGCACTTGCGTGTGCATCAAGACTTAATTTTGCACTCCATTTAATACAGATGTAATATCATAACAATACCTATTTTTGGATATAAGAAATGCAGCTTCCGTATGTGTGTATCGTGTCCACCAAACTGAAAAAGTATGTAATCGATGTGTTGACTTGAAATTTTACACGTCGTTGCTCACCTTTTTATATATTATTCAGAAATTCTTACGGGAAAGGAAAATTATAAATTTAGACTGCGACACAAAGCATGGCTGGGTTTATCTAGTAGTTAATAATATCATTAATAAAACACCTCTTCTTTCTACCCTTTCGGGATTATACAATCTGACTTCTCTATCTTATTTTTACACAAAGTTTGTCATCACCAAGAAAAAAGATCAAACGCACACAATTTTCTCTTAAGTTACTAAAACTACATGCAATTTGAGCCTTGATTACATCGCTCCAACATGGCCGTCGGCTCCAATGAATTCTAAATGTTGTACGTTGTGTAGTAATTACCGTGCAACATTCATCACTAAAGAAACATTTGTTTCGTTGCTATTCTTAATTAGAAATTTTATTTTTCCGTGTTTCGTGGCTTTAATTCAAAGAATCTGGTTTGTTCCTTTAAATAAATAAAATTATTGGCTTGAATACAACAATAAGTTACTACAATTGATGACTCCCTTTGGTAACTACAATAGATGACTACAATTAGTGAGTATAATTGGTGACTATAATTAGGGAGTAAAATTGGTGACTACCATTGGTGAGTAGAATTGATGACTGCAATTAGCGACTACAATTATTGATGACTACGATTGATGACTACAATTGGTGACTATGAATGGTGACTAAAGTTGGTGACTACAATTGGTGACTATAATTGGTGATTACAATTGATGAATAAAATTTGTGACTATAATTGGTGACTACGATTAATAACTACAGTAGGTGACTACAGTAGATGATTTTATTTGGTGGTAGCCACCAAGTAAAATCACCTACTGTACCAACCACCAAATAAGAAACCCACTTCTAACTTCTGTTAGGAGTAGATCCACTTTGTGGAATGCTTTGACGCATACCTCTCCGCGGGGCGACGGAGAGGTTATGTTAGGCTCACCGGGGAAAACATACCCCGGTATTACCGACTAAACCTACTACGGTGTTCCTCGACATAACCATAGACGGCGAGGCCGCGCGAATCGCTTTCACGTGCAATTGCGACCCCGCCGTGGTTTCGGCCCGCCGTGTGAAACGGCAGGCCACATCACAAAAAATATTTCCTGCACCGTCCTCCTGGGGGAAGGGGGACAAAGACACGACACAGAGGCGCACGTGGGAACATGCACGCCGCCTCTCGGACCTGGTGCTGATCGGGTGGCGAGCAGGCCCACGCAGTCCACCACCTCCAGGTTAAACCTCAGTGTAGCTGGAGGCTATCTCGCGCCCTTAGGCACCCGGTTCTGCGGTTGGGGAGAGGACTTATGCGCTCCATCTCCCGGTCCGTCGCCTCCTTGATGAAAATGACTTCCTCACAGAAGGAGGCAACGGCGTTCCACGACCTCTCACTCCGGACCATAGACTGAACTACGGCCGGGAGCGAGAGGGCAATCAATCCCACTGCCACGATTAACTCACGGCGCTGCGATATCCAGGCGGGGCAATCCGCCAAAGTGTGCAGCACTGTGTCCTCAACAACGTTGCGGCAGCCGCCGCAGTGGTGACAAACCGGCGTCTCTTGCCGGCGTATACGACACAGGAGCTGGCCAAAACAACCGTGGCCAGTCATTACCTGTGTCAGCCGGAAGGTGAGGGCGCCATGCCGCCTCTCCAGCCACTCCTCAAACACGTGACTTACCACCACGATCGTGGCGTGCCCGGCACTGGGGTGCACAAGTCGCTCCTTCCAATTCGCCACTAGGACCTGGTGGAGCTTGGACTTGCTGCCTCGAGAGTGGAAAGAAGAGGTCCTTCGCCCCTAGCTAGCGCCTCCGGACGCCAACGATAGAGCGACGCCAGGAGAGCCGCTTCCAGGTCCCATGGCATCGATCCGGCGAGGAGGCTCGCAGCCTCGAACTAAATCGTGCGGTAACCTCTAACCAACCTGACGGCCATGGCGCGCTGTTGCACACGAAGCGCCGAAATGTTACGGGCCGTCAGGTTGTCCGCCCAAACAGGGACCCAGTACAGGGCCATGGACCGCACGACCCCCTCGTAGAGCCTCCGGCAGGAGGTGTTTGGTCCCCCAAGGCTGAACAGCAGGCGCGAGAGCGCGCCTGCAGCGCCCCGAAAAATGGGAGCCAAACGACGAAAATGCGCTATAAAGTCCCATCGGCTGTCGAGCAAGAGACCTTAATACTTTAGGGTTGACCCGACGCCGATGCAGATCCCTCCTACCATGATATAGGCCCCTGACGGTGGCTGGTTCCGAGGGTCGTGGAAACATACGGCCTCAGACTTAGATAGGGCCACCTCAAGGCCCAACCGCCGGATACGATTGACGACTTGTGCGACCCCAGTGGTCGTCAGTATGGCCGCCGCCCGGTGCGACTAACCCCTTGCTGTAACAAGCGTGTCGTCGGTGTAACAAATGCCGACGACGCCCAGTCGTAACCGATGTTCCACAGGAGTGGACCCAGAACCGATCCCTGCGGAACACCGCACGACATCTCTCGCTGACTCCAACCGTTGTGACCCTCGTAGACAACTACCCTCCCCGATAAATATGCCCCAACAATGTGGCCGAGGTAGGTCGGCACTTGATGAAAGATGAGTGCCTCCCTAATACAACTCCAGGGCAAGGTACTGAAGGCATTCGTGATGTCCAGAGACACCGCGAAGACGACCTCGCCCCGGGACACCGCATCCTCCGCCAGGCTCCACACACGCTGGACAGCATCAATAGTGGAGCGCCTTCGACGGAAACCATATTGGTTCTCCGCCAGATCCGTACCCACTGAAGACAGACGCTGGACGAGGCGGTCCGCGATAATAAACTCAAACAGTTTAGCCACCTCGTTCAGCAACACGATGGGCCTGTAGGTGGTGGAGAGCCCGCTGGACGCCCCTTCTTCCTGATCAGGAACAGTTTCCCCACCTTCCACTGGCGTGGGTAAACTGGGTCTGCACTAAACACTCACTGAGGAGCCCCCTGAGTTGGGGTGCGAGCTCCTCGAAGACCAGGGCCAATGCAAGACCTGATATGCCGTCGGGCCCTAAGGCAGTGTTTTTCGAGCGTAGTCTCGACACCGCCATGCAGTATATTCCTAGTTCATGGATGGAATAAGTTAATAACTAGACCTGGATTTTACGTAAAATATTTTTTTTTAATGTGATTCATTTATTTTCACATTATTATTTAGATACTACAATAAACACAAATTTTTAAAACTAACTTATACCTGAAATATTATATAACAGAAATAAAAAAAAGAAAAAGAAAACTAAAACCCTCTATTAGGCGTCATAGAATTCCTCCGCATCACAGTTGACTGGCAGTGTGCTCAGAAGACTGGCAGCATTGCCACATTGAATGGCAGTGCTTATTCTTGCCGCGAAATAAAAGCCAACCCTCTGGTCACGGGAAGCGTCGATTAATCTTTTTGCTATTTTTTGAGACGACTCTCCTGTTATTCGTAATTCCTGTGTATCTTTACAAATATTTAAACAACGTACACAAAGAACACTTCTACTCCCACACATCACATTTTTGTCCCGTGTGGGATTCGAGCTTACATCAATCGGTGTAGTGGTAGTGGCAAGGCGATTACTTAACTACGTCATTTTAACTTCTTCCTAACTACTAACTATTGCAGATATTTCACTTGTGGTTATTTGATTGGATCTTCGATCTACGATCACTATATACAATAATAATATCAGTAATATTTATAAACTTTCCTACGGCCAGGCACAGGTCTTTTCTCAGTATGTGAAGGGTAAGAACATAGTCCATGCGTTTTACTCTTATAGATTGAATAAGATAAAACTTGGTTTAGTTTTACGCTAAATACTATTATGTAGATACCTTAAATTTAGCTGACAAAATGAAGGTGTTATACACATCTGCTATATTCATAGGTGATACATACTTCATTTCAAGATGTGCCTCATCCTTAAGTTTTCCCCTATATACATTATAAATTACTCGTTATCAACGGGTACCTTCCCCACTGCGTGGAAAGCAGCTAAAGTAGTACCCATTTATAAAACCGGCAGTAAGGAATATGTATCTAATTATAGACCTATTTCTATTTTATCTGTGTTTGCTAAATCATTTGAGGCTTTAATATATATCTACCTACAAAATCATACAAAACAGATTTTCGTTAATGAACAGCATGGCTTCATTAAATCCCGATTCACAAATATAAATCTCATCGCATACTATAACGAACTAACTAATGCGGTTGATGCAGGTATTCAAATTAGTGCTGTTTATATGGATTTTGCTAAGGCATTCGATAGAATCTGCCACGAAATTTTATTAAGAAAGTTAGATTCCCTGGCTCTTCAACCTGTTAATTAATGACATTGCTTCTTCCGTTAAATACAGCAGTGCTTACCTGTTTGCAGATGATCTAAAACTATGTAAAACTATAACAGATGCACGGGACTGTGATCTCCTACAAGATGACCTTAATGCTATAAGTAGCTGGTGTGCTGCTAACAATATGTCCTTAAATATTAATAAATGCCATACCATCACGTTCACCCGCAGTCAAAGCGTAATACAGACACAATATCGTATTGATGGGACAATACTTCAGGAAAAGACAGAATTAAGGAATTTAGGAGGATGTTTGTAGAATAAACTAAATACATTTAAAAAAATGTTTACGGTCGTTAAGATTAGACAGACAAGATCCTTAAAATATTTTTTTTTTATTATTGTTAATTTTTTTCATTACCATCTTAATAATAATTAAGATTTTTTTGTTTGTAAATGTTTTACTTATTGTTACTTCACAATTTTTCTCACAAATAATAATAACTGTGTTCTTTTCCTCTTCTTTTATATATTGTGATACTAATGTTACACCATAATAATGCATGTTGTGACGCCTTAAAATGTTGTGCAATTTTCTAATAGCATTATTTAGTTACGTAGAAATAATGTTACAACTACTGGATGTCCAAATAAATAAATAAATACGCACACGTTAGCATAATTTGAAATAATATAAACACCTCTGCTTACCCAATTGGGAGTATACAGCCGTAGTAAGTACATGGCGTGATGGGTGACCATAACTTACTGTTACACGCTATAGACTCAGAAAATAATACCTATATAATAACAATTTCGGATGGAAAAATATAATCAAGAATTTGGTTTTCCAAGTTATGATTCCTCAATCGAAACACTGTTTAATTAGTTGTATGTCAATGTAGGTAATTTATCTTCTTGTTTTTTGCACTTTGGCCTAATTCGAACATAACATCAGTTATTACCTACAGTAAAATGAAATCAGCTCATCTATCTAATAAGGAATTCGTTGTTTCGTCCTTTTTTAGGCTATATGCTGATATAATATTGTTTTACGTTTACGCGAATGTTATGCGCTGAAATGAAACTACTATACACGCATTTTATAACACTGTTTATTTTAATATTAATATTAAAACAATTATTACTACTATTAAAGCTATTTAAATTATAGAACATAACATAAATAAATTATGTTCGGCTACTTTGAAATAACTACACTTCAAGACGTTGAGACAACCACCATCTTAGTCTCCCCGTTATCCTGGCTGCTGAAAAGCAAACGAAAGTGTTCTGTAGTAAGATATTTGTTTGATTATTATCATATACTAGCTAACGTGACAGTCGTCGTCCTGTAAATCTAAACAAAAATACATTTTACGTAAAAAAACAATAATAATAATAATGTCCTCCAGACCGAATTTCGGTCATGGCGGCCAATCTTAACGTAGATTGGCCAACTCCGCAGGAGATATTATAGTGCACAAGTATGTGCGCAGACACAAGTGCACTCTCTGTTCCCTAACTCTCATGATCCGATGGGACGGATAATCCGACACGACAGTAGAGAGATCAGGCGCAGGACCAACGGCTTTACGTGCTTTCCGAGGCACGGGGGTGTCTAACACCGCCAACTTCCTAACTCCGGCTCGTATTGAGATTCTTAACAGAAAAACCCAATAACTTTTTGTTGGCCCGACCCGGAATTCGAACCCGAGACCTCATGCACAGCAGTCGCATTCACTACCGCTGAAATTCAATTCAAAAAAACAATATCAAAACGTCAACCAATTTCTTATCATATGAAAATACCAAAAAATATTTTGATTTTCGCAAATTTTCGTTCATACAAACCAATTATGAACACAGCAAAAAAAAAAAGCAACCGTATTGGTCGAGCCGTTCTTAAGTGATGCTCCGTCATACATGTGGCAATTGATTATTATTTATATAAATTACTTACTTTATTGTTACATGCTGCATATCCTCTGCTTACCCCTTAGCCATATACAGCTTTAACTCTATATACTATGTTTATGTGCAATACGATCGTCTTAACATAGAATATGTTAATTATACATAGCGCCTTGATTGTAGCCGTCTGTGTAGCACGCTCTCACGCACAAGCGGATTACCTGATTGATAGTTGGATTAGGTACGGTTTAATTGCGTATGTACTTGAGATAGCTTTAGTGTAATGAGCTAATTAGCCTAATATCCTACATGACAGTATAACATGGCTTGTAGTCATTTATAGTGAATCGCAAACAGTGACTGCACGGATGGCGTAGTGGTTTAAGTGGTCGCCTGCCACGCCACGCCGATTGTTTTGGTTCAAATTCCACACGGGACAAACCTTTGTGTGATCCGCAAATGGTTGTTCCGAGTCTGAGTGTTCTTTGTGTCCGTTGTTTGAATGTCAGTGCGCGATTTTTCGCATAAAAAAAAAATGAACATTCTGTTATTGTGAGTAGGTATTGGCGGTCGGTGGTGTAGTAGTAGTAAATGCGATCGCTGTGCAGATTCAGGTTTGAATCCTACATCGGTCAAACTGTTAATAAATTTTTCTGTCGTGAAATGCTTAGTACCGATATGATGTCTGGAAATGCCACCAAATACATTGTTCATAATCATAATCATTTATTCATAAAATATAAACTTACAATATTTACAACCGATTAGATTATATCTATACTAAACACACAAATTAAAATACACAAAAAACATAAAATCAATGATAATTAAATATTATCATACACAATATAAATTAGAAACACAACAATTTATAATGACATCTTTTTACTCTAATAATAATAATAATAATATTCTATCACATACCCACAACACCATCTAGCCCAAACTAAGCAGACCTTGTACTATGGGTACTAGACAATAGATGAACATACATATATCCTTTTTTTTTGTAAATACTTACAGAAACATCCAGACCAAGATAAACATCCATGTTCATGCACACAAATGTTTGACTTGTGCGGGAATCGAAGCCGCGATCTCAGGCGTGGCAGTCGGTTACACTAACTATTACGCCATCGAGGCTGTATATAGCAATCCAAACTTAATTGTCAATACTTTCACTAATTTATCAGACTTCAAATCGAATAAACATGGTCGGCAATACGCTCGCATTTTAGACTTAATACTATATGTGGCGGAATGTCAGTGTAATACACTTCCGCCTCCTCGATGATGAGGCGTGAGACTATGTACATATATAGCCTAACCTAACTGTGCCATCCCAGACGTAATTTTGCCACATAGTAAAACAAAACGTCAAAATGACTTGATAGTAATAACAAAACATTAAAATGTCACTTGAACTTGGATTAAGACCTGGAAAAATCGTGCTTAGAATACGAGGTCGCTTGTGTTATTTCCACCTCATTTTGGTAAAATCTTTGGAAATTGGTTATTGTTCGACTTTGGTTTATAATCACTACACGTGTAAATATTGTCGTGTCTATTGGGTGCATTATAAACACTTGTTGGGAACGTAAATTTGTGGAACACGCGGGACCGTGCAAGCGTGTTGAGGGCGCCGCCTGCGAAGAAGCTGTTCTCGGTTGGGGTAAGCTTGTTGACTCTAATTCGGATCCGCTTTATCGTTAAATTGTGCTAACCCAACTTGACTTACAGCGACTGAAGGACACTGAATGCTACTATGGACTATGTATATAGCCTAACCTAACTAATATTATAAACTAGATTATTCCTGCGGCTTCGCTCGCATAAATATAGGTTAGATTAGACTAGTACCACTACTTATTCTGGATGGATGGGCCGGCTCGACCGGGGAAGGACTTCCCTTTCACAGAATATCGACGTGAAATAGCAGTATTCCTGCTGTTGTGTTTCGTTCGGTGAGAGTGCCGGGAGGCCCAATCACTCTCTTTTCCCCTTCCCGCTCCTTCTGCTTCCCACTTCCTTTTCTAAAAGGTCGGCAACGCACAAGTGATGCCTTTTGTGTGGTAGACGTCCATAGGGTACGGTGACCACTTACCATCAGGTGGGCCATATGCTTGTTTGCCAACTTAGTTGCTAAAAACAAATACATTATAAATCACAATTTGTGAACAGATAACCAAACAAACTCACATACGCATATATAATATTAGTTAGGATGCGAATTAGAGTTTGTTTGTTACACTTCGTCACGCCACAACTACTCGACTGATTATCATGAAATTTCACATACACGTTGTCAGGGGTTCAGAATAGGACATAGACCTTTGATCCAGAAAAAGTACTGTTCCCGAGGGATAGAAATTTACTGGCAAAATCTAGATTAACACGAGCAAAGCCGCCCGTGAGGGTAACTCACTTCTGTTCTAATTTCACTTCGAATAGGTAGCTGTTCGATAATAGAAGCGTGGGAATACGTACTACGTACATACATATATGTTTATATATAGAGAATTGCCTCCGTGGCGCAGTGGTAGTGAATGCGACTGCTGTGCATGAGGTCTCGGGTTCGAATCCCGGGTCGGGACAACAAAAATTTATTGGGTTTTTCTGTTTAGAAATCTCAACACGAGCCCGGAGCTAGGAAGTTGGTGGTGTTAGACACCTACGTGCCTCGAAAAGCACGTAAAGCCGTTGGTCCTGCGCCTGATCTCTCTACTGTCGAGTCGGATTATCCGTCCCATCGGATATCACTTGTGTTTGCGCACATACTTGTGCACTATAATATCCCCTGCGCAGAAGGCAAGCCTCCGTTAAGATTGGCCGCCATGACCGAAATTAGGTCTGGAGGACATTATTATTACATAGATACAGTTAAATATAAGGCCTGTCGTACTGTATGGAGCTGAGTGTTGGGCTACTAAGAAGATGGATGAGAAACGATTGCATGTAGCAGAGATGAGAATGTTACGATGGATGTGTGGATTGACGGACAGAATTGTAACAACACGACTCTCTTTTAAACTTAAACTTATAGGTACCACAAAACTATACAGACAAAATAAGCCTTCGTGTTTAATGACCTACATACCATACCATTTTTTCTGAAATGATAATGTAGTCTACCATAAAACAACTCAACCGTTCTAATTACAAAGATAACAAAATTCGAAGCAAGCAGTTTTTCCAACAGTTTTCACTAGCGCATTAAATTCCACCTACACTCAACGTTTTTCGTTTGGCAACACTCCAAATGGCATTGGTTTTTAAATTTTTAACTCATCCGAGGTGAAACTCGCTGAATTGATGGCAACATTAATATTTCATTCGTATGTTCGTTGCGAAGCGTGTTGCCATTTTTCCAGCCTCCTAATTTTTGGGGGGAATCCATTTGCTACGTTGAATTTTGGAGAAGGACAAATATTTGTAGTCACAAGTGTTTGTAGTTTTTTAGTGTAATGTTAAAATGTTAGCAAACACGATTTCCCTAAATATATAAATTTCAACGTAGGTTTTAGGTTGTTACGGGTACTAGTTGTGATATCCCTACTTCGGGTTTAACATCGGGCAAAATGTAAAAAAGTATTTTAAGAACGAATTCTGTAACTTAGCTGATCGACAGCAATAGACTAGGTGGAATCTAGCATGTGCCAAGTAGACCGAAGTTAAAGTTAAAGGTCCCTTTTACGTGGGAACAATATTAAGCTGGCGATGTGTAGACTTACAATTTATACCTATACCTATAAAAATATAAATAGTTTACAGACGTAGAAAAATGTTAGCGGCTTAAAATTCTTCAGAGTGCAACATTTCGCACTTTAAACTCTCAACCTCAACGGCCTCGATGGCGTAGTGGTTAGTGTAACCAACTGCCACGCCTGAGGTCGCGGGTTCGATTCCCGCACAAGTCAAACATTTGTATGCATGAGCATGGATGTTTGTCTTGGTCTGGGTGTTTCTAGGTATAATATGTATGTATTTACAAAAAAAAATGTATATATGTATGTTTATCCATTGTCTAGAACCCATAGTACAAGCTCTGCTTAGTTTAAGCTAGATGGTGTGGTGTGTATGAGATAGAATATTATTATTACTATTATTATTATTATTATTATTATTAATGATGAACTCCAACTAATATGTATATTGCATGAAGTTTGAATAAAATTTCACAATCACATAACTAAGGCTTTACTTCTGTAAATTATTTACATAAAACGTTGCTCCGGGCTGTTTTCTGTCAGTAGTTATTTTTACTTAATAATAATAAATAATACTTAATTGGAATAATTCCATATTAAGTACAGCAAAGCTCAAAGTAAATATATATGTGTAGATACGTCAATGTTCATATTGTTTGGGGATGCCACTGCACGGATGGCGTAGAGGTTTAAGTGATCGCCTCATCGCTGTCGCTGTGCTCAGTTTTGTGGGTTCGATCCCCACACGAGACGAATATTTGAGTGATCCACAAAATATAGTCGTTTGGAATCAGGGTGTTCTTTGTGTCCGTTGTTTGAATGTTCGTAAAGTCCCCCGCGGAACAGAATAATCCGAATGCAGAATAGATTATATAATTTTAAAAAATCTTATTGACGGCGCATTACTATGGTGAACAGATGATTACAACTACGGTTCATTTATTCTCACTTATTGTAGTGTATGTAGGCTCTGGAATGAATTACCTACGGTTGTATTTCCTAAGGATTGCGCTTTGTCCTTCTTTAAACGGGGTTTAAATAAAGTACTGATATTATGGTAGACAATGATTTAGCTGCGTTTATCCTGTTGCTAAGACATTGCTGAATTTCATGAGCGACGCGGCGGTTGAAACTTTCCATCAGGTGTGCCGCGAGCTGGTCCGTCAGCAAGTACCTACTAAAAAAAACTTCAGTTACTATTCTCACAGCAGCGATAGCTCAGTGGGGAGACCAACAGACTGCAATGCTGAGGGTCTCGGGTTCGAACCCACGTCACGCACCTCTGACTTTCGGAAGTTATATGACTTATCGAAAGTATGTGCGTGTTGATTGACAATTATCACCTGCTCCGTGCCTCAGAGAGCACGTTAAGCCGTCGGTCCCGGCTGCCGTGAACATCTATGGCAGTCGTTATTGGGAGAGTGTCGACACAAAAGATCCCACTGGGTCGAAGTGTCGCCGGTCTGCACTGACTGGCCCCCACATAAGATACATACATACATACTATTCTCACACCATATTAGTTCTGTAATAAGAAGAGATGACAAAAAAGAATTTCAATACATAGAGATAGGTCTCTTTATGTTGTCTTTAACTTTTTTATTATTTTCGTTTATTAACAGCTGTTACATTTTAATTTTTAGATTTAGCTTCTATATACATACATAGTCTCGCACTTATTTTCCTGAAGAGGTAGGCTATGGTGTAAAAATTATGCTGTAGCCCATATGGGGGCTACAGGGGACCTTTTGCCGTCCATCGTGCCCGATGGACCGCATTATATTTCGAAGTCTTAATTAATATCACTGTTCTCCATCGGTCCTGTGATGAGGAAGTATTACGTTTGTTATTGATTCTTTTAAATTCTTTTCCCGGAATAGTACCTATTGCTTGGCCTGGCATGCAATTTTTGTAGTAATAAAATTAAGTCTGGCTATTTAGTGGCTAATTATTTCTACATGTCACATTATACACAATGCAGACAAAATAAACATACATAATTATATGCATGTAATACGTACTAATATAATTAAAATTTATAATTCTATCTACCCCATAAATGAAAAATGGGAAATAATCATTGTTAGTATAGCAACACTAGATAATGTAGTATTAAGTGGGAGGAGTATTAACCCGTTTGGAAGAGAACAAAGGCCATTATTTTATAGGATTGTTATGTCTTGCACAATAATATAAGATTTTATAACCTGATCAGCTAATACACAGTGTTATTAGAGTTGTAAAATACTGACATTCAATTTATATGGCTATTTAAAAGAATGGGCGTGACTTTCTTGCATGTATCTTCTTATATGCTCAACCATTTGCCTGAACCTAGCGACTTACCAAAATGTAGCGTCAGTAACTTAGTATCAAAATTAGAAAGTCCTATCTGGAGGCATTGGAATAGGTTACATGTTGGCAATGTCAAATAATATTATCTTTCTCGATCATTTACCTACTAACCTTAACTTTAAGAATTGTATTTTATGGATATGGATATCTGGTCTGAAACAAAATTATTATTATTATTATTATATTAGTAAACTCACTCACCTTAAACCAATAAATGTTACTTTTTGACCTAAATTAATAATATAATTTTGTCGATAAGCTGTAAATTGTTGGAATACGAAACATAATTTAAAGTCTGTGTTTGGCACTTGATAAATTAAAGAAATAGTTGTGAGTTTCTTGCACCTTTCCACAAGCGAAATTTAAGTAAGTCCTTTGCCTCAACCAAGCAACTTACTTAAATTTAGTAAACTTACTAACCTTTACTGAATAAGTGTTACTTTGTTTCCTAAATTAATTAATGATTTTTGACCTTTATTATAATTTCATGATGGTTGTCATTCGTAATAAGGCTATGTATCTGAAAATTCTTCTTTTATTTCCAAACCTTTTCCTAAATGCCGTAGATAGTTCTACCTGCTGTATCATAAGCGGTTACGGTGGGAATTGTGGCCTATAATCATCTTGCGTCTCGTCTCGTCACTGCGTCCTTTAAAAGCGGCCACTGTGCTGCCAGCGGACTGGTCATCTGTTGTCACAGCGCCTCGCTAAGAAGCCTAGAAATCCTACTTCCAACTAATAAAGCAAAGGTTGATCAGCTGCTTCCATATATCCCCGAAGAGATATGCAGAATTGTATAACGCACATTTTGCCAACTACGGTTCTGAATCTCACTATATCGAGATCCTATTGTCGTCTATCGAGCACAGTTCCAGACTTGATCTTTCCGAACAGCTGTATTTAAATAACGGTTTCGTCAAACTTTGTATTGTGCATCGTTTTTCTGTCAATTGTCATTTACTCCTACTATCAGATTTGAAACACTTGTGCGTTGTTATTCATAAGTAAAATTCCAAAAAAATCTTTGCATTTTGTAGTTTGGGTAATATAACTGCTTGATTTACATAATGAAAAGTTGTGTGTCACCTATTCTATTGTGTATAGTCCATTTGACCTGCCTTTCTTCATTAATGATTTTCATCATTTGCAGTTACAAGTTACTGTTTATGTTCACCTCGAATTTCAAATCTCAAATACACTGGTTACAACCTGTCTCTTGATTCTCTGAATGATGCCACTTAAGCTATTTCCTAGAGCCTTGTAATGTAATACTACTACTAATCTTGGTTTTAATGAACCGTGTCCGTAGTTCTGTGTCGCCATCTTGGTTAAATCAGTCGAATACAAAGGCAACGATCATAACGTACAACAAATTATTTAATTCAATAATTATTACTACAATTAGCTGTATTTGACTCTGGCTTTTTGAAGTTATATACATATTAAACAGGTAATTATCACTCGCTTTATCGGTAAAAGAAGACATTGTTAGAACTTTTCATAACGTTCTCAAAGATATGTCGAGTCTACCAACCCACACTGTTCAAACGTAGACTATCATCTAACCCTCAGACTGAGAAGAAGTCCGTACTAAGCACAGGCATCTCCTCAGTTAGAACTATCGTTTATATAAAGTGGTGGTGTAGCTATTATTAGAATTTTTTATCTTTTTTTATACTGGGAAGTGACAATTGGCCAAGGCCAGAAAAAGATAAACTTATGGAAAGAGTTGGATCTAAACTGTAGTGAAAGAAAGGAGGCGAAGCTTTTATCCTGCAGTAGGACAACAATTAGGCTCATAAGTACTATAATAATGTTTGCTTATAATTACCATAGGCCACCTCTATTCATAGCCGTGAATATGTACATATTCATTAAGAGTAGTAAATTTTTTCCATCATGCGAAAATATGTGTTAGATTTCCAGGCAAAAAATCTGGCGTGATATATGCATATAGTTTCTAACTTTTATGGGCCAACTTTACGGTACGGCAAACTCTTAGAAGCTTGAGGAAGAATATTCTTTCGACATTTATTTATTTAAACAGGCCACAAAATAACAATTGGTGTCGAAAATTGTAAAGTGTCAGAGCTTCGCAACAAAACCGTTCAATATTTTCCATTTGTGCATTTCATCCACGTTTGGTGCACGTTAATTTATAATGTTATTCCATTGCTGAACGCAAGCTATAACAGAATCTTTGCGAATTCCCTCAAATGGCTTATATATGTATAATAATATCGTGTGTTTTATTTTGATTCTACGAATTGTTCGAGCAAATGGCGTTTTTAAGGTAGATTACTTTAGTGTAGAAACGCGTCAGCATTTTTTTAAAGACATCGCGCGCTCTGTTTTCTACTAACTCACGATACTTAGCACAGGGGAAATGGCGAGTCGACCGCTTATACCATTACGCTACCCGTAAAGTTTTACTTGAATTATATTCAAATGCGATATACCACGATTTCGTGTATAAATTTCAAGTCTTTGTGCAATTTGGTCACTGCTCGCTCAACGAACACATCTTCAAGATTGACTTCATCGGCAGCCAATTAAGCAGCGGGTGCATGGTGACTGGGCAGATACGGGCTCATATTATTGTTCTACATTGCAAAAGCGTGAACAAGCCTCGCTATTGAATAATCCAGTAACGATAAAGGAGGTACTGAGCAACCTTCATCGCCTAAAAGCTTTTAAAGTTTCGTGTTGCATGATATACTCTTCTCTCTTAGCCTTTATTATTCCCAAGTCACTTGGGGTCGGCTTTTCTGGTCTAGCCGGATTTGACTGGATATCAGTTTCTACACGGAGCGGCTGCTACCTGTCCTCCGCAACCCGAAGGCTAACGATACCCTAAGGCTAGATCAGTGTCAGGATATTAGAGGGTACTGACTTTCCCAATAACGACTGCCATAGATATTCATGGCAGCCGGGACCAACGGCTTAACGTGCTCTCCGAGGCACGGAGCAGGCGATAATTGTCAATCAATACGCACATAATTTCGAAAAGTCATATAACTTCCGAAAGTCAGAGGTGCGCGACGTGGGTTCGAACCTGAGACCTTCTGCATTGCAGTCTATTGGTCTCCCCACTGAGCTATCGCTGCTACCACACATTAATACCTATCACAAATTATATATATGTTGCATGATATACTACATATATATAATTTGTGATAGGTATTAATGTGATCATCAGGATACACTAGCCGTGGTCACAAGTTTACTGGTCCGACGATGTCATGTCTCCGTTTGTGAGGCAGAAGAATCTTTATTCCCCCTAACTTTTTTATTTGTCCATGTGCTGGTACACACTTCACTTAATCTTAGTTCTTTAGAACAGAACTGATATGTTCTAAATTACCGACTGCAAGTAACAATACATTATTAAGCCTAGTTTATAGTCAGTGCAGCGGCAGTGAATGCAACAGTTATGAGTAAGGCTTTAGGATTAATTTCCAGGTCAAGCAAAGAGTCATTTGATTTTTCTGTCATTAAATTTTCATGAGCACGCAGTCTAGTATTATGCTCGTGAAACGGCAATAGGTTATTACATGGGAATCAAAACCAGTGCTGGCAATATTTGTTTACTTTTTTACGCCTCTCAGTACAACTCTGCCTACCTCTTCGATAATATAGTCGTGAGGCTATATATGTATAATTTATACAGAATTGAAGTTTGGCACTAACATGGTAAATCACCACGTTACCTGAATATAATTGATGCCATATGTCTGGCAGTACTAGATGGTGTGCCAAACGTCTGCGTTGCTGGCAGATAGCAACGTCTGGCATGGACGTGGCTTAGTATCATGAGCAGTGAAGAGATATGTCCGCAGTTCTTTTTATTTACGAATCGTAGAGCTTGACGATGCCAATTGTACGTAATGATTTAGTTTTCTAGTGGCAGAGCATTAGACCGCCACGCAAAGTTCGATACCACGACACCTCTGACTTTTCAAAGTTAAGTGCATATTAAATAGTTTATTAGAAATTTTACTTTTTTATTTTTAAGAAAAACTTCGTGAAGTTACCTATACGTTTGAGAGTTCTACATAATATTCTCGAAGGATAGTCTGCCAGTCCAGATTGGGCCAGCGTTTTAGACTTATACGAAGTTGTATATCCTGGTATAGAAAACCGGCGTTGCAATAAAAACACCGTTAATTTGGTACACCCAGTGCGTACCGATGGCTTCCTTACCTGTCTCTCCAATAGCTTTCTTTTTATCCCATCTTTAATCTTTATTCCATAGAGTCAATAACGCGCTAGTGATACATTAAGAACAAGCGACTATAGAATATGGTAGTCGTTTATTTCACAAATACGTAGGCTATTTCGTCACCTTGGTAGTCTGTACTTTTGTACTAATATTATCAAGAGGAAATATTTATTGTTTGTAATCCATAAACTCCAAACCAATCTACCGATTTTAATCATTCCTTAACATTAGAAAGCTACTTGATTCAGAAGTAACATAAGCTAAATGAATCACGCTACCCCGAGTAGTAATCATGAACGTGGACGAAACCGAGAGGAAGAACTAGTATAAAATAAAATAAATAATATTTTAATAATATCTTTATGATGTCGCTCATTAAGGGAGGGCTATGTCCAGCAGTGGACTATTATAGCCCGATGATGATGATGATGATGATGAATATCTTTATTCTTTTTTATTGTCTGCTGCCTTACTGGATTTGTGCTTATATTTGTGGCTAAATGTTAAAGGTATTTTTTGGTACTAAATTCTCTGCAGCAATACGGTATTTATAAATTCATATTTTAGTGGGTAGACAGCAATACGTTCGGCTTCTAAATCGTGGGACAATACGAATATCTGCTGAAAAGTGGCCGGCCGACTACACTACAGGAGTAAGTTTCTGTATGATTGTATATATGTAGATACAATGTTGTCCTGTTGTGTGCACACGAGAAATAAAACCACAGCAAATAGGGAGTAAAATAAAACCAAAACATCAACGTACAATAAAAATGGGGCTCAAGATAACCACATAAGGCTAACAATGAAATAACAACGCTTTAGCTCGACCTTAATAAGATGAAGCACTACAAAGCATTGCAAAAATATTAGGATGCAAAATTCAGCAAAGAAATTAACAAAAAAAGTAGTTTGTATGAAACGAAATCTAGTATTCAGTACAGTATAAAGAGTCTTTTGTGCGCCGAAAAAGTGGGTCATCCTATCCCCCTATTACACTGCAGTGCATAGAAATAGGTTTGATATTAAAATATTTTCGAATAAATTCGGCTCTGCGTTCTGTCCTTTGGGAATGAATATAGGCTGGTATGAAATTACTTTTGCAGTCAGTCGGGATTTGTATTCGGTACTGGAATTTCACGAGCGAAACGATATTATGATTGGTTTATTTATTTTAATACGATCTTATATTTGATCTTATATTTTGCAGGCAGACACCAACGTTACATACACCTTATGTTTAAAACGTAAATAAAAATAAATTGTGGAAGTTATCAAAACAAATTTAATCGATCAGTGTTACACAACTTACAATAAAATACATATAGCGTTATCCAGTGATATCTAGTGATATAAACTTAAATAAACTGAAAATTAAAATATCTAATTAAAACAGTGACATAAAACTACCCTATAGTATAAAATAATAAATTTATTAAAATAAAACAAGTATTTACTAAAAATTAAAGTACATTATAGTGTGAATTAGTGCGCAGTGACAATAACGTTCAATAAATCTTTCAGTGCGAACATTATAGTGCTGTAAACAAAGCCTCTTTTTTAAATACGCATAGTAGCGCCATCTGTTGGTCGACGAAAGAACTATCCGCATCATACATAGCAGGTAGGGGACATGGCTGGCAAGTGTGTTGTTTGTGGCAAGTTTGTCTCTAATAAAGCGGCCGCTACTTGTTGTAAATGCACAAATAGATTTCACCTCATTTGTGTGCATCTGCCAGAAACTGCCAAGGTGAGCAGTGACTGGCAATGTCTGAGTTGTAAGAATAAAACATCCAGGGACACTACCCGGCCCACTCCTATCCAGGGCTTATGCGATAGTAGGGATAATACTCCTACCAGCCAATACGACTCCTCTCAGCCCACAGATGGCTCAGGGTGTGATAAAGAGCTGAGTATACAGAAGCCGGCCAACAACTCGTCGCCTCAGGTTGACTTCGGCAACGAAATGCAACTGCTGAGGATGGAAATAAGGGCAATGTGGGAAGACCTTAAAGCAGAGCTCAGGGAATTCCGTCTCGAGATGGCTGACCTTCGTACATCAGTAGCAGCCTGTAAAAAGAAGGTTGATAATTTAGAGAACCGCTTGGAACACATTGAGAATCAACAGGCTGCGACCCCCTCAACACACCAATTGGACCAAACAATTAGCCAATTGAAAACCGAGCTCAATGAAAGGGAGCAAGACCTGCTGCTATCAGATATGGAGATTTCAAATCTGCCCGAATGTGCTGGCGAAAATGTTATACATACGGTCGAGATGGTAGCCAAGAAGTTAGGTGTACCACTAGAAGAGAAGGATATAGTATATGCAGAACGGGTGGGGCCCCGGGTGGAGCGGTCGGGGGGGGCGGCTGAGGGAGCAGCGGGCACGAGATGCCGGCGCGTCGTGGTGAGGCTAGCGCGGCGTGGACTGCGCGACGAGTTGCTGAGGAGCGCGAGGGCAAGACGAGGCGTCACATCCGCTGACCTTGACCTGGATGGCCCCCCAAGACGCTTCTACCTCAACGAGAGGCTGACTCGAACAAACAAGCAGCTGTTCTTTCTCGCTCGACAATCTGCTACACACCTTGGTTGGAGGTTTGTATGGACCAAACATGGCAGAATTTATGTCAAAGAAGCTGATGGAAGACGTGCTTATTCCATCCGCACAGAGCCCGATGTCAAACGAGTATTTGGTTGTGAGACTGTCAAGACAGCTAAAGTATAGTGCGGTAACATCTATACACACCATGTTTTTCTCCATAAGATTGACCTATAACTTTATTTCTCTGTATGCATGCAACTTCATTATAAAAATAAGAGTATTTTATTGCTACAAATATGGTAAGTTACATAGAAGTTACAAATTATTTAGCTATGTAAATATTCACTTACCAAATATAATATATCTCAAGTGTACAACTATATCAAGATTATATACAAAAATCATTATAATTTACAACACCTATAACACAATTATTTACAATGAATACAACACAAATATTTACAATACATACATGGTAAGCATTTGCAATAATATAATCATTCCCCACCCAAAGTATGTTTATTTGGAATGCTATGCATTGGCACAGGGTACACATGAACTTGGTGTGGTGTGTGACTGTTTAAACTATACATTATTTGGCCCAACTAGGATCAGATATGTCATGGGATGTGCTGAGGGAACCTTTAATCTAAAATATGAACAATGTACCATAAATAGTCTGAATATCAATTTACATAATACAGTAACTAGAGTGTTTGATAAGATACTAAAAATATTTTATATAACTAATGCCTGCATACTGCATACAAAGTACAAACATATAATATGAATACTATATTTATTTAATATATAATTACTACATTGATACATATTACATATTACATTGATACATACTATATTGAAAAATACAATTAATCATAATGAATAATAACAAATATTTGAAATTTGGACTTTTTAATGCAGGGTCATTAGGTACTAAGCATGATGAATTTTTAATAGCCATGAACCTCCACTCAGTTCATCTTATGGCAATAAATGAGACGTGGTTGAAGCCAGGTGAACAGGGAAGAGCTCCTTCGGTACCAGGCTATAAGCTAAGGCATATTCCAAGACCTAAGTCAATAAGGGGTGGTAAAGGGGGAGGAGTGGGTTTCTATATCAGGACAGAAGTAAATGCAAGGAACATAAGTCACCCCATACATCCAGACATAGAGGAATTTTGGCTATCATTGACCATTATGGGTAAAAGGATCATAGTTGGAACGGCATACAGACCACCATGGCTATGTGTAGATAGATTTTTGGACGGCTTGAGTGACAGCATTTGTGCATTGGCTCCATATAATCATATTATTATCTTAGGTGATTTTAATATTAATATGCTAAGTGTGTCTAGTACTAACACTAAAAAACTTCACCAATTCTTAAACTATACAAATATGCACCAGGTAGTAAATACCCCAACACATTTTGTAGGGGACAGCAGCACTTTAATAGATTTAATATGCACTGACATAAGTGTTAAAAATGTTTTAGTTACTCATGTTCCCGAACTGGGACAACACTCAATTGTAACCTGTGAGTCACGATTGAAGAAACAGAAGGAGAAACCTAGGTGGGTTTCCTACAGAGCATATGGGGATATTTTGGTGGATTTCTTCTATGCTGATCTTGGGAATATTCCATGGCACATGTTTGAGCTACAGGACGGGGTTAATGATATGGTGGAACAGTTATCCTCATGGGTTGTGTACTTGTTTGATATGCATGCGCCTGAGAAACATAAGCAATTTAAAACAAAGTATACACCATGGATAACTGAAAATGTAAAGTTACTTTTTAGGTTGCGCGACAAAGCTAGGATAACTTTTAAAAATACCAGATTAGAATCCAAAAAGCAGTACTATCTTGACCTAAAACATCAAGCCACCGTGGCTTTGCATAATGAGAAGTCTGCTTATTTTTCTAAAACTATAAACGATAACATAAACAACCAAAAAATCCTTTAGAAAAATTTGAAAAACCATATACTCCCTTCACACAAGGATTTCTGTCTGCCTGACCATTTTGATAACTTGGATAGTATTAATAAAGCCTTTTTAGATGTGCCAAGAGAATGTAAAGTGAGCATGTCTAAACTGACATATTATGAGTTTCATAGACATAACACCCAAAATACTTTTGAACTAAAACCTGTAGATGAAGAAACAATACAAAAAATAATTAACAACATAGGAACAAAAGCACAAGGAATAGACAAAATTAATATACAGATGCTAACACTAACACTACCACATACAGTAGGTGCCATCACTAAAATAATTAACACATCTATATGTACGCAGGAATACCCAAGGCTATGGAAATGCTCTATAGTGAGACCTTTACCCAAAGTTTTTCCTCCAAACACTAACAAGGACCTACGTCCGATTAGTATACTCCCCTGTATGTCTAAGGTGCTGGAAAAGGTAGTATATTTGCAAGTCATGGAATATCTTGAAAAGAATAATATCCTCCCTGATAAACAATCAGGTTTCAGAAAAGGAAGGGGAACTGCTACAGCTTTAGGTGATGTAGTTGGTAACATATTGGAGGCTAGAGACCAGGGGGAGGGAACAGCGTTAGTGCTCCTAGATTATTCACGTGCTTTTGATGCACTGGATACTTCACTGTTATTATCCAAGTTGGCTTATTATGGGTTTTCATCAGATGCAATTAAATGGTTTCATAGCTATCTCTCAAATAGGTCACAGTATGTGGAAATACGTAAAGAAGACGGCACTGTGATGTCATCGACCCCATTAAATGTGACGAGGGGAGTCCCACAGGGGTCAATATTGGGACCATTACTTTTTATTTTATACACAGCAGATATTACCACATCTTTTCAACACTGCAAGTTCCACATGTACGCAGATGACACACAGATGTATTTGTCTTTTAAGCCTAGTGACACTCTCGCAGCAATGGCAAAAATCACTGAAGACCTAGAAAGAGTGGCTAAATGGTCTAGGGAACACTCACTGATATTAAACCCACTCAAGTCAAAATTAATGATACTGGGAAGTAAGAGGCAACTTCAGTCAATTTTGGAATATGCTCCTACAATTACTTTAAATGGTCAAAGAATTGAAAGGGTTGAAGAAGTCACCAATTTGGGGTTGGTGATGGATTCAAGGCTACAGTTTGAGGGACACATAAATAAAATTGTCAGGAATTGCTTCTATAGGTTAAAGGTTCTCTACAACATACGTGACTATCTCAGCACAAACATGAGAAAACAACTTGTAGACAGTCTCATACTATCTAGATTTAACTATTGTGATATAGTTTATGGTCCATGTTTGCTGGCTAGAACTAGGAACTTAATACAAAGAATGCAAAATGCATGTGCTCGCTATTGCTTCAAGATACCAAAGAGAGATCATGTAACACCATACATAAATGAAAACAATATATTGAAAATGGAAGCCAGGAGAAAATTACATCTAGCCAGCTTACTTTTTGGTTTAATGAAGAGCCAAAAACCTACATACCTATATGAGAAGATGGACTGGAGGCGAGATCATTGCTCATATTCCATCAGAACCTCAAACAGTGCATTGTCCATACCAAACCATAAAACTACAGCATTCCGGGGCTCTTTTAGGTACTCAGCAACAAAATGTTGGAATGATTTGCCGCCGCCTATCAGGGACCTGAAAACCAAATACAGTTTCAAATTTAAATATAAAACTTTTTTAATGTTAATTCAAAAACAACAAACACAGTCATCAGTACCTTGAAGGCTATGGCCCCTCTGCCTGGTAGATCATTCCAGTTGTTCCGCTACTTTTCCTTCCTACTTTTTTTTTTTTTTTTTTTTTTTTTTTTAGAGTAATAAGTATTAGAATAGGTAACTGAAAAGACATATATATAAATGTATGTATGTGTGTGTGTGTGTATATATATATATATATATATATATATATATATATATATATATATATATATATATGTATATATATATATATATATATGTATATATATGTATATGTGTACATGTGTGTATATTATTATATTCAATATAATAAAACTTACCATGATGGTTTGCATAGGTTAAGTATATCATGTAGCACTGTTCTGTCCTTTATTTCCCTTTCTTTTTACCATAGTTTGTACTGCTTTGTCTATTTACATCTGTCTCATTTGTTGTAATTTATATTTGTGGACGTCGCCGACGACGTCAAGTAATACGATACTCGTGGTTGGAACTGAAAATCAGTACTGAGGTGGGGGTTATGCCCAACTCAGTGTATGCTGAGTGTCCATCCAGATTTCTTAAACACGAACGTATCTTTCGCTAATAACTTTAAGTATTATTGTAATTATTCATATAATATTAGGATAAATAAGTCTTGAACATAATTTTACATTTGACGGTTGACACGTGTTGAACGCCACGTAGATGACACGTTGCCTGCCACGTCTGAGGCACAGATTATTAATATGTACTGATGTTTGAATCTTGGCATTTGTGGCGCGCGTGACAGCCGTCACTTGTATTAATTAATTAAATCTTCTGAAATAATATATAGGTACATATTTCCTGAACATTGTTTGAAGGCTTTCGTGTTTTTTAGAAATAAAAATATATTTTCTTTCTTTCTTTTCTTCTTTCTATCTGGTGATATTTATAACCATAATTATGTAAATATGATATTCATCTTGATTCAAATTATGAAAGATAAGATGGATCAGGGATTCACCTGGAGTATCTTAAATCATATACTTATAACGTACATAATATGTATGTACGTTAAATTATATGTTCAAATATGCATTATATATTTGAACGTATAATTTAAATCAAAGAATTTGTTTTTAATATTGAGATGAAAGAAGCGTTTTATTAAGGTCAGTAGGTTATTTATAATTATGTACTGAAAACAAAAAACCATTTCTAAGATGTTTATCCGTATATTTATTGGTTCTCGGTTTTCAATACAGATTGAAAGGACTGGATGAGCTTCAATCATGGGCCAATTAATTATTATTGTTAATCAAGGATAGTGTCAGTATAATGCTTACAATTTAGGACAAACTAAAGTTGCTAATTTATTAAAATTGCTATTGATTGAGAACATGTTAGTATGGTCTTTTTTTTTTATGACGGGGTCGCGCGGATCGCTCTCGCATTCAAATCGCGACCCCGTCAAAGGTTTGACCCGCCGATGGACGTGGTGGGTCCCGCAAACACAATAAAAATTTATACCTATAATTGGGGGACCTGGTCCCCGACAACAAAGCGGGGGGACCTAGTCCCCTTTCCAACATCGAGAGGCGTGCGTGGAACACGAACGCCGCCTACTCGGACCTGCACTGATCGGGCGGTGGACGGCCCCAATGGGTCCACCGCCCTCAGGCTTCTACTCAGGGTGGCTGGAGGTCGTCTCGCGCCCTCCTGCGCCCGGCTCTGCGGTTAGGGAGAGGGATTGAACGTTCCCTCTCCCTCTCCGCCGCCTCCTTCACTGACATCACCTCCTCACTGAAGGAGGCGACGGCATTCCAAGACCTCTCGCTCGAGATCATGGACAGAACCATAGCCTCGAGCGAGAGGACGACTCTACCGACTGCTGCGTGCATGACACGGCGTTGCGTGGCCCAAGCAGGGCAAGCCACCAATGTGTGCAACGCCGTGTCCTCGACAACGACGCGGCAGTCGCCGCAGTGATAACAACCGGGCGTCTCCTGTTTGCCTATTCGACACAGATACCGACCGAAACGACCGTGGTCGGTCAGCACCTGCGTCAGGCGAAACGTGAGGGCGCCATGACGCCTCTCCAGCCACTCTCTAAGTACGGGTCTTACCGCCACGATTGTGGCGTGCCCATGTGAGTATGGCCTATAATATATTCCTTTAACTACTTTGAACTCTCGTGTCACGCAGAAGACACAATACAAAATGGATTGTTCGCACATTCATTGACAATAAATGACCATAGTAACCTTGACCCCCTTGAAAGCCTTTTTTGCTTTCAACATATCACTAGCTGCAATAATAGTTACTGCAACAAAACTAAGATATTATTGTGGCTCAGTCTTAAACGATGTATCCATTGTTTATTTTGGGAATACTGTAAAAAATTATTTCTTATTCGGACCTCATATACGATGCATACTTTTGCACATTTGCATGCAAAGCAGGCTAATTATTTGCTATGTGTATCAACACTCGACAACCAAAATAAAAATGTTATAATATTGTTATTGAGAAATCGAATAATAAATTTCTTTCAAATGATCGATTATAATCGAATAACCGATTTCGACCAAATAAACGATATGAATAGAATAATCGATTTCAGTTGAATTATCAATGTCAATAGAATAATCGATTTCAATCAAATACTTCAATTAATTCAATCGAATATATTTTATACTATTACTATTAGTTTTCCCGCGGTTTCACCCGCGTAAGTCCTGTTCCCGTGTGAATATCGGGTTTCACCCCTTTTACCCCCTTAAGGGTGGAATTTCCAAAAATCCTGTCTTAGCCCTACCCTACGCTCTCCAAGGAACATACATGCCAAATTTCAGCTTCTTGCGTTCAGTAGTTTCTGCTGTGCGTTGTCTGTCAGTCACTCAGTAACGGAAGTTTTATATATATAGATTCATGCACTGATAACATAAATGAAATTGATTGTACATATACAATAAACAAAAATGTTTATATAAACCATTTTAGCCTTCTTGCAAATCACAGTTACTATGTATCTATGCCTCTAACAAATAAAAATACAGCAAAATCTACTTAAATCTTTTACACTTACTCACATATGTTATTCGATACTTCAAACTTCTATTATACTTATAGTTAATAAACTGTGCCAACAATATTGCCCTGCAGTGTATGTCTGTTGACCATCCGTTTGGTGGCGCACAGTTTCCAATTAGTGTGGGGCTTTGTGTCCTGCGCGATTGTCACCTTAGTCCAAAATTCATGTTGCGATGTCATGCCGGAAATTGTCCATGTTTTGTGTAAACGCATGTGCAATGTAATAGGTTTTGGTGTTGGAGCAGTGACGTGTGTTATTAGAATAAGGTGTTGGATTGGCTTTACGAGTTTTGTTTATTGTGTAGCAATAAAATAAGGTTATATAATAATTACATTATTTTTAAAATAGGGGATGATAAATGGCATTAGGATTGAAAAATGCTTGGCTAAAAAATACAGGTAGTAAATAGCATAGTTTGTCTTCTGATACTGTGAATCGTGAGATCTCATTTTCGTTTGGGTTAAACTGTTTTCTGTACAACAGATCTTAGTTGCGCAACTGTAGTGAGAACCAATGCCGTGCATGCTGTCTCTGGTTCGATTTCTAGGTAGGACAAAGAAATTAAATTAATTGCTATTACCAAGCATAGATAAATTCTGCGTTTAAATTTATTGGCAGAGGTAAGCATAGATTTATATGCGATACATCTCTGCCTTCCTGTTCGAAGATATAGGCATAAGTCTATGTATGTATCTTTCATATCCATACCAAAAATATGAAGCATAGTGTGACCTATATAAATGACATGGCAGGCGAACTTTAATTCACGCAGATGAAATTGCAGGCAAAAGTTAGTGTAACATATAACGTACCTACTAAAGTTGGAGATGGCAGAAAAATTTTAGAAAAAAATGCAATCGGCATGTAAGCATTTAAATGTTTAGATAGTGTGGACGTAATAAATATTGGAGGCGAGAAATAGCAAATAGTAGCAAAAATTGAAAAAGTGTGCAAGTATTTGGACATGATGGAACAATGGACGACAAAAGATCGACAGATTAAATAAAGCAGATTTTGATGGGCCGTAAGGCGGTGAAAATCTAGTCAAATGTTCTCTGACTGTAATGGAGACTTTCTGGGCAAAGATCAAGTCAAGCAACGAGTTTGCATGAAGATTGTCGGCCTCGATGGCGAAGTGGTTAGTGTAACGAACTGCCACACCTGAGGTCGCGGGTTCGATTTCCGCACAAGTCAAACATTTGTGTGCATGAACATGGATGTTTGTCTTGGTCTGGGTGTTTCTATGTATAATATGTATGTATTTACAAAAAAAAAGTATATAAGTATGTTTATCCATTGTCTAGTACCCATAGTACAAGCTCTGCTTAGTCTGGGCTAGACGGTGTTGTGTGCATGTGGTAAAATATTATTATTATATTATTATTATTATTATTGTAATTCAGACGAAAAAAGCAAAAGCGATATGCTAGTCGGCATCCAAAATCTCTGCTCACCCCTCCGGAAATAAGCTTGAGTATGCACGTATGACGTACCTACCTAAATCTCTACCAACATACTTAGTGACGACGTCAGACATTCCCACAAACGAGGTAACAACGTGTGGATTCTGATTGTATGCGTGCATAAATGATGACGTCACAAACACGTCAGCAAGCTCTCCTGCTATATGGCCCCAGAGCCTTGGCAATTTAGGTATATTACGTACAACAATGTTCCAATGTAAGATTAACTAAGTATGTCTAGTTAACCGAAAATTGGGACATTATTATTTCAGAATTTAATGACGAGATTGTAACAAAAGGCATCTTAATATTTTCGTTTAGTAACGTAAAGGGGCAGTGTCTTCATCACCGAAAGACTTCTGACTTGACTCAAAGTTCTGATTAGTTTTTCAGATTACTTAAAGGTACCTTTTTACTATTAGAAACTTAGCCAGCTTACTTAAGACTGCGCCGAGCGCAAGACAGATAATGACAGAGCTCGTGCGGCGCATATTCGAACCGGCGCGCGGCCGCCATAGTAAAATTGTATGGAGGATTTGAAGTGCTTTTTTGATAAATATTTATTTTTATTGTCAACCAATAACTTAAGTATTTGGGACGGACTAATTGTAATATAACTATTTATGTTTCGTTTAAGCTGTAAAATAGGATTGATTTCTACTGTTATAATCTAAAAATCACGTAACACGAGGTTACGTTTTGCATTTATCGTGGAAATTTTCGTAATTTTGTAGGCGAAAATATTAATTATTTAAAGTTTTTTACACGGAGTAATTGTGAACACATTCATTGTTATGGTAAATGTATATTTATATTGGTATTAAAAAAAAGTGTTGATTTTATTCACTTAACTGTGACCGCCTATTTTGGCACATTTCGCTCGGCGCAGTCTTAATACTTACCTTTTCTTATGGTCAGTGGCAACAATCGTTGTGTAAGATCTGAATAGCTAACATCAACAACTATTATGTATATAGAGCATAGCGTAGTAGCTCGGAAAGGCACACTTATGTTGGTAATACTTTACAAAATTTTCTGGTTCAGGTCGTAACCCAGTTGGCTGTTCAATGTTCATACTTGCACCATTATTACTGAGAAGCTAGGCTTAGCGGTAGTGGCTATAGTAAACACCGTGTTTTGTTAATTCTGTAGTCCTGGAGAATATAATCTGTCTGAGCGTTGGTTGAGTGGTCAATCGAAAGTATATTCAAGCAGCAGTAGCATAGGGTAGAAATCAACAGAAGTCTTGAGTGATTCTATAAAAGTTATTATTTCGGGTACTTTGAAATAACTAGGTACACTTCAGAACATTGAGTCAACTTCTATCTTAGTCTCCCCGTGAACATGCTGTAAAGCAACCGAAACGTCGGGGCAAAGTGTAAACTTAAATATATAAATAGTTTTAATTAAATTAAATAGCTTAAAATATAGTAGTAAAGTTCAATAATGTTAGACTTTTCAAAATTATGTAATAAAAGTGTTTTAAAGTAAATAAACAACGCGACAAAATCCGTATAAATTGTTTAATTTCTGATTCCCCAAAATATTATTGATGATGAGTGATTTCACTTTTGCACTAAACCAACATGGTATATCCCTTGTCACACTGAAAAGAGGCCCACATCGAACAGTAGATCAGGTTAAGAATGCGCCGAGCGCAAGACGCGGTTGGACTGAATGACAGAGCTCGATATTCAAATCGGCGCGCGGCCGCCATAGTAAAATTGTATGGAGGATTTGAAGTTCTTTTTTGATAAATATGTGTCTTTATTGTCAACCAATAACTTAAATATTTGGGGCGGACAAATTGTAATATAACTATTTATGTTTCGTTTAAGCTGTAAAATAGGATAGATTTCTACTGTTATAATCTAAAAATCACGTAACATGGCTTAGGCGAAAATAATATTTATTTTAAGTTTTTTACACGGAGTAATTGTAAACACATTTATTGTTATGGTGAAGGTATATTTTATATTTGTATTAAACAAAAAGTATCGATTTTATCAACTTAACTGTGACCGCCTGTTTTGGCACATTTCGCTCGGCGCAGTCTTACCACTTAAAAGAGGCCCATTCCTAACAGTGAAATAATTTGTACAAGCATAACATTTATTCTATACTAATATTATAAAGCTGAAGATATTGTTTGTTTGAACGCGATAATTTCAGGAACTACTGGTTCGGTTTGAAAAATTATTTTAGTGTTGTATAGTTTATTTATCCAGGAAGGCTATAGGCTATATGACACTACGCTATGACTCACAGGGGCGGCGCAGTAGTGATAAACGCGGGGGAAACCGCGGATACGTCTAGTATTATTATGTAGGAGGAACTGCTAAACTCATTTATATATGCTTCTTGATCTTTTATCAGCCAATAAACTTACTTGGTTTTATCTACCACTAAAAGTTGATCCACAATTAGTAATACATAGTAATCTATTTAACTAGTAAGTTTGCATTCAGTTCCAAGGTTCCTTAACGATGCTCCATTCATTGTTGAGCTGTAGAAAATCACTCTGTCTGTCTGTACAACGGAAGTTCATTAAGATCTTCTAACTAGTGTTACAAATGGGTATGGCGTTAGTTTGTGCTATTTGTGTAGTTGTATTGACGTCTTTGAATGTTTGAAGGACTCTTGCTTGCTTTGAACCTTACAAGAAGTCACAGTAAATAGTGTTTATCTTTAAAGTACAGTAAGCTGCAGAATGTTTTATACGTAATCGTTTTAAAGTTATGGAGATAGAGAAATGTGTCAGAATCGTAGCAAGTTGAAATCTGAAGTATCTATCTACCCCTTCAGCCTTAATGATTTCAGCATGAATGGGCCGGCTCGACCGAGGAAGGACTACCCTCTCACAGAATATCGCCGTGAAATAGCAGTATTTCTACTGTTTTGTTTCATTCGGTGAGTGAGAGTACCGGAGGCCCAAACACCCTCTTTCTCCCTGCCCGCTCCTTCTCCTTCCCACTTCATTTCCTAAAAGGTCGGCAACGCGTAAGTGATGCCACCTCTGGTGTTGCATGCGTCCATAGGATACGGTGACCACTTTCCATCAGGAGGGCCGTATGCTTGTTTGCCACAATAATAGTATTTTAAAAAAACTAGCGTGAGTATATCCCAAAGTGGTATATGACACCCAAATCACAATATCTATTGATTTAAACGATTAACAGGCAAGAAATAGATTTAAATGGCCTATATTTCGCGGAAAGAAAAAGCATTGCCATTCAACGTGGCAATTTTTAACTATCAGTTACTTTAAAATAATTGTGTTTATTGTAGTAACCAAATAATTATTTGAAAATAAACCACTCACATTTCAAAAAAAATATTTGACGTTAAATCCAAGTCTAGTTATTAACTTATTCCGTCCATGAACTAGGAATATATAGCATAGTAAGACCCCGTAAATAACCACAAATGAAATAGTTCACGCAGACAAAATCGCAATAAGTAAGCTCTAAACAAATATAATTTCAACATTTGCTAAACATGCAAAAATAAGATTAAAAGATGACTCCCTAAAATCAAGCGAAAAATAAATGTATGTAAAAAACGCTGTAACTTTTAGCACATGTGATAGTATCCAAATAAATAATACCTTTAAATGATATTAACTGATTATAACATTTTTCATTGACAATTATTCCCTGCTCCGTGCCTCGGAGAGCACGTTAAGCCGTCGGTCTCGGCTGCCATGAATATTTATGGCAGTCGTTATTGGGCAAGTCAATACCCTCTAATATCCTGACACTGGTCTAGCCTTAGGGTATCGTTAGCCTTCGGGTTGCGGAGGTCAGGTGGCTGCCGCTCCCTGTAAAAACTGATATCCAGTCAAATCCGGTTAGACTAGAAAAGCCGACCCCAAGTGACTTGGGAATAATAAAAGGCTAGGGAGAAGAAGAACTGATTATTAAATTTCATCGTACTAGATTGCACAAGCCACATCTATGGTTTAAGGTTGCAGGTTGGTGATTGGGCAGCGACCTTATTGCCCTCTACTGAATAAACTGGCAAGCAAGCTAGAAAAGCGGTTGTAGCTCAATGAATAAGGCATTGACTTGCGATCGAGAGATCGCGTGTTTGAATTGGAGCAAGCTAGAATTTAAACTTAGCAAGCTATCAATTTGCATTTCAAATTACATGCATTCTAGCTTAAACAAGAATCTATATATATAAAACTCTTCCGTTACTGAGTGACTAACAGACAACGCACAGCCAAAACTACTGAACGCAAGTAGCTGAAATTTGGCGTGTATGTTCCTTAGAGAGTGTAGGGGAGCACTAAGAGAGGATTTTCTTTTTTCCTTTGTTAGAGGAAATTCCACCCTGAAGGGGGTGGAAGGGGTGTAGTACTATTCCACGCGGACGAAGTCCGGGCAAAAGCTAGTATGATATAATATAATAGAAGCTGATTTGTTGTCTGTTATTAATTCTAATACTAGGTTTAGATCACGTCATAAGGTGAGAAGGAGGATCTCGTAAGGTGGGTAGCTTAAAAGTTTTATTCTAAATGTGCACATTAATCACACCTCATTTTACAACGCGATGGTACGGATGTATCGCCTGTACAATGATTTATTATCAGAACATCATAACACTTTGGAGATATTCAATAGCCGATTCGCAAAATTTAAAAGTATTGTTAAACATGTTATGTCTAATGTATAATTCTATGATTGCTGGGTATTGGTACGATTCTCATTTTATTTTTATTTTCCTTTCTTTATGATTTATCCGCATTTTTTATTCATATTTTTTGTATTATATAGGTAGATAATTCACGTTCATAACGTCATTTTGTCGTTAGCAACACAGTCCATTGTGATCATGTAGTGTACTCATAGTTAGGAACTTAGTTTAGAACATAACTGTAACATGTATTTATATTCAAACCTATTTGTACTTTGTACTGTTTTGTCTGCCAAAATAAATAAAAAAAAAATTAAATGAAAACAAGGATGTTAGTAATTTGAAATGCAAATTGAAAGTTTCTTTAAAAAAGTTCAAGAACTATCACTAAGAATTGATTGTCAGAAAAGGACAATCACGCTTTACCCGATCTGAGAATCTTACTTTTACGGTACCTTACGGTTCTCAGATCGGGTCATGTGAGCACAGCAGTTGTTTTCATTGCTGCATCGCCACAAAGGTAGTTTTCATTCTCACTAACCATTTATGTAGGCAGTACAATAGTTATAATTATAACGAATGTAAAACTAAATGGCTAGGAAATCTCAGTAGCAGCTCACAATTTGGAACTGTGCCCGGTATGCAGCAATAAGCTTTATTACTTGAGATCTAAACAAGACTGGCGAAATTTGTGTGTGATACATATCTGCCTTACGTACGACAGTACTAGAGATAAGGCAGATACAAACAAGATAACATATACAGAGAAGAGAAGCGTGAAGTTATCGTAATTAATATTATAAATGTGAACGTGAGTTATAGCAGCGATAGCTCAGTGGGGAGACCAACAGACTGCAATGCAGAGGGTCTCGGGTTCGACCCACGTCGCGCACCTTTGACTTTCGGAAGTTATATGACTTTTCAGAATTATGTGCGTATTGATTGACAATTATCGCCTGCTCCGTGCCTCGGAGAGCACGTTAAGCCGTCGGTCCCGGCTGCCATGAACATCTATGGCAGTCGTTATTGGGAAAGTCAGTACCCTCTAATATCCTGACACTGATCTAGCCTTAGGGTATCGTTAGCCTTCGAGTTGCGGAGGTCAGGTGGCAGCCGCTCCGTGTAAAAACTGATATCAGTTGTCAGAGGTACAGAAAAGAATATTTGGTACCTTTCATCCAGAAAATAGTAATGTTACTTAGGGATGGCTAGTTCGTGTAAATAAATGCATGCTTTGATAGTGGCATTGGGCTTCTCCTTTTCGTGTCGCTAGTACTTTTCTTATATAAATGTGGCTTAGTGAATTGCCAAGTTATCTGCATATACGGTAGTATTAGTCAGATTGTGAAGAGTGCAGGTGTATTGAAGTTGATGGAGCCATCTTTTGGTTATCTTATCTTATTTCGGGGGCCAATCAGTGTAGACCGGCGACACTTCGACCCAGTGGGATCTTTTGTGTTTGTGGCCCCGAGATCTATCTCCCTATGAAAGTACTGCATCAGTCGCAGCGTACACTTCAGAGGGAGAAGCCTGAAGTCTTTTGGTTACTTAAATAGATGGAATATAACTTACGAGCTTTGCAGATTTCAAAACGTCATTCTGGAATTGAGGAACAAGTGGACGAGTGTTTAAAATATGTGGTTATAAAGGTCACACCTTTCAACGTGGCTACACAGGTATTACAGTGGTGGGAATACGGGTTAGATTATTTTCAAATAAAGACTTAAGCTTGTCTCCTGGAAAAGTAGGTTCATAATATGAACTACGGGTTTCAACTTGCTACACCACTATTTTTACATAATAAAGGTGGCAAATAAGCATACAGCTTGTCCGGTGTGAAGTGATCACTGACGCCTATAAAAGCCTATAAACAGGGGTATCATATTGCGCAGCTGATCTTAGCAAAATTGGAATGAGAGAAGTAGTTATGTGAACCTTCGGAACTCTTACATACCGAGTGGACTACAGGAACTGTCCTAACATTCTTAAGCCTGTATCTGCAACATATTACAGAAACTAAAAAATGTTAACACAGTTATTGTGATACATCCCCTCTCTCTACGACTAGTCCAGTTTATGATATAGCGTTCCCATACATCAACCGTCAGGTTATAATAGTGGGAGCCGCTCTACCTTCCAGTGCCCGAGAGCACCATCCGGAACTAGTTATAGTCTCTTAAAGGTCTTGTCCCCAAATCCCGATTTCGTGAGCTACCTCGTGCCCAAGTGGCACTACCTATTCTCCAGATAGGTGCCGGAGCAATAAAGCCGCTCACCACTTGCAACTCTGTGAGTTGCTAACGATAACCTCACTGAAGCCGATGGAGAATCCGCCTCCCATATCTCCAGTATGGTACCGGAGCTGTATATGACACGCTCGCTTCCCGACGTACATCCATACGTCTACCCAAATAGGCCTACAAGCCGGGTATGGCTCGAGTCACTGTAGCTATGAGTCTTACTTGCTAAGCAGACAATCTACACTACTACTAATCATGTATTGTACTGATGTGTGTGTACTACGTGTTATAAGTAACACGGCGGTATTACGTATCACAGTAACTGTGTTAACATTTTTGCACAATTGAACGAGCTCGCCCAAGTAAGCCTGCAGGCTCTTTCAGTCATTGATCTACAGAAATCTTTTGTTTCATTCACTCCAATAACATTCTTCGTGCACGCTTGTCGGTTACTAGAAAAAGCTTTTTGCATGTTTACTAAAATTCAAAATGCTTTTAACTTAACTACGACCAAATTTAAATATATTTTCGCAGTTTAATTTCACTTTTATGACGCCACTATTTTATAAACGAATGCCCAAAGCAAACATAAGCTTAAACGTAATCCGTTAAAATTAATCCTCGACTCCAAAAACTAACTAATGAATTTGCTGAAAATTGTTAGTGCACGAAAAATTCTGTGCTTTTAGGTGCAGCTAAACTCAAGCTGCCACTGGAAATTCATTTCACTGTGAACGCTTGACCGCGCTGCCTAGATAACATGTTGTTACAGGGCGATGCTGCCTTTACATAAGCTGGTCACTAACATGAAAACTGAAATCGTAAGATAAATTTAAATTGAGAATGAAAAATTGTTAAACAAAAGCGTATAAGTTTTAATTACTGAAAATGGGTTTTATTGGGGTATATTATTTAATTTTATTTTATAACTTTTTTTGTATACTACTTTTATATAAAATTCATTATCAATAGTATTTTTTTTTATATATATATATATATATATATATATATATATATATATATATATATATATATATATATATATATATATATATATATATAAGCCTTATGCCGCCGTAGTGAAGGCCGCGGGTGGGAGAATGGGGATCTCCCACCCGCCAGCCGTTGAGTCGGAGCGACGCCCTCTGTTGTGCCAGGTCGTCGTCTAGAAGTCGTCGCCCACAGACACAACATCTCTGCATTGGGCACTGCTGGGTAGGTCGCTGATGTAGTTTCAGTTCCAGCGACCCACCCATACAAAGTAGCGAGCTGGCATACCGTGGTGGTTTTAGTCGGTAGGCCCACAATCTCGGGAGAGTTCGATATAACCCTCTCGCCTCCTCTTGTGGCGAGAGGGTAGGCATAAGGAGCACATCCCCACGAAAAAAAAAAGGTGTTAAAGAGTATTCCTCATAAAAGATTAATAGTAGTACTATTACTCATTAGAAAATATTATTTTAGAATAAAATTACAATGTTATTCATTAATACCTGATACTATTTAATCGTCTAATTTATTCGATTGAATTACTGGTTGCACATTTGCGTTGACGTTTGAGTAGAAATGGGTTTGATCGAAAACAGTTATTGTTTGTTTTTTTTTAATTAGGCAGTCATGTGTAGAATTTTGAGTAAAACTGTCTGATATACGTTAACGTAAACGTCACTTGCTATGCGGTATCTAAACGTAACTAATATCTAGTTGTATTGTAGCAAGCTGTTTGAATGTCAGCTGACGACTTTACTTAGTTCCATCGAAGTCGAAATAGTTATAGTGCCTTCATCACTGTCTTCAGAATTTTCAGTGATATGCATCACAGCCAATAAAGCCGATAAAACCAAACCATTCAAGTGTACTCGCCTGTTTGAATGCTCCTGTAGCGCTTGTAGCCGTATCATTGGAATATCGGGCGGCCCGCATGGCGGCGTCGCAGCGATAGCTACCCCAATTCTGTTACCGAAATTACTACGAATCGGTACATATACGCCCCTATTTTATCGGGGCTAAAATGTCGCTTAATTTCAGTGCTCAGTTCTACGTTTTAATTGTTCTGCATTTAAGAATGGATATTGCATTTTTAGTAAAGTCATTTTAGTGCTACTGCGCATTTCTGGTTATTTATTTAAAAATCAAGCTTTTTGAAATAGGAAGCTTTTTCCTGGGATATTGGCGGAACTTCCAACCATATTAGTTATAAAGCTGAGAGCCGCAATGCTGGTAAATGAAACTGCTCTGCAAGTGGACTCAGTGTCGTATATCAGGTCGATTAAAAAGGGTTTTGGGTTACCTAGAAACAGTTTCTTAAGGAACCCCGGAGTTCGCGGTGATAAATATCCGGGGATATACATACAACACCGCTGACTTTCTATCTCGAAAAGCACGTAACGCTTGTTGATTCTAAACTCCCTCCGATTGTGTCAGATTGGGGCTATGATAATGAAAACATAGACTATGTACTTTTGTTTTTTGTATACGTAAACACACTTTTGCACTTTAATATATCCTACACAGATGGCTAGCCTCCACCAAGAATGGCCGCCCTGGCTAAAAATCCGTATTAAACAGCTATTAAATTTTTTGTTTTATTATTTGAACTTAACTAGTCCGTCGAGAATTGTTCACCACGCTTAATTCTGTGAACAAATGTTTGTGTGATCACCACAGAGTTGCTTCGAGTTTTTTATTTGTGTCCGTTGTTCTCATATTAGTAGATGGTTTTGCTAACTGAGAACAATGAGTACAAGTAATTATATGCGATCTATGATACACTTTCACCTTAGTCTAAAGAGTGTATTAACGAACTATATCATAAAACTTATTTAAAATTATACCTACTTATTCGAGACGGTACAATTCGGAACAGGCCATATATGATGGCCAAATATAACTTGAGGTAGCTGATGGTATAGCCAAATATATCCATAAAAGTTCAGGTACAAAATTTAGAAGCTAAAATACTAATATTGACATATTACCTGTGATTAGAATTGTATATTTCAATTGTTACAGAAAAGTCTGCAAATACAGAAATTGCCAAACTACCAACAAAGACAATTACCTCACGACGTTATTTATATACTTATACTTTACGACCCTAAAATATGACAACACCTTACTGGTACGTGTATATTTTTCCTTAGCATGTACGAATATTTCAAAATAAGACATAAGCTTGCACGATTTAATGGAAAATACCAATAATCTTGTACCCGTGTCTTCTTTACATCATGCTCGATCATTGTTCTATCACTTTTTACCAAACTCGATATTTTTCCAAAAATCATATACACAAGTAAAAAATTGCATGCATCCCGCCTCTTACAGACGCCTATTCCCCCGCGATGTTATGTTTCGTTACGCCGCCGCTGCTGCATTCTTTTGCGACTGCGTGTAGTCTTAAGTCTTTATCGTGCCATAAGTTCTCAAAGTGGTCCAGGTGGACCCCAGGGGTCCACGGAAGACTCGAGGGGGTCTACGTTGGCGTGACAAAAAATGGGGATCAACGAAAATTTATTTACTTTCAATAGTGAAGAACTAACATGTTGGCTTGATTTCACCTAGCAATGTAGGCAGATAATATTTTAAGAAGCTTAGCGACTGTTACTTGTAAAAACTTGCATATGCCATATTCAGTACCAGTGGTCTCAAATCTACAGATTTTTAGGTAGAGAAATTAAAAAAAAATGTCAGTCCGTAGAGATTTCATCTATTTTTTTTATTGCTTGATCTCGTCTGGGGTTCCACCGGAACCTGCTAAATTTTGAAAGTGGTTCTATGAGAAAAATAACTGGGAATCTCTGAATTAGAGCAACTGATTTCCATATTTGTATAAAGTCAAAATAAAACAAATAAGGAATTATGAAATGTAGAATAACAAAAGTTGTTTACTTAACAACTTTTGTTATTCTACATATTACTATATAAGTCACAGGTACACTACTATTATATATATAAGTCACAGGTATAAATAAGTCACAGGTTATTACTATATTTCAATTAACTCCGCGTAGGTACGACTTTACAACTTACAGATCTAGAAAAATTAGACATTGATAAAACTAATCTTTCTGTAGTTACGCAGTTGTTTAATATTATGACCCTTAAATAAAGGATATACCTAGTAACAGATATCACGCCAGCCTTACACAACCCACGCTAGCCTAAGCTAAACAAATAAGATCATACAAGCCTCCAGGCATTCAATCTTGCTAGACGTAATTCGTATACTGACAGTACTGTTTTCACGTAGAGCACTACTTATACCTAAGGCCAATGGAACTACAATCATTATAAACTGGAGATTTCTATGTATAATATAAATGTATTTACAAAAAAAAGTATATATGTATGTTTATTCATTGTCTAGTACCCATTGTACAAGCTTTGCTTAGTTTGAGCTGGATGGTGTTGTGTATATGTGATAGAATATTATATTTGCGATTACTACGGAAACTTATAACATAATTTATTGAGTTTGATCCCGTAAACTCTTGATCATAAGTGTAATGCCCTATTATTATATTGCATTTTGCCTCCGTGGCGCAGCAGTAGTGAAGACGACCGCTGTGCATAAGGTCTGTAGTTCGAATTCCGAGTCGGCCCAACAAAAAGATATTGAGTTTTTCTGTTCAGAAATCTCAATAGCAGCCCGAAGTTAGGAATTGTCGGTCGTATCGGATTAACTCCCCACTAGATCTTGAGAGATAGGGAACAGAGAGTGCACTTGTATATGAGCACTCACTTGAGTATTATAATATCTCTTGCACAGATAGCCAGTCTCCGTTTAAAATTCGCCATCTAAGCAAGCTTCCATAGCATTAAAGCGTTTAGCTTTTACCGTCTGCTGGGTACAGTTGCAAAATCTTTGCTGCTATTGAGAAAGATTATTAGAAAACTCAATAACACTTCCCAGATTAGAAACCATTGTAATAGGCCATTTATTAATGATTTAAAGTTTATAAATTTAAATAATCCAACCATTCATCCGTTGATTGGTCACCGTGATCAATTTGTTGTTTTAATTCATTATTCGCATGACAGATTATTTAAAACATAATATGATAACAAAGACTAAGATTCATGCATTTGATTCAGTCAAGTTCAGACGGGTATCTATGTAATGATATATTGTATACTGAGTGGTGTGCTTGTAAAACGCGCTTATAAAAATACTTAAAAATAGTTAAATTTCAATGCGTAGACTTAAGTTATATTATTTACTTTAAAATCAAAAAAGTAAGGATCTAATCTAAAACATGCCGTACACTGCTAATATAATCTAAACAACCATTTTCTTAACGCACCAAACATGCACTCTACACACCAATTTGGTCACTCTATGTAGGCACGTACGCACATGTGCGGATAGGGTAACCATTACAAAATCGGCGACGGTTTTTTTTCGATACGTAAACTACTTGAATTAAAGAGGTCTACTTTACGGTAAAATCAGTTGCCAGTTTTATTATTAACTAGATTTTGCCCGCGACTTCTTTTTTTTTGATGTATAGATCAGTTTATTCGTATGAAACATGAGTACATTTACATAAAATGCATGATGTTATAGTACATTACCGGCTCATAACTTTTTACCCTTAGGGTATATATATATTCAAATTATATTACTAAAAACAATTTATTTGATGCACATAAAATTTCAAACGTGTCATTTTAAAAAAGAAAACCTTAGTATTAATAATATTCATATTATAATGCATGCAAGTAAAATTGAAAAATGAAGATTAGTTATTCAATAATATCATTAAAATTATAAAATATGTATGCCAAAATAAAGTAAAAACTCAAAAGATAAAATGTCAGTTAATAAAAGTCAGTAATCACATAAGAGTAAAATGTCAGATATGTAACGAAGTTATGATTATGATAGCATTACAAATAGTCATTCAAAAAATCAATATAAAATTATAAGCCTTGTCAACCATAAAGGCCTTTAAGAGATTTTTAAATACATTTATGTTTTTTTCTGTTTCCAATCTTTTGGCATTTTATTATAAATACATGGACCTACACAAATTATACTCTCATGCATAAGTGTGGACCTTGACTTGTGAATACGTTATTTATTATTATCACGTCTGTTTCGATTTACTCTGTCAGACAGCTTCGGAAATAAATGACGATTACTTCTTAAAAATATAGTTACTTCTAAAATATATAATGACGGTAGTGTTAGAATACGGTGCTTGATAAACAATGGTTTACAACTCTTTGTACTTTGAATTACAAACATAGCACGTATGCAGCGTTTCTGAATTTTAAATACTATATCTTTATTTGTTGAATTATCCCCAAATATTAATCCATATCTAAGTGCAGATTTGATTAGGCTTCGCTTGCGTAGATTCGCGTATGTATGTATCTTATGTGGGGGTCAGTCAGTGCAGACCGGCGACACTTCGACCCAGTAGGATCTTTTGTGTCGACACTCTCCCAATAACGACTGCCATAGATGTTCATGGCAGCCGGGACCGACGGCTTAACGTGCTCTCTGAGGCACGGAGCAAGCGATAGTTGTCAATCAATACGCACATAATTTCGAAAAGTCATATAACTTCCAAAAGTCAGAGGTACGCGACGTGGGTTCGAACCCGAGACCCTTTGCGTTGCAGTCTGTTGGTCTCCCCACTGAGCTATCGCTGCTCTTTAGATTCGCGTAAATTTCTATACCTCGGGCAAAGTAATTTTTTTTTTATGTAACCTGTCATATGTCCATTTTTTGTACCTTTGACAACGTGTATGAAAATTGCATGATGACTGATCAGTTAATGCGTGTGAGTGTAACAAATAAAAAAACAATCATGCTATTCGCATTTACAAAATTAGTTAGAATTGAAATAGCTACTAATTTATAAAAAAACCGGCATTAGAACTTTACTACAGCGTTTACTTGGTATGTGTTTAATGTATTTCCTCGCATTACACAATTACTCTGAAATTTATAGTCACCCCTAAATGGATAGGCAAAGACTATACGACAAGACACAAATAAATATCGTTAGAAAATATACACATACTTGTAAAACATTTTACATTTGTCATCAGTGCGTTCTAATTTTAAACGCAAAGACGCCGTATTTCGATATGCCTATTTCAGGACAATGCCAGTAGTTCGCTTCTAAATACGCTTGGATCCTATGCACAACATACCTATAAAATGAAAAATAAAACCTTAAAAATATGAATACCAACCAACGTAGCTACACTTACTCGATTATGTAAAACCTAGTTTAAGACCTGATTTTGTAATCATTCTGTGTGAGAGAGAAATAAATAAATTATTATTATTAAAAAAATAAAAAAATAAACAGAAATATAAATAAAAGAAATAAGAAATATATATAAAATATATTGTCAAGTCGGCTTAACATAATACGCCGATAAGGATGCACCCACAAGCCCAGTTTGATCCAAGACTGCTGTATGCATCTATGAATCTGGCTGTTTGCTATGTCGCGTTGTTTTAAGCCGCTAAATATTGCAGAATTAGAACGCCTATTTTTTCGAGAATTTTTATTTATAGTATGCGATTCTTGATAAAAAACGAATATGCAATCAAATAGAAATATTCTAAGCATTAATAAAATTATTCAAATGCATTAAATGGTTGATATTGATTTATAATTTGAATATAATAATAATATCCCTGGGCAGACTTTACCTCCTTATGAGATTAACGCAAACTCAGAGAACACCGTACATGAGCTTTTAAAATACCTTCTAAATAGTTAAGCTGCGGGGCAGCTTGTGGCATTTTTAATCTGAGTGGTTCCTAATCGCTTTCGAAGTAAGTAAAGAACTCTTCTTCAGTTTGTCTTTGGCTGGAACTTTCATAGCGCCAGCAAGACTCTCACCGACAACAGAGACGATCCACCAGAGCTATCTAAAGTTTCATTTTCAAGGGCATAACAAGTTGTTATGACCCTGAAAATGAATCTTTAGATAGCGGAATGTCCCGCTACGGGTTTCGTGCATAAGTTCGTGCGTGCGATAATGCTTGAATATTCAAATTACTTATCGTTACAATGGATTGCTATATCGCCAGGAAAAGATGTGATTCTTAATATTATGTATAATTTACACGTTAACGCCCAATAGATTAAAAAAAGAAAGTCAGTTTTTTTTAAGGTTTAAAGAATTTATTCTCAAAAAAGACTCATAAGCCACTTACATGAGAACTTATTTTAGCTTAAAGATAATAGAATTTCATACAATGGTCGTCTGAAACATTTATGTAAATATTTAATGAAATTACAATTAATATATTTTAAGTGAGAAACGAGCGGTTGTTTATAATATAATGAGATAATGTGGACTTAAATAAGTTAAATGTGCTAACATTTCTTACATGTGAGGGAAGACTGTTATAAAGTTTAATACCTTCAAAAGTTATACTCCTTTTTCCATAATTGGTTCTTATTTTTTTTTATTTTAGTATATCTGTCTGTATATATACCTAGAAAAAGTGAGGCATTCCTTGCCATACGGTAAGGCGGTAGACAGGACGATGAATGCCAATAAACATATTCGAGTCAATATACGTTGCAATTAAAATACCATTCGTTCTAATGATAGTTATATGGTAACCCTATGTACAACATAGCTACCAATAGTACAGGACGAGCATTGCCGGCTCAGATGCGGTGAGATGCATCTGGTTGTACAATTTGCATCTATATAGAATTGGACGTATTACTAAGTGGTGTGTAATTTTAACGGAATTGGACTGAAGTGCGATCGAATTGTAGTTTACTGGGTAATTCTGGTTTAAGAGGATATGATACGGATAGGGTCATGTATGTATATGGATAAGGCATTGAATTTGTTCAACTCTTACACATGTCAATACGGACGTGAATTACTCCTCCTAAACATATTAGGTTAGTTGGAATGTCTAAAATAATACGAGTATGAGACTTGAAAATGAACTGTACATATTGTGAATGCGATTAATGATCTGGATTCGATTCAGAGTTTGAATAAAATGTTATTGGGTTTATTATTTATTTTTAGTAACATCACGGGCGGTGTTTGTTTGGTCGATATACGGTAATAAGTTTGCCTAATATTTTTTATCCTATTCGCTGCAAATGAGCATACGCCTGATGGTAAGCGATTACCGCCGCCTATGGTTGGCGATTACACCCGCAACATCGGAGGAGTCACAAATGCGCTGCCAGCCTTTTAAATTGCCCCACCAGTTTGGGCCTCCGGTACCCTCACTCACTCGATGAAACACAACGCACGCGCTATTTCACGCCGGTTTTCTGTGAGGCCGTGGTATCACTCCGATCGAGCCGGCCCGTTCGTGCCAAAGTGTGGCTGTGTGTATGTGGAAATTGTAAACATTTCTGGGGAAAATTGAGTGTAGTATACTTTAGCTTACCTCTGCGTGTAAAGGCAGAAGTCTACGTTATGAATTGTATATTGGTGACATTATTGCTTAAGACGTGCGTTTTTGTGTGTCCGATATTAGTATCGGATCTAATGGTATCTATAATCTAAAATGGTATTAGGTTAGCCTAATACCATTTTAGATTACTAAGTGACACAACATCCATATGAACTTCTTATGTCTGCATAATCTTATGTCTGCATAATCGAAGGCGTAGGCAGAGATGGCACCCACATTTTGCCATTAACGTTTTAAATCTTACGTAACTATGAGTAAGCGTTTACCGTTACTCCTACTACAGACTCCGTAGTCTGTGAATATGCCTAGTAACTGGTAACCGTTTGCTTCCAAATAAAATAATTACAATTACATTTCTAGCAAACTTAAGCATCAAACACAGAACCATGAGGTGATCTGATCATGAGATCACGTAATCAACGAAGAGACGACTTTCGTAAGTTGTCTTGACGCTATATTTTAATATATTACTCAGCTAGCTTTAGAAGTACGCGGTAGCCATTATTATTTCTCAATAAAAGTCGTCTGAAACTTCTTTATATCTCCGTTCTGAATACTTGACATCTCAATTTAAGTCTTCTCTATTACCGTTTACTGTCTTGTGATAACCAGTAGGTCAAAATTTATGTCCACCTCTCTAAGTGCATGTGGCAGACGTGGCAGGCCCAGACCCACTATCAATCTGGTGGATTTAATAAAAACGTCAGCAATGCGTTCAAATTTTGAACTTCAAAGAAGTTGCAACGAATTAACATTCGATAAAAAAATTGTACCTTGTTAAACTAAAATTGTGCGGTAAATCCAACTAGATTGCAGGACCACTGTTAAAAACTTTCTTTCAAATGTCATTTTAAAGCGAGGCCACTGGAAGTCGTTGCAGTAACTAATTCTAAAAACAGCATTTCGATTAACTCCTGTTGCTGCGTTCTGAAACATCCTTTGACAGAATCGCACACTACAAACTCCCGTCGTGAAACATGTATTCAAAATTCGAACAGGGACCTTTGAAAAATATAGCATGCAGTTGCAAAGAGTACAAAAATGTAACACATTAATTCCCACACGAATCGCCGGCTCGTGACAGTCGACGCAAACAATATGAGAGCTGCAAGCCGCATATGAATTTCAGTTTAGGAGCGACCGTTTAGTATGGCGACTCGGGAATAGTGGAATTGGTTTTAAATGTATTCTAGAACCAAATTGTAAATTCTTCTGTTTAAATTCTGCATAAATTAATTTAACGTTTTTTGCAGACTGTTATTCTTACATTGCTGTTGGTTTGAAAGTACATTGGGTAGGTTTGAAAGTGTATTAGACACTTTCAAACCAACAGCGTTTTCCTAGTGAAAACTAAGGAAATAAAATTATATCAAATCCTTTTATAGACTGTGTTCCGTCCAAGACATAATGAAACGCGGTACCATAGATAAAAATGACTTGTGAAAACAAAACGTCAAACTTGTCAATGGATATTGATATATAACTTGTATATGGGATACCATATCTATTTGTCACTTCTGTCCTTAACCTTGTCTTGAACCTTGAAGGACCACGAGGCCGCTTGGATAATTATTATATAATGACGCCTTATTTGTTTAATCTTTGTAATTTGGATATTGCTGTAAATATTGTCGCGTCTCTTGTGTGCATTATAACCAATTATTGAAACCACTTGTTTGAACTCGCGAGCTGATGGTGACTTCCTCGCTTATTGAAAACTATAAAGTATCAGTTGAACAATGTAATCACGTACCATACGAGTAATATTGTGTTGTTAAGAACTTGGAATATTGTAAACATTACTAAAGAACAATTTGTGACCACTTGTGACGTGTCCCGGTGTGCTGAGCTGCTGACCCACCTGTGGAGAAGCTGTTCAAGGTTTGGGTAAGCTTATTCACTGTAACTTGGATCCATTTTATTGTTCAATTGTGTTAATCTTTGATCCACAGCCGGCGATTGAAGAACATTAATTTAAGATTAGTAATCTTGCATATATATAAACTTAGAGCCATGTATTGTGGCCTGAGTATCATCTATTATTTGTTGCTAGATCGAGCTAGAAGAAGCTATTCCACTGCGCAAACAAATTCCTAGCAATTTTTAGCACTGGATGATTAAGACTGACTTTCTGCTTGGCACTGTTTTCTCACATTCTCTCAAGATAAGGAGAGCCTTGTGCTGGACGCAAGCTACACTCATTTCAAGAAAAGGTTTTCTCATTTTTCTTTACTATTAAAGCAAGTGGTAACTAACTTTAAATATTTAGCCTAGTTGGCTATCACAGCTTTTAACACTCTACTAAAGATACTTTACGATGTGATCCCATGTTGTTTGTGATTTCTACAATTTTATAAGGAGTTAATACACTATTTAATCAATTGAACCGTTATGATTTATCGTGTAAAATTGCTATCCAATTGGACTATGAGCGTGAGGAAATAGGGAGTACACTTGTATGCGCGCACATATACCCTGCACCGACAGCTAGGCTCTATCAAGATTGGCCACCATGACCACATCGAAATTTGATCTAGCTGATCTTATACTTACTACATAACAGATTAAGCAATAGCAGCGCATTGATGCCTTCTTTGCCAACGCGATAGTTAAAAGTCTGGTATTAAAATCGTCAATATGTTATAGTAATTACTGCTATCAAGATCACCTCATAGGAATCTTCGACTAACTACTACATGTCAGTTTGGCATATTACGCGCACGGAGGAGTGTGAGATATAGTATAGTTACAGTTCTTGTAGAATAATAGGATGCAGAAACCTAATATGTAATTATATTTAAAATCTATGAACCTGCTTAAATTTCAATCACTATTATTGGTTTGAATAAAATTCGAACTGTATGAGTGCTTCTACTAATAAGTTATTATTTATGTTAGTAGCCGTAAAAAATATTTCTATATCGACAAGTTAACGAAACATAAAACCTGCAAAACATTCAACATTCAGTTCATTAAAACAAGCATATTTACTGTTTTCACATTAAATTTAAATCTAAGTAAATATTGACATAGTCTGCAAGGAAAAGTAGGTCGTTGAAACAATAAAAGATCTAGCTTACTCGCTAAAGAATACGAAATTAGTCGTGACGAGGTGTTTAAAGTGGCAAGTGAACTTAATTTGGTATTCAATCTTTAAATTTTGTAATTATTTTCCATATATTTAATCGCATTAGACGACAATTGGTGAGTATTTATTCTACTAAAAGTTTCGCTGCCAAACTGTCCTAAGGATGCCTCGCGTCGGGGCAAAACATGCGAATGCATATATTGTGTTCGAAGTAGAATACTGCAAGTTGAAGTAAGCCCGGATCTATACACACACACACACTCGTTCTCATTGACATAGCTGTCAGTTCATTGCATTACAGAAGCAATGCAAGTGAATGTGTCCCCGTTGACAAATTAGTATTTAATGATAATATAAATAATAATAATAATACCAGCCCTGTATTAAAACTGTCGCACTGCTGGACACGGGCCTCTTAGTGTGAGAATGGTAAGGCCATAGTCCAACACGCAGGCCCAGTGTGGGTTGGCAGACTTATAAAAATAAGTAATAATAATATAATACCTACAAATTCTTACCCTTATATCCTCCAAAGGGGATATACCTATATATTTTTTGCCTTTTTTACCTTTACCTACCATAAAATCAAATTGAAAACCATATTTGGTCAAGTATGGTTTTAAGTCACACGTAATGAGGGGCGAGCCTATTTACGACCACTAGATATATTGCAAGTCTCCGTGCTGCTTCTGATAATTTCTCTACAGAGAAACACTTTGCCCAAGAATTGAATCCCAGATCTCATGCATATCAGTCGCATTAAATACTGCTGCAATGGCAAGGCAGTCTTTGCCACTATAGCGGCAAAATATCATGCAACTATAAGATAAATATAAACAGGCGAGTCAGCTATCCCGTTTGAACGCGTTATCTGATAGTGGCTACATCGAATTTAGGGCTACACACTATCCATCGTAGATGGCGCGATTGTCCTATCAAAATCCACTTGTACCTCCGAGGTAAGGCTGATATCCGAATATCAGCCTTACATTTCATGCTGAAATGAAATTCGAATCAGTATGAAACATTTAGGACTACGATGGGAAATGAGAATTGAGCCTGTAAGTGTTCTGCAAAAATGTAATATGATGTTGTCATGATATAAAATCTGTAGTATGAAACAAAGTTTTTTAGTAGTATGACCAAATCTATGGTGATGTTTTAAAGATAGATTGCGAATTTTGAGAGTATTTGTATGTGGAAAGAAATCTCCGAAGGAAAACTGTTTCAAAAATTTTTTAAATGCACTTTACTTTATATATACATAGGATTTAATTAGGTATGCGTTTTCTTCTGCACATAACTTATGAATGAATATAATATTATAAGTTTTACGTCCAACACTAGCGAAGTCAGGAGGGGCCGCTAGTATTTATATAATATTACTATTTTAGCCAGATGTCTTCTAATTTTTTATACATCTCTTTTTTAAATTTGTGATAATTTCATTCATGTCCTTACGGCAGCATGACTTTAGGTATCCCTGAAGTCATGCTGCTACTGCAAGTTTCTTAGCAGAAGATCTCAAATTTTTTCTGACCTTTGACTTACCAAACGAAGCAGAACTTATAAAAGTCTAAGCAAGTAAATATGTAATACTAAGGATTTTAGGAAAATATGACAATACATTGGCTTGTAAGAATATTAAAAAGACAAAGGCAGTCAGTTGGATAAAAATTTGGTATACCTATTTTTATTCCGGATAGAAGTCATAATATAACAATATATTCATCTACTAGGATATTATATCTAGATTCAAGAGAATTCAATATTACATACATCTTCCCAGAATTAGAAGTCTGTAACTAAATCTTAGAATACAAAGAAATATCTTACTAATATTATTTGTGAAAAAAATATTTTGGCTGTCTTGATAGCGGAGCCACAGTAATGTTATCTATCAGTATTCTAACTTCATACAAACGGTCGGAACGCGAGTCATACCTACGCACCTCGAGTTCACTTGGTACACAGCCAGTCGCGAATGCGCCGCAGTGACGAACGGACGGTGTGATGGTTTTGCAGCAAGCATGCGATTTGTGAATATTTGATTGAAATAAGTACAAGTACTTACATAATAATTTTGGCAAAGTGCAATTGCAAACAAAAGTATTTTAATTAAACTTATTATAATATTAAATTTAACAATAAAACTTTTCGTACGCCTCAGTCGAGGCGCAAAAATTTTTCAGACTCAAATTTATAACGGTGTTTTTTGTTAAATCATCTACTTAATCAAAAAACACAACATGATTTTAATTAAACACTTCCTATTTTACTAAATTAATTTCATTTAGGTCGGCCTCGATGGCGTAGTGGTTAGTGTAACCGACTGCCACGCCCGAGGTCGCGGGTTCGATTCCCGCACAAGTCAAACATTTGTGTGCATGAACATGGATGTTTGTCTTGGTCTGGGTGTTTCTATGTATAATATGTATGTATTTACAAAAAAAAAAAAAGTAGATATGTATGTTTATCCATTGTCTAGAACCCATAGTACAAGCTCTGCTTAGTTTGGGCTAGATGGTGTTGTGTGTATGTGGTAGAATATTATTATTATTATTATTATTATTTATTAACCCTTGACTACCTACCCCTTATTTCAGAAACATAACTACCTACCTGGAGTCTCTCAGACTCCGATACTTTGAAATCATAGAAAAAGAAACTATGGTGTAGGTAACACATTGAAACAAAAAACGTTTCTCGTGTAATCTATTAATTATATTAAAATTATAAAACCTTTAATAATAAACGTCTGTCATTAAAAAATCCTAAATTTCTTTTCACAGAGAAATAAAACTAGAAAATTATAACATTCTTATAAAATGAGGTCAGTAACAAAAATGAACAAATATTAGGAACTTTCTTCGTTAATTTTAAAAATTAAGTAATAAACATACTTGACCTAAAACAAACTTTTATCATAATGGACATATTTTTATGAAATTGCAATAATCAAAGTTTTTACAATTTCCACGGAATGAACACGTCATGTGGGAGCACTCCAGGCAAATGGGCTTCTTGCACGTGAAACATAAATACTGAGTCTTACGTATCTTTTTTGCATTAGAGTAGAGTAGTTACAAAGAGCAGCACTAATTATTGCTTTTAACTTTTAACTTTTCTGGTGCTTCAGCATTATATCCTGCAGAGCCAGGAAGTGTCTCTTGGTTGAGTTTCAGCACTCGACGAAGAGAAAGTTTCATGTCGTGCTGTATCAACGTAATTTTTCTCCATGCTCCATGTGTGGTCTCAAAAGCTGTCCATACAGCTTTTTCATGAATTCAAAACGTCTTTCAGGCTATTCCGATTGGGTAGATAAGTATACCATATATGAATCGGATGCTGATAATATGTCCAGTAATCTATAAAATATAGCAAATGCCCATGTTTATTCTGGAGAAAGCCCAGAGATGTATACTCAAGGTCATGACTGGTAAGCCTAGAAGATTCCCAACATCTAATCTCTATAATCTCTGCAAGGTGCTGACGGTACGACAATTATATATACTGCAGGTGATTTTGCGTAAGCATACTGAAACTCCGTATGACATAGAATTTATTAAAAATAACCGTAGATCCGACAGAGTCTGTCCTTTTAAATCACACAAGACTTCTCTGGCATCTCGTCAATATTACTTTCTGAGTCCCAAACTTTACAATAAGATAAATAGGGTGCTTAAAATTTATCCTTTGACTTATAATAAATCTAAGCGTAAACTAACAGAGTGGCTTCTTTCACAAACATATATACAATGTGAGGACATCATAGCATGATAACAAATAATTCTTTCTCCCATACATATACACACACTTACACATACCGATACACACATTCACACACATATCTGCATATACACAATACACACGTAGACACACACATACACTCACCGACAAACGCATTTACTCTCATCCTTAACATAGGCACAAAATTATTATAAACAAACAATAAAATTGTACCTTTACTAACCTTAGTTATTTAAAAATATACTCGGATGTGGGCGTTAATGGCTACGACACAGTTTATACTACTGTAGTCATTATCGTATAATTATTGTGAAAATGTAACAAGGTTTTCAATAAAATTATTATTATTATTATTATTATTCTCGGTCTGGATTGCAAGTCGCAACTGATTCAAAGGAACGTCATCGTCTGACGAAGAATCAGAAAGTATGCTCTGGGGTTGAGATTCGGCAATTGCCTCTGCTAAATACGCCTCACCTCACCTCCTCCTCAAGTTAGATGTGGAGTCACAATGCAGTAAAAATCTATACCAGTATCTGCTTCCACATTACTTCAATCCTCGTTAAACGCATCTCCTTCATTTGAAGAATGCTCATCTTCTAACCAAAGCGCAATAATTTTATAATTTAATGTTATTTTAAAAAAAACCTGAATTAGTCACGTTGCTACCTGGAGTCTCTCAGATTCCACGAAAAAGTATATTACTCATCAAAATTCAGCGCGCGTGCGTGTGACCTCGACGAGCGCAAGCGCTGTACTGCGGGTAGCGGGGCTAAGATACACGGACGCACGAAGGACAAAGACGCACACGCGTAAAGTTATAAACAAAAATACCTTACATGGAGTCTGAGAGACTCCAGGTAGGTAGTTAAGGGTTCAATAAAATATTTGATATTTACAATCACTAAACTAGAAAGAAACTCAACTAAGTAGATGAAATTAAAATACTGTAGGCGGGCAGCCCTATCGCGTGTTTACGTACAGCGTAGCTGTAGGTAATTATTTCAAGGACAGGGCCGAGTCATAATACTGGTAGATACCATTAGCGTGGCGGAGCTGTAGTGAATGCGCCTGGTGTGCTTAAGGTGACGGTTTCGATACCTGAGTCGAGCAAAGTGTTATTGGAATTGCCTGTTACGGAATTCTCAGAGCATGCACAGAATTAGGAACTGTGCCAAGTAGAATAACATATGGTATTAGGTTAGGTAGGTAGGTACCGAACTATTATATGGGACTTAAAACAAGACTCAGCTGGCGATATATTCGTAAGATATACCTCCGCCTACCAATATATGCGAGAGATTTTGTATGTGTTTGAAGATATTTGGATATTTGTTATTCAATTACGTGTAACCTAGCGATGTAGAGTATTGATAAAAAAAATATTGCCATCTCAAATAAATCGAAATATTCGATACTTTGTCGATTATTCGAATCGACACAAATCGAAATCACATTTGATTATTCACAACAACTAAAAGTAGTAATCGCGTCAGCGTCATTTACGAGAACATCGTTATGCAGAAATGTTACAGATCACTAAAAAAGGTTATCATCGTAGACTACACAATAAACGTCGAAACAATATCATAATTAAATCTTGTTTATTCTCGAATATTCGAATTATAATCTGCGTAAACGTATCACCATTTGGATGCGGATCACACAATTTTCAAATATCTGCTATGGGCTACCGCAACAAAAAATAAAGTCGATTTATTTTTATCGCAATTTGCCCATTGCTAGCGTAAATCGTCAAACGTATTTAGTTTGTTTGTTATACTTAACGCCTTAACTAAACTTATTGACAAAATCTAGATTAACGCCATGACGACTACAACAAGACAAAGGTAAAGCGTTTCCATGGCTCTCACGCGGGCGAAGCCATGAGCTGAAACTAGTAAAGAAATACATTAGCCATTATTTTTCAATGTAAGTAGTAAGTAGCTTGATGCTCAAGAAATTATTACTAGGTGTTATTATAAAATCACCTTCCTACAACAATATTTATTTTGCGGTCGAGAAGTCCCCTTTGTTTAGATGAATTTTAGTAATCTCACTTTTTGGGCAGCAAGTTAAATTTGTCCTCATCCACTTGTTTATTTTAACCCTTTATAATTAAGGTGGAAATATAGAGTTTCGGATTAAGTAAAGCGACACTTAGAACTTTGAAATATTTGAGAGGGTTTTCTTGCAGTGTTTTTGATGGTGTTAATGTAATGTAAAAACAGCTTTCTTGATTCAATCATGACTTATATTTGTAACTGATGGAGAGAGGTTGTGTATGAAATAATGTAATTCATTTATCCCGGTAGGACTTTTTTATAGCAGCAGGGAGCATACAAATCAATGTGTCTTAATAACAATCGACTCGTCCAGAGGGCGAGAGCTCTAACAGTACTTAATTAGTTAAATGAATATAATATATATTTATAGGCGAGAGTGCTACAACAATCGTATATAATACGTATCTTTCGCAACTTCATAGGCATGGTATTGGGAAGTAGGTACGTATCTATATTTATTCTTCTTTGCACATAAGAAAGAGCTGATTAAACACATAATACAGGCGGCATATCAACATAAACTATGCTTAAGATTTTAAACTAGACCTCCTACAGTTAAACTGTTAAACCTCCACTCAAATTCGGGCAGTTGTTTATGCGTGATGCGTGTACAAACATACAGATGTACAAAAATTCTCAAAATAATTGTATTGGCTTCTACAGATTTTATAAAAAAAGATAGTTATTGCCTACTGACACACAATTTCGTCGACGGCTCTAGTGTCTGTATATGTCTATCTTATGGTTAATTGCTTCGTATCCGTTTGAAACAGATACCATCACTTAAAATTTCAAAATGTAATGAATGTAACTTTTAATTGGAACCCAATAAGTCTAAGAGTCAATTTGAGTTGCTGCTTGTTGAACTTTTCAACAAAATTTATTGCCGTAATTAAAAACTAATAAAGGGTGGTCATTAAAACATTTGACTGTTACAGTGACAAAGAAAAATATTCAGTGCCCTGTTATATAATTTGTAGCAACCCTAGCAGTGCATCTTAGTAGCTTAGCTATTATATCGAGAAATCGAATGGATCATACGAGAAAGATATTTGAAAAGCTTACAGCCCTTGCATTTTAAACTCGGATTTATTCTTAACATTTCTAATTCCTTTTTCTGTTTGAGTACTATGTCTATAGATAATAGCCGTGTATAAAATTTTGTATACAACTGCATAACTTGTAAGCCAATAGAATAGGATAGTTGCCTATGTTTGATTTTGAATATTATTTTACACACGAGCAAATAGTAATCAAAATAGGTTTATTTTGATTGCTATTTATTTTTACAAGACGAAAGGTTTTTTGTGAAAGCAGTATCAAAATTAGTTACAAAATAAGAGAATGATTCATATTATTGATTTGGATTTAAGAAATAGTAGGTGAAGTGGGTATATATCGCTATCTCCCTCGGATAAATCCGTTTAAATAGTGGCTACGTCACAGTTTGTTAATCATCTGTCATTTGACAATTATAGAAAACGAATTATACTACAACATTTACGACGTTTGTACCTTATTTATTTCTGAGTTGATTTCAATTTTTTTTTTGTATTTACGGTCATGCAAGCAGCGATAGCTTAGTGGGGACACCAACAGACTGCAACGCAGAGGGTCTCGGGTTCGAACCCACGGCGCGCACCTCTGACTTTCGGAAGTTATATGACTTTTCGAAATTATGTGCGTATTGATTGACAATTATCGCCTGCTCCGTGCCTCGGAGAGCACGTTAAGCTGTCGGTCCCGGCTGCCATGAACATCTATGGCAGTCGTTATTGAGAAGTCAGTGCCCTATAATATCCTGACACTGGTCTAGCCTTAGGGTACCGTTAGCCTTAGGGTATCGTTAGCCTTCGGGTTGCGGAGGCCAGGTGGCAGCCGCTCCGTGTAAAAACTGATATCAGTCTAATCCGTTTAGACCAGAAAAAGCCGACCCCAAGTGACTTGGGAATAATAAAGGTTAGAGAGAAGAAGAATTAAGGCAATGTAAATTAAATAAATGTGAGTCAAGTTATATATTCTGTATAACTGATAGAGCATGTTGTGCTTTAGTGATGAAATATCATCGATATAAAATGAAAGACAATATTTGAAATTAATTTATTTGACAAAGAACTGAAATTATTAACATAGCTAGCAGAATAGCTGTAACAATTTAGCAAAGGTTTTGGAGTCAATACAAAATTTCAAACGACTATATTTTTTATTTAAATGTACGTATAATAGTGTGTATAATTGTATATCTGTTTTTTGCAAATAAATATTATTGTTATTATTATTAATAGGCAAGCTAACGTAGGAACGACTTATAATATCTGCCGGTAAACAAACCATCAGCGAACGAGCTCTAGAGTTGACGCAGTAAATTAATGCCAGCCACATGAAACAACGATTCTTATAAAATGGCTAAGACGTAGATTAACAAAAATGTTATAGGAGACTATAGAACCTATAATAATAGGTACAAGCTAAGCGCCTTGCAACTACGAAATAGGAAGTGAACCTGCGTCCGTACGTGGCATGGTTCCAGTTTCCGTGTTACTACTGAGAATTTCTTTCCAAAAGCATCCAACAACAATTTTCCCAACCCGTAAATCAAATCCGAGACCTCACCCACAGAAGTCCCATTGACAACTTTAAAAATGGCGTTTGTAGCATCTTATACTCTGGAAAACCAATCAATAATTCGTTGTGAAGCAGCACAGTCTCCATAAATAAGTAAGACTGAAGACTCTCAAATTAAAATAAACAAAAGTAATTATATTCAGAAAAAGCACAATTAAATTCAAGTTCGACACACTTGCGTTGAAACAATTACACGCCGTTCAGTCTTGGCTTCTCGCCAGAGTGTGGTCACAGTACTTCCATATACGCTACAGAATGAAATACTTGGAATTGCTGAATGTTTTCCCGATATGTATTGTCTTTGAGGGTACTTTTTTAAGTTAAGGGATATATTTGTATCTGTTTTTGGGTTAAGCGTTTTTTAATGTACGGTGGCTTTCTTTTCGATTGGCTCGTTAGTTCCTTGGCTTAAGATAACGAGCGATCATACAGTCATGGTTTGGGTTGTATTAAAGTGAAGGTTAAGGCAAGTAACTTCTATGCATTGGCGCGCCGTCAAAAATGTTTGTGGAAGTGGTACGTTCTAGTAGGTGCGAAAGGCTTTAGGTCTAAATGCCTTATTTTTGTTACTTTTAATAACTAATGGACGAAGATAAGAAAAGCAAGGAACAAATATTTAAATCATATATGTACCCTCACTGTACTAAGATCGCATGAAAAAGTGTCAACACTACGAAGATTCACACATTACATTTACAGAATAGAAAGCAATAATGTATAGTTTTCAATATGGGTGAGCATGATAATACTATATTTATAATTCAGATGTCATGTTGGCATTGTATGTCTGATGACAATTTAATGCCCAGTAAGGTGAATACATTTAGATGTAGGGCGCATTTAAAAACTAAATCTTTGGCACGACCTAAAAAAAACTGTACTGGTATTAATTCTTAATTAATATATAATATACTGCCTCCGTGGCGCAGCGGTAGTGAATGCGACTGCTGTGCATGAGGTCTCGGGTTCGAATCCCGGGTCGGGCCAACAAAAAGCTATTGGGTTTTTCTGTAAAGAAATCTCAATAGCAGCCCGGAGTTAGGAAGTTGGCGGTGTTAGACACCCCCGTGCCTCGGAAAGCACGTAAAAGCCGTTGGTCCTGCGCCTGATCTCTCTCCGGTCGTGTCGGATTGCCGTCCCATCGGATCATGAGAGTTAGGGAACAGAGAGTGCACTTGTGTTTGCGCACACACTTGTGCACTATAATATCTCCTGCGCAGATGGCCAGTCTCTGTTAAGACTGGCCGCCGTGGCCGAAATTCGGTCTGGAGGACATTATTAATATATAATAGTACTGCATCATTTTTTAAATAAGTTTCAGTATTAGAGGTTATGGATTAAATAACATATTGTACAAAAACTTTAATATTTATTTTATACTTTGACACAAGGAAGTTTTATACGTCCGTTCACTTACAGCTCACTACAAGAAGTGATAGACAGCAGTGTTGCTATGCCTTTTATAGCTTATCAAACTGTAAAGTATTTGACTACTATTTATATTGTATGATGTTAAATTATACAATTACTAAGGTGCAATTATTCTAAATATTTAAATATAATAATTAATTAATTTTTGCATGTATAAATGTATATAATTCAACATTAAGTACAAATTATAACCAATAATAATATTTGGAACATGCAGACATAACTACAACTATGTGCTAAAAATATTATACTAATTCGTTCGTCGGCAACTTAATTAAATATAATAACTCGTTGTAATGTTTTCTACTTGACTTGTCTGTCAGTATTCTTGATGAAGTGCATCTATTCGGTGCTGATAAGCTGCATTGTATATTTTTCATTGAAATTAAACTGCTATATACGGATTTTATCGCGTGACTTGTATTAATAACTTTTGACTTGCCTGTTTTAAGATCTTAGCGCTTTCTCGTATGTCTTTCTTGGCTGATATCTTGACACACGTAGGAATGAGACTGTGATCACGACATCTCTTCAAGAAATTTAAAGATGTTACATATCTTGCGCGCTTAGTTTGTAGATCTTCTAACCGGCGTATTTTTGTTGCTGTTTCCAGTCCGTACTGATTTACATAATATTGTCTTCTATTTACGCGAATATTATTCATTGAAATTAAACTGCTATATACGGATTTTATCGCGTCGCGATAAAATCCGTATATAGCAGTTTAATTTCAATGAATAATATTCGCGTAAATAGAAGACAATATTGTATATTCTTATCTATACTTACTGTGACATCTTAGATATTGTAAGTCAACATTTAAAAGTGTACTCCAAAATTACTAGACCTCTATATAAGCTTTAGTAACAAAATATAGGCACGACACTGCCTATACATGCTGTCGAACACCTTTTCCGATAATATACAATCACAATCAACAATATACGATATTTTTAGCAATAGTATAAAGACACAAAACTAAGTCACTACTATTGTAAAATAAAGAAAACACCTTTGGAAAAACCTTTTGGCTGAATAATCAAGTGCCTTTGCCACACAAAAATAAGACCACATAAACAAAAACAGCGTGAATACAAAATCGAAATTCAATTTGTTACGATTCCGAGAAGTGTCTCCACTCGATTGTCGGAATCGCATTAATCGCCTTATCGAGAATCGAATCGATTACATCTGCGAATGTTGGTAAATTGAATAAGTTTGGACAAGATGACAAGGTGATTTGACGTCGCCACCATTTTGTTGTTGCCAAAGTAAATATAATTCTGTTAAAATTAATTTGGTTGGTGTTTATATAGTTAATCTTGCTTCAGATTACTGAAAGAATTGTAATAGAATTTATGCTAAAACGTTTAGTAATTAATATAGTTATAATAATTTCTGCGTGCAGTTTTGGTAGCGTGAATGTCATGATAACGCATATCGAGATAAAAATAATCTTATTAAATAATTCAGAACATGGTATATCTGTGTGCCAACTTTCATTTAACTTTGTTCTACACATGATTAAATAACAAAAGTTACTTTCATTTTTAATTTAAAAAGCACTAGGTTTGGTCGCTCGGGATGAGTACTTTTTGTACATAAAAGGGAAAAATTGTTAAAGGGTATTTATATTATATATTTAATACTTTTTCACCTAACAACGTGTATGCGATTTCATGATGATCAGACGAGTAGTTAAGGTGTGAAAGTATAACAAATAAACAAACTCACATTATTTATTATATTACTAGATTTTGCCCGCGGCATCGTTCGTGTTAATGTAGTTTTTGACAATAAATTTCTATCCCTCAGGAACAGTACTTTTTCTGAACAAAAAGTACCCTATATCCTTTTTTGTACCTCTTGACAACGTGTATGTAAAATTTTATGATGATCGGTCGAGTAGTTGAGGCTTGAGAGCGTAACAAACAAACAAACAAACTCACATTCTCATTTATAATAGTAAAGTTAGGATTAGTAGAATTGGATTTTTAAATGAGATGATATTACGCGAATTTTTACGTCAATCATAAGATCTTGGAATCGTTTATGGATCGAGTAAAGCGCTATTCGATTTTTGTTAGAATATTTTGAATAGCACTAATATGTCTAGTAGACAACAATAGGCCCGTCCCTTATAAAGTGGGATTGTAAACATAGAAGGCGAAATGTATGTAGTTTTCTTCTGCTTACCCCTTTTTCAATATACAGGCATAAGTATATGTATACATATGAATGCAAATCCTCTCACCAATATTTATGCTGTGGGTTTGATCGTACCAGACAATTGTTTTTGCGTCCCAAGAATATTATTCCTTTGTATTTTATTTTGGGTATGTTAGTGTCTGAAAATATTTGTGGCGATAAACGATTTTTTTTGTGGGACAAGTCTTTTAATAAGATGGAAGTAGTAAAAGACTCCTCAATCGATGCCGAACTAATTTAAAGGTATTAAAGCTATTACTGTACTACTGTACTGTACTTCAAATTGCTCGGTAAGTATCTGGCTAGTAGAGCAGCGATAGCTCAATGGGGAGACCAACAGACTGCAATGCAGAGGGTCTCGGGTTCGAACCCACGTCGCGCACCTCCGACTTTCGGAAGTTATATGACTATTCGAAATTATGTGCGTATTGATTGACAATTATCGGCTGCTCCGTGCCTCGGAGAGCACGTTAAGCCGTCGGTCCCGGCTGCCATGAACATTTATGGCAGTCGTTATTGGGAGAGTGTCGACACAAAAGATCCCACTGGGTCGAAGTGTCGCCGGTCTGCACTGACTGGCCCCCACATAAGATACATAAGTATCTGGCTCTTGTTCGGTACAAACGTAATTAATAAAATAAAATAAATTATGATTTTCAGTATATCAATCCCTGAATTGCGGGGGACTGAACAAACATATGGCCCAGGAAATATGCTACTCTGAGAGATTAAATTCAAAACAAATATTGAAATTAAACTACTATATACGGATTTTATCGCGTTGTTTATTTGACACTTTATTACATAATTTTGAAAAACTGTTACACTACTACTACTATTAAACTTTACTAATTTTTAAGCTAATAGAATTACTATTAAAACTATTTAGATTTAATTTAATTTTACACTTTCCCCGACGTTTTGGTTGCTTTTCAGCAGCCATGGTCACGGGGAGACTAAAATCCGTATATAGTAGTTTAATTTCAATTAATAATATTCACGTAAACAGAAGACAATATTATATCAAAACAAATAACTTGTAGCTTTTGCTTCTAACTCTTTAAGAGAAGTTTGGTACTAATATTTGGCAAACAACAACCGACTATACACTAATATTGAAAGGGGAGTTTGACTGATGTGTCCCGTGGGATGACTATGGTAAGCTTCCGGTTCGGGCATTAAACCTAAAAGCATAGCTGGTGTAATGTGAATGTACCCCTTGGCATATCCATGGGGATATACCAGCAAACATCTGTCTAATTCAGTACCAACTGCCTCGGTGGATGCATGAGGACTCGGACTCCAATCTTGGGTTGGGCCAACAAAAAGTTATTGGGTGTTTCTACTAAGAAATTTTCAATAGCAGCCCGGAGTTAGGAAGTTTTTTTGTTGAAGTTTGTGTTGCGCACCCCTGGGGCTGAGTGTGTGCGTGTGTTCCTAACTTCGGGCACGGGTGCCTCGGAAAACGTGTAAAGCTGTGGGTCCTGGGCCTGATATCTTTATTCGGTCGTGTCACATCACCATCTCATCGGAATATTCAATTAAAAAAAAATTCACAACATTTATTTTCAGACTATTCGGTCCATAAAGTGTTAGTATTACAACAGGATAACTTAAAACTACGTTAGTAGCTTACAAACAAAATTAAAAAAATAAAAATACACAAGAAACAACAAAAAATAAAAACAAAAATAAAAATAAAGACATGTGTCCTACAGAACATGGATCCTTATCCACTGTCTCCATATAGGACTATGGATGTAGTCCGCAATCACTTTCAGGTAGCTGTTCGGACTTTACCTCACCCTTCGCATCAGCGATGCTGCTCTCTTACGTATAACGGCGTGAAAGCCATCTACTTGTGCTTCAGCGAACATCGCTGACTATGAGAGTACAGAAACAGAGAGTGCACTTGTATATATAAGAGTACACTATATGTCCACACACTTGTGAACTATAATATCTCTTGCGCAGATGGTCAGTCTCCGTTAAGATTGGCCACCGTGACCGAAATTCAGTCTGGTAGATTTTATTATTATTATACTCTTTATTTCTATTTTTGCAATACATTTAATTTTTAAATATACATATATAAAAATATACATTTAAAAATATAAAATCTATGGTACCCCACCGGCATCGGGAACAGGGTCCAAGTTGCCGGTGGTTAGGATTCCAGAGACAGGAACCTCCTCGCAATGCGTGCTGTATTTAATAGCACTGCCTTCTGCATCCAACCCTGATCCAAGCACCTAACGCGAGCCTCTTTAGATGGTGATCGAGGCTCTTGGCAATTAGACCATTGACAGATATGACTATCGCCACAATGATTGCCGAAATTATTATTATTATTATTATTAGAGCACCGGTTGTTTGAGTAACATAGCAGTCATGATATCAAGGCGAAGCCGTTTTAATAAACACACTAAGCACATGAAAGTAAAATAACGTAAGTTGGTTCAGATGTTTGCCACACAACCACCATAGATTCCTTATTCAACAATTTGATCAAACATTTGACAAATCCTTCCAAAGGTATTTGTACAATCGAATAGCTATCTAGCTGAGAATTACTTGGTATGTTCTCGTTTCGGCATTTATAGAAGAGATTTTAAATATATCATGCTAAATCTTATCACATCTTTGAAGATGGTTTGGGCATGTATAAAGAATGGTCATCAAAAAACTGATTAAGAAAGTATATAAAGAAAGTGTGAATGTGATAGCCGGGAAGGGCAGACCTGCGCGATTGCAATTATATCCGCGACAATTTGTCGGCCCCGATGGCGTAGTGATTAGTGTAACCGTCTGCCACGCCTGAGGTCGCGGGTTCGATTCCCGCACAAGTCAAACATTTGTGTGCATGAACATGGGTGTTTGTCTTGGTTTGGGTGTTCCTATGTATAATATGTATGTATTTGCAAAAAAAAAAGTAAATATGTATGTTTATCCATTGTCTAGTATCCATAGTACAAGCTCTGCTTAGTTTGGGCTAGATGGTGTTGTGTGTATATGGTAGAATATTATTATTATTATTATTAATTTAAATAAAGGTCCAGGTTAAGAGTATTCAAAACTATCGAGCGTGTTTAAAGAATAAACTGAAAGTGAATGAAGCAAGCTAGGTAGTAAAGGATCTTGACCAGTAGAAATTCGGAAAGCAGGCTTGAGTTTATGTAACTATGTTGGACTAGGCAGTGGGGTTTCAGCATGAATGGACTGGCTAGACCGAAAAAGGGCTAACATTGTATAACACTGCATAGTGGTACGTAGTTTGAATAATAGCCCGGTGGATGGCAAGAGACTCACTTCTTAAGTGGAACCTTAAGAAAAAGTGTGGGTAGCGTTCTGTCCCTACAAGCGTATTCTTATATTTTCTTTGAATAATGACACAAGACCTTAAATATCTACCACTTTATAACCTAAATATTATTAAAACTAAAACATTATTACAAAGTTCGATCAGTTTGACTATTGTTTTTAGACGTCCAACAGACAAATTTAACAAAGCGATTACACCAAATAAATACATTATAGATGAAGTCAAGAATAGAATTGATTATAAAAAAAATTGGTTTAGTGTTTTAAAGTAAAAAACAGGCCAGATATGAGATGATGATTTAAGCTGTAGTTATCTCTTTTACACCGCAGCAATATATGTATCTACCTGTTAAAAACCTTTTCTTTGAATGTTTTGATATGATTTTATTTTCATTTAAGAGTGTAAAATATGGCTATAGATTACCCAAATTACAGGGCTGATCCCATATCAAGCCAGTGTTATTAAAATGAAAAATAGGTATAGAATGTTTAACTTTCTAATTTCACAGTAGTAGGGCTGGCTTGACCGGGGTAGGACTACCCTCTCACAGAAGATCGACGTGAAATAGCAGTGTTCCTACTGTAATGTTTCATTCGGTGAGTGACAGTGCCGGAGGCCCAACCACCCTCTTGCCCCCTTCCCTTCCCGCTCCTTCTCCTTCCCACTTCCTTTCCTAAAGAATCGGAAACGCGCAAGTGATGCCTCTGGTGTTGCGGGCGTCTATAAGCTACGGTCACACTTACTATCAGGTGGGCCATATGGTTGCTTGCCACAAGAGTCGTATAAAAAAAATTTATTATCTCATAATAACTGACAGTAGTTTTACCATTATATAACATTGTTAAATTTACTCCTCTGTATATTGTGAAACTTTGTAATAAAAACAACGGTATGTACCTTGCGAGAGAAATAAATAAATCAATTGAAAGTGAATCTGTAAAACATTTCTATACTAATATTGTCTTCTATTTACGCGAATATTATTCATTGAAATTAAACTGCTATATACGGATTTTATCGCGTTGTTTATTTGACACTTTATGACAAAATTTTGAAAATTGTTTCACTACTACTACTATTAACTCTCCCCGTGACCATGGCTGCTGAAAAGCAACCGAAACGTCGGGGAAAGTGTAAAAATAAATTAAATCTAACTAGTTTAATAATAATTTAATTAGCTCAAAAATTAGTAAAGTTTAATAGTAGTGGTAGTGAAACAATTTTCAAAATTTTGTAATATAGTGTCAAATAAACAACGCGATAAAATCCGTATATAGCAGTTTAATTTCAATGAATTTCTATACTAATATAGGAAGGAGGAATTATTTGTAGGTTTATGTTTGTTTGTAACTAATAAACTCAAGAACTAATTTACCGATTTTCATAATAATAAAACATTAGAGAATTAATTTGTGATTGTAATTGGGTAGCACTATGAAAATTCACAATTATACGTGAATGTCTGTGCTTACCCTGTAAATATGCCTATATAAATAATTTATTCAGGAGTATCATAAGCTATATAACATTACGTTACAAGCTAGACCGGTGCAGTAATTATGAACGAGAGAAACAGCGAGTTATTTATGTAGTTACTAGATTTTTCCCGTGGCTTCGCTTGCGTAAATGTGGGCTAGTAACAGTACATTCCTTCGTCCTTTTCTGTTACTGACAACGTGTATGCAACATTTCATATTGCTCAGTCAAGCTGTGAAAGCGTAACAAACTCACGTTTACATTTATAATATTGGTTAGGAGAAGTTAGGATTATAAATATGTATACATTGGTAATGAATAAATAGTATTAATATTTAAGTATTATATCTGCGTATTTTACTACCTAATACAGAAAATATTTAAACCAAAAAGAAATGTCAATGAAATTAAACTGCTATATACGGATTTTATCGCGTTGTTTATTTGACACTTTATTACAAAATTTTGAAAATTGTTACACTACTACTACTATTAAACTTTACTAATTTTAAGCTAATTAAATTATTAAATTTGTAATAAAGTGTCAAATAAACAACGCGATAAAATCCGTATATAGCAGTTTAATTTAAATGAATAATATTCGCGTAAATAGAAGACAATATTAAGAAATGTCAAATTAAGTTTCTCGTGTAGGAAGCTCGGGATTATTTTCCTCTTAAGAGGGCAGAAAGTCCCAAACGGGATAAGGCCGGATTCCATCGCGTAACAACTTAAGATAAAGTACATTGATATTTAGGTAGAAAGGCCTTTCGTAATAAAAATATTCAGAGGTATAATAATCAAGATTATAATAAAACTGAGGACCAAATTTTATTGCTTCTAAGTTACTCATTTTATTATTAAATATACTCGATAAGAGACATAAGACATAGCATAAATATAAAAAAGACGTACAAAACTTACTTATCTAAAATTTAATAACGTAGTTTCTATTATATAGTTCGCGTATTTTCTTTTTCAATTATATATTTAAATATTGTCACCAGCGAAAAAGGTGGTTGATAAGTGTGTTGGATGTATGTTAATGAATCGGATCCGAGATCAGATCCGTTAGTTTACTTATAAATTTTAAGTAATCAATCTACATGTTGTTTCTTCTTGAGATAACGAATAATTATATATTATAAAACAAAGGTTCCGCCGCGTCTGTTCGCGATCAACTCAAAATAGACTTAACTGGTTTTAGTATGGTTTTCACCTATAGAATTCGGACTTCAATTTAAGTCTAATGTGGTAATTATCAGACATCTCTTTCGCATAGTATAAAGCAAGCATATGATTAAGTAGATTAGCGATAATTTTGCAACAGCACACAGTTGCCACTTTGGGAAAATGGACGCCAGGCGCCAGAAACTTGACACAGAACAGTAATTTGTATAATCCACAGAATATTGTACCAAATTTACGTACACCTAGATTTGGAAACTGTGTAGCAGTAAAATTTATGTTTACAAAGCCCCTGGGGTAAAAGAACTATAGTCTGGCACGATAAGTTATTGTTACGGTTTTTTAAGCATTTATTTCGTCATATATCTATGGCATTCTTTATATATATTATAAGTGGCAAACATAAACGAAGTCTACCAATTGGTAAGCGATTTTTGTACCTTATAATCGCTTGCACTTCAAACGAAAAGAAATAAATATAAATTATATTACAGACCCCCTGCGCTTTCGTCTACATTCATGATTACTACTTCATTCCCGTGGCTCGACTGACTGTTATTTAGGCGTTCAGACTGTTATTAAGGGAAAATAAATAACAACCAATTACTTCAGCTTTATAATATTATATATAGATGGAATGTAAAGACAGAAAAAGACAGAAATAGGAGAGATAGCTGTGCAAGCTTCTATCACTTTTAGTTACCGAGGAATACGCTGTTACACTGTTAGTACTTTCACGCTGATGTCCTGTAAGAGAGTGCTAATTTTTCGACAAAACGGCTATACATAAAGAAATTAACTTAAATATTAAACATTCAAACAAGCTTCGCCACAACAGTATATATATATAAATAATAATATCAGCCCTGTATTAATCTGTCCCACTGCTGGGCACGGGCCTCTTCTCAGTGTGAAAAGGGTTAGGCCATAGTCCAACACGCTGGCCCAGTGCGGGTTAGCAGACTTCACATATCTTTGAAAACATTATTGAGAACTCTTAGACATGCAGGTTTCCTGACGATGTTTTCCGTCACCGTTAAAGCAAGCGATAATTGACTATTTAATACGCACATAACTTCAAAAAGTCAAAGATGCCTTGGGATTAAACTTAAGACCTCTGCGTGGCAGTCCAACAGTTTCCCACTAGACTATCGCTGCTAATACATCACAATAGTATTCGAAGTATATTCAAATGTGTTCAAAATACACACCGGTGTATAATGCTTTCAACACATTCGAAGTCAGGTAAAGCTCAGCACAAGAGCGCAATGCATGTACCGACATGTACTGCGTCCTCGGCCATGCTTCCCATTGCTTTTTTAAGACATCTCTCATCACTATGTGTCTTTCAAGTATCGCAGGGGCTACGGAGACAAAGAACATCAGAATTCGAAAAATCTATTTGAGAAACACAAAGATTTTGTTCCGTGTGGAGATCGAACCCACAACGCTCAGCGAAGAAGCAGTGCCGAAGTGACCATTTAAATCACTACGCCATTTGTGCATGTCGATGCTAACTTGCATATCACATTGAACATAATTTTAGTCGGGTAACATTAGAATTCAATTATTACCATCAGTAGTCTAAAAACTTGTCACGTCGCGTCATAGATGCGCGCGCGTCGAGTGGGGCGCTGTGCCCTCTCCTTCACACCTAGGCCGGCCGTAGACACGATATATAAGGAGGACGGGACTTGACTCGGGGGCTCGGTTAGCGGCAGACATCACTCCTGGCGAGTATCTTCCCAACTTCTACCTGGATCACCGACACACATCTACTCTGCAGTGGACCACGCCCTGAGGACTTTTCTCCTTCAACTTCGCGGGTGTAACAATATTATTGTACTTTTGTGTTCAAGTGGAAAATATAAGTGTACTTGTAAACGGTCCTTGTTTTCTTTCACCACCCGTGGAGAATAACACCCCTAAGGTGACGAATAGGTGACATTGGCGCTCAACTCAGGTGGTCTGCAGAACGATGTGTGTCTGGTGAGTCTATTTTATTTATTTCGTTTACTGTGTACGTGTACGAGACGTCCAAATACTATTTTCTGCCTTTCTATAAAATTCAATTAGTTTAACACGTGCATAAATACCTAACTACCTTTTTATTTATCTGCCTACTGTCTCAGAATATATACATTCTTTGCTTCACACGTGCTTAAATAATCTTGGCTACATTGTGTCGACGCGAAGTGCGTTCGTTGATTCTCTCACAATTTAATACCTACCTGCATATTGGACGCTTCGTATACAAAGGAATATTGTTGTGTTTTGCGTGATTTTGTTGCTTGGCTGTGGGCTGACTCAGTCTTACTTAATTTTAACAGAATGGCTTATGAAATTAACTTTAATTTATTGTCGAAGTCGGAACTCGATTACGAGATCGCTATTCGCGGTGGTTCAAAGAGTGATGATCCGCGCAAAATAATAACTAAACTTAGCGCTAAATATTCCGCTGAGGATATTCTTTCTTCTACATATCCTATTACGGAGGATGTCTCATCCATCTCGAAATCTCTAGAAAAAGCTACGCGTTTTCTGGCCATGCTAGAAGCTAAGTTTATACAAGAAATGCACCTTAGGACTGAGTCATTACTACACCACGTATTTCACAGAATTAATCGTATGGATTCCGGCGCCCTAGATATCAAAGAATACAATGCTATTTGGGATAAATTTAACACTGCTTATGCGAGGTTAAATTCGCTTTCGGGCGCGTTGCAGTCCGAGTGCTCAGTGACAAAAGATAGTATATCTCTTACATACGATCGTAAGCTTTATAGCGAATTAGCTAAATTTAAATACAACGGCAAATCATGTGTGCGTACTTTTATCGAACGAGTCGAAGAATTCGTCACGAGTAGGAACGTTCCGTACGATAAAATTTTATCTTTTGCTTTTGAAATCTTTTCGGGTGATGCACTTATTTGGTATCGATCTATTAGGGATTCGGTTAAGTCGTGGAAGGATCTTTGTGACCTAATGAAGCGCGATTTTAGCCCGCATAATTACGACTTTAGACTTATGTCGGAAATTCGTGCGCGTTCTCAAGGTCAAACGGAGACAATTACTATATATATCGCAAAGATGCACAGTTTATTTGCTCGTCTTGGCAGTCCTGTCGCAGAGTCTGAGAAGCTAGAAATTTTACTAAATAATATAAGGCCTTGCTATACTAATTGTCTATTAACAGCGAATGTGGTCGATGTCGCAAGTCTGGTCGAAGTATGTCGTCGCTATGAACAATTTGAAAGCCGTAGCAAGCAATTTTCTGAGCCTCCCGCTCGTTCTTCGGAAACCCTGGCACCTGACCTTGCTTATAATAACCCCTCCGCTAGTTACACTTTTTCTAAAGTGGGTAATTTTAAAAAAACTTTTCCCTATCAGAAATCGCAAACTGATAACTTTACGAAGTCGCATGCAAACCCAAAAATTAATTCTATAAATATTTTAACTAATAAAACTAAGCAGTTTTGCCCGAGATGTAGAAATAACTCACATTCCTTGTCTACATGTCGGCAGCCGCACTATTTAATTTGTTTTAAGTGTGGGAAGACGGGTTTTAAGATAGCTGATTGTCCTAATTGCAATAAACCTAAAAATAATACAGCGGTCTCAAAAAACTAATTAATAAGGATTGTGGCAAACTTAGTAACAAACAAAATTTTAATAAACTTGAATGGCAGAAATGGTTGGATTTTATCTCTAAATTTTTTAACAGTTATCGTCTACCCACAATCCGCAATTCTAATATCGAATATTCTCCGTACATTTCTTTAAAATTAAATGGCAAACCAGCTGTTGGTCTATTGGACTCAGGTTCGTGTGTTACAATACTAGGTAATAATTCTCATGACCTTTTCTTGAATAGAGGCTATGTTCTCGATAATTCACAACCTCTAAAGTTTGTCACTGCTGGCGGTGAAGAATTGAATTCGCTAGGTTCTATATCTCTTCCAATTGAGTTCCAAAATAAATTAATTGATCACATTATTTACATTGTTCCCGGTATACAATACTCGCTTATTCTTGGCATGGATTTTTGGAGGAATTTTGGCTTATTTCCTAACAATTTAGAGTCAGTTTTACTTTTGAATAAGTCTGAAGTTCGTGTTGTTGAACCACAGACAGAAGCTTGTAAACACCTCGTCTCTTATGGTCATCTATCAGTCAATCAGAGAGCTGCCGCTGACAATATTATTTCCAAATTTTCTGATATTTCTTACCAAAGGCGGGGTCTCGGTTGTACAAAACTTATTACACACTCCATAGATACAGGGGATTGTCCCCCGATTCGGCAAAGATTTTATCGTATGTCTCCCGATAAACAGCGAATTTTAGTTAATCTTCTGGACGAGATGCTCTCTGACGGCGTCGTTGAACCTTCAGCCAGTCCGTGGTCTAACCCTGTCATTTTAACGCCTAAAAAGAACGGTGAATTGCGCTTTTGTCTAGACAGTCGTAAATTGAACTCTGTTACAAAAAAAGATGCATATAGCTTACCATATATCTCAGAAATACTTGACAACTTGAGAGATGCTAAATACCTATCTAGTCTAGATTTATCGAAATCCTTTTGGCAGACTTCGATTAAAAAAAAGGATCGTTGTAAAACTGCATTTTATATACCTACGCGCGGTACTTTTCAATTTAAAAGAATGCCTTTCGGTCTAACAAATGCTCCAGCCACTCAACAACGATTAGTTGATATTTTATTTTATGGCCCTGAATTTGAAAACAGGGTTTTCTGCTTTATAGATGACATTGTTTGTATATCGCCCTCGTTTGAGGAACACATAAAGCTTTTAACCCTTATTTTAGAGAAATTGAAAAGCGCGAACCTAACTATTAATCTTGATAAATGTAAATTTTTTAGGGACCAACTAAAGTACTTAGGATATGTAGTAGACTCTAAAGGTTTGCATGCCGACCCAGATAAGGTTAATTCTATGAAAAATTACCCCACCCCCTCTAACAGGAAGGAATTGCGTAGATTTCTAGGTGCTGCCTCGTGGTACAGACGATTTATTCCAAATTTTAGTTCCATCGCTGCACCCCTTAATAAACTAACCTCTCAAGGAAAAAAATCTCCTCCCTTTTGTTGGTCTACAGAAGCTGATGAAGCTTTCAATAGGTTGAAAGAATGTCTTGTTTCTTCTTCTGTACTATCTTGCCCGGATTATTCGGAGCCCTTTGAAATACACTGTGATGCTAGTGACTATGGTATTGGAGCTGTTCTCTGTCAGAATTTGAACGGAGAGGAAAAGGTCATAGCATATTACAGTAAGTCCCTTACTAAACAGGAGAAGAATTATAGTGCTACTGAGCGAGAAGCGCTGGCGGTGCTATCTGCTATTGAACACTGGCGTTGTTATATCGAAAACGGTAAAAAGTTTATCGTATATACTGATCACGCTGCTCTAAAATGGTTTTTAACTCTAAATAACCCTACTGGTCGTCTAGCTAGATGGGGAGTACGTCTATCTTCGTACAACTTTGAAATACGTCATCGTCGTGGTTCTGACAATGTCTTGCCTGATCTTCTGTCTCGTTCTATACCGGTTTCCGCCATTATAAATGACGTGGAGACTAATTCTAATTCTAATAATTTAAATTCACAAGTTTCTACTAATGATTCTTGGTATTTAGATATCTATAACGGGTGCCTTTCGTCCCCGACCTCTTTTATTGATTATCAGGTAATAAATAATAAGTTGTATCGTTTTAAAAAGTCTCTAAACCCACTTACTAGAGAATTTCAGTGGAAAGAAGTCGTTCCCCTTGATCAGAGAGAAAGTGTCCTGTCTGAAAATCACTCGTTGCCCACAGCTGGTCATCTTGGTATTTTTAAAACTTATAAACGGCTTGCGCTTAACTACTACTGGCCAGGCATGTACTCTGACGTGGTTAAGTACGTAAACTCGTGCGACGCGTGTATTTCTCATAAACATCAGAATCACGCGACATTAGGACATATGGGTAGGCCCAAATCGTGTCAGAAGCCTTTTCAGATGATAAGTATCGACTTGATCGGTCCTCTTCCTCCTAGTAGAAAACAAAACACGTTTATTTTTGTAATAAGTTGTTGTTTTTCTAAGTATTGTTTAATGTTTCCTATTAAGCGTGCTACCGCAGATATCATAACTAAAATCCTTGAAGAAAACGTTTTCTTAGTACATGGAATTCCATCCACTGTTGTGTTAGATAATGGTAAACAATTCATAAGTTCAACCTTTAAAAATCTATTGTCTAAATATAAAATTCCAAATTTACACTACACACCATTCTATACTCCTCAGGTTAACGCTGTTGAAAGGTATAACAAAACCATAATGACAGCTATTTCAACGTTTATAACAACCGATCATCGAATCTGGGACGTTTTAATACCTAAAATACAATTCGCTTTGAACTGTGCTGTTAACGAAACAACTGGCTTCTCACCTAATTTTCTCGTTTATGGTCGTGAATTAGTCATATGTGGTTCTCATTACAATAGGGAGACTGACTCCAATAGTGTCCTCGAACCTCATGATGGTTACGCTGAATCCTTGGGTCATTTGTGCAAAATTTTCGAAAAGGTACAAGCGGCCTTATTAGCTGCTCATGCTCGAAATTATAAAACGTATAACCTTCGCCGTAAACCGGCCGAGTTCAATGTCGGCGATATAGTTTGGCGAAAGACCTTTCCGTTAAGTGATAAAAACAAATATTTTTCTAAAAAATTAGCTCCTAAATACATAAAATGTAAAATAGTGTCGAAAAAGTCCCCATTGGTTTATAAATTATCTGATATGTCTGGTAAAGCATTGGGTGAATGGCACATTAAAGATTTGAAATTAATTCATTACAAAGAATAATAAACACATTTCATTAAGTTCTTGTCAGTTAAAACCGCATTATTTCAGTAGCGGGTAACATAAAAATATTTTTCTCACTATAGTTTTTTAATGTAGGTACTTGAGAATTTCTATTGATAAACATTCGCAACATTGTAATAACTACATAATGACCTATTGAGTGGTTATGAGTGTTATGACTAATCGTCGCTCGGTGAACTTCATATTGTTTTCTAACATAATATATTTTTTTGCTCAGTGGTTCAGTTGTTAAAGTTCACTGTTTAATCGAGTACTATGGTTCGATTCTTGTTTGATGATTTTTATTGAAAATTCTTAATTTACAGGACTAACAATTCTTTACCGAATGGTTCAGTGGTTAATGGTCACTGCCAGGTCGGTCCACTGGTTCGATTCTTGTTCCTCGTTAGTTTTCTTTATAGTCATATGGTCGTTCGTGTCTGTTTTGCTAATGTTTTGGTCGCTGCATTATAAAAAAAAAAAAAAAAAAAAAAAAAAAAGTGTTGTTGTTATACTATACTATTATATCTATCCGGTCGTGTCGTGATACATTCCTAATGAATGTATCATTTTATTTATTAATATCAGCTGTTTTCCTTGTAGTTCGAGTCAGTGTGTCCTTTTGTTATGATACGATTACGTCATAGTGCACCTGGCGGACTTATAGGTTACGAACGGAAGAATTCTTTTGTTTGATTTTATACTTAAATAATAGTTTATTATTGTGCACAAACCTTTTGTCACTCAGTATTCTGGCTGTGGCGCGCCTCTGGGAATTTAACTAAGCTTTGATTAATACTATTATTGATGTCTAATTATAACATCAATTATTTTGTTTCTATTGTGTAGATACCTATCTACTTACTTGCTTGACTAGTGGTCATTGGCTGATCCCAAGACTTAGGTCGTAGGGCTAGTCTAGCTTAACTTATTTACTGCTTCTTACACATTCTTGTATGATTCACCTTTTGTGTATAACCCGTATACCTATACTTTGTATGGTAGCCTAAGCACTTACATAATTGTGTGTCGGCTTTATGTGTGAGATGTATGTCGTCTTGTACTAGGGTGTCGTTGCTAGCGTGACGTATGAATGTATGTAGGGTTATACACATTACTATAAGTTGAACAGTAGGTCTATTTCCCACACTGACACCTATTCCACTTCTGTTCAAGGGTCGCGCTGGGAGCTGCAGGTCAGAGAATTTTCCTGCCGAAAATTCTGGCCTTTCGAGGGGGGTGTGTCACGTCGCGTCATAGATGCGCGCGCGTCGAGTGGGGCGCTGTGCCCTCTCCTTCACACCTAGGCCGGCCGTAGACACGATATATAAGGAGGACGGGACTTGACTCGGGGGCTCGGTTAGCGGCAGACATCACTCCTGGCGAGTATCTTCCCAACTTCTACCTGGATCACCGACACACATCTACTCTGCAGTGGACCACGCCCTGAGGACTTTTCTCCTTCAACTTCGCGGGTGTAACAATATTATTGTACTTTTGTGTTCAAGTGGAAAATATAAGTGTACTTGTAAACGGTCCTTGTTTTCTTTCACCACCCGTGGAGAATAACACCCCTAAGGTGACGAATAGGTGACAAACTACAAACTACGATTCAATATTCCTTTAAAGAAAACACTTTCCTTGAATGATCGAGTAAGTCCCAATTGGGATAAGGCTGGATTCCGCCGCGCGCCTGAGAATCGATTGCATTGTTTCACGTCAGCTTAGATTGGTTCACAAATTGCTGGCGACCCAGTGCAAACTTTGAGCGACACCATTTTGGACTTTCTTAACTTATATAGAAGCTATATTGAACGTGGTTTGGTTATAAACTAAAACTAATTTTGCGGATAGGTGTGTCAGGTTGTATATTTATTTATTTTAAGGTACATCAACAATATACATATAAAAAATCAGTTTACATAAGAAGCTGAAAATTAAAACTTATATGTATATCTATTATAGATGTACACAACATTTTCAGTACAGAATTAAAAAGAATAAAATTTAAACATAAGATATACTTAATACAAATTTAACAAGACATAATTATTATTTATAAAAAAGAAAAAAAAAAACAACAGTCAACAAGATCAAGCACAGCATTTTCTGCACTATCTTTCGCTTAAACACTTTGAATGAATCATGAAAAATGTCAAGATCATCTGAGCGTCCGCATAAGGAATTATATTCGAGACAAATACGCACTAATGGTGAGTGTTTGCCAGCATTATTTAGTTCTGCAGAACGGAATGTGGAATATTTTAGTAACGGGGTATCGCGGAATTCTATTTGGTACCGTTAAGTTTATGTCACTTAGTAGTTAACTGCAGTCTACTCCACCGTTGAGGAGTTTATGAAGGAATAAGATATCCTGGATTTTACGCCGATGACTAAGGCTAGTTATTTTGAGAAATTTGAGTCTGTTGTATGCGAGACTCCAGATGATACATATGCTAAGTGTCTCGTAAATACTCTTTAGGGGTAGGCAGATATTACCACTTACTTACTACTCATGGTGTGTATCAAGTACAATGCAAAATTAGTATCACATTATAAGTTATTAATAGACTAGTTTCTGGCGGCTGCTCCGTCCACATGTATACAATAGTATGTACCAGGCCACTCAGAAAGTATTGCGACAAACAACTTTTATGTATGAAAGACTGGCCAGTTATAATCTATTTAGAAAATATGATTATATATAAGTAAAAATAGGTACGTTCCGATTTCAAAATTACTTTCCACCTTTTTTGCGAGTTAATTTAAATTATCGTGTCTCATTTAGAAATGGATCTGCGCCGGGAACATTTTCGTGCTACAAAATGAATCAACGCCTACCAAAGTGAAGCGATCTAGAAGCGGTTACTGCTCCATAACGACAACGCGCCCGCGCACACCACGCTCAAAACGAGTGACTTCCTGGACAGCATGCCAGTCAAACTCCTGAGTCACCCTCATTACAGTCCTGACCTAGCCCCGTGTGACTTCTTTTTATACCCGAAAATAAAAAAATCTGCTTAAAAGGATACAGTTTTTGACACCGGAAGATGCGCTGTCAGCGTTCGAGCATGCTGTAAACAGGTTATTCCACATATCCCCATTGACTATACCCATCAATGGAGGTCTGTGAACTTTTTTCCACAAATCCCCATTAACCAATCATCAGCATCGCAATGAGGATTTATGGACATAAAGTTAACAAATCTCCATTGATTTGTTTCATCAATGGGGATATCCGCTGTAAACGAGGTATCTGCGGCAGACTTAAAAATGTGTTCCGAAAACTGGTTCAGATGCCTGAAATTTTGTATAGAGGCTGATAGAGAATAACACTTATTTTTCGCAATACTTTCTGAGTGTCCCACGTATATAATGTATAACTATGTATATTAACCATTTATATAACTATGCTACATATTCGTAGCTTTATAGATTCGTAGCTTCATAGATTTGTAGCAATATCAATTCGTAGCTAATTATATTTGTAGCTAATCATATTCGTAGCTAATAATATTCGTAGCAATATAGATTCATAGCTTATTATATTCGTAGCCATATCGATTCATAGATTAATAGCAATAAAGATGAGTATAACTTAATATTCATAGCTAATCGTATTCGTAGCAATATAGATTCGTAGCCAATCATATTTGTAGCTAATAATATTCGTAGCTAAATATTCGTAGCAATAAATATTATATATCTACATATAGTTTGTACCACATACAAGCTCTACACCAAATTTCAGTTCAATAGGAGTAGTATTTTAGCCACAGGATAGATTTATAGTTTTAGCTAAACTGCAACGGGTTGTATCTGCCCTAACAGCTGATCGAGAGTCTAAGCATAGGTATCTAAAATCATGCTAAGGGGCATAATCTTAGATACCGAGATCATAAGTCATGTCGAAGAAACGCTTTGTCGGAGTACAGTAGTGTCACCCTTAAGTTGTTTCGTACTAAAATATTGTCGAAATGACAATATCGGAGTTTTATGTTGTCGAAGTAAAATCTTGTCGTAGAACGATTTGTCGAAATTCAGTTTGGGAGTCCTATTATGTAGATACATAAGACATTATACTAGTACCTCATTCACTTCATACTAGTATATCATTTCATGACAAAATTAACTATTACTGTGTGTACATTTTAATTCAATAAAATATAAGTTACGTTCTTTTGCATTCCTCCGGACGGTCAAGCTAGGCACACTCGCTGTTGGGTGCATTAACGCACACCGCTAGCGTAATACATAAACAGCGAGCAAGTCTTAGGCTCAGCGCAGTCAGCGTTTCTGGCAGATTGTAGAATGCGAAAACGGATAAAAATCGGCTCAGCCAGTCAAAACATTCCAAATGATTTGGCTTAAATTAAAATCGCCGATGAGAATGGTATGACACACATTGATTTTATCAACTAAAGAATTGTAATTGTCCATAAAGTGATCAGTAATAATTGAGCTTTGAACAGGTGACGGTAAATATACTGCACATGAAGCTATTTTAAAGTTGTGTTTGATTTGGACCGTCACCCATAAATCCTCGATTACTCTCCCAGTTTGACATCCTATTGCCAACAAACTTTTTAGTAACGGCAATCGAAACATCCCCAACATCTTAATGATTGTGGAATGCTGTATTTTTACATTATAATTACTATTAAAAAGTTCTGTGCTAAAGATATTACTATTCAGCCATGTCTCTGTTAACACTAATGCATCATGGATTGTATAGGCCAAATTACAAAAAAAAAATGGATTGATTGGATGAAATATCGCAAAATGAATCCATCGCTATGGTATTATAAACGTAATGTTGGTATTTTCAATTTGTACATTCTCCATTGTTAAACTCCAAATAAAATTAAATAATGCGTGTAATGGAACATACCAAAATACCGATATTCAAGTCATGAGTTTGTCCAATATGTCGATTTCTGAACGAAAGTTATTGTGTCAAAATTTATGTGAACGATTATGATTGGTCAAAGTATATATCAAAGAAACATTGAGTCAGCTGTGGTTTGTTCACATAAAAACTCCCCAACTTTAAATTTATAACAGTTCTACGAAAAGTAAATCTTTGATAAAAATAGCAGTCTCCGTACTTGTGTAGTGAAAATTCCACTTCAAGTGTTTTATTTAGTCTTTATAAATAATATTTATTTATTTATTTATTTAATAATAAGGCTTACCAACTAAAATACATACCAGACATTCAACTAAATAACACTTATTATATAATATTTATGTATGCTTTTAAATTAAAGGTTAGCACAGCATTTTATACTTTATGTGAGCATACTATTATGCAAGAATTACATACAATAGGTGGTAATAAATACTAATAATAATAAACTAATAAAAAACCAATAAAAAATACTAATAAAAACACAGAAATATAATAATATACGAAATTAACCTTTATGGCACTTCCGTATTTATAGTTTTTTTGAAGGAACCAATCTTTGCTGAGAATATGTCGATATCAAGCTTATAGAAGATATATAGAAAGGTTTTATTTTGTGTTATAAAGTAACACTTCCGGCCTCACATATACTGCTAGTTCGGTTACATATTAACCACTATATGTACATTAAAACCTATTATCGTTTTATAATTTAATTAATAATTTTATAATCAATAATCTTAATAGTTATTTCATATTTCTTTATTATTAATTATATTTATTAGCTTGGCGCCTTCCGCTTGTCAGCTTCCGGCGCGATTAATAAATAGTACGTATTGTTAGGTACTGATCTCTGTACTTTTTTTACACTATGTCGAATAATCAATGCTACAATAATTTTGTTTTACTGTGTATAATATAATGATAAAGCTATTAGATACTTACTGATTTTGGCTTAGGCATAATTTTGTCACTCCGGCGGCTCTGCTTCCGGTATAATAAATCCTTAATGTTACATAATCCTGTATTATTAAATAATAATTGTATGTAAATAATCATCAGAATAATTAAGATAAACAATGTTTAATATTATCTATTGAGTTTGTGAATTTAGTATTAAATTAGGTCAAACGTTTGTATAAATACCGGTGGTTAGAATATTTTGGGGACATTCATATTCTAACTGTTGAAACGTGCATTCAAGATAATATAAGTACTTTTCTGTACAAATTGTGTCTTCACTGTCGTCACCACCCTGACTACTCACCTTTTACATTTGTTATAGTCCGTAGGCGCCAAAGTATATCACATTGCTCACGCACACATTCACACTCCTATATACACACGCCACACACGTACCACGCACATACATACATAGACACATACATACACACACACAAACACATACATACACACACAAACACATACATACACACTCACAAATATGTCATTATTAAACACTGAAACTGTTCCTGTTTACTCATTCACAACTCTCATGTACGCTTTCCACATGTTGACAATCCATACAATGTTATGAAATGGGGGGCCTGGAGATCTACAGTACAGGCTTCGGCTTAGTTTAGACTCCAGATCTCCCACAAATTACGAATTACTGACAATTGATCGTGTCAACTATATACTGTATAACATGATGTAATTTGTGGAGATGAAATAAACATTATTATTATTATTATTATTATTATTATTATTGTTAGTATTTTATTGTCATAATTACCAAAAACCCATACAGAGTTATTGATATAACACAACCACTTGTTTGTCAACCGAAACTATAATATAATAATATTCTATCACATACACACAACACCATCTAGCCCAAACTAAGCAGAGCTTGTACTATGGGTACTAGACAATGGATAAACATACATATATACTTTCTTTTTTTGTAAATACATACATATTATACATAGAAACACCCAGACCAAGACAAACATCCATGTTCATGCACACAAATGTTTGACTTGTGCGGTAATCGAACCCGCGACCTCAGGGCGTGGCAGTCGGTTACACTAACCACTACGCCACCGAGGCCGACAACGAAACTGAACGTTTATTATTAGGTTTTAATGTTTAACAGTGAAGAAGAACTATATAAAATAAGTATTCATTATTCCTTTAAAAAAAGACAAGCACTATGTATCGTATGTGGGGGCCAGTCAGTGTAGACCGGCGACACTTCGACACAGTGGGATCTTTTGTTTCGACACTCTCCCAATAACGACTGCCATAGATGTTCATGGCAGCCGAGACCGACGGCTTAACGTGCTCTCCGAGGCACGGAGCAGGCGATAATTGTCAATCAATACGCACATAATTTCGAAAAGTCATATAAGTAACTTCCGAAAGTCAGTGGTGCGTGACGTGGGTTCGAACCCGAGACCCTCTGCATTGCAGTCTGTTGGTTTCCCCACTGAGCTATCGCTGCTCCACTCCTGCACTAGGAATATTTCCTGTGTCGCGGGGAGTACCCAATATTTGTAAAGTATTACAAATATTCAAACAACTGATACAAAAAATACCCAGACTCGGAACAACCATTTATGGATCACACAAAGTTTTGTCCCGCATAAGGATCGAACCCACAACACACGGCGCGGTGACAATAGCGAGGCGACTGCTTAAACCACTACGCCATCCGTGCATAGTATGTATATAACTTCTTCTTCTTCTTTTCTTTTCGTGTGGTTAGTGGCCAACCTGTTGACAAGAGTTGTTCAAGCCTGTAGGCCTCTGACATGGCTTAACGACTGCTGTCAATTTGACAACAACCGGGAACGACATTTTACGTGCCCTCCGAAAAGCACGAAGATGCTCAGATGTAATACCACTAAGCGATCACCCATCTATAGACTGATCGCACCCAACGTTGCCTCGCTAATCGTTTACCGATCAGTGAGTGCAACTGGCTATGAGCGCCTCAAAAGAAGAAGATGAAGCAGTATGTATGTAACTATATACATATATAAACCATGTATTATTAGTTTAAACCCACACTCACATAAAAATTCAGGTATGCTTTCGATAAAAATACATTTATAAATAACAATATCCCAATTCCCGCAATAAAATTATTTAAATTAGGATAGCTCCGATCTAGTCCAATAAATGTAAAATATGAAATGAAAAGCAATTCATGATTACATTTAAAAATTATTTTAATTTAGAAGTATACCATTTGTATCTCTCTGTCATATTGATATTACACAGAGATACAAATGATAAAATGAATATATTGAATTATACAAATGAATCCATCAAAACTTAACTTACTTAAATTTCACTATAGAAATACTTTTGTATTTATACCAATCATAATCTATACCAATTATATAATTGTATTTACATACGTTGACACCCTTGCGCCATCACATCTGCCAAGTACTGCGGGATGTGCCGGCGCTGCTGCTGCAACCGCGGAAACCCTCAAACGGCGCAAATATACTAATTTAGTTGGAAATTACACTTTTGAGCCCTTTGGTTTGGAAACCCTAGGTTCGTGGGGTCCAAGCGATCGTATTTTGTACAGGGACATCACAAAACGCCTGATCGACGTTTCGCGTGATCAGAAGGCTGGTCTTTTCTTAGCTCAAAGAATCAGCATTGCCATTCAACGTGGCAATGCTGCCAGTCTTCTGGGCACGTTACCAGTTGACAGCGATGCTGAAGAATTCTACGATGCCTAAACCATTTTTGTAAATATTTAGTATTATAATTATTTGTGTTTTTGTAATTATGTTATCTTTTTTAATACGTTTGTAAATATAGGTTATTAGATTATTTCATTTTAGAATTAATTATGTAAATATATATTGTATTTCGTAATGAATAAAATAAAAGTAATCAGACCTATACCTACCTAGAATAGTTAATTAACGCTTGCTTTAACGGTGAAGGAAAACATCGTGAGGAAACCTGCATGTCTGAGAGTTCTCCATAATGTTCTCGAAGATACGTGAAGTCTGCCAACCCGCACTAGGCCAGCGTGGTGGACTAAGGCCTAACCCTTCTCACAGTGAGAAGAGGCCCGTGCCCAGCAGTGGGACAGATTAATACACGGCTGATATTATTTATGACATTATTAATCAGACCTAATTTAAAAAAATCTTTCTCTATTAGATATCTACTTTATCCAGAAGTAATATTACGCTACAAACCACGGGAGCCGAATAGTTATCATAAACATCGGTGATACTACTGCTAAGTTTATTATAATAAACTTAAAATCCCGAAATTCCGTGAATTAACGAATGTTACTAAGTATCAAAATTAAGACCGTAGTTGAACAAATTAAGTCATTCTTCAAATAAACATTGCCATCGAATACTTTATTTACAGAATCAAGTTAGTAGCCAAAAGTGACGCAATAGCTACGTGCAAATATTATATCAATTTATATGTAAATATAATAAAAAATAAATAATAAAATCATTTATTCTCTCTTCAGAATAGTTTCAAGACTCAAGTACAGACAAAAGTGTAAATAGCACATTGAAAACTAACTTGTGAGAGATTGGTGCCTAAAGTAGGTTTAAAAAAAAGACCTGTATTACAGGTCACCAGGCGCCCCACCGTTAATTCTATGACATATTATTTATTACAAGACGTAACTTTCCCCTCTGGGAAACAGGCGTGAATCTATGTATGTATGTATTATTTATTACAAGACGGTTTTACAAAATTCAGTGAATCTGTAGATTGCCCCTTTATACAAGAATATGAACGGGAAAAAACAATAACAAAAAAGTAAAAAACAGTAAAATAAATAAAAACAAATGACTTAAGTAACTTAAGTATCCTAGAGTGTGAGGCTGTGTGTGTGTGTGTGTGTGTGTGTGTGTGTGTGTGTGCGCGTGTGCGTGTGCGTGTGCGTCTGCGTGTGCGTGTGCGTGTGCGTGTGCGTGTGCGTGTGCGTGTGCGTGTGCGTGTGCGTGTGCGTGTGCGTGTGCGTGTGCGTGTGCGTGTGCGTGTGCGTGTGCGTGTGCGTGTGCGTGTGCGTGTGCGTGTGCGTGTGCGTGTGCGTGTGCGTGTGCGTGTGCGTGTGCGTGTGCGTGTGCGTGTGCGTGTGCGTGTGCGTGTGCGTGTGCGTGTGCGTGTGTGTGCGTGCGTGCGTATAAGAGAGGTTGGAATGTATGTGATTGGAGAATGAGTGGTTGTGATGCGAGTTTAACTAATACCAAGGTACGGGACGAAGTAAGGGTTGATTTTAGGGGTAAATGTAAAGAATCATAATGGTATATTTCAAAGGGATAAGAAGATTCTCAGTTGTCTGGCAGTCTAGATAAATCTATATAGCTCAGTTTTGAATATTAGGTATTTCATTGCATCATTCTTAGAGCGGGCGTTGACTTGAAAAAAGTACGTATCTTGTTGACCTTGTGGCATAAGTTTGCACTTATGTTTGCATGCAATGGTGACGTCCTGGATTCGAACGAGCAATTAGCCTTGAGCCGTGTTTCTACTGACGAGTGTTGATATGACGTGACGATATATCAGGAATACTTGCTGATATCGAGAAGACAAACAACAAAAACGACTTCCAACCAATTCTGCCTAACCAGAAATAGAACTCAGGTAATCCCTTAACAGGTGGGACTTAAAACAAAGCTGGCAAAATCTTGGTGTAACAAAATTCTACTCAAAATATACAGACATTAGTATTATAATGTATTTACAGATGTATGTAAAATACTTAATTGACGCTCGCTTGAACGTTGAAGGAAAATATGGTGAAGAAGCCTGCATGTCTAAGAGTTCAGCATAATGCTCTCAAAGATATGTGAATTCAGCTAACCCACGCTAGGCTAGCGTGGTGGTCTGACCCTTCTCACACTGAAGGTCTCCTCAGTGTGAGAGTGTGCACGGGTGTCTACCCGTACTCAGTAGTGGCAGAGTTTATGCACAGATCCAATGTTATTATTTTTAGAATTTTGTACATAGGGATCGAACACGCAACACTTAAAATATTGGCTTCTTAAAATACAATACCATTCCTGTAGCTAGTTTTATAAATATACCCTCATACCGCTTAAAATGATATTAATGCATGTACAAGATTTATCCATCCATCTATATCTAGAAACTGTCTCTACAAGTAACCTAAGATTTTAAGTTCTTTTAAAAGTTGAACTAGCTAGAAAATTACCTCCGCGTCGAGCGACGACATCGAGACTACTGGGACTTCCACTGAATTTACGCTGGTAACACTTGCAACTATAGTTCAATTTAAGTGTACAAAGTGGAGATGACGGTACAATATTAAATGGCTACATTTTTGATATTTTGCTTTTATACTTTAGTTGACTATCAGTCCCTCGGTATAAGGCTATGCTTATGTTAGTTAGTCTTAAGGTTCGTTTTTCGAGTCGTGTGAAATTATTTGAAATATTTTTCTGTGGAAATTTTGTACCCTGGCAATTTTTGCCGGAGTATACTCGCTTCCTAGTATTTCGGATCTTAAAACATAGAAGGCGAAATGTATACACAGTAGCGTACATTTTTGGACGTATACTGAGAATTGTCTGTGTCTTAGTTGGTTAAGAATAACAATAATAAAAATATAATTATTTATGTTTTCTGTCCAAATCGGTGAAGGTGTTAATAGACTGATACCTATATACTTATAGTCAAAGTCAAAAATCATTTATTTATTTAGGTCACAAATGAAGTTCAAAGGGTTTAGTAAGGTCTCGATTTATTACATTTTTTGAATTTACATTGATGATAGTTGCAAGGTTCAGGCAAAAGGTTGAGCCTACGAGAAAATATACAGGTTAGGTTACTTAATATAGCCCCAAGGAACAATTATTTTATTTTTAACTTATCAGTTAGAGTACCTACTTATTTTAACTGATAAGTTAAAATGAAAACTATTAATTCAGTTGACCTTGAGACCACTTGCATTTACTGCCGCTGGACCACACCGGACTTCTGAAACGATCTGGCTTTAAAAAAGCGTAAAGTCATGCATGAAAATAAGAGCATACATAAATATATGGACACACGCCAAATGCCCGAGGGGTTGGTACAGTCAGCGAAATAAGTAGATTAATATTTCTGAGATTTTGAATTGCTTTACCGTACACAATAATGGTAACTCCTTATTCATTTTCATGAGTAAAATATTATACTACTAGCTTCTGTCCGCGGCTTCGCTCGCCTAAAATTAGGTTAGGTTAGGGAATGCTAAATACCTCTCGCTGCCGGCTGTGACCAAAGCCATGTTGGACAGCGAGAGGAAGTGGGTAGCGGTCGCATCCTTTTACGAGGACGTCATCTCACAGAAGGAGGCGGTGGAGCGGATGCGTGAGGAAAGTATTCCGGCGGATCCGTGCCGCCGCCGGTGTACCGGGCGGCGCGAGCGCGTACGCGCGCCTTATGCCGCCGTAGTAAAGGCCGCGGGTGGGAGAACGGGGATCTCCCGCCCGCCAGCCCTTGAGTCAGAGACGCCCTCTGTCATGCCAGGGTGTCGCCCAGGGGTCGTCGCTCGCAGACCTTTCCTGTCTGCATTGGGCACTGCTGGGTGGGTCACTGATATAGTTTCAGTTCCAGCGACAGCATACAAAGCAGCGAGTTGGCACACCGTGGTGGTGTTGGTCGGTAGGCCAGAAGTCTCGTGAGTCCGACACAACCTTCTTGCCTTCCCCTGTGACGAATGGCTAGGAATAAGAAGCACAACCCCACGTTAAAAAAAAGCGTATGTTAAATCAAATCTTTCTTCTTTCTAATATTAGTATAGATTACAAAACTGTTTAATGTTGAGCTACTTATGTCACTGACTGTACATAAAACGGATTTCCACTTGTTACGATACTGCTATCTCAATCTCGCTCTCTCTCTTTTCTTTATTCTTATCATTTTCTTTGTGCATTGTTGCTTAACCTGGCCGTCATATCTTAACAGCTATAAATAGTTACCTTAATAGGCAAACTGTATTTTTTATATACTATCTAGTTAGCGATTTTCATAAATGTAAATGATTTTTAATCTTTTGCGATTCCAAGATATATAATAATACAAAAATATATAACAGGATCTTATCACATTGCTACATTGGTACAAATATTTAAATGTATAAATAATAAAGCTGCAACAGGCTCGATCAGGCTCAGTCTCATTCAATTCTCTTCATCGATTCCGAGGCATACATGCACCTCTGAATTTTTTCAGTAAAGGAAATTTCTAATACGTTTGTAGCGTATTAATTAGTTAATTTCCCTTGCTTCAACGGTGAAGGAAAACACCGTGAGGAAATCTGCATGTATGCATGTATGAGAGTTCTACATAATGAACTCGAAGATATGTGAAGTCTGCCAACCGGCACTGGGCTAGCGTGGTGGACTATGGCCTAACCCTTCTTACACTGAGAAAAGGCCTGGCCTTACCAGCGGTAACAACTGCCCTGTCAGACCTGTATATAAACTGGGCTGATATAACCTGCCGTGTCCACGACCGATACAAGTCGGTCAAAACGTTGGAAATAAATTGGTATTTATGCCTTAAAATACTTACCAACGCGATTATGACTCGTTGTTTGACATTGCATTACGCATTATTATATAAAAAATAGACAACACGCAGCAAGAGTAGCTACTGTAAAGCGAGAGACCTCACAAACATTCAAACAACTAATACAAGAAACGCTCATTTCTGGACAACATTTGTGGATCACACAAACTTTTATCCTGTGTAGGATTTGAACCAACAATATTCGGCGTAGTGGCAGTGGTGCGACGACTACTAAAACCATTATATTTTCAGTTAGTAGATAGTTAAAAGTATTTGTATCTATTCGTATAATATTCGAATATTATTTATTTATTTATTTTAAAATTTATGCATAAAACAATACATCGGTGGACTTAATTCCAAGGGCATTCTCTACCAGTCAACCGTAGGTAATGCACTGATAAAATAAAGTAGGTGCATACAGTAGCATGGAACATACTTGTACATAATATGTACATACCAATAAACATATTATATAATCTTAATAAAATATATACTCACATATACATATGTATTCATATAGATATAGATACATGCATACATACATACATATATGTATACATACGTATTATATTAATGATAAGAAGAATCTGATAAACTATCGAGGAGGAGAGCACGTACTTTTACCTTGAAAGTGTATTGGTTTGTGGACATCCTGACTTCATGAGGGAGCAAGGGACAATTTAGTACAATGTACTTACTTTACACAGTCAAAGTATACTTTGACTGTGTAAAATAAGTACATTTACATGTACATGTACATGTACGTATACGTAAGTGGTCAAATTCTACCAAAAATACAATTATATGCTAACTTTTAAAAATTACTCATTGGTTGCACTCAACCAATGAGTAATTTTTAAAAGTTAAAAATCTGTTCTGTGTAAGGGGCTGAAACCATTAGACCACATATCACTTATGAAACACTTTTCATAAGTGATATGCGGTCTAATGGTTTCAGCCCCTTACACAGAACAGATTTTTAATATAAATAATATTGTTAACGCGATTAAAAAGAGTGGCCATGAATTTCTCGGCAGTTCTTTTCATATGTTTTATGATCTTGCTAAACATTGCAACAGGTAAACCTTAAGTTACACTAATACGTATAACTTTGATATTCATGAATGTTACTTTGTGAGTTATATGAATAAACATGTTTTTGATATCCATATTTGAAACGTCAATTTAGTGCTTTGGTGGATTTTCAACACATTCAAATAAACTTATTTCAAATACAATTCTACGCATTGCTACACCAAATACAACAATTAATGTCGCACAGTATTAGATACAGATCTCTAAGTATTAACAAAGAGCTGTAATATCTAAAATGTCAGCATACACAATTTTCACTCTTTTCTGAATATAAAAGCCACGTACAAGTTTTACGACGTAAGAGAAACGACGAAAAATAAAATCTTAAGTGCTGCCCCCGCTAATCCGAGAAAGGGAACGATCAGGAATATAGGGCGGGTGGCACCGATAGCCAGCGCTTAGCAGCCCAGTTTAAACAATGTTAGTTTAGATCTATTTTTACATACACAAGCTTACGTTAAGCTTGCTTGACAGGACTTTACTACCTCTAGTTGACTAAAATATTTTTGGGAGATCTCAGGCATTCCAAAAAAGTTTTTGGTACACGCGTTTCTGGCTCAGATTGAAAAAATTACAGAGCATGCATGGTCTCTAACTCTCTTATTCAAATTCAAATTCAATTTATTGCTTGCCATAATTTATATTTACAGGTGGTAGGCTTAAAAATAGGTAACAAATTATGGACCCTGTCGGGCACAGTTCTATTAGGAGAGAAGAGGAGCAGTTTAGATATCTTAGTCAGGGCCAGAATTGGTAAGACACGTTTTAGTAAATATTAAACTGAACTACTAATTTAATTGTATGTTATCTAAATTACCCATTTTCGCAATAAATGAGTTTGAGTTTGAGTTTGAGTATGTAAATACATTAAATAATAAAACTAAAAGTGTCGTTGCAGTTATTGCATTTAACCAACAATTTATTTGATATGTCTTCTTCAGTGCGTAGTAGATACGTGTATTAAATTAATAGAAGTGAATAGAAATATTCACTAGATACGATCCAGTCTTAATACATATATTTCATGCATGGGTCAGTCAACACATAGACAGCGATTTTTCAAATATTCATTTTAGTGATCGATGTAATTTGTAATCTGAATAAGCACGACGATATTCGTAAGCTCCCTCGTGTTAATTTAAGTTTTCATCTGAAGCTTATAAAATTATAAGATTTTACCAGCGCCTTTGCTCACGCTAAAATAGGATATGTCAATAAATTTCTATCCCTTGGGAACAGTACTTTTCCCTGGATGAACAGTACCCTTTATCCTTTTCTGTACCCCTGACAATTTGTACCTAAGCGAAATTTCATGATGATAGGGCAAGTAGTTCAAGAGTGAAAGCCTAATAAATAATTTATTATTTGTATAAACATTCGTATTTGTAATATTAATTTGGATGTCAATAACACAGTTTGACATTTTTATGAGAGATTTCTCGCATTATGTATAAATAAAATGTAGCGGATTTTTCAAACATTCAAATAATGTACACAAAAACCTATACACAGCATAACTATTTGTAAATCACATAAATTTTTGTTGTAGTTGATCTTATAAAATTTGTCTTCATACACAAGATATGCAGTGACATACGTTTTGTCTTTACGCAAGGCTCTCTCAGGATAGTTTAATAATTAATAAAGGCATCTTGTGTTATGTTTTGCTCATTACCCATATGTTACTAGAAAGTTGTCGTTTCAAACACCCAAACGCTAACCGGTAACCGTTTCCATCATGCGAGCTGTATAAAAATACCGTTACCGTATATATTAGAGATAAGGATAATATCATTTATTATTTTGGTGACACCGTTATCAATGACATTGTTTACGTTTGTTTGTCTATCTATTTGTATTAGGGAGATAAGAATCTTTAATATCCATCTGCAGCAGTAGCTGCTGATACACTATTACAAGTATACATCACTAATAGGCGAAAGGAGAATTTTCACCAAGTTCGAGTTGTTGACTATTATTATAAAATATTTATTGTATTGTGTTGTATTTTCGGAGCCGATGGAAAATATCTGAAAAATCAGTTGCCTGGTCTCTTACCTGCTACATTTTTAGAGTCGATGCTGCTCTCGAAAATTGTACGCAGCTAAAATTACGAATGACACTTAGCTCGACCCATGAATTGATCTTGGTACCCTACAGATACCTTTAAATGTAAGCAAGGTAGTCTATACAAGTATGTATCAGTTACACGTAGACTCAAAGTACGTGACATAGCATATGACCCGTCTTGTAGTACGCGGTTATCATAGCCTATGATCTTGTGATACCAGCTGTATTATTCGGTCACTGTTGACCGTAGGTAAAAAGGTATTAAAGATAGAAATAGAGAAGAACTAAGAAAGATGTCACGGGAGTACCCAGGATACTTACTCACCGGATGAAACTCCATAGCAAAGTTAATACTCTCACGCCAGAAATCTCTAGAACGTGGTACCGAAACAAACAAGGCAGCTAATTTGCTCCGTCACCAAATAATCGGTACTTGTTCTTTCACACAATAATCTTTACTAGCTCGAACGAGCCACTTAATATGTAATATTAACAAATAATCAGCCTTAATAATCTTTCTCTAACTTCATCGACCCTCTCTCTCTCTCTCTCTTCTGGCTAGGGAACCCACATGGTAGCAAGGTGCCTTCTTTATTTCAGGTCTCCACTTCGCTCTATCCTTGACATCATCGTCATCTAGCTTCATTGACTACCATCACATATTTCATACACAGAGACACTCCGAAATCATTAGCCTCTTTCTAACCAGCCAGTCTAAACAAAATCGAGCTAAACGTTGTACGGTATCGTCAATCCACAATAAAACTTTATGATCCGTATTGTCCGCCCAATGAAAGGAAAAATAATACCATATTATATTATAAGCGACGTTTCACTACGGATTTCCGTAACCACTCGCAAACCTCTATTTTACGCCAGATTTCTTTTCGTTTTTTTTTCTTTAGTAAGGCATGTTTCGGGCATTGGTTTATGGACTGTTGTATTTAATTTTCGTGTTAGCAAGGGTGAGAATTTTCGGTGAAGCTATGTTTTAAGGATGTAATGGGTTGGCACTTAGGACGTTTATGTTTTCAATGTTTATGTATTGTGAGATGCTACGGTGGTGCGAAGGTAGTGAATGCAACTGCCGTGTAAAAGATTTCGGGCTCAATTGCCGAGCAAAGTGTTATTAGCTTTTACTGCCAATAAATTCTTAGAAGTAGTAAGGAGTCTGGAATTATGCCCGATTGAAATCAAAAAGCATCCCCTCTATTGGATATTTGGTTTGGATGTTTGGTTTTGCAACTATGGTTTAAGCCTAATAATAATAATAATAATAATAAACATTTATTTCAGAATTATCCATATTTTGTTAGTAACAATAACTTAAAAACTATGTTAGTTATATACAATTATTAAAATTAAAATTAAAATTAAAATTAAAATTAAAATTAAAATTAAAATTAATATTAATATTAAAATTAAAATTAAAATTAAAATTAAAATTAAAATTAAAATTAAAATTAAATTTAAATTTAAAATTAAAATTAAAATTAAAATTAAAATTAAAATTAAAATTAAAATTAAAATTAAAATTAAAATTAAAATTAAAATTAAAATTAAAATTAAAATTAAAATTAAAATTAAAATTAAAATTAAAATTAAAATTAAAATTAAAATTAAAATTAAAATTAAAATTAAAATTAAAATTAAAATTAAAATTAAAATTAAAATTAAAATTAAAATTAAAATTAAAATTAAAATTAAAATTAAAATTAAAATTAAAATTAAAATTAAAATTAAAATTAAAATTAAAATTAAAATTAAAATTAAAATTAAAATTAAAATTAAAATTAAAATTAAAATTAAAATTATCATGTATCTTCCTGCTGCACCAGCCCCGCCGCTATGCCTACGGGTCCAGTGCAACAGGAAGGGACAGTCTAGCCTATCACTGATCACCTTCAGGATACTGTTGTTGCTCCGGCGAATCCTTTGCATCAGAGATGCTGTTCTCTTTCGCATTACAGCTTCAAATCAGTCTGTATGCGCCTCCGCAAACATACCTGACGCACTACAGAATCGCCGGAGCCCCAAAAGTACCCTGAAGGCGTTATTATATTGTACTCGAAGAGCGTTGTAGGCCCTCTGAGTATATCTAACCCACAGGCTGCACGTGTAAAAAGTCTGGCAATGGACTTTGTTGTGTTGAGTCTAATGGTTATAGTATAACTCTATGGTTTTACAACTGTAGTTTAAACCTAAAATCACAGTTAACGATAATTGAAAGTAATACAACTCTCCCTCCTCCTTCGGTGTAAGAAACGTGCGACTACGTAAATGCCTATTTTTTGTAAGGTACATACCTACTTATATTATTTTTTGATCTTATATTTGACTGGCTTAAAAGCGCGAATGGGATAATAATTTAAGTGATTACCAAGCCATTGCTAAATTGCAGAATTTTGTGGATTCTATTGCCACACGAGATAAAACACATGTGACCCATAATTAATTATCTGTAGGCTCATTAACTGACTATGAGATACAAGAAGCAAATTAATTAAACTTTAGTTCTGTACCTAAACTACACGAAGATAATAATGTAACAAAAGAAACTGGTAGATACAGTCTGCTCGGGATTTTTCTACTTTTTGAAAATTGACCTATCATGATCGCTTTAATACCCGTTTTCTGTCATATAAATCATGCAGAGTAAACATATAAAACTGATTTCAAGAATACGCTAGTTATTCTAACAATTTACGCGATCCCACACTTATTTGGCCAGCAATTACTATAATAGTAAATGGAGATCATTAAACCGTTTCAGTCGTGGGTGCAGTAAATATCTGGAGCCACAGGTCGCCAATGAATCACCTACGAGCCGTAATGAGCTATTTCCTCCCCGTTCACTTATGTCCTATACGAAAATTGGATTGTATTGTCCTTGGTGTTGAAGTTAGTTTATTGCTTCCTTTGTATATTTTTGAAAGGCTGTATTGTTGGTCTCATGGTGTGATTTGGCTCTTATGTAAATTTCAGGTTCTTTGCGTCAGGTATTATATCTTAGAATTTTTCTATTATTTCAGTTTTAGCAGGGCATGGACTTATGACTTTTCTAAGCTATATGTGTTTTATTAGATTATTACTCGCATGAACAATGATGAATAATATCGCGAGGAACCCTGCATGTTTTAAAGTTCTCCAAGAATTGCGAATAGCCAACCTTTCTAAGACCAGTAAGGTGGTCTATGGCGTAATCCTTTTCACACTGTCGGACAGTTCTATAAAATATAATAATGATTAATGATTCAGCCATTCGCTAATAAGCCCTGTGTAATGCTGATATTATGAATTATTAGCAGCATTATCTCTCGCAATTGGAAATAATTATTGTTTTATCACTTATTAGAATGTAAGTCCCACACTTCGAACTTAGAAACAACTATTTCTGAATCACACAATTTTATGTACCGTGTGAGGATTCAAACTGAGGCCACCACTTAAACCACTATGCCATCTGTAGGCATTTTCTTCTTTCAGTATAATATAAGAAAGAAAAATGTTTTATTTAAATCTGGTCTAGCCTTAGGGTATCGTTAGCCTTCGGGTTGCGGAGGTCAGGTGGCAGCCGCTCCGTGTAAAAACTGATATCTAGTCAAATCCGGTTAGACCAGAAAAGCCGACCCCAAGTGACTTGGGAATAATAAAGGCTAAGAGAGAAGACATACATAATTTAAAAAAACAATAGTAAATACAATTATCAGAAGGCGGTACATGGAGATCAAATTAGGCACTGCGTCAGCTATTGTTGCAGTATAGACTACAACGCTGTTAATCTCGCAGGCCTACTAACAATATTTTTTACAAACCAATGCATAATAAAATAAAACATATAAAAAATGAAATGAAAATAATAAATATAACCATAAAACAACATATTTATATTATATTCATAGATATATGTGTATATATATATATATATTTTATATAAACGTAAATAGTCTATAGTAATTAGCGTAATATAATATTATGTTATGCTACAAGTAAAATACTGCATGTGAAAATGATACACAAAAATAAAGGTATCGAAAAAACAAAGAAGCAATATCATGTGTTTCCGAACGCCACTTATACTTGAGAGGCTGTCACATCTGTCATGAATGTCAAGAGAGCGTCTACCAGAGTCGGATACGTAATAAAACATTATCTCTGCGTACGCGCAAATTAACAAAGTATACACTATAATACCACAAATTCTTATCAGATATATTAATATAATATATCTGATACTAAAATGTACAAAAATTTCGAATATACCGCTTCTGTATATTACATTTTCCTTAATACTTATACCCATTTATTTTTCCCCCGAAGATCACAGCAAATCCTATTAGGCAACAATTCGTCGGGTAACTGTGTGAGAATTAGCCATCTTCGTAACGATATTCACGTTTTCATATAACAGAACTCATTTGGACAAGTAAACATTCCGAAGGCAATTTTCGTATGTGCAACCGACAAGTCGAGGAGCTAATGGCGTCTTGCTTACAATACTTATTTTTCTCTGATATTTCTTGCGAGATTGTTTTTTAAGTTTAGTTTAGTTACGTATATACGCTGGTCTACTTTGCTGACGAAAGTAGCTGAACAATTAATCAATTTTCAATACCATAATAGTATTAATTTATAAACTATAATTTCTGTAAAAAATACGTATTACTACGATTACCCCAAATGAGATGCTTTTGACTCTTTATTTTCCATGTGTTAATAACATATCTGTTTATTTTCTGTGTTGTTATATCGAACATAAATATTCAATTTTCTCAAAATCAAGTACAGCAAACAGCTACAAAGGTACTTCAACACTACAAAAGATGAACAACTTTGTGCTACGAGCTTCCATAGATTACAGTAATCTCTTACTAAAAATCTTAAACAATTTAGGCCGTACAATGCTAATTAGATCTTGCCTACGAGTATTTACCATATTAATGCCTCTAACTAAATTTTCTCGAAAATTTTACTTTCTTTTCAAGTTTGTTAGTAAGCGGTTACTGTAGCCTAAATAAGCTAATAGCAAGCTGGGTTATTAACATTTATAACAAGCACCCTGGGACTTAAGGATTATTTACAACATTGAGGTCTTCAAAATCGAACTAAAAGAGAGCCTTCTAAATAAGGGCTATTATTGGATTGATGAATTCTTAAATTATAGCAAGTACAACTTCATATGGATTCTAATGATATTATTGTTATTTGATCCATGCATATATATCCATATATATATATATATATATATATATATATATATATATATATATATATATATATATATATATATATATATATATATATATATATATATATGTATATATACATATGTATGTGTGTGTAATTTTATGAATTTGGTAAGTATTGTCAAATATACATATATTTGACAATACTTACAAATGATTAGTTTTGTGTCTTGAATATTTCATCACAAAATGTCTTTGTTATCCTGACCCACATTATATTATTATTAATGCGAATGTGAGTTTCTTTCTTGCGCCTTAAATACTCCACCAATCATGATAAAATTTACATTTAATGCATAAACGCTGACAGGTGTACAGACAAAATGCAAAAGGCTTTCATCGAGAAAAAAGTACTGTTATCGAGGGACAAAAACTCATTGCCAACATCCACATTTACGCAAGCGAACCCATGAGCAAAATGTTGTTTAAATTAATTATTTATGACTTACTAGTAGGCAAACATTAAGCATAATAAAATTGAGACCTCAGTACAAAAAAAGACTAGTAATAAAATCCTAACATTAATAATTGTTAGCTGCAAGCTCCTTGTCTAAAAACTCCAGTCCATTTATTTGCTAAGGGTTGGTGGTTGCGGGAATGTATCGTTTCGCTTCGTAATTTAGAGGGTAGCAGGTTTAAGTTGGAAGTTACTTGGAGTAATTAAATCTACTCATGGTTTTACCTTGAAGAGTGAATAGAAGGAAAGAAAAATAATGTATTTTTATGAGTTTCATTAATTTTGCTTAGGTATATATTTGTGGAAGGTTTTTTAGTTGTGGGTTCTTCGTTAGGTACAGCAATATTGCTTTGATCGTGTTATGTGTCAGTAGTAGAAAGGCATTGGATTCGTGATCGTGAGTTTGTTTCCTGCTCCAATGGACACTATACTGCCGCACTATGTGACGCGGAGGGATAAAAACGGCGTGGAAAACATTTTGTGGCGAAATTAGCAGAAATGCTTTAAATATAATGTAAATATAAGTTAAAATTGATTCGGCTAAAAAAATGCATCACAAACTTCAAATTTCCGAAAAAAACTAAATTCGTTTCCTTTCATTTATTTTCAACTATATCAGCGAACTAATAAAATTTATGAAAATGTAACAATCTATAAATTACAAAGAAATGCGACATGTTACTCAACATCATCAGCCAAAAAATGTCCACTGCTGGACATCCGCCTCCCCAAGGTTTTCCTCACAGGCCGATCTTGGGCCACCCGCACCCAACCGCTTCTCGCACATTTACCAGGTCATCGATAAACCTTGTGGGAGATTACACATACATAATCTCGCGCCTTTATTTACGAAAGGGTAATCAGAGGTGCACCTATATTTATGGTTTAGGTTCCATTTGATAGGAGGCGAACCTATTGTCCTCCAAACACAATTCCAGACTCCATGCAGCTACCAAGAATTTCTTAACATGCATAATCATACTCCTATGGTCAAAAACGGATAAGAAGTGGTATATTACTTACATCCACATTTTGGCAGTTCTGGTATTAGGACCCACGTAATTGGAAACCAGCCCATGGTCATCCGAACACAATTTCCAACTCCGTGCTGCAAAATTCTTAGCAGAAAAGCCTATAATACTATGACCGATCCGGATTTCAAACCCGAGACTTCATTCACAGCAGTCGTTACTACCTACCGCTGCAAGTGATAAAAAGTATAATTATTTAATTACCTCATAAAGATATCACATAGTTACCAACTTCCAAACTTCAAGTGATCAAATAAACAGAGAAACTAGGAGCAATAAATTACCTACAAATTTCTCACACTACTTAAGACTGCGCTGAGCGAAATGTACCAAAACAGGCGGTCACAGTTAAGTTGATAAAATCAACAATTTTTGTTTAATACAAATATAAAATATACATTTACCATTACAATGAATGTGTTTACAATTACTCTGAGTAAAAAACTTAAAATAATTAATATTTTCGCCTACAAAATTACGTAAATTTGCACGAAAAATGCAAAAACGTAAGTTCGTGTTACGTGATTTTTAGATTATAACAGTAGAAATCTATCATATTTCACAGCTTAAGCAAAACATAAATAGTTATATTACAAGTTGTCCGTCTCAAATATTTATTTATCAAAAAAGCACTTCAAATCCTTCATACAATTTTACAATGGCGGCCGCGCGCTGATTTGAATTTCGAGCTCTGTCATTCAGTCAAACCGCGTCTTACGCTCGGCGCAGTCTTAAAAATGGACGATTTTGTATTAAAATTTATATTAGCGGACCTGACAGATCTTTTGAGTTGGCAGCGCCACCTTCCGCGTCCAAATATAAAACTAAACCAATCCCTTATTGGTTTAGTACACACATAACCACACACAACATTTTTTTTAAAACCGTCCAGTGTTTAGGTGCACTTCAGTGACATATTTATGTACGTACAGAAGAATAATAAATAGTCAGCCACCGTTTGTGTCCGGTAAACTCGAAAAGTATGCAATAGATTGAGTTTAATTTTAGCAGAACGTTTGATTTCTATGTAAAAGTATTTTTATAAGCTTTTATCTCTGTTCTCACGGTATCGGAAAAAATATAAATAGCACACTGAGACACAGCAAAACGTGGCCGGGTTTAGCCAGTTGGATCACAAAACGTCACGTGTTTCATCGCAGTTTAAAAATATCAATGGAAGCTTTTGCCATATAGAATTACATAGGTACATTACCTTCGTCCCAGCATAATGTAATATACTTAAAATGTTTCCTGCTATGGGATATTATAAGTATATAGTGACATGGATGAGTTTTGGATGACAAATTGAATAAAAAACGGATGATATGGGCGAGGGTGGCTAATATACAGCGAGGAATATTAAGGTGTAGCTATATTTAAGTAACGAATAAGTAAGGTAGGCCCTGGAAGCCACTCGAAATGGTGTAAAAGTTTCAGTGGTGGCCTCATCACTGCCACTGCGTTGAGTGCTGTGGTTTCGATTCAGCACGAGACAAAAATTGTGTGTTCTACAAATATGTAGTTGTTCTGGGTCTGTGTGTTCTGTGTGTACGTTTTTTGAATGTTTGTAAAGTCCTCCGTGAATCAAGATTTAATCCTTGGGCTGCTAGGAGTTGTCTATATAAAGAGAATGTATTTAAAGTGTATGTAGTCCAGTTTGGTTCAAATATACCAGATGGACTACTATAATTACTGCGTTTGGCTTGATTAGTAAGCGTGATCGAGGCTCACATAGGTACTAACATCTTCCATAAAAGTTAAAAGAAAAATGAGTATGAATAGAGGCAAGGTCTCTATTCACACTTATTAACTTTTAACTTAGACTCGGCAATGCGATACGCCTGATATTACAATCCACCTGACGTAGTACTCAGCGCAGGTTTTCATTCCCGACTTAAGAAATATGTCAACCATTTTTTTACCAGAAAATCTCAGTGGCAGCATCGATTGGCGTAGTGATTAGTATAACCGACTGTCACGCCTGAGGTCGCAAGTTCGATTGCCACACAAATCAAACATTTGTGTGCATGGACATGGACGTTTGTTATGGTCTGGGTTTTTCTATGTATATTATGTATGATTGTATTTAGAAAAATATATATATTTATGTTTATCCATTGTCTAGTATACCCATAGTACGAGCTCTGCTTAGTTTGGGCTAGATGGTGTTGTGTGTATGTGATAGAATATTATTATTATTAGAATATAATAATATTCTAATAATAATAATAATAATAATAATATTCTATCACATACACACAACACCATCTAGCCCAAACTAAGCAGAACTTGTACTATGGGTACTAGACAATGGATAAACATACATATATACTTTTTTTTTTTGTAAATACATACATATTATACATAGAAGCACCCAGACCAAGACAAACATCCATGTTCATGCACACAAATGTTTGACTTGTGCGGGAATCGAACCCACGACCTCAGGCGTGGCAGTCGGTTACACTAACCACTACGCCATCGAGTCGTCATATGTAATAGGTCATATGTAACGTCGAGTGTAATAGGGAGCCTATAACATAAAACTTATCTGATAAAATATTGTTTAAATACATCTCTGCCTACGCCTTAGGGCATATAAGTATAAGTATGTATGTATGTATCTTATGTGGGGGGCCAGTCAGTGCAGACCGGTTAAACTTCGACCCAGTAAGATCTTTTGTATCGACACTCTCCCAATAACGACTGCCATAGATGTTCATGGCAGCCGGAACCGACGGCTTAACGTGCTCTCCGAGGCACGGAGCAGGCGATAATTGTCAATCAATACGCACATAATTTCGAAAAGTCATATAACTTCCGAAAGTCAGAGGTGCGCGACGTGGGTTCAAACCCGAGACCCTCTGCATTGCAGTCTGTTGGTCTCCCCACTGAGCTATCGCTGCGTTTTTTCCATTTTTTTATATATAAGTGTAAGTAACTTGTATATAAAAAAATGCTTAAAATCAAACCCATATACCACAATTGGCAGTAAACAAAAGCGCAAAATTACACCACTAGACCAATGAAATAAATAGTTCATTTCACAAGCATTTCTGTGTGCAAACTCGTAACATATCATTTTATATTCGCTGAAACTGACGCAATAATAAAATCGACTACATCGCTCGAGGCAGTTCTGCATATTGAATAGCTTTAGTTTGCTCTTAAAAGAAAAAGTCTGGAATGTATGTGACCTATATAAGTGCGTATCTGTCTATATAATGTTGTATAGAGAGAGATAAATGAATTTCAACGCTATTGGTCTGTCGACGCTTATTTGTTTGTTAAGCTTATTGGACGCCTTAGTTAGAAGCGGCTTTGTGTAGTTTTTAGATTTGTTTTGTATGTTATGTATCATGGTATTATGGTTGCAATAACTTGCGTACCTATTTGTGGCGAAGTGTATGTGTTTGCGGATTTAAATAAACTTGTAATAGGATCTCATTATTTTTAAATATTAAAATCAAACTACTTTGTACGGATTTTATCGAGTTGGTTATTTTTTTAAACACTCTTACCTATTACATAATTTTAAACTTTAAACTACTATTTTAACCTCTGTTACTATATAGTTAATTCAATTTAAGCTATTTAAATTATAATACCTATTTAGATTTAATTTTACACTTTCCCTGACGTCAAGGTTGTTTTTCAGCAGCTATGGTTACGGGGAGATTAAAAACTTTGATTTTAAGGGTTTTCTTTTAGTTACTTATTATTTTAAAAAAGCAGCGATTGCTCATTGGGGAAACCAACAGACTACAATGCAGAGGGTCTCGGGTTCGAACCCACGTCGCACACCTCTGACTTTCGGAAGTTATATGACTTTTTGAAATTACGTGCGTATTAATTGACAATCATCGCCTGCTCCGTGCCTCGCAGAGCACGTTAAGCCATCTGTCCCGACTGCCATGAACATCTATGGCAGTCGTTATTGGGAGAGTGTCGACACAAAAGCTTCCACTGGGTCGAAGTGTCGCCGGTCTGCACTGACTGGCCAACATTTAAGATACATACATACATACTTCATATTTTACTAATTGATCCCTATTTATTTATTTTTTGCACTCAAATAATAATAACAGTTATTTGTCTTCATCTGATACCAGTATCAAGATATTATTATATAAAAGAAGAAAAATATATACGCCATAATAATGCATGTTGTGACACCTAATATGTTTTATTTAGTTATGTAGAAATAATATTACAATACTGAATGTATAAATCTATACTAATATTATAAAGCTGTAGAGTTTGTTTGTTTGAACGCGCTAATCTCAGGAACTACTGGTTTGAATTGAAAAACTCTTTCAGTGTTAGATAGCCCATTTATCAAGGAAGTCTATAGGCTTTATAACATCACGCAACGACCAATAGGAGCGGAGCAGCAATAAAAAATGTTGCAAGAACGGGGGAAATTCTCTTATATGAAGCAGAGGAAATTGTGCGGGTCAGCTAGTCAATAAATATATGAGTTGTAAAATGCTGATATTATAATTTAATGGCAATTTTAAAAGTAATTCTTTGCCTAGACGTTAAATAAAAATAACTTTAATAAACTCAGTAAGCAATAAGTTATGACGTTCGTTTGTATTACTTTGTGACCAAACGAACAAATAATTTTGGATTTCGACTCATTAAGTTATATTGTATATAACAAAAAAGAAAACCGCCATGCTTCGGCACGAATGGACCAGCTCGACCGGAGTGATACCACGGCCTCAGAAAACCGGCGTGAAATAGCGCTTGCGTTTTATTTCGTCGAGTGAGTGAGAATACCGGAAATCCAACCTCCCCTCCCCCTCCTGGAGGTGGCAATTTTAAAAGGCTGGCAACGCACTTGTGACTCGTCTAGTGTTGCGGGTGTCCATGGGCGGCGGTAATCGCTTACCATCAGGCGATCCGTCTGCTCGTTTGCCTCCTTCTTCTCCCTTAGCCTTTATTATTCCCAAGTCACTTGGGGTCGGCTTTTCTAGTATAACCGGATTTGACTGGATATTAGTTTTTACACGGAGCGGCTGCCACTTGACCTCCGCAACCCAAAGGCTAACGATACCCTAAGGCTAGACCAGTGTCAGGATATTAGAGGGTACTGACTTTCCCAATAACGACTGGCATAGATGTTCATGGCAGCCGGGACCGACGGCTTAACGTGCTCTCCGAGGCACGGAGCAGGCGATAATTGTCAATCAATACGCACATAATTTCGAAAAGTCATATAACTTCCGAAAGTCAGAGGTGCGCAACGTGGGTTCGAACCCGAGTCCATCTGCATTGCAGTCTATTGGTCTCCCCACCGAGCTATCGGTGCTTTTTAGCCCGTAGCTTCGCTCGCTTTAATATAGGTTTTCAGCAATTTGTATTCCTTTAGGAACAGTACCTTTTCTAGATGCGGAGTACCCTATCGCAACGTTTTCTCATTTGCCTCCTATATAAAAAAAAAATTCTAAAACAAAAAATGCGGTATAAAGTTAAAATATAATTGTGTATTCTTGTGAATAATTAAATTATTGTTATTAATGGAGTCGGTGTCAGCCAAGGTAGGTTTGTAACTACTTAAATATGAGATGTCTTACTATAATCATAACATAACATTGGCACGCACAATTACACACAGACGCGGCGCGGGCGGCTCAGCTCCACAAGCACCAGCTCAAATAAAAGAAGAATCAACAAAATTGGTTCACCTAGAAAAAGTTATGAGGTAACAAACATTAAAAAAAAGTACATACAATTGAATTGAGAACCTCCTCTTGTTTTTGAAGTCGGTAAATGAAGAGAAAATATTTACTAGCAATTTTGACATAATAGAATCTGACTTTTCTTTTTTAAATATAACTAAAAATAATATAATATATAGCGTAGTGGAGACCGTTGAACAACTATGCAAAGGGCCCGAGTACGATCCTAAGACATGCACCTCTGACTTTTGAAGTCATGTGCGTATTTAATAGTTAATTATCATTCGCTTTAACGATGACCTTGTCAGACAACCTCAATGCCTGAAAGTTCTCAAAATATGTGTACACTGCCCACGTTACAGCAGCGTGGAGAACCTTCAGTAGCGTTAGACTTCTAAGTGTGAGAAGGGTAAGGCCATACCCTCACCCTTCTTATATTGATAAGAGTTAGGTAGTTCATAAACAGTGCTGATATTATTATATTTCTCGAGTAGGTCTGCAGTTCAGTGTTCGTACAAAATTTTCGTCTTCACAAGAATATACTTGTTGCCGCTACTGACAAAATTGTAACCAGTATATATATATTCATGGCCCTATTTTATCTATCGCGTGGTTCTAGAAAATAATAAAATGTTTGTTTTATATTTGACACAAGATACACATTTTTATGTATATTCAATTTATTCCTGAAATATCTGGATTCGTTGTAGATCTAAAAATAATAAGCTCTGTTGAAGTTTACTTTTTTTGGGTTGTACCAACCTGCCTACGCGGATCTGTTATATAAGCTTAGCTCACTTAGTTCACATTATTACCTAACAAATATATAATCTCATTCCTATATTCTCAAAGGATGCTGAAGCGTAGGTTTATAGTTAAATTAGTGTTTCTAGTTAACTTCTACAGGGCTTCCTGTCGCTTCTGCAAATGTCATGCTTATAATCCCAATATCAGTTTGCCCGAGTCGATCATCGAACTTAAGACCTGATGCATAGTAATAGCATTCACTATCGCTGCGACACCAAGGCAGTACAAAGTAGTTAAGTAGAAATATTCTATCTATACTAATATTACAAAGAGCAAAGATTTGCTTTTTTGTTTGTTTATAAGAGAAAATCACAAAAACAAAATAATCGATTTAAAATAAATTTACCATTAAGAAAGCTATATTATCACCGAGTAACATAGGCTACATATAATTTAAAATGTATTTTACTAACATAACGTAACCAAACCTACTTTTACGCGAGCGAAGCCGCGGGCAAAAGCTAGGCTTAAAAAAACTTATAATAACGATGACTGCACGTATACCTCAGCAGGCAAACGTTCGCCTCTCCGCTATTGCGCTGTGCCTAATGATGTGCGGTTTACAATTATTTATTCGATCCGCAAATAAATATTACTTCTAAGTCTGGGTTTAAGGTTTAGGAGAACCCTCAGATAAACAAGTTTTCTTAAATCTCGTGTTCTAGGGTTAGAAAGAAAGGGAAAGAAAGGGTTCTCCATGATGTTCTCGAAGATATCTGAAGTCTACCAAACCGCACTGAGCCAGCGTGGTGAATTATGGCCTAAATATTCTCACACTGAGAAGACAGTGGGACTGTTTAATACAGGGCAGATATTATTCATCTCATTGTACTCGGCAAAAGGATCGTCTCTATTACCTGACACCAAAAGACAGAGCTGGCGAAATTTTATTGGAGGATACTTCTGCCTACTCATTCGAGGGATAAGCGTTAGATGATGTACATATGTATCTCTGTCATGTACAGTATCTTTTTTTATTTTCTTTCGGCCTATCTATATGGGTATGCCCATTAACTCAGATGCCCACTTTTATTGACCTACTATAAACAAACTCATTTGATCATCACTACATTTCTTAATAATGTTTCTCACTATATACATGCGTCTTATTTAGGGCTACGATAGTAATGGTTAATAGGAATTAGTGTCGTTTCTATAGCAACTGTATTTAATAGTTGCTTTGTGTCGTTTAAATGTATATTTTTAAAGAGTTTCCTATTGCGGAATTCGTTTAAAAAGAAAGCAATTCCACGATACTCTTATGCGTAATTGTATGTATTGTTACGTGCTGGGTTCGACGGATAAGAATGCAAACAATATTACTGACTAAAACACGTTTTATTCAAACACACAATTAAATTTAAAACACAACAAACACTATACCACACTTTTTATAGTACTTTTTATTGTAGTATTTCCGCTTCCGTTCGCTTCGATGAACACTTGACCGCTTACGATTGTAAAACTGCCTTGGCGGTGCGCGTGCGCCCTATTTATACGCGGGTAAAGCGTTTCTAGAGCTTTCTAGTAACGCTATTCCCGGTATGTAAACAGTACGATAATTCGAGAAAGTACCAGCGTCTTCTCTACGATTCTCGTAAGCATACCTACAACGTAGTTGATGTCAGAAGATGTCAATAGATGGCGGTGTAAATTATTAGACGGAACTGCCGAGTCTTTCCCACAATGCCGAGAGATGTCACTGGGCGTAACAGTATGTATGTTTAAAAATTCACGCCTGCTTCCCAGAGGAGGAGGCAGAAACTACGGATTTTCATTTGCTACGAACCACCTTCTCTGGCTTCATTCACTTTCATCACATTCCTTATACACGCTCGCCGGTTTAAGGTGTTCTTAACCTAGCCTTTGTCCAGAACGTCTCCGATTTGATCAAGAAACGTTAACCTGGGACTTTCCCTTGCAACTGTTCCATTCACACTAGCCTTATAAACTTTCTTAGTCAGACTTTTCTCGCCCATTCTTTCTACATGCCCAAACCAGCTTAACATATGCTTTTCTATTATTGTCACTTTATCCACTTTCATGCCGCATCTCTCTCGCCGTTTAAAAATATTCCTACAAATATTTTAGGATGATACGTATGCCTCGGCAGCCTACCAGTATAACAAGTGAGAAATGGCAATGAATTGCCGTAAATCTTAGAGTTCGAAAAAATGGTTCAAGTAATTTGCAAAGGTCACGTGATACCACGTGACCTTGAGGTCAGAGGTCAAAGGTCATAGTCATCTCGGTGGTATATCAACTATGCTGAGTCGAATGGTGTCGATCGCGAGTCTCTAGCTCTTACAGTTCTTGAGTTGAAAGTTGTATAACAGACAGACGGACGGACAAAGCTGTTGTATAAGAGCTTTTTCGAACTCTAAAAAGCGACTGCTATGGACAAGGGCGCTGGCTCAAAATTTGAGTCGAGTCGTGGAAAGTGCTATTTGGTGTCTGTTAATAAATTCTCTATAGCAGCATGGAGTCTAAAACTGTATCCGCCTTCTATGATTTAAGGTCCCACGTACTACATATGGTTCAGGTCTATTATTGCCTTGTCTTTAGGGCACAGTCCCATACTAAGTGAAATAAATAAATAAAATAAAAATGTTTATTTCTTCACATACAGGGTTTTACATTAAATCGTCTTGGACCCCCTTTTAAGCAATAATTTGCTTGTATTAGGGGGTAGAGCTCTTCCCTTGACTTTAACGAGTTTAGTGAATAAAAATTTTAAAAATACTTTCGAAAAAGTCATGCAATTTTATATATATGTAAAAGTAAAAGTGCGCAGATGTATGAAATGTGAATGTGTGTGTGTGTGTGTGTGAGTGTGTGTGAGTGTGTGTGAGTGTGTGTGAGTGTGTGTGAGTGTGTGTGAGTGTGTGTGAGTGTGTGTGAGTGTGTGTGAGTGTGTGTGAGTGTGTGTGAGTGTGTCTGAGTGTGTGTGAGTGTGTGTGAGTGTGTCTGAGTGTGTGTGAGTGTGTGTGAGTGTGTGTGAGTGTGTGTGAGTGTGTCTGAGTGTGTGTGAGTGTGTCTGAGTGTGTGTGAGTGTGTCTGAGTGTGTGTGAGTGTGTGTGAGTGTGTGTGAGTGTGTGTGTGTGTGAGTGTGTGTGAGTGTGTGTGTGTGTGAGTGTGTGTGAGTGTGTGTGTGTGTGTGTGTGTGAGTGTGTGTGAGTGTGTGTGAGTGTGTGTGAGTGTGTGAGTGTGTGTGTGAGTGTGTGTGTGAGTGTGTGTGTGAGTGTGTGTGTGAGTGTGTGTGTGAGTGTGTGTGTGAGTGTGTGTGTGAGTGTGTGTGTGAGTGTGTGTGTGAGTGTGTGTGTGAGTGTGTGTGTGAGTGTGTGTGTGAGTGTGTGTGTGAGTGTGTGTGTGAGTGTGTGTGTGAGTGTGTGTGTGAGTGTGTGTGTGAGTGTGTGTGTGAGTGTGTGTGTGAGTGTGTGTGTGAGTGTGTGTGTGAGTGTGTGTGTGTGTGTGAGTGTGTGTGTGAGTGTGTGTGTGAGTGTGTGTGTGAGTGTGTGTGTGAGTGTGTGTGTGAGTGTGTGTGTGAGTGTGTGTGAGTGTGTGTGAGTGTGTGTGAGTGTGTGTGAGTGTGTGTGAGTGTGTGTGAGTGTGTGTGAGTGTGTGTGAGTGTGTGTGAGTGTGTGTGAGTGTGTGTGAGTGTGTGTGAGTGTGTGTGAGTGTGTGTGAGTGTGTTTGAGTGTGTGTGAGTGTGTGTGAGTGTGTGTGAGTGTGTGTGAGTGTGTGTGAGTGTGTGTGAGTGTGTGTGAGTGTGTGTGAGTGTGTGTGAGTGTGTGTGAGTGTGTGTGAGTGTGTGTGAGTGTGTGTGAGTGTGTGTGAGTGTGTGTGAGTGTGTGTGAGTGTGTGTGAGTGTGTGTGAGAGTGTGTGTGAGTGTGTGTGAGTGTGTGTGAGTGTGTGTGAGTGTGTGTGAGTGTGTGTGAGTGTGTGTGAGTGTGTGTGAGTGTGTGTGAGTGTGTGTGTGTGTGTGTGAGTGTGTGTGTGTGTGTGTGTGTGTGTGTGTGTGTGTGTGTGTGTGTGTGTGTGTGTGTGTGTGTGTGTGTGTGTGTGTGTGTGTGTGTGTGTGTGTGTGTGTGTGTGTGTGTGTGTGTGTGTGTGTGTGTGTGTGTGTGTGTGTGTGTGTGTGTGTGTGTGTGTGTGTGTGAGTGTGTGTGTGTGTGTGTGCGTGCGTGCGTGCGTGCGTGTGTGTGTGTGTGTGTGTATGTGTGTGTGTGTGTGTATTTGTTTTTCAGCCCTACGACAATGTCTTGGGATCGAAGGATCTGACTGCTATTTCCACTGACTTGTGCATTCATATATTACATTTATATACACATATCTTCATATATACATATGTACGTGGACAAACATACCTACTAATACACGTATACATACATTTATTTTACAAATTGTTTTGGAACAATGTCTCCACTTCTTGGTAGGTTTTGGTTTTCAGCCATAAAGTGAGCGTCTTTTTGCAGTCCCGGTGTGATATACAATGTATGTTCAATTTTTTGTTTGGTAGATTGTATAAGCGGGATGATTGTCTCATGTCTAAGTGCTGCTACTGAGAGTCTCTTGACCAGAAAATCTAACACTCCATGACCTGAGAATCCTGGGAATTGGATCGGCATAAACAGCAGTCGCATTTATGTAAGAAAAAAAAACACACATTGTCAAAATCCTTCTTTCACTGTTTAGGAAAAATATCTACCTAATATCTTTTCGCAAATAGATATTTCGTTTGAGCCCGCGCGGCAGTACTAGATTTGCTAAAATCTTTTATTTACATGTTTTGATGCTGGTATTGTTTTAACCTATTGAGTCATAGCGGCACACCAGTAGCCAGACACAATAGGTTTTTACTATGTCTGGTATTTCAAGATTTGACAGACTAAAAGTAAAAATTTTAACAATAAAGAAACCCGACCTTAACGTAATCAACAAACATCATCAATGTAGTCGAAGTCAACCAAATATGTAAACATCAAAATTGGCTCACCTAGAAAAGTTCTGAGGTAACACACATAAAACGAAAAAATATAGACGTATTGAGAATCTTCTCGTTTTTAGTCGGTTAAAAATATAGATTTGCGATGGTGAGATGCACATTCATATTGATAACACTATCCGTGCCGTTTATTCCTCACAATCGCCGTAGAACCAATATCTTTTTCATTCTTTTAACTTAATTTCTTCTTTCTCCGCCTACAGAAAAAATAATGGGGATAGTTTTATACGCTAAACTTGAGCAGCAATAGCTCAGTGGGGAGACCAACAGACTGCAATGCAGAGGGTCTCGGGTTCGAACCCACGTCACGCACCTATGACTTTCGGAAGTAATATGACTTTTCGAAATTATGTGCGTATTGATTGACAATTATCGCCTGCTCCGTGCCTCGGAGAGCACGTTAAGCCGTCGGTCTCGGCTGCCGTGAACATCTATGGCAGTCGTTATTGGGAGAGTGGCGACACAAAAGATCCCACTGGGTCGAAGTGTCGCCGGTCTACACTGACTGGCCCCCACATAAGATACATACATAGATATAGGCGTAATTTTTTAGACTAATTCCTATATTGCAGGCTTTTACAAATTCAAACAACGAACACAAAGAACACCCAGACTCGGCAAAACCATTACTAGATAACACAAAGTTTTGCCCCGTGTGGGATGCGAACCCACAACACTCGGCGCAATGGTAGTGCAGTGACACTGACCACTACGCAACTCGTGCAGTCAAAGTTCTTTTAGTATCAGACTAATGGTTATATATATTATCATCATACTAAATAATATCATAAACGCTAATGTATGTTTGTTTATTTGTTAAAATTTTACGCCTTAACTACTCGACCGATCATCATGTTTCGTATACACGTTGCCAGGCTTATGAAAAAAAGTACTGCTTCCGAGGGACATAAATTTACTGACTAAATCTACATAAATCGATTTCAATTTAATATATTTTATATATTAATAATATTATATTCTATCACATACACACAACACCATCTAGCCCAAACTAAGCAGAGCTTGTACTATGGGTAGGTACTAGACAATGGATAAACATACATATATACTTTTTTTTTGTAAATATGTACATATTATACATAGAAACACCCAGACCAAGACAAACATCCATGTTCATGCACACAAATGTAGGACTTGTGGGTTCGGGAATCGAACCCGCGACCTCTGGCGTGGCAGTCAGTTACACTAACCACTACGCCGTCGAGTCGTTAATAAGATTGCAACAATACTGCTTAAAGATTTCAAGTTGTCTTAGGAATGTACGTGACACATGTTCCTCAATCACAAACAGCCTAGGGGTATCTTTGTCTTTTTCCGTTTGTTGTATTACTTCAGCAGGTAAGCCTGACCTAAATAGGTTGATGGATATATTATATAATCATAATATAACTTAACTTACATGTCCCACTTCAGATTGAGTTGACGTATGTACATTTACTCAACGCTAACTCTTCTTAATTGACGTTGCTATTGCCTGCGTCCGCGTGGCTTACTATTTGGAACCAGATTAAAAATTTAAAAGTAGTTTCATCCACAGGCTTTCACTAAAATAGATATCCATTTTGCGGTGTGTGTATTACTCTCCAATTCCTATACTTTGCAAAAACATTACAATTAACAATAACGCAGGCAGTGGTAGTGAATGCCCCTTGTTTATCTCATGGGTATATATCTGACTCCGGGTACTACTGGGCGATGAAATAATACGTCTGACGTTAGACTGATTACGTTTATTTTCAGATTTGCGACCGTACAATATCGCGGACACCGTAACACTGCTCAATAAAAATAATGTACTCCAGATTGAATTTCGACCACGGCGGCCAGTCTTTACTTTATTTTTATTTTCAATTTACCTGTCAATTATAATATTATCTTCTGTTTACGCGAATATTATTTATTCAGAAATTAAACTACTATATACGGATTTTATCACGTTGTTTCAACATTGTGTCAACAGGAGACCAACCACTACCTGAGATTTGACAAACCACAGATTCTCGCTAATGAACACCGATTCCTACCAAGGATGCTTCGTGAGGCTATTGAAATCAAAAAACATCCTAATTTTAATAGAGAAGATAGTTGGAATGTACGACCAGCTTGGGATCCAGTAATAAAAATAGTCAAACCCAAGAAGAAGCAAACCACATCTAGACTTCGTGCTACTTTGAGCTCATTCTGCGTAAATAGAAACACCAATGATTAAATTATGTTCTGGTACTTTGAAGTAACTACACTGGAACATTGAGACAACTACCATCTTAGTCTCCCCGTGACCATGGCTGCTGAAAAGCAACCGAAACGTCGGGGAAAGTGTAAAATTTAATTAAATCTAATTAGTTTTAATAATTTTAATAATCATTTAATTAGCTTAAAAATTAGTAAAGTTTAGTAGTAGTAGTGTAACAGTTTTCAAAATTATGTAATAAAGTGTCAAATAAACAACGCGATAAAATCATAATTAAAAACCTATAGTGTCCGGCCGCCGGTGTAAGGTGCTATATGTTAATAAAGACAACTTTCACGCAAGGAATAATTCCTACATACATACATACATAGATTCACGCCTGTTTCCCAGAGGGGTAGGCCTCTGCGGATTTCCATTTGCTACGATCCTGACACACTTCTCTGGCTTCATTCACTTTCATCACATTCCTCATACACGCCCGTCGGTTCAAGGTGCTCTTAACCTGGCCTTTGTCCAGAACGCCTCCGATCTGATCAAGAAACGTTCGCCTAGGTCTTCCTCTTGCGACTGTTCCATTCACACTAGCCTTATAAACTTTCTTAGTCAGTCTTTCCTCGTCCATTCTTTCTACATGCCCAAACCAGCTTAACATACCCTTTTCTATTCTTGTCACTATATCAACTTTCATGCCGCATCTCTCTCTAATCACACTATTCCTTATTCTATCTTTCAGAGTCACACCACATATATTTCTCAGCGCTCTCATTTCTACAGCATTTATTCTGCTCTCATGCTTCTTTTGCCATACCCAACTTTCACTTCCATACATAAGTGTGGGCACTAATAGTCCTCTATGAACAGCCAAACGTGCCTTTTCGGAAACATTTCGACTGTTCATAAAAGCGCGTAGAGCTCCATTCACTTTGTTTCCCGCAATCGTTCTCCTTTCAATATCTCCCTCATGTTTACCATCCCTTGTAAACAAAGTACCCAAATATACAAACTCTTTCACTTGCTCCACTTTTTCTCCATCAATCATAATATATCACATCGTCACGCACTCTTCCTTTTCAAATACCATTACTTTCGTCTTGCTTACATTTATTTTCATTCCTTTACTCTCAAAAGCACCATGCATAATAGTTACCATCGCCTGCAACTCTTCTGCCGATGACGCAAGTATTACTTGGTCATCGGCATAAAGAAGACATTTGACAAGTAACTCATTCATTCTTAATCCCCATTCACAATCTTTTAAATCTTTTAAACAATTGTCCATGTATAGGTTAAACAGCCATTCCTGTGTCGCGAATAACTTTACAAACATTCAAACAACGGACACAAAGAACACTCAGACTAGCAACATAACTCGCAGTATATTATGATGATAATACATTTTTTGTCTCTAGTGGGTATCGAACTTGGCATAATGGATTGCCATTATAGTAAAGTGACCACTTACATCACTACGTCATCAGAGCATTCATGACTACCTATCAATTTAAATTCCGATTTTCGCCCACTCAATCATATTTGAAACAATATATACGTATTTTCAATATCTCATCATCCACGGAATATTATAACTACTTTTACAATGTTCTGTCAATTGTCACTATAACGTCACCGCAGCCTTTCTAACTACCCTACATTCTTTCCCATTAAAAGTAACCAAATAATCCAGTCACTACTTTACTACGAAAAATACCGGTGTGAACTTGCAAAAACAATAGTCAAGCTCTGAGACCAACAAATGCACTATGCACTAAACTGTGCTTCTACATCTCAAAACATTGAATTTCCACACAATAACTAAACTGCTTCTGCTTTCAGTACATTAAACCAAGATAACACAACTGCGAACATTAAAATTCAATATGTTTTCTTCGGAACTGGCATCCGTGTACAAATTACTGTATGTCCATATGGAGATATCGTAATACCCCGAAAATGTACAACTAATTTACTTATGCTGTTGAAAATCTAATAGAATAAACGAATTTAAATCTTATGTGCCTGTAATAAGATTGAATGCTGTACAAATTGAGGGTTTTCTAAGGATAATACGTAATATAGGGTTGTATGACAGGGATGTTTCGGTTCAGTACGTCAGTGGACGCCGTTCGGTGTAGACGCGCGCCATTTTTCGACGTCCCCGCGAAACAAAGTTCGGAATTTAAAAAGTTTTGCCCGCGATGTCTGACATATTGGATTTTTTGTGAAACTTTTGTGTGTTGACGTTGATTAGTTTTTTTTTATTTGAATTGGATACGTGGAAAATGTAATGAGCTGGAATAAAGGTAAGTTGGTTTTATTGTTTGACTATGTAACAATAGAATTGTGTTATACTGGTATAATATTTGTTAGTATTATAATTGAAATTAGTGGGTTTTGTAATCCTCATTAAACAAAGAAAGGATTCTAGTTGTAATGAATTTTAATATGGTTCGTATGATTTTTTTATGAATAGGGTGTAAAATTAATTGAGCTTATATCCTAGCGTAATATAATGAAATTTAAACGCAAGTATGTTTATAAACTACGTAACCTTTTGTTATTAAGGTCTTAATATGTTTTTTGTTTAAGAAGGAAATGTTCACAATTAAACTCTCTCTAATTTAATTGTTGTTGGTAGCTGTTTGTATTCTTTTTAATATTTTTCTTTTAGTACTTGATGTATCACTGCCTGGTCTATGGTTTCTTTTTGAGGCTTATTATTTTCTTATATTTAGCAGCGATAGCTCAGTGGGGAGACCAACAGACTGCAATGCAGAGGGTCTCGGGTTCGAACCCACGTCGCGCACCTCTGACTTTCGGAAGTTATATGACTTTTCGAAATTATGTGCGTATTGATTGACAATTATCGCCTGCTCCGTGCCTCGGAGAGCACGTTAAGCCGTCGGTCCCGGCTGCCATGAACATCTATGGCAGTTGTTATTGGGAAAGTCAGTACCCTCTAATATCCTGACACTGGTCTAGCCTTAGGGTATCGTTAGCCTTCGGGTTGCGGTGGTCAGGTGGCAGCCGCTCCGTGTAAAAACTGATATCCAGTCAAATCCGGTTAGACCAGAAAAGCCGATCCCAAGTGACTTGGGAATAATAAAGGCTAAGAGAGAAGAAAGACTATTTTCTTATATTTATTATTTATCTAGTTTTACTTCTTGATTTATCTCCAAACTTTTTTTCTGTTTTATTTATAGTTTACTCTTAGCCTTTTTTTTTACTTCTTTTCTTGGTTTACCTCTATCGCTTTTGTATAACTGGGAGCATGGTCCTTATTTGTTCCCACGTAAACCATTAAATGACTACTTATCGGTATTTTGGCTAAAAAATTGTCAAGTACCCTCAAGTGCATTAAGATTTACGACAAACCGAATGTCAAACATCCTATCCGACCCTCAAAATACAAAACAACTATGTGAAACAGCTTATCTGAGAATCAGTCGATAAATACTAAATAAAAACAGGGTGGGCCGATTTTTTTAATGACCCACTGGTCACCGTTTGATACACTTATCAAACGGTGGTAACACATAGGTGATATTTCACTTAGTTCTGTATTATCAATCAAAGTTTCAACCGTGAACATGTTTTAACTGTCCTGGAGACAAGATTGGCGTAGATGTATAAAGTAAGCTGTTATAAAGTTACTATTTTATTTATTTAAGTACTTACTAAGTGTACTTTCTTCAAAGTGTATATCGGTCAAAAAGCTTTCTTAGTTTTGGTATATTGTTAGAAATAAAACTATACACAGAACGAAAAAAAAAAAATTAAGGTGTCTCTTATAATCCATTTTATATACGTATGAAAGATACTAGTTAATGCACGCGACTTCGCTCTCTCTAAACTAGTACTTTCATTATGGATGAAAGATACCTACTCTATATACTTTTTTGTAATCCTGACAACGTGTATGTAAAATTTCATAACGATCAGTCAAGTAGTTGAGGCATGAAAGCGTAACAAATAAACAAACAAACTCGCGTGGGCATCCTAACTTCCTAACTAATATTATAATTGCGAATATGGGTTTGTTTGTTTGTAAAACTTTCACGCCTTAACTCCTTGACCGACCGTCATGAAATTTCGCATGGACGTTCTCAGGCGAACATAAAAGGACATAGGGTACCTTTCATCCAGAAAAGAGTACTGTTACCAACCTAGCCTAACCTACAATCACACAAGTAAAGCTGCAGGCAGTATCTAGTCTCTTTTAATCCATTTTATATACTTATGAAAGATACTAGTATTTTCGCGCTGCTTCGCTCGCTCGAGAACAGTACTTTCTTTCTGGATAAAAGATTATTTATATCCTTTATGTACCTCCAATCGCATTTATAATATTAGTAAGGATTTTTAGTACAAATCCAAAGCTTTAGCTAGCTACGGGAGAATATAACATCAGTAATTGACTCCTGCGGCTTAGCTCGTCTGTATCCTACGAAAACGCATATAATAATATATATAATAATAATTGCAGCCCTGTATTAAACTGTCCCACTGCTGGGCACGGGCCTCATCTCAGTGAGTGAAGGGTTAGGCTATAGTCCACCACGCTGGCCCAGTGCGGGTTGGCAGACTTCACATATCTTCAAGAACATTATGGAGAACTCTCAGATATGCAGGTTTCCTCACGATGTTTTTCTTCACCGTTAAAGCAAGCGATAAGTAAATATTTAATAAGTATATAACTCTGAAAAGTCAGAAATGCGCGCCTTAGGGATCGAACTCGAGACCTCTGCGTGACAGTCCAACGGTTTCCCACTAGGCTATCGCTGCTTATAAAAACGAACGAAAACGCATACTGGTTTAAAATGTATTTATCTTGGACATGGTCTATCTGCCAAGTTACATTTAAACCCGTTCAATGGCTGACACCTGATTGAGTCGCAAACAACCAAGTATCTTCACAACCTTTAACCTGTTTATTATTAGTAGAACAAAGTAAAAATATCCCAACTAATATTATAAATGCGAATGTGAGTTTGTTTGTTTGTTTGTTACGCTTTCACGCCTTAACTACACGACCGATTACCATGAAATTTCGCATATACGTTCTAACCCGTCAGGTCTTGGCATGTCAGACACTATTATGTCTGGCCACCGGTGTGCCGCTACGATCCAACAAAAATACATAATAATAACTATTTATTTGACAAAAAAAAACAAATCTTTCCTCTTTATAATGTTAGTACAGATATCGATGAACTTAATTAATTTAGTTAATTATATAATTAAACATTAGATGATTTCTATTTATCAACAATTATTTACAATATAGTAACAAAATTTATTTTAAAACGAAATAATCTAATATACCTATATATTTACAAACGTATTAAAAAAGATAACATAATATAAAAACAAATAATTATAATAATAAATATTTACAAAAATGTTTTAGGCTTCTAAAATTCTTCACCATCGCTGTCAACTAGTAACGTGCCCAGAAGACTGGCAGCATTGCCATTCAACGTGGCAATGCTGCCAGTCTTTTGATTCTTTGGGCTAAGAAAAGACCAGCCTTCTGATCACGCGAAACGTCGATCAGGCGTTTTGCGATCTCCCTGTCCAAAGTACGAGCGCTCGGTCCTCATGAACCTAGGGTTTCCACCCCAAACGGCTCATAATTATATTATTATATATTATTATTTATAAATACCTTAATTAATTTATTTATACATTTTACATAAATACATAACCTCACGCTTATAGCGAAGGCAGATGTGTAATTCACATTTAGACAGTTACTAGTCCTACGAGCAATGCTATTGGCATATATCGGACACAGTTCCAATCTCCGTGTCACTACTGAACATTTCTTGTTAGAAAGACCCCATAACACCGAACCGAGAATGGAACTTGAGACCTCTGGTACAGCAGATCATATTCACTACAGTCCACTTATTAAGACTGCGCCGAGCGTAAGACAGAAAATGACAGAGCTCGTGCGGCGCATATACAAATCGGCGCGCGGCCGCCATAGTAAAATTGTATGGAGGATTTGAAGTGCTTTTTCGATAAATATGTATCTTTATTGTCAACCAATAACTTAAAAATTTGTGACGGACAAATTGTAATATAACTATTTTTGTTTCGTTTAAGCTGTAAAGTGGGATAGATTTCTACCGTTATAATCTAAATTTCACGTAACACGAGCTTACGTTTTTGCATTTTATATATAATTTTCATAATTTTGTAGGCGAAAATATTGATTATTTTAAGATTTTTTACACGGAGTTATTGTAAACACATTTATTGTTATGGTAAGGCTGGTTTTATAGCTACGCTGTTAGACGCGCCGTTGAGCAGCGCCGCTGTTAGCAGCGCGCGTTTGAACAACGGTCCGCTGTAAAACGAGATTGGTACCGCGCGTTTGGCTGCTGTATACAGTCGTCTACAAAATGAACATTAATGCGGTTAGAGTAGTGGCTATTTACTTCTTATGGAAAAGAAGGCAAAGAAGACTAGCTGTTGATCCTTAAAATGGTACAAGGTTACTGAGAGGCGAACACGTAATATCTTTTTGCGATTTACGAGAAAAGTCATAATTTTTATAAATATTTTCGCCTATCAATAACTAGTTTTGACGAATTACTCTGCAAGTTACAGTCTTCTTTACGACGATCCAGCTTATTTCGCATCCCCATAACTCCAGAGGAAAAATTGGCGATCACTCTAAGGTAAGTGAAATAAAATTACATTATACCTCTTATTACTATAACTAATAGGCTAATAACTAATACTTGGACGGGTAGCCAAATATTGGTTTATAGATTATAATAAAAATTAAAAAAAAACCCCAAATCTAAAAATATCTTTGAAAATAATTAATTTTTAAATATAATTATTTTTGCGTCCTTATTCGTATATAATTGATCGGCCGGATCCCATAAACACCTTCTACATCGTACTTCCTCAATTATACGTTCCGTATCGATATTATAATTCATGTTGTACTGTACTTAACGGCGCGTCTCAACAGCGTCACTCTAAAACGCATACTGATCGTATCGTAACTCGCGGCGCGCGCTTCGGCAGCGCCGGCGAACAGCGCGCGTTTACTCAACAGCGCTGCTCAAGCGCGTGGCTATAAAACGCAACTACTACCCCCAACAAATCCGAACGCGCGCGCTTCAGCCGCGCTGTCGAAACGCGTAGCTATAAAACCAGCCTAAATGTATATTTTATATTTGTATTAAACAAAAAGTGTTGATTTTATTCACTTAACTGTGACTGCCTGTTTTGGCACATTTCGCTCGGCGCAGTCTTAAGAATTATGTGTCATATATATTAAATACTGTTTTCCGGCTTTGCCATGACATATACAAAACTTAGCACTTTACAACACTATATATTATTCTCTAAGGTCCAGAGAAAATTCACAAACATCACGGTAGCGAGTTTTTTCAACTCCACAAGATAATATGTGGTTCTTCGGGGATTTGACGGAAATATTCCTGTTTGTAAAACCTCAAGGGGTAGCCCTTCGTCAAAACTTTGCAAAGGTAAAAGTTTGTATTTCATGTAATTGTATTTTCAATGTTTTGGGGGAAAAAATAAAGAGCTTGTTACTAGAGCGAATTGGTAAGTTTGACTCAAATAATATTAAAAAGCTACGTAATACAGAATACTATTGTTATACGCATTTATTTTTATAAACGTTCGTCTAGTGGTCGAAATTCAACCAATTCGTCTCGCGACTGCCACTGCCCCGAGTATTATGGATTTACGAGGGGTAAAAATTTGTGTGATCCAGAAAGAGATTTCCCAAGTCTGAGTGTTCTTTTAGTGCACATTGTTCGAATGTTTGTAAAGTTCTCCGCGATGTAGGAGTCATTAGTACAGGCCTTGCCTTTTTAATATTAATTATTAATTATATATTATTAATACACCGTAATATCTGAAATTACATTGAAAAACTGCGTCCAATTTTTTATCGATATTTCTATACATCTCAATAGTTTCTGGCGCTCATAGCCAGTTGCAATCACTAACCGGTAAACGATTAGCGAGGTTAAGCAATGTTTTCTGAAGTCTGCAAAGCCGCACTGAGCCATACGCGGTTTATAATATACTAGAATTACTCAAATCTTATGTCTGAGAGTGTTTTCCATAATGTTTTCTGAAGTCTGCAAAGCCGCACTGAGCCATACGCGGTTTATAATATCCTCCTAAGGCCCAAGGTCCTTTCTATAGGACTAAATTATTAGTGAGTTCAGACCCAGCATTCATTTTGGTTATTGCTACATCCAGACCCAAGTCCTTTAAAAAAGTTCAATTAAAATGCCGCATTTTTTTAATTCAAATATCCCGCCAAATAAAATTTTTATATTAGAGGAAACACTCAAAGTTCTATTTAATCTGTTACCGGAAGTTGATACTGATTGGGTTAAAAATAAATACGTGACGCCATTTCTTTCGCAACAAGATGTCAGACATGTGGAGACGGGGTAAGTAAATCTTTATTTATCTAAGTAATCAATGATTTTTCCATATAAATGTGAAAGAAAATAAGTGTTTATATATATTTTACGTTATTATATTAATAAATTGCCGCAAGTTATTGTCAAAAATAATACTTTTTAATAGTCGAAACTTTTTGGTACTTTTTAAAGTACCGCGGGTTTTTACTCCAAAAGCCTGTTTTTATTTTAGACCTTTATAGAGGTCTTTGGGTTATTACGTTTACTTTAAATAAAATCAATAGAAATTTAAACAATTAAATAAATTAGTTTTTTATATTTTTAGGTTCTGTTCCTTGCTGTGTTCCAACTGTGTAGTATTCTTAAAAAGGTTTTTTTTATTTTTCAGGTTTAAATGAGGAAGATATAGCAAATTTCCTCGATAATTCCGACAATGAAGATGAAGTTGCTGATGTCGATGAAATTGATGATGGGTTAATAGCCGGGACTTCCAATCTACTAACACTAGATGAAGATTTTTCTGATTCAGGGTCGTCGAGTATTAGGCGATCGGATTTGGAATCTAGTGATTCAGATTCAGAGTCCATCCTTTCTGACGAAAAAACTGATTCAGTCCCCGCTTTACGAGGAAGAGGACAGGGCCGTGGTATGCGACGAGGTCATGGTATGCGACGAGGTGTACCCAGACGACGTTCGCGTGGCATGGCTTCACGAAGAATGACGAATAATTTAAATGCATCAGCGACACTTTCAACTGGTATGAGACAATCTGGATGGTCTGTTAATAATTTTAATCCACACGTTTTTTCGCGTGTTGAACCTTCATATCTGCCAATTGATGAAAACTGCTATACTGATAAATTTTATTACTTTAAATCTTGTATTGATGAGGAATTTGTCGAGGTAATGGTATTGAAAACTAACCAAACATATTTAGCAAGACATGGCAAATGTCTTGGTCTTGATACCAAAGAATTATACGTCTACCTTGGCATAACTTTAGCCATGTCATGCATTCAATACCCTCAATTGAGAATGTACTGGCAAAATGAGTTTCGTGTTACCTTAATAGCTGACAATATGGCTAGAAATAGATTCTTTTTGCTGCGAAACTCAATAAAATTCGTCTTTGACGAAAATATTTCACGCCATGTAAAAGAAAACGATCGACTCTGGAAGGTGCGGCCGTTAATAACTAAGGTCCAAAATAGTTGTAGGACATTGGACAAAAGTACAACTATAAGTATTGATGAAATGATCATACCTTTCTCTGGTATTTGTGGCGTCAAACAATACTGTCCAGGAAAACCAAACCCTACTGGACTAAAGGCGTTTGTGTTGGCTAATCCAGATGGCACAATATGTGATTTTTGTATTTACCAGGGCGAAACGACATATCCTGAATACGCCAACACTACATACAGCCTGCCAGAGAAAGCCGTTTTAAATTTGACTAAGAATTTGATTCCTGGCCACATCGTATACTTCGATCGATATTTTAATGGTTTAAAACTTGCAGAAGAACTTTTATTGAATGGCATAATGTGTACTGGAACTCTCATGAAAAACCGTATACCTGCTCCTGTGAGACCATTGCTGATGGAAGATCTTGAAATGAAAAGAATGGGAAGAGGTACGATGCAGGTCATAGTGAGAGATAATAATGATGTTGCTGTAACAAAATGGTACGATAGCAAAGGTATCGTATTTTTATCAACTGTGCATGCTAATCAAACAACCGATACCTGCCAAAGGTGGAGCAAAAAAAATAGGCAATATGAGACTGTCGACAGGCCTGAAGTGGTCAAAGCATATAACACCAATATGGGGGGCGTTGACTTAGCAGATCGGCTTCTATCAGTTTGTCCTTCACGATACCGGACAAAAAAATGGACACAAAGATTTGCAGCACATATGGTAGATATAGCAGTTGCCAATTCTTGGCTAGTGTTCAAAAACCAAGAAATACGTCGAAAAGTGCCTGTTAAAAAAATCCAACAACTAAGACAATACAAATTAGAGTTAGCGGGTAAACTGATAAGAGACCAAAGAGAAGAAGCAGAATTAGTTCCTACTGTTGAGACTGATGACGAAAATGGAGAAGAGAATTTACCACCACGAAAAAGAGGACGTCAATTTGTTGTTGCATTGCCTACCAATAAAAATAGAAAAAAATATGCATCACACTTACCAGAAATGACAGATATACAAAACAAATGTCGTGATTCTAACTGTAAAAAAAAAACTAAAATGCGGTGCAGCACGTGCAATGTGTATTTATGCCTTACGAAAGAAAGAAACTGTTACAAAATATTTCATACTGATTAGTCATCAGCACGAAATATTTTGTAGCAGTTTCTTTCTTCACACAATGAAGACTGATTATTATAATTATAATTTTTACGAAATAAGATAATTTTTTTACTGTTGAATCCACAGAGTGTGGTTTTTAGTTTTATTTTGATTGATCTCTCGTATATAATATACGAATTAAATTGTTTTCTACTTAATAAAAGGTTTATGTAATAAATTATAAATCTTTTTATTTCATTTGTAATGACCCAAAGTCCTATAGAAAGTATCAATTGTTGGTACTTTGTTATCTCATATTGACCCAGAGGCCTTTAAAAAGGACCAAATATATTAAGTCTAGACTTTGCAGGTAGGTCCTAAGGTAAATAATAGAAACACCCTAAAAACACATTTTTCAAAAAACCGCTAGAAAAGAAAGATATTTCATATTTTTGTTTGGGTCTGAAGACCTATAAAAATTAGTCCTTTTAAAAGGACCGTTGGGTTGTAATACAAACTAATCATTTATTGGCCTGGGCCTTACGAGGATATACTAGAATTACCCAAATCTTATGTCTGAGAGTGTTTTCCATTACGTTTTCTGAAGTCTGCAAATCCGCACTGAGCCAGCGTAGTGGACTTACCCTTTTGTGAGAATCAGAAGAGGCCCGTGTCCATAATTGAGACTTATTAAATTAATAATTATGTAATTTGTAAAATATTCGGATTCATTAATTATTCGCCTGGTATATCATACGATACATTCATTCGATTTGTTAATTACTAGAACTAATGATAAAACGCACTAGGATCATGTCACTTTTGTTTGAGCCTTAAACAGCTAACATAGGATTTAGCGCTTTAGGTTTGTGATTTCAACCGAATTATGTACGAATAAGTGATGAATTATGGATCTATGTTAATAGTGGGCATGGAATTATGCAAAGGAAATTAGGTAAATATAAAATTCAGAATAAAGTGGGTTTCGTTTATTATGCGAATTGTTGCAAATATATTAACATATTTTTATTACTTATATATGTATGTACGTTTTTCTGAGCTGTTGTTATTATAACAGTGAGAGAGATAGTCAGAGATATACGACCATATATTGCCAAAAATTTTAGGCCAATTTTTTGCCACCGAACTAGTTACATAGTTCTCAATTTCCATGATAGCATAAAATACGAATGGGGGATTAGCCAAAACCAGTTTTGCCGAATCTCCCTTTTGCTAAGACTTCTTATTGCCAAGTCTGCGCTGTACTGAGTCTCCTTTCAGATCGAATCTTATGATCTGTCGAGTCTGCAATGTTTCTTTAAATATATTTTGTATCTGTATTAACGTAAAATGCATGCAAATATATTACAAGATTGCTAAGTAAACATACACAATCTTAATGAAAATCATTTAGTACTTAAGACATAAACAAAATATTTACATCTAATGAATACGTAGGCTCGATCAAAACTTAATTTCGCGACGTACTCAAACCTGTTGTAAGTAATTAACAAAATTACTTCGCAAATCTATTTACACTTCGTTATGTAATCGTGTAAACATATTTATTTCAGTTTCGCCCTAAGATGTTTGTCAACAAGTATCGCTCTGGATTCAATTCCGAACATTTGAAGAATTTGTTGACTTTGTAACGGTACGATAATTTCTAGTAATTTAGCTGAGTAAACCGATCCGTTAAGGGTGAAACCACACCACTGGAGGCACGATAAACGTTTTGCTGAGAAATATTGCCGAAACGTATACAAATAAATCATATATACATACATACTCTTTCACTTGTACGTGCCTTTACTGGAAATCAGTAATTTATTTGACTAATATTTTTACAGCTCATTTTTAAGCACCAATGGGGGATGCACATAATGTCTTTGGTAGTTTTTCAAACTCATATTTCAATTTAAGAAGAATACTTTTCTTTTTGTGGAGTCAATTCTCTCATTAGGCATGATTCCTGTATTTGGGTACTATACAAATTTTCGATAATGGACACAAAGAATACCCAGATTCGGAACAACCATTTGTGGATCATACAATTTTAAGTGTCAGTGGCAGCGGCAAGCCGACCACTTAAAGTACTACGCCACCAGTACAGTCTTTCTTCTTCTTTGCCTGATCTGGGAGTAGAAATTCAGACTTACGAACAGCTATGATCTTTAGCGTAAAGTTATCCACGGAACCAACGAGATTATGTAGTTGAAAATTCGGTTAGTTTTATACCTTAGTCGGCCTTGATGGCGTAGCGGTTAGTGTAACCGACTGCAACGCCTGTGGTCGCGGGTTCGATTCCCGCACAATTCAAACATTTGTGTGCATGGACATGGATGTTTGTCTCGGTCTGGGTGTTTCTATGTATAATAAGTATGTATTTACAGGAAAAAGGTATATATATTATTATATACATATGTATGTTAATCTGTTGTCTAGTACCCATAGAACAAGCTTTGCTTAGTTTGGGCTAGATGGTGTTGTGTGTATGTGATAGATAGAATAACACAATACCTTAATAAAGTACGCTAATATCTCTAAACGTTCTCTACTCGAATCAAAAATAGTCGGTGATAAGTGAGGGAAGAATTACGTAAAGAATATGGCGAGTGTAGAGAATAGGGACGTAATTAAATAATTATTTTCAATAGTAATAGGGGATCCTATGACCAGGCTAAGTGATAGTTCCTGGCGGACTATAGAACAATAAATGACGTCGGCAACTTACATAATGATACACTCATAGTAAGTCGCCATGCAAACTTTGTTAGCGCGATGCAGGCACTGCAAATTGTACTGAGTTGTCCGGAATTGAGTACAGTGCCATCTATTGTTGCTAGCCGTAAGTTCGTCGTGCATAATGTGTAGAAACAGTCACAATAGCGCATTAAGCACGCAAGAACAGAGTTACCTATGTGACGTTCGTAGCAAGTAGAAACTAGAAGTAGTTCTTGGTCGCTCAACAGAAATAGAGCTGTATATATATTTTCTTATATCAAAGAAGTCGTCAATATTATCATCATTTTATCATCTTATAAATGAAATTTCAAACTTGCCACAGAAATATTCTCGGACCTAACGAATCCGGTAAAATATTATTAATACTATTTCAGCCTGTGTTATTACACTGCCGGACAAAAGTAATGTAAATGTATTTGTGAAAAACAATCACCAAATTGTTTTTGATACTATATCAGTCAATTGTATTATTGACACGTATATTCAGATTTATAATAGACATAACTCAGGCCTGAAAATAAAAGCACACAAATATTTATATAGAAATAATATAAATTAATAATCAAACCATTATATATTATTGATCTCAGAGTTACTTTGCAAACATTTACCGCAAATATGGATCATTAGATTTTGCGGATTCGCCTGTGTTAGTCGAGAATTTGTCAATAAATTTGTCTCCCTCGGGAACAGCATTTATGGATGAAAGGTACTTTTCTGTACGACTTCCCATGACGGCGTGTTTGCGAAAATTCACAATGATCGGAAGAGCAGTTGAGGCGTGAAAGCGTAATAAACAAGCAAACTCACATTTGCATTTATAACATTAGTTTGGATAAGAATTAGGAAGTTAGAATACAGTGGATATCGATTCTGTGTTCGCGTGATTTTAATAGCACTTCAGTTCAATTTGAGTCATTAGCCTGACGGTATTTCCAAAACAACTAATTTTCGCTTGTTTTATGAAAACCAGTGCAGGTAATCACCGAGAGGAAGCGTGCATGTCTAAGAGTAAGCAATACTGTTCTCAAAGATGTGAGAAGTCTTTCAACTCAGACTGGGCCAGCATGGTTGTATGCATCCTACCTCTGGTAAAAAATAAGTATAGGCCCGTGCCCGGCAGTTCTGTTATACAGTTTATATAATACTAGATTTTGCCCGTGGCTTTGCTCGCGTAAATATAAGTTTGGTTAAGTTATGTAAATCTTCTGTACCGACAACGTGTATAAGAAATTTTATGATGATCGGTCGAGTATTTAAGGCGCTAAAGCGTTATAAACAAACTCACCTTCGCATTTATAATATTTGTTATGATGGTACAAAAAAGAACTTACTCTGCAAACTCGTATTGCGGAGATGAGTCATGCAAAGGACATAGATTATTATGGACTTATTGGTGTCAGTAGGTTAGCGAAGCATGCATCACTAAACTTTGAGCAAGTGTGGCAGGCCGAGCCATATTTGAATTTTGATCGCTTTGATGTGTGCTCAAAAAACCACGCTTGACGGCAGAATGCAAATGTTGGCTAAAAGTTTGGTAGACTTATGCAAATGTTCGTGCCAAATATGACTTTATGATGTATAACGTTATTTAAAGCTTATGCTGATTCCAAAATATAAAATATGAGATTTTTCCTGCGGTGTCGCTCGCGTAAATGTAGGTTAGGTTCGGTTAGAAACAGTAACAGTTTTTTTGGATATTAAACCCTATGACCTATTTTGTACACCTGACAACTTGTATTCGAAATTTCATGATGATCTGTCAAGTAGTAAAAGCGTAACAAACAAACAAACTCACTTTCGCATATACATATAATACTAGATTTTGCCCGCGCCTTCGCTCACTTTAATATAGATTTATTTCAAGATAGATGTTTAGAAGCTTATGTTATTCTGATGTACATATGAAGAGATAGTAAAGTTTCATCCAAACCCGTTCAGTAGTTTTTGCGTAAAAGAGTAACGAACATCCATCTATCCATCTATCCATCCTCACAAACTTTCACGTTTATATTATGTATCTTATGTGGGAGCCAGTCAGTGCAGACCGGCGACACTTCGACCCAGTGGGATCTTTTGTGTCGACACTCTCCCAATAACGACTGCCATAGATGTTCATGGCAGCCTGGACCGACGGCTAAACGTGCTCTCCGAGGCACGGAGCAGGTGATAATTGTCAATCAATACGCACATATAACTTCCGAAAGTCAGTGGTGCGCGACGTGGATTCGAATCCGAGACCTTCTGCATTGCAGTCTGTTGGTCTCCCCACTGAGCATTTATATTAAATAGGATTAGTTAGGAATTACGTGGATTATGATTTCAGAATACATCTTTGATCTGCCTTAGTAGCGCAGCTGTAGGTTCTGCGACAGCTTTGCATGAGCTCTAGGGTTTGATAACCAGAACCTCTAATATTTTTACTATAAATGAATTGTCAGTAGCATCATACAGTCTGAAGCTGTGTCTAGAAGATGACTGGGTGAAATGTTTGTAAATGGAGACACCGCTGCCAAAAACAATAAAAAAAGGAAAATATTTATTGACAAATTCAACTTTCGTTTAGGAATATACAAGCGTAGACGAACATTTAATAGTAGTTAGAAGGGCTACTTTATTATTAATCAGTGTTTGGGCACGCCACAATCGTGGCGGTAAGTCCCGTGTTTGAGGAGTGGCTGGGGAGGCGGCATGGCGCCCTCACCTTCCAGCTGACACAGGTAATGACTGGCCACGGTTGTTTTGGCCAGTTCCTGTGTCGTATACGCCGGCAAGAGACGCCCGGTTGTCACCACTGCGGCGACTGCCGCGACGTAGTTGAGGCCACGGCGCTGCACACTTTGGCGGTTTGCCCCGCCTGGGCAACGCAGCGCCGTGAGTTGATCGCGGCAGTCGGATTGGTTGCCCTCTCGCTCCCGGCCGTAGCTCAGTCTATGGTCCGGAGCGAGAGGTCGTGGAACGCCGTCGCCTCCTTTTGTGAGGAAGTCATTTCCATCAAGGAGGCGGCGGAGCGGGAGAGGGAGCGTTTAAACCCTCTCCCCAACCGCAGAGCCGGGCGCCGGAGGGCGCGGGACGACCGCCAGCCACCCTGAGGTTTGACCTGGGGGTGGCGGGCTTTGTGGGCCTGCCCGCCATCCGTTCAGCACCAGGTCCGAGAGGCGGCGTGCGTGTTCCCACGCGCGCCTCTGTGTCGAGTCCGTCTCCCCTCTAGGGGGGACAGTAGGGAGTGGTAGAAGTGCCTATTGGGTAGGTCTTTTGTGTAGTGACCTGCCGTTTCATACGGCGGGCCGAAACCTCGGCGGGGTCGCGACCGCATGCGCAAGTGTTTCGCGCGGCCCCGTCGATAGTGGTTTTGTCGAGGAACACCGTGGTAGGTTTAGTCGGTATCCCGGGAGGCACATTATCATCTTTACCATCTTCTTTACCCCGGCGAGTCCGACATAACCCCTCCGCCCGCCCCCGCGGAGGGGTATGCGTAATGCATTCCACAAAGTTAAAAAAAAAAAAATATTAATCAGTGTTTATAAGAAAATAAATCATATTTCATTCTAATATTATAAAGAGGAAATATTTGATTTTGTTTGTTTATAAGGATTTAACTAAAAAACTACAAATCCGATAATATTGTCTTCTGTTTACGCGAATATTATTCATTGAAATTAAACTACTATATACAGATTTTATAATCACGGGGAGACTAAGATGGTAGTAGACAACTACCATTTTAGTCTCCCCGTGACCATGGCTGCTGAAAAGCAACCGAAATGTCGGGGAAAGTTTAAAAGTAAATTAAATCTAAATAGTTTTAATAATAATTTAATTAGCTTGAAAATTAGTAAAATTTAATAGTAGTAGTAGTGTAACAATTTTCAAAATTTTATAATATATTGTCAAATAAACAACGCGATAAAATCCGTATATAGTAGTTTAATTTAAACAAATCCGATTTAAAAAAAATTTACATTAATATTATAACATATAATTTAAAAAAAGTACTAATACTAACATAATCTAACCTATCTTCAAATGAGCGAAGCCGTGAGAAAAATCTAATATTACCATAAAATAGCTTACGACTACTTTGCATTGCACTTCTATTATAAATAGGCAAATTGACAATCACTGCATTGGTCAAGTCCATTGGTTAGATTTAAGTGCATAAAGCAGTTGTCCCTTAGCCTTGTATGATATCACAGCAATAACAGCAATAACAGCTTGAATCAAAGCTAATAGTGATATTAATGGAACATGCATTAACATGCTATCAGTCTACCACTGGACATTGGATTCACTCATAGGAGCTTTAAGCCAATTTATGATCTCATTATTGCGGTTGCCTGGTTGACCGCACACAAAAGACAAGTAACGTAGCGGTGCAATATGAAAGGAACATTTAAATATTCTTTATGACACATAAACAAGTTAATTTAAAAAATGATGTATGTAATTCAATTTTCTTTTATTGTCTTGGAGCTATTGTCAATTGTTACTGTCACAGTTATAGATAACATACTTTGGTATATAATATGTTATTTATTACAGTGACAGTAAAACCTGTTAAACTTAAATATGACTTGCCTATAATATAACATTCTAATATAAGAGATACACACACAGCTACAAAAAAGAAAATTGCAATATGTAATACATATTATATTAATAACAAACCAAAAGTTAAAATTAAACTATTTTATACAGATTTAATCGCATTGTTTAATTTAAGAACACATAACAGCCTTCTCGTGACCATGGCTGAAAAGCAACTAAACGTCAAAGAAAATTTAAATCGAAATCTAAATAACGTATTAAAACGATATAATAATAGTATTTTAAAATAAGCAACACGATAGAATCCGTATAAATACTATAATTTCAATATATAATATATAACATTCACGTAAACATTAGACAATTTCATGTAAAACTAAATATTTTTAATAGCAAACAACAACAAAAATCTGTCCTAGCAAATCTTTTTATCTTAAGTCATTTCGTATTCTTGCTGAACTTACAAAGTTGTGGCTTTAGTCAGATTTCTAAAATCTTATTAAGATTATTAGACGCCCGATATTGGCTGCTATGTGTATGATATGTAAGTGCATAACTAATGATTTCAAAAAAGTGTGGAACGTGGTTTTATACCCTTTTCTATTAAACTCTTCCTCTCCCAGAGCTCTTCAAATCCAAGTCATCGTGAGAATAGTAGTCTTAGAACTAAGTCAAAATTAATATTAGTAAATGAAGTATCTGTTCTTTTAGTTATCTCGTCAGTAAAGTATTCATTATGGACTTACAGTTTTATGCTACTGTATATTTATATGTTTTAAATGATAAATATATGAATAATGTACGAACTGAATTACGTAATAACTTTTGCTTATAACTCCCGTTGCTATTGGTATAATTTCTGAATTACGTGTGGACCACTCAGGGGTTAGACGAAAAAACAGACTTGGAAAACATACGTATGTGGGTCAAACCATTTTGTTTTAGCTAGAAGAAATTCATAGATATTACATTAAATATAGCTAATTTACAATTCACCCTTTTATCATAAAACCAGAATAAACCGCATAACAATAAAATACAACTCGAATTAAATTATTAAACGCGTAAAATTTTATGGGGGATTAAAACAATCATTACTTTGATGGCGGAATAGTAAAACGTGAATGTCATTTAGTTTTATTATACCTTTTAAAGTTTAATATTCTAATGTATACAGTTATAAATGTAGGGATACCCCAGGGTGCAACATTGACCATTGGTACGCTTTTGACAAATTAATTCAAGCCACTTGAAGATTCTGAACTTGCTTTGTGACACCAATGTTTCAGCTAAGCGCATAGTATCCCTTTGAGGCAGATATACTTCACTCAAATATACGTCATGTGTAATTACGTACTAGGCTTTATTCTCTTTGACTACAAACTCCAAAGTGTCATGCAATACATAAATAAATAAATATAAGCAGTAAGTGCACTATGTTAGAATTTGTAGGTATTTCAGTATTATAATGACTATTTGCTATTGCAATACATAGCATCGTAGCTTTATCGGTACGTTTATTTTATAGATTTTATCGATTTACATTATTACAATTCATAATAGAATTTGAAAAAGTTTTTATAGAAAGTACTGTGGCAAGAGTATGAAAGAAAATAATTGAACTTAAAGTTTTTTTTAGAAGTGATTTGAGGTGGGAATAAATGGTAAAGAAATATCAATAAATGAAGGGTACGCAAAAATAAATAATTTTTGTCAAAATAAAACATCAGCAAACGTTTTCTGACAGATCCAGCATTGGAAACTTAGATTATAATTTTACTTTATAATTGTGTGACTTTATAATCATAAAAGACTATAAAAAACTACAGCAGATACCTACTAGGTTTTTCTATTGCCAGTATACAAAAATATAATAAACTTATAAAATTGTACTGCAGAAAATATTTTCTAAAAGAAACCATAAAAATCTAGTGTTACATATTTTTAGTCGTAAGAACTAAGTCTAAGTAAAATACCTATTGCCTAGAGGTAGCTTGAAGTACAGCAACAATCTTTTAAAGCAACATAAATATAACAAACGACACTTTTATCCGAAACGGATCCCAGAAAACCTATCTAATACAATCGGTACCTTTTTTTAAGGAACATTCGATTTTAGCGCGACCAAATCGACTTTGTAATACATTGGACGCTTAGAACGTACGATGTAAAGTATACCACGTATAAAGCCGGTGATGGACGATAATAGCTGCGATAGAATTTAGATACCGTAGCGTAAACACATAAAACATTGACGGGAACGCCTCTATGCAGAGTAGTAGGAAATCGGAGGTTTTGTTAGCTCTTATTTCGTTTTTTGGGAAAATGAGACGACTATAATTTGTTTACACAAAGTTTTAAGTTTAAAGCTGTTTCTAATTTATTTTATCAGTACAGTATACAAGTAAACACGGGTTTTGAAACAGAATACTAGACGCTTAAGGCTCGTCTCTTTCTATGTAGGAGCTATGTTTAGTAACTGGTAAATTGTGGGTATAATATTTAATTAACTTTTAATAGATGTCACGTTAACGAATTAAAAATTAAAAGGATTTCTCAATTAAATTATATGGGACCTCCATATAATTTAATTGATTAATCAATGGTCTTGAAATTGGCATATTAACTAAACTCCTTTAAAACAGCGTCACAATAATATACCTATTAATCTTTGCCTTGCTGTAAATCCCATTGGAAGACAAGTTTTATCCAATTTCTTTATTCCGATTGAGTAACAAAAATCGAAACATCTTCAGCAACTCTCACTTTTATAATATTAGTTCAATTTACCGTTAGACAACAAAGATAACCCACGAACATGTGTGCTACAAATAACACGAGTATTCCTATAATATATACCTAGTACCCCAGATCTAAAGATTTTCCACAGAACTGTCAAGCACAAGTAAATAATAATAATAAATAATAATAGTATTCTACCACATACACACAACACCATCTAGCCCAAACTAAGCAGAGCTTGTACTATGGGTACTAGACAATGGATAAACATACATATATACTTTTTTTTTTGTAAATACATACATATTATACATAGAAACACCCAGATCAAGACAAACATCCATGTTCTTGCACACAAATGTTTGACTTGTGCGGGAATCGAACCCGCGACCTCAGGCGTGGCAGTCGGTTACACGTATCACTACGCCATCGAGTCGTCGAAAGGCGAAATAATTAACCGGTGTCTAGAATATATTGATTAATTAAATTAGGCGTAGCTTTGTGGCACAATACATAATATATTATTATGAATACATTCCAGTTTATTAGTTAAATATAGTAACAAATACAAAATTTAGGTAAAATAACTATACATTATTCTAGCCGTTATAATAATAATAGATCATTGGTATTGCATATGGCATAGGCCATATCCGTATATCGTATTTGTAAATTTTTCTTCAGCGGCTGCTACCATCTTTAGTTAAATAAGTTTGTATTTACAAAGTAGCTGACTGACTGACTATAAATTAGATTTTTAGGGAAGGTATTGTTTTAATTTGATAATTTTTCAGTATTCTCACTAGTAAGTAAATCGAAAATTATTACTACTATATCCAATTGAGGTCTGTAGGTTTTCTTCCTACTATATTGGATATAAACATGGCTAGCATAACGTGTGTTTTAAAACTTTGCCTAACCTTTTGGCAATATACAGGCGCTCATATTTGGAAGACTCTGTGAGGAGTTTAATATACCAACGGCTGTATCGAGCTCCCCAAAGGCAGCTAGATCGTTATTACCGATTTTGAAAGTAACATGTTTGCTCCAGTCCTAAATCAACGAAGGAACGACTTTTCATTTAGATTGGGTTTTGAGTTAACAACCTTTTAAACTGTTGACTTTAATATTTAGTTCGAAAGTATTATTGATGGATGAATGTTGATGATCCGTTCTTCGTTTATTTTGAGCTTTCTAGAATATTCTATTTTAGCTATAATTTTGATAGTGGGAGTTCGTTGGACTGCCACGTAGAGGTCTTGTGTTCGATCCCAAAACATCGTGAGGAAACCTGCGTATCTGAGAGTTCACCATAATGTTCTTGAAGATATCTAAAGTTTGCCATCCTGCACTGGCGCAGCAGACTGTGGTCTAACTCTTCTCACACTTAAGGAGAGCCCATTGCCCAGTAGTGGGACTGTTTAATACAGTGCTGATATTTTATATCCCAATGTAATGTAAACACGTCATCTAAAAGTAAAGGTTAAAATTTCTCTACTAATTTTGAATGAACAAGAATGTCCGAATATTTATTGTCGACATAGCTTTCAAGTTTTTAATAGGAGGTAGTTAGGGTTCAAAATTTCTTATAAAATCTTTAATAATGTGCTTCAACCGCTATTGTTAGCATTTACCATTAGAAAAAGTTCAGATGTTTTAATGTGATTTGGCTTTGTTAAAGTAGTTTAGTCCGCTTGAACAAATTTGTTTTGGTTTCATCAATTGATTTTTAAAACCAACTAGTTCTGCATAGCTGTCGGTATTCAGTACTTCTGGCTATCTATGACCATTTTATCATCATAAGATTTTAAAGACAAGCAGTAGCCAATTAGCACCAAAATAAGAATTATTTGTTGTCATTTATATTATTACCAGATTTTGAATGCGGCTTTGCTTGCGCTATTTTAAATGTTGTCAATAATTACTATACCTCCGAAACAATACTTCTTTCTGGATGCAATTCCTATGTCCTTTTCTGTAACCTGACGTCTGTGTGAAATTTCATGATGATCGGTCGACTAATTAAGACGTGAAAGTGTAACAAACAAATAAACAAACTAACATTTGTATTTATAATATTATGATTGGGATAGTCGCGATTCAATTACATTCGACTTTTCAAATTAAACATTTGTATTTATAATATTATAATTGGGATAGTCGCGATTCAATTACATTCGACTTTTCAAATTAAACATTTGTATTCATAATATTATAATTGGGATAGTCGCGATTCAATTACATTCGACTTTTCAAATTACGATTTGATGTCACGTTGGTTAGATTTTTATTTTAATTTACAAATTAGTAAACTCATTGCATTTATTTTTCTCGATCTTTGTATTATTTAAATTACATTACATTTGAATTACAGGATTATTTGAATGTTTAATCGAAGAAGACACACTACATCAGAATATTTTTTCTAACCTTCTCTACCCTATAATAAATTAGCTTTTGAGTTTCTAAGTTACGGAAGGCTTTCGTTCTCCTTGAATACTATCAGCTACTAGAGCCTAGTGCTATTAATCCCTTTTGCTGCCAACTCCGTTCTCGATGGGTTACGTAGCACGATATTTTGACAACCTAAGTGTTTCAGATCTACGAAAACTACTTACTAGCAGACGGAACTTATCTATATTACCAAAATCTATCTATATGTGTACCTATATTATGCATATACGACATAAATATGCATGCATTCAAATATTACTAAAAACTAGGTCATGAACAAACATTATATCAGCAAATATGATTCATTTTACATGTGGGATTTGAAACAGTTTTTCTATTTACATTTCGCTTTTAAAACGAGATTATGTTGCATGGCTAGCGCTTAGCTGAGAGCGTTTTTCGCTCGTCACGTCCAACTAGGTAATATTAGGGTCAGTATTCATAAAGCCAGTTAAAACTAAATAAAATAACGTTTCAGTTTGTAAACTACTGGTTGGCGTCTGCGTTCTCGTGATTCTGAAGAAAGATAATTATAATCATATTACAAGAAATGTGCAAGTTTACAGGATGAAAGAATAAATAATATACTGTATATGTGTGGTGACAAGTGTAGTGGGCTCTAATTTACCACATTATAAAAATTTCGTGATCCACAAATAATTGTTCTGAGTTTGGGTTTTCTTGTGTTCCTTGTTTGTAAAAGTCCACCGTGACTCAGAAGTAAGTAGGTACTAGTAAGCGAGTTTTCTTTTTTAAAGGAGAAACGAGTGCTTAGTTTTCAAAATACTAAGGTACTGAATCTCCATTTATCAAATTTTATGTCGTGATTTTGGTGTAGAACTCAAGCAAAATGATGCCTTGCGGCATTAAACTCGCCTTACGTTTAGGTACAATTGTAGGGTCTTTGATTCGAAACTTATACTAGCTATAACTAGCAAATATTATTGAAAATTTAGAAATTTACAAGGTCGAAAAATGGCTAGACTCTAATACATAACTCTTAAGAATGTAGCTCGTAAAATATTACTAATCTATCACACGTAGCATACCATATTGTATTATGTAGGATCACGAAATGTGACTAGAAAAATGTTGACATTATACACTACAATCTCTACTATCCCTCTTGAAAACTACAAGCTTAAGTCAATTTGCATGTGCCGTGCAAACCGCTCGCAGTAAAGATCGACCCGAAAGCTTGCGTCATAGATTTTTAGCGCGTTCAATCAAATAAATCAATCAAAACTGACTCGCTGTCCACTTCTGAATGCAAGCTTGGTCGTAGATCACTACAATGTACGATCGAAAGAGAATATAGGAGGGTATTATCAATCACCACGGCTGCGAAATATTGATGGAGTGCAGAATGTTGTAGTTCAGCTTTTTCATATGGCCAATTCTAGCCTAAGAACTTCTAGCAAAAATTATGCAGGTATATATAATATATTAATAGCAAAATAATTTTGAGGTTCTCCGTGGCATATTTACGTTGATGTAGACGAATCGAACTTTGTGCTACTAGGTTTTTCGGTTACTTTAAGTAGCAGCTCGGAGTTTAGATCTGCGGCTTATGCAGGTATATCTCCGATGGAGTAAACCTGTAGCTTTTTTTACCCGTTTAGAAATTTATTTTAGAGAGCATACTGCTGCGATATGCGGTTATAAAAGTCTGATACAATACACCCACATCTTGGTTACAATTTTTAAGATCCACGTAATAGAGGCAAGCCTTTGTCATTCCCTAGGCAAATTCTCAGACGTTACTGACATGATTCTAACAAAACATAAAACTATCCGAACCGAATCCGTAGCCAAAAGTCGCATTCATAACCACTGCGCTACGAGCCGAGTTAGTCTAGTGTGTAGTATATAAGTGACATAAGTACTCGTATAAGAGCGTGTATGTGTGTTTTATATATATTACTAGATGACCCGGTGTACTTTGTACGACCTATCCTAACGAATTTTTCTATATTTTCTCACCGTTTAAACCTTCCCTGGACCACGACAAACATTTCAAAATCAAAATCAGCTAAATCGGCCCAGCCGTTCTCGAGTTTTAGCGAGACAAACGAACAGCAATTGATTTTTATATATATAGATATATATATATATATATGTTTCACCTCAGTTAAAATAGATTATATATCATAAATACTTCGGTCCTCCAACTCGTAAAGTGATTCTACAAATATAATTATTGGGAAGAGTGGAACCCACTACGCACCCTTTTTTTTTTTTTTTTTTTTTTTTTTGACCCAGGAAAATCCTTTATGGATACCCCCTCCCCCGGGGGGGGAAGGGTGGTTATGTGAGACGGGTTTCCCACCCCAACTATTGCAATAGAAAAAGGTTGACAATACCGAACTTCTCTGGATAAGAACCGCCGCGTCGTGGGAACAGGCTTATTCCAACTTGCAGTATTCTGCTTCGAACACAAAATATGTGTTGACATGTGTTTTGCCTCAGTGCGAGGCATCTTCGAGACTATCCAATCCTAAAATAAACTACACAAAGTAAATTATTTATCATATCAAGCTAGCATTGCCTGAGATTAACATATTCAAATATACAAACTCTTTGACTTTATAATATTAATATAATATAAGTCTATCAATTATTTTCATGCATCTTAATGTCCAAAACGCACATTCGCTCTATAAGTCTAAAAAGGCTTTGCAGTAAAATGGAAGCATCTCCACAAGCTGCTAGTGGATTATATGAAAGAGCGGGATCAAGTAAATCTACCTTCAAAATTGTCTTTTCACGTTTCTACGAAAATCCAATAGAAAAATGATTGGTGCAAAAATGTTCCTTATTTCCGACCGACAACTTAAAATATAGACTGAAGGTGAAGATATTACTTTGAATTGCATACATAGATAGACTCAAGTTTTTTATTCTTGAGAGGGTAAGCAGAGCAGAGAGTATTATACCCACATTTTGTCAGCTACTTATATATTTAAGAATATTAAAAGGGGGTGAGCCTATTGCTGTCTCCCAGACATTTCAAGGTTACGTGCTGCTTATATTAATATCAAAACAAAAAACTTAACTTTGCACTCAACCCGGGTCCTCACAGTTGCACAGGCTGTCAATTTTATTTTAATTAGTTTAGTTTTTTTAATTGTCTTTTTTTCTTGGTGACACGATTGATTGCGCTTCTTGAACTTAAAAGGCTATGGTCTTTAGGTCGAAAAAAAACTGGCGAATCGGGAAATGTATACCAGAGGCAACATGTGCAGCTCTCACATTCACTACAACGCCGCCGTGTAGTAGTCAAAAGAAGAAGAAATCAGTTTCACTTTTTTTTTTTAAATCTGCCCTACATAAAATCTCGTCTCTTTAAACATTTAAACTATGGACCGAAAACACTTAGATTCAGGACAAATTCCGTTTCACCGATTTTTGTTTCGAGTGGGGATCGAACCAATTGGACCGCAGCGCACTGCAAATAAAACAAAAATGTTGTTCACATTATTCGCCCATAGGCATAAGTTACGTTTATATAATATGTACTCATATAATATATCTTTAGTTCTTGATTCCTAGTTTAGGCAAAGTGTTATTAGCCTTTTCTAAAAATATATTCCCTAGTAGCTGCACGGAATTTGGTAATGCGTTTTGTAGGTAGGTTTAATCGGACGACGTGAAATGCATGAACATAACTGGCAAATCTGATATTACGACACTACCTTCTAGTTGTACAGTGAGCTGCAGAAATGCATACCCATTTCAAAACTAAAATGGTATTAAGCCGGTAATTGACGCCATCTAATGGAAATCGATACAAGAACTGTTAAGTAGTTTAATTATATCGCTATTAATATATATATAATATATTAATTAAATTATATAAATTTAGCATCAAAAAATTTTTAATCTCTATTAACAATAGTTTACTTAAAAAAGAACACATTTTAGGGTAAAACAAGAAGCAAAGAATTACAAATAAATTTATAGTGGGTAGTTTATTTTATAGATACTTTCGATGACTCGCTATTCTGTTCGTACGGAAACATTATTCTGTCCCTGTGTTTGAGTGCCTTTTCGGTTGAGATTATAATTTATTATGAATTTCACCTATTTGCTAAAATGAGTACGTGTTGCAATATTTATAAAACAACGCCATCTAGTTCATTCATATTCATTTTCATTCGAGAGTTCACAGGATTTTGTACCTTAAGATATCCATGCACTATCACAGGTGACTGTACGTATGTAACACTAACTGATATCATAAATGAGAACGTAAGCTCACTATTTTTTATTATATTACCAATGAATTTTTGCCTACATTTTGTATGCAAAAATATACATGGTACCTTTTGTCCAGAAAAGCGTACTTACTGTTGCTGAGGGACAGAAATTTATAGACAAAATCTAATTTTAATCGCACGAAGCCTTTGGAAATATCTAGTCTTTTTCACTCTTAGCCTTTATTATTCCCAAGTTACTTGGGGTCAGCTTTTCTAGTCTAACCAGTTTTGACTGGATATCAGTTTTTACACGGAGCGGCTGCCACCTGACCTCCGCAATCCGAAGGCTAACGATACCCTAAGGCTAGACCAGTGTCAGGATATTAGAGGGTACTGACTTTCCCAATAACGACTGCCATAGATGTTCATGGCAGCCAGGACCGACGGCTTAACGTTCTCTCCGAGGCACGGAGCAGGCAATAATTGTCAATTAATACGCACATAATTTCGAAAAGTCATATAATTTCCGAAAGTCAGAGGTGCGCGACGTGGGTTCGAATCCGAGTCATTGCATCTGCATTGCAGTCTGTTGGTCTTCCCACTGGGCTATCGCTTTGGAAACATCTAGTAAAGTAATAAATTGGACTCAAACCCGTTACATTTACATCACTAATCCAACGCTATAACCATTGGGCTATCGCCAAACTGTAATTCATTGAATTCGCCGATAGGTACTACTTCATTCTTAACGGCACAAATAGCGTCATATGTCGTTTCAAAGCGTACACTTAAAGCCTTTTATCTTAAGCGGAATTGTTCGCAAATGTTTTCTGTAATCGTTAAATACTGGTCATATTTTAAGTTCACGAGTGTAATGCGATTCCGTATGTGAAAATACTATGGTAGGTGGAAATATCTCGTTTTCAAGTAGGTATTGAGTAAAAGCGGAAAATTTTCGAACAGGAGAAATCTTTTCATACTAAATATAACTTACAAAATTTTACTAAATTAAATCTTGGCTTGCGTAAATGTAGCTTATGTTAATTTTCCATCCCTAGCGAACAGTACGTTCTTTTTAATGAAATGTACACTTTGTACTTTGCTGTACCGCTGACAACGTGTTTACGAAATTTCATGATGATCGGTCAAGATGTTGAAAAAAAAGCATAACAAACAAACAAACTCACATACGCATTAATACTTTTTTTAAAGTTACCTCTCGCATTATGAATAAGTCATACATGACAAAAATTCAAGCAACGGACACAAATAACACCCAGACTCGGAACAATAATATGTGGGCCACACAAATATTTGTCCCGTGTGAGATTCGAACCCACGACACTCGGCACAGTGGCAGTAGCAAGGCGACTATATAAACCATTACGTCAAAACTACTCGTCGTTTAAACTACTAAATCCGTGCAGACAATATTAGTTAGTATTAGAATACTTGCGACTCACCAATCCGAATTATAAAACGTACAATTAGAAGCTACTTCCAAAACCGAAATACTTCAGTTGATAAGAGAGCTATAGAGAGCCATCTACGTATATTAAAGCCTTAATTACCAGTTCAACTGGGAACGTCATCCAACGGTTCTAGATTAAAGGCTGTAAAATCTGCAATTCAAATGCGGCAATGATAGTCGAATGAACAGATACCGTTATCCGCATAAGGGTACTTTAATCTTAACAGCTAACACTGTGCAGAGTTTTTTTTTATAACATTTTTGTCACTATTTAGATTTAATTTAATTTTACATTTGTCAGTGTAAAATTAAATTAAATCTAAATAGTTTACTAGTTTTAATAATAATTTAATAAGCTTAAAAGTTAGAAAAGTTTAAAAGTAAAAGTAGTGTAACAGTTTTCAAAATTATGTAATAAAGTGTCAAATAAACAACGCGATAAAATCCGTATATAGTAGTTTAATTTCAATAACATCATTTGTTCCATGTTATCATTTTTTTTATATTGAGTAGTCCATTGAACTGCCATGCCCTCTGTATAGTCTCGAGTTCATTTTCCAGGCACACAACTGTGACAGTTCAAAGTTATAATTATATATATTCAATAGTTATCGCTCGCTTTAACGATGAAATAAAAAGATCGTGAGGAATCCTGCATGTCTAAGAGTTCTCCATAATGTTCTCAAAGATAATATATGTGAAGTATATCAACACGCACTGGACCAGCATGCTGGTCTATGGCCTAATCCTTCTTTCGTTAAGAAAAGGCCCGTGCCTAGCAGTGGGATAGTTGATATACAGGGATAACATTATTATATTATAAGGTTCTTCAAACCTAATTTCGGTTATGGCATCGGAGGAGATATTATATTGCACAAATGTATGCGCAAACACAAGTGCTCTATCTATTCTCTCACCCATTGTCTGATGGGACTGCAAGAGACATCAGATACAGGAACAACGGCTTAACGTGCTTTACGTGTCGGTAAAAGCTAGTCAGCTTGCAAAGGCAACTACCTTTCCCGGGTATTGAAAACAATGAAGCATTGACCAAGATTACCGCTCACTAAAAGATGATTATTACGGTTTGCCAACTTTGTTTTAAAAATATTCGAGCAACTTTTCTTTGAATGCCATATGCCAGGTGTAAGTAGAGATTTTGCTATTTTCTAGCTTTAACCGTTGATCGAAACAGTAACACTAGGCGTGTTGGCATTGCCTAGATGATCACTTAAGCCATTTCGTCCATGCGTGCGTGTATAAATGCATGGACGAATTTATTCGTGTTTAACGCATGACAGTCACATACGCGAATTAAAATTCAAATTGTTGAATACAATTCTGTTGAGTTTTTTTGGGGTTCTGTGGACCGAAGAGGACAAAGACTTTTATATAGACACATACATACCTACGCCTATTATGATATATGCTTGCTTATTTGTAAACTCATGTTAATAATCTACATATAAATAAACTGCCTTTTGCCCGCGACTTCGATCGCGTAAGAGTAGTTTAGGTAATGTTATGTTAGTAACAGTATTTTATAAAATAAAATATTGTCTATGTTACTCGGTGATAATATAGCATTCTCTAGCATTATAGCGGCCTCGATGGCGTAGTGGTTAGTGTAACCGACTGCCACGCTTAAGGTCGCGGGTTCCATTCCCGCACAATTCAAACATTTGTGTGCATGAACATGGTTGTTTGTCTTGTTCTGGATGTTTCTACGTATAATATGTATGTATTTACAAAAAAAAAGTATATATGTATGTTTATCCATTGTCTAGTACCCATAGTACAAGCTCTGCTTAGTTTGGGCTAGAAGGTGTTGTGTGTATGTGGTAGAATATTATATTATATTATTATTATTATTATTATTATTCTAACCGAGAACTCAGTTTAGTTGTTCTTTAATTAAATCTTTACAAACAAACACAAAATCAAATACAGCGTTAACGCATCAATATGCGCAAATTTTTTTATCAGTACCTTTTATGAAATATTCTAGGCTTTTTCTTAGGATCCACCACGCTAGCTTTATGTCATAGGCATTCTCTGTCTGTCTACCTTGGACCTTGCAGTGGAAAAATATAGTAGGTGCAAGAAATGAAGAATTACCAATTAAGAGGAGAAATACACGATATTCTAATAAACTGAAAATATGTTACAAATACATATTATTAAATATTGTCCGCGGCTTCGCTGGCGTTTATGTAGATTTTATCAATCAATTTATATTCCTCTGGAATAGTACTTCCTACTAGATGAAAGGTACCCTATGCCCTATGATAATCTGTAGGGAAAATTTCATGACGATCGGTCAAGTAATTAAAGCGTGAAAGTATAACAAACAAACAAACTCAGATTTGTATTTATAATATTAGTTGTGATTCCTCTGTATTGTGTCTTTGTCCTCCCCAGTCCTCTGTCTCCCAGAGGAACGGTGGAGGAAATATTCTTTGTGTAGTGGCCTGCCGTTTCACACGGCGGGCCGAAACCACGGCGGGGTCGCGATTGCATGCGAAAGCGATTCGCGCGATTCTCGCCGTCTATGGTTATGTCGAGGAACACCGTGGTAGGTTTAGTCGGTATTACCGGGGTATATCGGTGAGCCCGACATAACCTCCGTCGCCCCGCGGAGAAGTAAGCGTCAAAGCACAACGACACGTAAAAAAAAAATGGTTCTTTATATTACCAGCATTGAAATAACGCATAAAAGGAACCAAGACGCGAGACAAGTATTTGTGATTAGCTCACTAGCAGTAGATAGACTGCTTGGATGGTGAAGTGGTTTATGTGGTCGGCTCGCCACTGCCACTGCGCCGAGTGTTGTGGGTTCAAATTCAAATTCATATTCAAAATAAATTTATTCAGATTAGGTTACAAGGTAACACTTATGAATGTCAAAGTTACACAAAAAAAAATCTGTGAATTTACATTTACTGCCACGTTCAGCAAAGCAAGGGTGTAGGGCTTAAGAGAAGAACGGGCATGAAACTCATGGCCACTCTTTTTAATAGCCAAGCTTTTGTTTACATATCTTAAGAGCTATAAGGTGCTGCAACCATTTCTCCATGAACTACTACTGAACATACTCAAGCATTTAATAAAATTTGATGGTAGCCTCTAAAGCAGCAGTATGGTTAATAGGAGCATCCACTTACATGTACATAAATAATCAAGACAAGGTTCCCATCCCACACGGGACAAAACTTTGTGTGATCAACAAATCGTTGTTCCGTGTCTGGGTGTTCTTTCTGACCTTCTTTCTTCTCCCTAGCCTTTATTATTCCCAAATCACTTGGGGTCGGCTTTTCTGGTCTAACCGGATTTGGCTGGATATCAATTTTTACAAGGAAGCGGCTGCCACCTGACCTCCGCAACCCGAAGGCTAACGATACCCTAAGGCTAGACCAGTTTCAGGATATTATAGGGCACTGACTTCCCAATAACAACTGACATAGATGTTCATGGCAGCCGGGACCGACGGCTTAACGTGCTCTCCAAGGCATGGAGCAGGCGATAATTGTCAATCAATACGCACATAATTTCGAAAAGTCATATGACTTCCGAAAGTCAGAGGTGCGCAACGTGGGTTCGAACCCGAGACCCTCTGCATTGCAGTCTGTTGGTCTCCCCACTGAGCTATCGCTGCTCTTTCTGTCCATTGCTTGAATATTTGTAAAGTCCCCCGCGACACAGGAATTATTCCTAGTACCGGAGTTGTCTTTTATAAGATAAAAGAAATAATAGGTCACCCTCCTCCTAAGTCATTGCACCATCCAAGCAGACTAAGATTAAGCAATTTTTTAAATAAAGCTCTAAACGGTCCTACTTTATATGTATATTATTCTCTACATTAAACATAGTAACAACTTCAGCCGGAATAACCGGAAACACGAATTCTGCGTGTGAATGCCACTACGAGCATTGCATGTAACGCTCGCGCCAGCACTCGCCTGGAGCCATCGGTTTTTAGCGCGAACACAAAGGAGCTCGCACTGCTTCTTTGGTCGGCGTTCGTGAGGGTTATGTCGTGTGGAGGTTCATGATGTGAAGCGACGAACAATCCCTTAACTTATCAGTTTGTATCAAGAAAAGATAGCTATTTAGGAGCCAAAACACACAAACTAATATAAAAATTGGAAAACGATTCTTGGAGTGATAATGCTTTTTCATTGAGAATAGATGTGGAAGTATCTTAGAACAAATTGATAAGTTTGATCATTTTGTTCTTGCATACTTCTATCCATCGACGCGCCAAACGTTTCTGCCGGTCTTCAATAAATGTATATGTACATACTATTTGTATGTAAAGCAGCACCAGCTACCACGACGTTTCTATTCAGCATGCTTGTAGCAACTGAGTGGAACAGCTTTGGGACAAAATTCGCGTTACATGCATCGCGTTGAGTTCATGTGTCATCTACACTATTGAAGCTAAATTACACGTAATCTTACATTACGCGTTACACCCGTCTGGAGCCGGCTTTAATTTAGATGCGTCTTTATAGACACGAATTATGTAAATACTCTCAGTGAAATAGCAACATCTGTCAACATTCAGAAACGTTATAACAAGGTACATTTAATTATGGAACAGTTCAAACATGGTTTAGTTAGGACACTTTAGTCGAGTAGTCACTTTAGTAGTTACGAGAACTGGGTTTATTATTAGTCTAGTTTATACGTAGTAGATTATAAACCTGCATACAGTTTCTTCCTCATACATCTGTCTTACATAGTATAGACATACTACACACCGTGCTTCCGCTGGAGGCCTAAATAATAATATTCGTATCAGATTCCAGACTTATAGTACTACGGTGGACTGATTATTGTCGCCAAAAATAAGAGTAGGTAAATTTGATATTCGCCATTTTGGCGATGATTGTGATAGTGAATGTACATGGAACTAAACTGAGTGATGTACAACTTGACTTTTAATATCGATATAAGCTTTATACACAATTTATCGATCAAAATGATAAAATCATTTTCACCTTTTGTCTGAACCTAACAACTAACCTACATGTAAATTCACGGTGCTCACTAACTCAAAAACTTTGACGTTCATAAGGGATACTTTGTGACTAAATGATTTTTGACTTTGATAAACTATGTTACATCTTCCAATGAAAAAAGACTAGGCAGGCACAAAGAAAAATAATTTGCGTTTTATTTACAGAATCCAGAAAAATAATGAATAAGAAACGACAGTCAGATTTTATACCTATATACATTTATGCAAGGCATCACCAAATACTTTAGATTCTGTTAAGACACATCGCATCCTTAATGAAACAGAGACTTATCTCAGTATTTTTGATTAAACAAATTTGAACTCTATTGAAAAGATTTAACACAAACATAATATTAGAATTTAACATATACAATTAGAGTTCAAATTGGCTTACTTTCAAATTTCGAGTTAAGTCGCTGTTTTATTAAGAATGCGACATATCATCAGGTATACATAACAAAAAATGAATTTTCTACATAATGCCAAAAAATACATAATAGTTTTGTTGTGCGGAAAGAAAATACAAAATGACATGAAGGTAGAAATTAAGATGAAACTAAACAGTTATTAAAATAAATTGTGCCAACGCGAGACCATAAAAGGGCCCTTGTCTCAGTTTAATGCTACAACAGCGGAGCGTTGCAGCGCTGATTTCAGACAAGTCCCCAGTGAAGCTACGTACAAAATATAATTGTTGGACTGAGACTAGTTGTCCAGCGTGTGATTCTTTCTTATTTTATTTTTTAAATACAGCTTCCACCCTCGGAATTGTTTTACAAACATACAAACAAATTGGGATACGGGGACTTTACAAACATACAAATAACGGACACAAAGAATATCGAGACTCGGAATAACATACACATTTTTGTATCATTTGCGATTCGAACCCATACAGCGTGTAATTATATAAGAGGTCAGTGGGGTGTACTAAGTGACAGCTAGGCTTTAGCTTGACAATATAAGTAACAAAAATATTGTATAACTATTATATTGTTTTATAATATATTTGATTAGTATCATGTTTGTATCATCTGTGTATCTTTTTTTACATACACCTTCCTCACTAGGAATAATTTCTGTGTCGAGGGGGACTTTACAAACATTCAAACAACGCACACAAAGAACACCCAGACTCTGAATAATCATTTGTGGATCACACAATTTTTTGTCACGTTTGGGTTTCGAACCCGTTGTGGGTTCGAAACAACTTGAAGCTGTGGCAGCGGCGAGGTGACCATTTAAATCACTACGCCATCCATGGAGTCATTGACATTAACATGCTTGGATTGTACTTAAATTGTCACAATAAAGTTCTTGTTAGAATTACTCCCTCATATTCTACTATGTCTGTTGTACAAATATTTACTTTACAATTTTTTTTTGGGAATAAAAGAACCCGCCACGCCACATCGCCCACCTCAAGTATTCGATTCAATATAATTTAACTTACAATGACTTATAGCTAGTTATAATACCTAATATTACTAAACAGTACGCTAATACATAAAACAGAAAACATCTAAGAGAAATTTTGCGTGTGCTCTTTGTCAAATCGGATAGTATCGACGGCAAAATACATGTTTAAGACAGCTTCGAACGACAACTAAACGTATTATGGAAGTATAGAGTTATATTTTTGAATTGGTTACCCATCTAAAAACAATGTTTTCAATGTTACTTAAGTTCCTAAATCGAACGATCACAGAGAACTCTATTTGCCACATAAAAAGCTCTTTAATCCCTCATTGGCAACAGTACCCCTATAAATGTCCCCCTCTTTATCGCATTGAAGCGTAATATCGTGATCAGACTGTAAGTACCACCTATACAATAGGTCAAAACAAGATGGCATGACAAAAGGACCCGTACCTTTTTCCTTAAACACTTTATTATGGTATATTTTCGTTTGCCTTTCGGGAATTTCTTTGAAGGATTACTGATTACTCGAGGTCATCTGTTCATCATTCTATAGAAGGGCCACTTAAGGATATTGTTCTTTGATGACGTAATTCGTATTTACGGAGAATATTTCTGTATTGGGTATTGTGATAATCTATACATATGGTATAGTAATATTGTGTACGGTTGGGGACGTATGAGGATCTGTTTCATCAATATCGCGAAATTAATTATATGAGTTAGGAATTAAGAGGCTACAAATGTTGATTATGTTAAAAGCAAGTGATTTTTTTAATGTTTACTGGTTTATCTTTGCTGCAGACTTAACAAACATTAAAATATACGCAGTCTAAACTGACTTAAAACATTCAGACTTAGAACAATAATTTACGGATCACACAAATTATATAGAATTCGGGTGTTAGATTGGTGTGGCTCTCGAACTTACAACGCAGCGGCAGTATCAAGGTGACCACTGCCACTGTTGCAGTCAATAAAAAGTAGTAAGTAGCAAATATTAAAAATAGAACATAACAATTTCAAACTGTACAACGTTGGTTTATGGGACATAATAAGCCTCATAAAAAGTACATTAAACTTTAAAAAGGCTAGACCATGAAAAAGGTTCCAAATCCATCTCCAGATTCACCTGAATCTAACCTTAGTTGGAGAAAAATAATAAGCTCTGGTGCATAATAAGCATTTACGGATAGTGTACTAATCTGGGTGGAAAGTGTGGTATAACTCAAACGATTTCCCATCAGCAGGGATACAATATATTGCATGTCCGAACACCTGCACGTAGGAAGACCTGATGGTAACCGCCGACACCACATTCAAAATAGCCGTCTATTAGGCCACAGTAATATTGCTCTGGCTTAAAACGCGGCCATTATTGATTGCATAATTACAATTATATAATTGTAGCAATGTTTGCTCTCCAAACGCTCAGAAAAATATAATCTTTACGCTTCAATTATTTCTAAATATCTACAAGACTAACACAACAAAAGTAAATAAGTTCCTAAACACTTCTTGTCCTCCAGAAACCAATTATGACCAGATAATCTAATACGTAACAGTTCTCCCAGTTTCTGCTTCTAATTTGATAAGGACACCATCTGCATAGATGAAGCTCTTAATTAGTAGGATAACGGTAGACGACATTCACCGTCGGTTTCAGATTAAAGCCTGTAAAATCTCCAATTCAAATGCTACGGTGGAATTCAAATGAACAGATTCCCCTACCAAGAGTTCCGTGAACTACGCGATTTCGTCTATTTTAATTAGTTTTTTGTTTGACACTTGGGGAAATACAAAAATTAAGGGGTTTTCCTGTGGAGTAGAGCTAAGGAATGTCTACGCTAAACATTTTTTATGACCGTTCTTTCATTGTTTTATCATCATCATGAATCACACAATTTTTTGTAATGCGAGTTAATGAAGCGAGGTGTATATGGCATGAAGATAGAAAGTAGAAATCTGGCATATTTTCTCCTTTTCTTCTAATAATGGATCTTTTAGGTAATTCATTACAATTGTAAAATATATGTTAACTTTGAGCAAATAATGCCATAGGTAAGTCTGACTAGAAACGATGAAAGATAAAACTATTTTGCATGAATGTTATTTGAGTTTATACGATAAAATCAGTGTGGTCGGTGTACGTTTAGATGGAAATGTGTAGTATTTTTCTACAAAGGGTCGTAAAGAATCAGGATTAGGTTAATATAACGTATTCTTTAAGATACAGCGTAGTTTCAGTTGCTGTATGTTTACTTACACTTTTTAATGTTCTTCTTCATCATAATCAAACTATATATAAATATAGCAATGAAATAATACAGAAAGAAAAAAGCTACGCAATCAGTCCTACGATTTGTGACCAATCAAGATCCAACAAAAGCTTTGGAATATCGTTTCAAACATCTTAGTGGAAACGCGCCGCCTGGAGAGAAGTAATAAAATTAAGATCATAATCTCCAAGTTTATTCAGCAATAAAGATTTTTTATGTGTTCTAGTACTAGATTTGTGAATAATGCTTCAACGCTTCGTGTTATAAGGTACGCTGGTACTTCCTAACTTATATTATGAATGCGAATATCAGTTTGTTTATTTGTTTGTTACGTTTTCACGCCTTAACTGATCTACTGATCATCATGAAATTTCGCATACACTATGTCAGGGTTACATAAATGGACATAGACTTCCTTTTATCTAGGAAAAAGTATTGTGACCAAGTGACGCCGCGGCCAATATTTAGTTACTGAATACAATTGTCGTTCTAAAAGCGTAAAACGGGTTATTAGTGTATATAATTTTGTAAGTGCGTCGAAAAGTAAATACAGTTGTACTTATTTCTTACCGCACTCACGTAATTAGATATTCATATATGAAAATCGATAGAGTCAGGCCCATCAGGAATCCTAAATACTGGTCTTAACCAGTATTTAGGATTCCTGATGGCCCTTACCATTTTTTTACCATTACCTTAAAATGTGTCTTTGCGTAGTGCAAATGCTACACGTTGAGCTTAAACTACTTAGGCTTCGTTCACACTTATCGTATTTTTAGCTTACTCAGATCAGGGTCCCTATGAGGCCCCGCGTGAACTGGAAGACTAACTGGATTTTTCTTTTACTCTACAAGCAGCAGTATACAGTGTGTTACTTGTATAAACAAAAACACGCAGAGAGGCTGACTATTTCAAACATAGTAAGATTTCGTTTTTGTAGTGTTTAAATTCAAATGCCGAATATATTCTCGTGAACGTATGTATGCTTGCAACGAGTTGTGCGGTGTCGAAAATAATGATATATGCCTGTTTTATTGCAGTTTCTCGAATAAATAAACTTACTAAGTCTGCCGGCGATGGGATATATGTTTTAACATGAATCGTTGTAGCGTTAATAATAGTTGAGAAAAAGCTAAGTATGTATCTAAAGCAGTGGTTAGTTTCGCATTCGTCCCTCATGTTTCGTCCAACGTCAACGTGCAAATACGCATTCGTTCCAAAAATAATTAATAATTTTTAGAACGAATGCGTATTTAAGTTATTATATATATATACTATATATATATTTGACGGCCTCGATGGCGTAGTGGTTGGTGTAACCGACTGCCACGCCTGAGGTCGCGGGTTCGATTCCCGCACAAGTCAAACATTTGTGTGCATGAACATGAATGTTTGTCTTGGTCTGGGTGTTTCTATGTATAATATGTATGTATTTACAAAAAAAAAAAGCATAAGTATAATAATATGTATGTTTATCCATTGTCTAGAACCCATAGTACAAGCTCTGCTTAGTTTGGGCTAGATGGTGTTGTGTGTACGTGGTAGAATATTATTATTATTATTATATTTTAATAAATATTAATTGTTTAATGTAATTCCTATATCATTCCAAATTATGTTCCATTTTCGTTCCTGTTTTTCTTTATATGGACTTTTTGTTGTATCGACAGCCGTAAAATATTTTAAAATATCTCGTTGATCTCTCGGCAAAACTTTGGGGCTTATGATTGCATGACATCACGAGCTCTACAACGAAAATATTAAAAATAATATCAGCCGAGTTTTGTTTTACTGTCCATATTCACAAAAATGTGGGACGAAAAAGGAATAATTTAAAAAGAGGGGCGAATGAGAAATATTTTGGCATGTGGGACGTAATGTAGGGGTAAATGCGGAACAAACCAAAGCAGTGAACTGCGTAACGCTCGCTGCAGTCAGCGACTGACAATACGTTTGGTGTGAACGCGGTCTTATAACAGTTTTTAAACATTATATTCATGGCTTTTAAATTATTTACATTAACGCTCCTATATTTTGATAGCTTTTTAGCAGTTGAAATTCGTTTCATATATTTAAATATCAAAAATGTTCTTGGTATTTCTTTGGTCAAATAATAGTCGTTACGTAGAAAAATAGGCTTTACTTGAACGAAAATGTGACCTTAATACGCTTGAGACTACTAAAGCTGTAAACTACAGCAGCATCTCACGAAATAAATTCTGCGAAGTGGCAAACAAACATACGACTCACCAGACGATAATCAGTTATGTCAGCCTTTAATTGCTTCTAACATCAGGGGTATTATTGATCCTGCGAAAAAGAAATTCGTCTTCTATCAAAACAAAAAAACTTACTTACGTTAAAACAGCTATTTTTACACACCAACACATGATATGGAAAATATTACTTGCTTGATTTAGGCCGTAGTTTCTCCTTCTTCTTCCTAGCCTTTATTATTCCCAAGTCACTTGGAGTCGGCTTTTTCTAGTCTAACCAGTTTTGACCCGATATAAGTTTTTACACGGAGCTGTTACCACCTGACCTCCGCAACCCGAAGGCTAACGATACCCTAAGGTTAGACCAGTGTCAGGATATATAGGGCACTGAATTCCCAATAACGACTGCCATAGATGTTTATGGCAGCCGGGACCGACGGCTTTAACGTATTCTCCGAAGCACGGAGCAGGCGATAATTGTCAATCAATACGCACATCATTTCGAAAAGTCATATAACTTCCGAAAGTCAGAGGTGCGCAACGTGGGTTCGAACCCGAGTCCATCTGCATTGCAGTCTATTGGTCTCCCCACCGAGCTATTGGTGCTTTTTAAATCACAGATGCGCCCTACTATGTTTAAATATGGTCCCTTTTTGGACGTTATGTTGTCATACGTGACGTTGCCATCATGACATCTGATATATTATAAATATAGTATTATCATGCTCACTCTTATTGAAAATTGTACAGTATCAATCTCAATCATGTATATATAATGTGTGAGCCCACTCTTCTTAGACGCTTATTCGTGTTATCTTTGTACGGTGAGCTCACATAATTATTGTAAATATTTGCATGTTAAAGATTATAATGCGTACAAACGTACATTGATATATTTTATCTTAGTAATAATTGAATTTGTTCGAATAGCGACACCGTGCATATGCCATAAACTGTATAAGTCTGAAGTAAAGCCGTCAATGTTAACGTCATAATTATCTGTCAGTAGTACGTTCAAACGAACTCACACACTTGCCTTTGAGACAGCGACTGCGCCGTTTGTGCGCATTGACTAATATAATAACAACAAAACTTATTGCTTCTGTGGCGCAACGGTAGTGAATGCGTTTGCTATGCATGAGGTCTCGGGTTCGAATCCCGGGTCAGGCCAAGGATAAGTTATTGAGTTTTCTGTTAAGAAACTCAATAGCAGCCTGGCGTTCGGAAGTAGGTGGTGTGAGACACCCTCTTGCCTCGGAAAGCACGTAAACACGTTGGTCCTGTGCCTGATGTCTCTCTGTTCGTGTCGGATTACCGTCCCGTCCGGTCATGAGAATTAAGAAACAGAGAGTGCACCTGCGTTTATCACACACTTGTGCACTATATCTCCTGCGTAGATGGTCAATCTCCATTAATATTGGCCGCCGTGACCAAAATTCGGCCTGAGCTAATGAGCATAAGGGGATACTGATCCGTTTGAATCTGCGACATACATAAACATAATAGGTAGATAATTATGTTTTATCAAGTTATTTTAACTTTGTTTGAAAAAGGCGTGTGCTAAGCAGGTTTTCGACCTCAATCTTCAGGGATTATAAATCTAATGCTACTTTATATTACTTAGCAACTACACATTAAGTCGTTACCGTTACAAGTAAGCTGCTTTCACGTACGATAACATTACGTAAACGGATCGCAAACGCTTAGTAACACCACAATTCGAGCGAGATACGTGGAGGTTGAATTTTAAACACCCCTCGAATCGGACCAGCGCGGCGCGGCGTGGCGTCTTGTGCGGTAATTTATTTCGGTTTTTGCATTAACCAAACTCGTTTGTAATGGCTAGAGGTGAGCTTTAGTATGAGGTGGAGTGGGTATAGAGATAATAATTATTATATGAACAATATTCTAATTTTTAAGTTAATCCTACCTAACCCTAAGTAATATATAAATGCGAAAGTAAGTTTGTTAGTTGCTTTTTTTTAGATTTTAACCGGCTTGCGTTTGACCGCGATTTCATCTGTTGTTAAATGACGATGCAGTCGACGATGAAGAAGCTTGCCTAGAAAATACCTATTCACTCGCGGCTTAAAGACACCCATATGTTACTCAACGGGCAACACAGACATATGTGGGTAATGATATCCACTCCATTGCGGTACGCATTATAAAAGTGGAAGCAAAGCGCTTTGTGCGTCAATGTGGTATATCCACCATGTAACTGTGGCGCTGGTCCGTTTGTCTGGTCGTCCGATGGTAGAATGGGGAAGGAGGAATCAATCTTTTATCCAGAAAAAAGTACTGTTACTAATCTAACTTACCTTTACGCGAGCAAAGCCGCTGGTAAAATCTAGTATGAACTGCATTTTAAATTCTCTAGGTAGTTCATATATATATCCTAAGCTTTCTCAAATTGAGAAGAGGGCCATGCCAAGCAGCGGGATGGTTTATATATACAGGGCTAATATTAATATATATTAATATTATAATTTAAAAAAAAAACAGTGTCTATTAATATTGTATTCCTCTATTCTCTCCCTGTATAATAACAAAAGAGAAAATATAGATATAATTATAATCAAAAAAAGGAAGTCATGGCAGTAGCAAGGAAGTGGGAAGGAGAAGGAGCAGTAAGGGGGAAAAAAGGGGATTGGGCCTCTGGCACTCTCACTCACCGAATGAAACACGACAGTAGGAACACTGCTATTTCACGTCGATATTCTGTGAGAGGGTAGTCCTTTCCCGGTCGAGCCGGCCCATTCATGCTGAAATCAGCGAGGCTTTACTACTCATAACTTTTTACCCGTGATATCTATTTCGTATGAATAGAATCGGTATATAATGACTGCATGGATAGCGTAGGTGTTTAAGGAGTCGCCGCGCCTTTGCCTCTACGCTGAGTGTTATGCCGTATACTTGAGATAAAAATTGTATAGCGAGGCTCTACTACTCATAAAAGTTACGGAAAGTTCTTTTATTTCTACATCCATTATACCAAAGTATAGTCAACTGCCATGCATAGGTCTCGAGTTCGATCCCAAGGCATCTCTGACTTTTCGAAGTTATAAGCTACTGTTTTCCTATTTTTTTTTAAAAAATTGGTCTCTTATACTTATTAAAAGGTTAAACATACGAAAACCTCATAGTTGTAGTTTTGTTTTAGTCATCCAGAAAATGATAGAGTACATAGATTCATACGAATATAGGCAAAATACTTTTCATATTGTTCGACTTCATACGCGTGGAATTTTAAAGTACGTACTTATATTTGTTTCTCTTTCTTTGCAGGTAACAAGAAGCAGATCTACGCACAAAACATACCTATACTCTAAGTAAAATCTTTATAATTAATATTAAGTGGCAGCGGATACAATAGGTTTTCAATGATGTTTGACATTACAAAAAAAAACAGGTTAAAAGTACATTCCCTGTGTAGCAATTAGCCCAATAAAAACACGATTTAAATGTTTTAAGATTTAAGCCTAACATTTTCCCGGTAATTTTATTATTCCCCAAGCAGCTTTATGGACTTCTGAACATCGCTTTTTGCTTTTATCGTTTTCGGCCACAACTGGTGAAAATTCAGCTTCTCAATCTTGAAGAAATATAGTTGCTTTTTATTCCAAACAAGGTTGCATTTGACTGCTTCATCACCTGAGTGGTTACATCCGTAATAGCCCTACGTAATAGAGAGTTTGCCTGTTGCTATCTACAGGTAATATTTTCTAACTCCGAGCTGCTACTGACAATGTCCTAGTAGAAACATCCCAAAAAATGCTTGTACTCAAACCCGATCTAGTACTCGAACCCAAGATTATCGTGCGCAATTGTAAGCGCAAACTTCTCGCTAAGAGTTGGTCTTTATGTGCTTACCACTCTTGAAACTAGGTTATGAACTAGCTGTCCATCCGTGTTACAGTTCTGTTATCATGGCAAGTAAAATCTATACTAATATTATAAAGCTGAAGAGATTGTTTGTTAAAAATTATTTTAGTGTTGGATAGCCAATTTATTGAGGAAGGCTATAGGCTATATAACATCACGCTACGTTCCACGGAGGCGGCGCAGTAACCATAAAAGCGAGTGAAACCGCGAGCACATCTAGTATATAATAACAGACCTTCTCACCTGTCTCACTACTGGGCACGGGCCTATTCTCAGTGTGAAAAGGGTTAAGCCATATGATAGTCCACAGCCGTGGCCCAGTGCGGGTTGGCAGACTTCACATATCTTCGAGAACATTATAGAGAACTCTGAGATATGCAGATTTCCTCGCAATGTTTTTCTTTACCTATACATGGCTAGTAGCATGATATTATATATCCGTGTTTTTAAATACGGATATATAGGTATGATAGCGGTTTGACCCCTACACGTGGACCAATTCTAGTAAATTCTAGATAAAAGAGCCACCTAATGATCAAAGGATTATTGAAATCAGTTTAGCTGTCTTAGAGTTTATCGGTTACAAACAAATAAATCTTTCTTCTTTATTAATATATTTCTAGTATATATAATTAAAGATAACCACAATAGTGTTAAGATATTGATCCCATAGCTTTCAATATATATTAATTTCTGGTAGAACTTTTCACGGTGAGCTATTGGACATGAACCGCTCGAGAAAATTTATTGGTGAACTATTAAAAACATTTATGTGGAAACTTTGCGAGGGTAAGTTAAAAAGCAACAGAATAAATATAAAAGTTACAAGACTTGAAGGCTCTTATAAAGTAAGCTAGTAGTATAGATTGATTTATCGATTCTGATTCTGACAAAGTGGGTGTAGCCCACTGGATATGGCATTGGACTAGGGATCAGGCGTCGGTCAATCAACCGTGTGTTTAATTTAGTAACATGCAAATTAAATAATCTTTGAAGCTTCTACCAAATATAATTAGTGAAATAAGCAGAATTGTAAAATAGGCAATTAACAAAAATGGCCGTGAGTTTTTTGCCTGCTCCTGTTCTCATAGGTTCTACGCCCTTGTTTTGATTAACATGGTAACAGGTAAATGTAAATGTGGATTCATATTATAGTTTAGTTAGTGTAACTCTACCTTATCATTGGATAAGCAGACATGAGTTATATTTACATTTTGCCAATTATGTTTTAGGTTATACTAGCGAGCCGCCTGGCTTTACACGGGTAGTACAAAACCTTAACAAATTATACACCTATATACACCTTCCTCGTGAATCATTCTGTCTATTGGTGATGAAACCGCATGAAAATCCGTTTAGTAGTTTTGAGTTTGTAGTGAAAACTACGATTGCGTGTTCATAATGCTTGTTTATCTGATCATCGAGAAAGTATTTATAATATAATATTAAGTATGTATGAGCATACACATATACACACATGTAAACAGAAATATCTATGACTAAGAATAATATTAAATAATAATTCAGCACAATAGTTGAGTATAATATTTAAAACGTACTTATAACCTCAATTGTATGAGTTATACAATTGAGGTCGTAAGTATGTCTAAAATATTGAGGTGACATAGTTGTAATGTACCTACAAGTTTATCGCGAACAGACAGATAGACAGACGCGGCGGTGAACTTAGTTTTATAATATGTAATGATAGAGACGATCCTATTGTCGTATAGTATGTAGACTTCGTGCTGCTACTGAATGTCAAACCCAAGAAACAACAAATGAGAAACGGCAATGAATTGCCGTAAATCTTAGAGTTTGAAAAAATAATTCAATATGCAAAGGTCACGTGATACCACGTAACCTAGAGGTCAGAGGTCAAAGGTCATAGTCATTTCGGTGTTATATCGACTATGCTAAGTCGAATGGCGTTGACTGCGAGTCTCTAGCTCCTACGGTTCTTGAGTTGAAAGTTGTATAACAGGCAGACAGACGGACAGACGGATAAAGCTGTTTTATAAGAGCTTTTTCGAACTCCAAAAATACTGTCAAATCTGGCACTGGAACGTAAATCCTCAATAACAATCGCAAAATCTTGTATCCTACGTGAACTACTAGGCACTCAGTAACTTGTAATAATTACCAAAATCAACCGAAACACCTCAGTAAACAGGGAAAGACTTCAATACAAAGCGAACAAAAGAAGTTTCTAATTTAAAGACGTTAGAGGGACATTTATTTCTGTCAATTGTTCGATTCGTTTATTCATATACTTTTGGGAATAAACAATACTTTGGCAGTCAATAAAAACCAACCGTCCACCGTTATTTTTGTTTCCCAAAAAAAAAACATCGGCTCAACTGGGTCGGGTTTATTTTTCGCTTATGAATTTTCTTTTGTTGTTTAGAAGTGTCTGTGCTGTGATTTAGGGATCGCAAACTTAAGCGGCTTCTTTTGTTAAGATATACGGAGGCAGGTGTATTGTTTTTACACGCTTTTTGTTTGAGTTTGATTGCTAACTTCGCTCCATTGTTTATGAGTTATCTAAATGTTTTCTTTATTTATTGCTATTGCAGCAAAAGTAAGTAATAAGCTCAATTAAAATGGGTTATTAAAATGTGATTGAAGTTGATTAAAATGGAATCTTCTTCTCTCTTAGCCTTTATTATTCCATCTCATCTCATCTTCATCTCTTACTGTCTAATTCTCGAGACACTGGAGCTTTGACGCTCAATAAAACGATGTTTATTGACAAAAGATGAATTTAATACGTACTATTTCTTGATATAATGGTAATAATGTTAACAAAGATTGTGTTCGTATTGAATGTAGGATAGCAAGTAAGTTATATAAAAAAGTAGGTAGAAATTTTTCATTAGTACATAATTAATTATTTCTAAGTACCGCCATAGCGGAAACGCCTACATAAACAGATGTAGCAATAACGCTAGGCTACAACTGTCGGGCGTTAACACTTACATATGATCTCTCATATACAAGAAAAAGATTAAAACATAAAGTCTGCCAAAATACTGATCAATGGTCCACAGCTTTTTCTGGCAAGTTCTTTGGTTTCATAGGGGGATATCTGTACAATAAAATAAATGCTAAACTTTCTATCTACCAACTTACAAAGTACAATTTCAAGAAGATTGTCTCATTGTGGCTAAAATCCCTAAGCTATGAAGAAACAGAACAGCTTTTACTTATTCCCTCTTAACCAAAACCTTTATCTTTTTTGCATTTTTATCTCAATACATATGAGTATATGTATACAACACAATGTTAACAGATCTGCTATTCTTTAACATTTCTGATCCCAAGACCATAGGTCGTAGGGTTAACTAACCAACACCTAAAAACAACCACCACCACATTACACACACAATGACACACATACAGGCATGAACACACATTTACACTAACACACACATACACACAAAAACACACATCTACACACAAAAACACACACATACACACACTTACGCACACACACATACACACACTTACGCACACACACAATCACACACTCACGCATTCACGCACTCTCACTGCTCAATGTTAACTAAAACGTACTAGTTTCACTCAATACACGCTCCACCTATTCAGAGTCTGGAGAGGCTGGTAATCTGTAATACAGGTCTCCTAGTACAGACACCAGTCCCTCACACAGATTGTACTATATTATGAATAATATGTAACTAGATACCTACTATTGTCTTGTTTTTGTAAAACTGTGTGAGAGAACAAATAAAGTTATTATTATTATTATTATTCCCAAGTCACTTGGGGTCGGCTTTTCTGGTCTAACCGGATTGATTTGACTGGATATCAGTTTTTTTGTTAAAAATGGAATACATGATTAAAATACTACACACATATACTTTAACGGTGAAATAGTGATCTATATATATAAAACTCTTCCGTTACTGAGTGACTGACAGACAACGCACAGCCGAAACTACTAAACGCAAGAAGCTGAAATTAGGCATGTATATTCCTTGGAGAGTGTAGGGGAGCACAAAGAGAGGATTTTTGGAAATTCCACCCTGAAGGGGTGAAAGGGGTGAAACCCGATATTCACACGGGAACGGGACTTACGCGGGTGAAACCTTGGGAAAACTACTAGTAGTATATATGACTGCTGTATATGAGGTCACGGTTTCGATGCCCAGGTGCGTCAATTGAATTTTTATGGCTAGAAATTTTCAGTAGGTACAAGCATGGTTTCTAGAACTGTGCCTGGTGTACGGCATTAGGCTGGACCCCTATAATATAGGGCTTAAAACCATAGCTGACTAAATGTAGGTATGATATAATATAATGATAATAATATTCTACCACATACACACAACACCATATATCCTAAACTAAGCAGAGCTTATACTATGGGTACTAGACAATGGAAAAACATAAATATTATTTTTGTTGTAAGTGCATCCGTATTATACATAGAAACACCCAGACCAAGACAGACATCCATGTTCATGCACACAAATTTTTGACTTGTGCGGGAATCGAACCCGTGACCTCAGGCGTGGCAGTCCGTTGTACCAACCACTACGCCATCGAGGCCGTCAAACTGATTACCTCCATGAGGATGTACGTAAACTATGTATATTGTGTAATATATAATATTTTGCTGGTTCATTAAATAGTTACCAATCAAATGAAATACGTACGAGTATCAACGTGTTATCAAATAGTGCACTATTTTCGACCGCGAATCGACATCAGGGACAAAAGACTAATCATCAATCAAATATTATGTGATCAAAGCAGCGATAGCTCAGTGGGGAGACCAACAGACTGCAATGCAGAGGATCTCGGGTTCGAACCCACGTCGCGCATCCCTGACTTTTGGAAGTTATATGACTTTTCGAAATTATGTGCGTATTGATTGACAATTATCGCCTACTCCGTGCCTCGGAGAGCACGTTAAGCCGTCGGTCCCGGCTGCCATGAATATTTATGGCAGTCGTTATTGGGAGAGTGTCGACACAAAAGATCCCACTGGGTCGAAGTGTCGCCGGTCTGCACTGACTGGCCCCCATGTAAGATACATACATACATGTGATCAAACAATTTTGTTCTTGGTGACAATTGCGTAATGCTGACATATTGTGATCAAAATGAATCTACGTTTGTATATGTGTGGGCGTATAGACTTGACCAAAACAGGAGAGCATAGTTAAACTCCATTTCATATTATCATGCAAGCAGTCTATAAAAGGTGTACAAGCATTTATAAGCAAGGATATATATCGGCCTCGATAGCGTAGTGGTTAGTGTAACTGACTGCCACGCCTGAGGTCGCGAGTTCGATTCCCGCACAAGTCAAACATGTGTGTGCATGAACATGGATGTTTGTCTTGGTCTGGGTGTTTCTATGTACAATATGAATGTATTCACAAAAAAAAAGTATATATGTATGTTTATCCATTGTCTAGTACCCATAGTACAAGCTCTGCTTAGTTTGGGCTAGATGGTGTTGTGTGTATGTGGTAGAATATTATTATTATTCTCTTTATTACTTTTTTTATCTAATAATTACATTTTTAAATATAAATATAAAATCTATACATATTTAAAAATATAAAAACTGAAATGACCCACCGACATCGGGAACAGGGTCCAAGCTGCCGGTGGTTAGGGCCCCAGAGAGAGGAATCTCCTCACAATACTCCTTATTATTATTATTATTATTATTATATCTATAGGTACCTAGAGTATGGTTATAGACATAATAGGTATATTATGTAATGTACGTGATTAAATTTTACTTAATTATATATCCCAGCGTGGACTATACCCTAACCCTTCTCACAGCGAGAAGAGGCCCGTGCCCAGCAGTGGGACAGTTTAATACAGTGCTGATATTATTATATTATAATATCATCATTATTGTAATTATTGATGATATTTATTTTATTCTGCCTTTTTATTATTATAAATTATAAATAATATTATTAGAAAACCTAACAACAATAATTTTAATATAAATCCTAACTATAAAATTATAAAGGCGAATGTGAGTTTGTTTATTTGTTTGTTACGCTTTCATGCCTTAATTACTCGACCAATCATCATGAAATTTCGCACATATGTTGCCAGTGAAACAGAAAAGGACATAGAGTACCTTTCATCCAGAAAAAAGTACTGTTACTGAATTTACATAACCTTCATTTACGCAAGTGAAGCTGCGCGCAAAATCTAGTAATTTAATAATACGACTGCCAATAAACTGCCGTACAGTTTGGCAGAAGTATTAATTATTATAATTTATGTTCTTTTTATTAGAGTTCGAAAAAACTCTTATACAACAGCTTTGTCCGTCCGTCCGTCCGTCATACATACAACTTTCAACTCAAGAACCGTAAGAGCTAGAGACTCGCGGTCAACGCCATTCGACTCAGCATAGTCTATATTCCCCCTGAAATTACTATGACCTTTGACCTCTGACCTCAAGGTCACGTGGTATCACGTGACCTTTGCATATTACTTGAACCATTTGTTCGAACTAATTTAGATTTACGACAATTCATTGCCGATTCTTACTTGTCCTAAATTAACACTTTTATTTTTTTCATTTTTTATAATAATATCTCTGTTTATTAATGTTTGTGGACGAAGATCCAGGTATCGCATTCTTGCCACTATGGCATTTAAAAACATGTCAAGTATCACGTCTGTCATTTAGTATAGCAACGAATCAAATTTTAACAATTGACCCACATTTAAATGCGACCAAGTCACAAAGTAAAAGTTAAAGTGACAAAGGCGTATCAAAAATCAGTGAAATCAATATTCAAACAAGTTTCATACCGTATTTTTTTACACTTAATTCTGATTTTCGTTCCACGAAATATTATTCAAAAGTTATTTCGACAATTGAATGTTCGAGAACAGGCATTAAGAAGTTTTGACTGACATTCGAAAGTTTTCGCAATTTATTTACCTTAGAAATAGCCTTTATTTCAAGGAGAAAAAGGCTGCGGTGAGGGAAATTTAGAGCAAGCGGAGACGAAATTGTGTAGTCTGCTCCTATTTCGAGCTTTTTAAAGTAATGACTTGTCAAGATTGCTTCACCATACTTATAAGGCATATAAATCTGTGTGAGTCTATCTGGCAGGCTCCAACGAGATTTATCAACAGGTGATAGCTTTTTATATAGACATTATTTTGTACCTAAAGAAAGTAAATAATATATATTTTGTACCTCAACAGTTTTTAATTGAATGGCACACTATTAATCTGTATTTATATCACATACTGCGATCAAAATACTAAACCGATTCTGGTAGAGTTTGTTGAAAAGTAGAGTGCCTTGGCAAAGTTGCAGTATCTCTAAACAAGCGAGAAACGGCAATAAATTGCCGTAAATCTCAGAGTTCGAAAAATGGTATCACGTAACCTTGAGGTCAGAGGTCAAAGGTCATAGTCATTTCCGGGTTATATCGACTATGCTGAGTCGAATGGCGTGGACCGCGAGTCTCTAGGTCTTACGGTTCTTAGATTGCAAGTTTTATAACAGACGGACGGACGGACAAAGCTGTTGTATAAGAGTTTTTTCGAACTCTAAAAGTATTAAACTATGTCACTATCCGCATCTGTCTGTCAGTCTGTTTGTCCGGTTAGTTCTTAACTATGTAACAGGTTTTGATACGGCCTTCACTATAATTTGGAGAATTTTCTTAAGGTATATAAAAATTTTAAATAAATAATTATTCGTACATGACTTTATCACCACTGGATCTTATTATAATATATATTTTTAGGAACCAGGCGAGAAGTATATTTAAAAAATAATACCAATGGAATAACCTCTAACACAATTTATTCTGAATATCACTTTTAAATAGCTTAAACCTAATTCATAATTTTAATACCAAAATAGAATAACGTTAAAACAAAGAAACAATCAACCATCAGCTAGACAGAAAAACCGTTAAACAATTTAAATTAAATTAGCTCACGTGCGCACCAACGACCTCCATGCTCGAACGTCAACTGGCAAATGGACGCCAAGCCTTCGTTCGACCGCTTTTATAGAGATCGCCGGTGGCGTAAAAAAAATAAAAAGAATCGGTTCTAATAATATTGTTTAATACCACTGACAATGATGCAAATTGTTAAAAAGTAAAACATATTCATGTCATTCAAGTATTTAGTAATTTGGCTAATAATTAATTAAACTAAACTACGTCGGATTTTTTTAATGAAAATGAATAATCTATTAATAAGTAAAATCTAATATTGTATCTTAGATTATTTAGAACATATAAACTATCCCATTGCTAGGCAAGGAACTCTTCTTAGTAACCAACCAATATTATGTGTAACATTTGATTAGATAATTGAGATAGCATTTTTTAAATATTTTTTTTTATATAAAATAATGATACCGTATTTGCGCGCCATAATTGGCAGAACATACAGAACTGTTTAATTCTTGTAACACCATATTCGATCAAATAAAATACTTTATTTTATTTGATTCTTCCTAAGATCGGCAACGCGCGATATTTCTAGCATTAAAAGCAATCATAGAATAACTGCTTATGATCAAATTGTTAGTTGCTTGTTGACCAGCTTCAAGTATAAAGAAGAAAGCTAGTTTCCTAGCAAACCTTCAACAAATTCACCACATTTAGGTACATAAAAACGAATACCCTCAGTGTAAATTCAGCTTTAATGTATTAGCAAGTTAGAAAGCTCGCGGGCTTAATCAACAATGCACTGTGAATTCTGTTACATCATAATCTCTTTTGTTCGTTACAGCACCTCAAATCTCAAAAGCCGCTTAAGGCAGACCAACTGTAGGAATTTTGTTGTTGCTAACGAGATTTACATACAGCACTGTCTATATCCTTGAAGTTTATATCCCTCACATTTTGCCAGATATGGCTTTAGGTCCTATGAAATAGATGGTGAGCCTAATGCTTTACCTGTTAGATCTAGACTCCATGCTTTTACTGAAATTTTCTTGACTGACGAACCTAATATTAAAAGTTTTTGGACTATCGCGATTTGTACACATACTTAATATAATGCTAGATAACGGGTCTTACGTCTAAACGTCGCCGTAGTGACTTAGGCCGCCAGTGTTTAGACGTCGTTAGAGTGTCGTGTGTCGAAATACCGACAATGCGAATATAGATAATAGTGACCACTCACTTGGTCAGTAGGTAGTCGCCGAAACCCGCACTTCACGAAGGCGCCTCTGAGGTCACATCAGTCAACCCATGACCACGATCGATGCAAGTCGGTCGAAACGTCGGGCAATCAATAGGTGTTTATTACCTTTTAAATACTTTATCGCGAGTAAGACCTGTTATCTAGCATTATATTTGGAACCTAATATTACTCCTGCCTTTGCACTCATATAGCAACGGATGGCGTAATGGCCTAGGAGATCTCCTCGTCGCTTGCTTTAAGTGGAATGTTGTGGGTTCACACCCTGATACAAAAATATATGTCATCTACACAATGTTAATACGTGTCTGTGTGTGTTTTATATACGTTGTTTGAATGCTTTTAAAGGCAACAAAATAATTAACACTTAAATAATAATAATAGAAACCAATGGTAGCAATATTGTTGTTGCTAACGAGATTTACATATGTCTCTGTCCATATCCTCGAAGGATATTGCACTCACATTTCACCAAGATAGATTTAGGTCCCACGATATAGGGGCAAAGTGATTGCCGTCTACCTACACGGCACGGTATTATAAATGATTTTTCCTATGGTCAATAACGCTACATAGAGTTGCAAGTGATTAAAATGTACAGAAACTAAATTAAAATAACCAAAGAAAATAAATGTGAGAATATTGGAAAATTACTGTCTGTCACCCTGTTAAAAAAACTATCTCCCGGTTATCTATAAGGGAACAGATTGAACTTATTCATTTCCGTTTGTCCCCCTAAAAAGTCAAAGAAAAATAAGTTCGATCCGTCCCCCTGTTATAGTTACTATAACTATAACAGAGGGACGGATTGAACTTATTTTTCCTGTTTGTCCCCCGAGGAGAGAGATTAGAGACTAACCTAGAATATTTTGGGAAAAGGCTTTTAAATTGTCAATAATTAGAATGCCGGACAAAATTAAAAACCTATTGTGTGTGGCCGCCGGTGTGCCGCTGCCACACACAATAGGTTCAACATAGACAAATAGTAATTTGAATGGTCTAATTCAAATTACTATTCTTTAATTGTTATAATTTTTCGCTTATAGAGGTGTAAAATGACAAGCAAAGCTTATCCAAAAATAGCAATCAAAACAATCCAATAAAGAGCACAAGAACAGAAATTGTAACAAGCTAATCAAACATTTTACTTCCTCCCTCAAATGACTGTAACGTTTTCCAATATTCCTTTATACATTCACCCTGCACTCCCAAAGGTTCAAGTTGTAATCATAAAGAACAAACTTCAGATTACGTTTACGTGGCCTGAATTAGAGACGCATTCCCGTATTGAAACGTAGGGCGTTTTTCTGTACTGAATTTTAAGTATCTTAATGCCAAATTCACACCAATAACCAAAAATACATACATAGATAGATTCACGCCTGTTGCCCAAAGGGGTAGGCAGAGACTACGGATTTCCATTTGCTACGATCCTGACACACTTCTCTGGGTTTCTTCACCTTGATCACATTCCTCAAACACGCTCGCCGGTTTAAGATGCTCTTAACATGGCCTTTCGCCAGAACGTCTCCGATCTGATCAAGAAACGTTCGCCTAGGTTTTTCCCTTGCGGCTGTTCTATTCACACTAGCCTTATAAACTTTCTTAGTCAGCCTTTCCTCGTCCATTCTTTCTACATGCCCAAACCAGCTAACATACCCTTTTATATTCGCGTCAATAAATACACTTTTAAAAAAAATGCTGTATATTTTTGCTATTGACAAGTTTATTGTGTACTAGTTTTTGCCCATGACTTCACTCGTGTTAATATATAATAATATAATAATAATAATATAATATTCTATCACATACACACAACACCATCTAGCCCAAACTAAGCAGAGCTTGTACTATGGGTACTAGACAATGGATAAACATACATATAGACTTATTTTTTTGTAAATACATACATATTACACATAGAAACACCCAGACCAAGACAAACATCCATGTTCATGCACACAAATGTTTGACTTGTGCGGGAATCGAACCCACGAATATGGGTTATGTAAATTTTCTAACCCTCAGCAACAGTATTTTTCTGGATGAAAGGATCCTATATCCTTTTCTGTACCCCTGACAACGTGTGTGGGAAATTTCATGATGGTCGGTCGAGTAGTTAAGGCGTGAATGCGTAACAAACAAACAAACTCACATTCGTATTAGTTTATATATAGATAGTGGATAGTAAAATATGCTATTCACGTCAGTATATTGTCTTTAAAAGGGTAGGCAGGGGACTGCTCGCAAGCACCTTCATCTGGCTATTCTACTTTTCGGCATTGTTCTATACAAAAAACCGTAATACCTGTACAAAAAGTTAACGTGGTGTCGTAATGTTAATCAGTACAGTACACGGGCGGCATCACATCTTTTGGTCACAGCGAGTCACAGAACTACGGCTTTCAGAGGTAGTTTCAGATACGCCGCAACTCATTTCTAGAATGACCTTCCGCCACCTATGAAATCTGAAAACATTGCATACATTCCGTAATAATTTTAAGTTGTTTTTAATAAAAAACAAAAATCATTGTTATAATGTTACTTACCTTTATAGAAGCTAAGTACAGCAACTTTACTTACGTGTATGGTATGGGTACATCATGACGTAATATATTGTATAAATATATCTGATAATAATAATTTGCGCGTACGCAGTTGTAAAATGACCGATGACCTAAAAAACGTGGCTGGAGGTGACTGGATGGTGAAAACGGGAGATCGGGCCTTGTGGCGCACCCTGGGGGAGGCTTATGGCCAGCAGTGGACTGCAATAGGCTGAAATGATGATGATGATGATGATGATGATGACGCAGTTGTAATGTTTTATTACGTATCTGACTCTGGTAGACGCTTTCCGGCTTTCTTGACATTCATGACAGATGTAACTTGATATAATCATGGCGTAATGTCAGCCTCTCAAGTATAAGTGGTGTTCGGAAACACATTATATTGTTCCTTTGTGTTTTCGTTATTTTTTAATTTTTTGTGTGTCATTTTCACATGCAGTGTTTTGTAGCATCATAATATTATATTACGCTAATTATTATAGACTATTTACATTTATATATACATACATATATATGTATGAATATAATATAAATATATTGTTATAAGGTTATATTTATTATTTTATTCCATTTTTTGTATGTTTCATATTCTTATGCATTAGTTTATAATAAATTATAGTTTGTAGGCCTGCGAGAATACCAGCGTTGTAGTATATACTGCGACAATAGCTGACGCAGTTGCCTAATTTGATCTCCATGTACCGCCTTCTGTTAAATTGTATTTACAATTGTTCTTTTTTAAAATTATGTATGTATGGAGATTCAAATAAAACATTTTTCTTTCTTTCTTTTTCACCCAAATTTCGCCAGCTATAGGGCCTATCTTCGCAGTTCTAGCTTCAACTGAAAAATTCTTGACAGGAAAAGCCGACGTTACAGTATCAATGCAGTCACAAGTAAAATAACATCGCAGATATGTCACAGAAAAGTTCTCAGAGAGATTATTAAATAAACCTACGACACGTGTATTGTACATGTGGGTGTCATAATGCGGTTCACGTTTAGATTTCTCCGAAAATGTAGGCAGTTGAGTAAAACAATTAGATTCAATCAGCAAAAAAAATTGATTATAGGTTAGCACGACGCCTTTCTAAAGGCCGTGCTAAGGCTGAAATTTTGACAAAATGAAATGTAAGACCTTGCAACACTCTTCAATTGAAATTATTTTAAATGTCAAGCAAATAAAAAATGTCTGATGTTTTGCAAATATTCAAATTGCACACGTGATATAAGGCTTTAATTATTCGATTACGATTTGAATTATACCCAGTCAAAACGAATCGACATTTCGAAGCAGGATAATTTTTTCCCAGATATTTGATTTTAGTGTATCATAACAATTTCAGGTCGCTAAATTGAATCCGAGTCCTCGCGATCAGTTGGAAATATAAACGGCAACTTATGCCATATAACTAGTCAGTGCTGAAAGGTAGTATAAAAATATTTAATGTAAGCACACTTAGTACCCAAATTACCATCAAAGTTTGCTAGCTTAAGTTAAGTTAAGAAGCTTTCGAAGTCTTAGCGGTACACCGGAATATTTTTAGGCTGTTGAATCTTTAAGAGAGTTCCTTCAATAGCGATCCTAATTGCATCAGAAAACTTTGTATTTTCATTATCTTTTTTTGGCAAGCGTATCTTTCTGCTGCAGTGTCAGACAATATTTTACAAAAACCATGTACCTCCCTCTTGACTGCTTGGGTATGTAAATGCAGGCATACGCATATATGCAGGGTGACTACCCTACATATACCTCCAGGGGTAAATATAACACCCACATTACATTATAGATGGCGAGGCTTTTGACACAGTACAACACTCCGTGCTGCTATTAGCAATTTTTTGAACTGAAATACTCTAAAACACTCTACCCGATATAGAAAGTAATTCCGCGACCTCATAAACAGCAATGAAATACTGCCGCTAGGCTACGCAGTCTAATTGGAAAATTGTATAACAGCTATATTAGGTGATGCCTACGCTCTTGATTCCGTCAGTCTCGATTCCCTCACTCTCGATTACGTCAGTCTAATAAGAGGGCAATTAAGCAACAAGAGAATTACATGCTGACCGAAAGAGTCAACACCTTCCTTCCTTACTCTGGGCTGCCATTGCGATTTTTACTTATTATCATTGTCCTAGTCGATGTCGACAGAGGTGACTGATTGCCCCTCTCTAAATCAAAAATAAAGCAGATTTATGATAAGCTTCATACAATTTTTAGACGACAGGCGGTTTCAAAAATATTAATTCCTACCGTAGCTTAGGTTTCACAATGATTTCGATGTCATGGTTTTCCTCACATAACCTTCAACCACAAGAACTGTTGGATTCTACAAGAAGGAGGTAATTCAAGCCTTATGCGTAGTCTGTCTGTCCTGGTCTTGTAAACGTTAATAGGATTCGGTTAGAACTTACCATTGCGGAGTTCGTACGGTTTTTGTGTTCGTTAAAGCATAGGAAAATGGAACGAGTCAGATAATAATGTATTTACACTAATAACAGTAATAACGTACTTTGGATATTAATTATAATAATTAGAACGATTCATTATTGTTAGAGAAAACGTTGAGTGAATCCTTGATGGATTGGTCGCTGAGGCGTGGCTTGTGTAGCGTAGGAAGCTTGGAGGCGCGATAGATTGATGAAAGTACTTAATATAGAATCCTAATACTCTGTCTCCTTTTCGTAGGTTTTCGACGACCTACAAATATTTTAGACTTTCTATATATAGAGGTTACCATTTTTATTCATCTAATTCTACCGTGACTTCGTTTCGTAAAGTTGCCTACATCAATTAGAGGGTGAGCTTCTTTCATACCAAATTTGATCTAAATTGGTGCAAAGGTAAATACGCCACACCAAATTTAAATATATGTTTTCATTGCTGAACTTTGATTTAGCGACGAAAATCTGGCATAGCATAATGTTATGTTGTGGCAAAATTCTAAGCTTATAACTACCGTCGATATCGTCAAAAGACTCGATTACCAGGCCGGAGTTTTCGTCTATTGGAAAAATTTTACCTACCACTCCAATGCTATTTGAGTAGTCGTGATAGCAAATACCCAGTTTTGCCAGACAAAGTTAAGCTATCTTGGAACCCGCAATAAATTTAATCAGAAGTATATGTGAGGAGTTGAAAAATAATACCATTTGGATCCTTAGCAAAGCGAGGCGACAAAGTAAAGGATACTTATATTACTTGGCTTACGGCTTACAGCAGCGATAGCTCAGTGGGGAGACCAACAGACTGCAATGCAGAGGGTCTCGGGTTCGATCCCACGTCGCGCACCTCTGAGTTTCGGAAGTTATATGACTTTTCGAAATTATGTGCGTATTGATTGACAATTATCGCCTGCTCCGTGCCTCGGAGAGCACGTTAAGCCGTCGGTCCCGGCTGCCATGAACATCTATGGCAGTCGTTATTGGGAAAGTCAGTACCCTCTAATACCCTGACACTGGTCTAGCCTTAGGGTATCGTTAGCCTTCGGGTTGCGGAGGTCAGGTGGCAGCCGCTCCGTGTAAAAACTGATATCCAGTCAAATCCGGTTAGACCAGAAAAGTCGACCCCAAGTGACTTGGGAATAATAAAGGCTAAGAGAGAAGAAGACTTATATTACTTGGCTTATGGATATTCCTACCACTTTACACCAGATGTAGGTATGAATTGCATACAACACCACAAATTATATTTAAATTCTATAATATAACTAGATATTTTCGATGGCTTTGCTCGCGTTAGTCTAGATTTTGTCAATTATTTCTATCCCTCAGGATTTATATTTTTTTTAGCTGAAAGTTACCCAATGTCCTTTTCTGTACCCCTGACAAAGTGTATGCGAAATTTTATGACAACTGGTCGAGTAGTTAAAGCGTGAAATCGTAACAAAATCATATTCATATGTATAATTTTAGTTATGTAGAATGTTTCGTTCACTTTGCCAAACACTGCACACCAAGGAGCCAAAGAGAAGGACTATGTAAAATCACACCTCTATATCGCTAAAGAATATGGCTGTAATCATATATTCCATTTAGATTGTCGTAAATAAGTTTAAACTGCTGCATAATAGGACAAACATATTATTAGAATTCTCATTTAATATGTAACGGGTATTAACGCGATCATGCATAATGTTTACCTTTTTTATGCTTGACGTTTCGACCAGGTTACACCGGCCGTGGTCACAAGCTGACTGGTGCTGCGATGTAAACATTATGCATGATCGCGTTAATACCCGTTACATATTATATATATATCATGCAACGCGAAAGTTTAAAAGTTATTATTCTCATTTAAGTTTGTGTGTTATGGTGGTATGTATGTATGTAGCGATAGCCTAGTGGGAAACCGTTGGATTGCCACGCAGAGGTCTCGGGTTCGAACCCAAGGCGCGCATCTCTGACTTTCCGAAGTTATATGCGTATTAAATAATTAATTATCGCTTGCTTTAAATGTAAAGGAAAATATCGTGAGGAAACCTGCATGTCTGAGAGTTCTCCATAATGTTCTCGAAGATATGTGGATTACATTAAGAAGGGTCTTGTGCCCAGCAGTGGGACAGTTTAATACAAGGCTGATATTATTATTATTATTATATTATGGTACCTACTGTGTATTTTTTTACAAAATATTATTTACCCACAATTTGTTTAGATTTAGCACACTCTGATTGTAAATATTAATATTATTATGTAATATTCTTAATTAAATGAATTAAAATATTATTTTAAGAATAAATAATCTTTAAACCGAGTACTTATTTTGCGTACCCGGTACTTTACTATACTCTATATATTAGACAGAAAATTACAACGCTTAGCCAGACCAGGGGTGGCTGGAACCACAGAATTGGCTGCAAACATACTTAGGTACGATCCAGGAATTGAACACGGCTTTTCACAATCGACCACAAACAAGATGGCCTAACTCGTATCTACCGAATAATAGTGTTCGAAACTTTAGATATTATAAAATGGCCGACTATTCCATCTTTAAATATGTTTTGTGATCCCACGCTGGCTGTAAACTTTTTCGAACTAAGTGAGACGGCATGTAATTGAATCCATAAAATAAATGTCAAGCGAAATTTATGCGGTCGTCAACTTTGGTTTCAAGTAAGTCCATTAATGTACATAATAATGGCGTATGGTCGGCTGTATAAATAGACGGTTTATTTAATTTGTTTCATTGGTTCTGTGCGTATGTTGGTTTACTCTTACAACAGATCGTGTTAAGTTCGATTCCCGCAAAAAGATTATTGGGACATCCTGTTCCGTGTATCCGTGGCGCTTATCTTTCATGGGGTTCTCAAAATTTGGGTGCAATCTCAAAGATATGCACAAACTTTTAAATGCTAATTAATTTCGACTCAGGATGTCTTGGGTACGTTTTCTGGGTCAGGTGTGGTATCTATAAGAAAACCAATAGTACTATAGACCCTTCTCAGTAGTAGCAAGGCATCTCGCAATGTACGCCATAGATGCAATAGATTGACCACAATTTAAATGGGACCTTAGTAATAACTGTCGAAATGTGATGTAATATACTTCTGCTCACACTTTCGGGATTACAAAACATAGACTGATGTTTGTATAAACAAGCATTAGTGTATGCTATGTCATTCCATTGTAAACAGAGTTTAGTAAATCACTCCAAAGATTTACATGCGAGCCTTAAACTTAAACATACTCGTAGTTGAAGAAATGTTTGTCTAAATCTGCTTACCCTTTCAAAGATTTGCAGGCATAAGTTTACGAAAACTTTATATCAGTATGAGCCAGCCTATTTCCGTACACATCGACAAACAGCCATCCGTTCGTAATTTGCACAACTGTATATTGGATTCCTATTCGCCTTACACACCTGATCTAAAATACTCTATCGAAGTTCAAAACTTATATGAATCGACCGTGAGTCGCGTGGAATAAGTTTATTCTGAGCTTTATTTTGTTCCGATCTCTTGGCAGAGCATGCAGAGTCTCTGCGTTTTATGTAACTCGGTAAGTGTAAGTGAAAGTTCACTGGTTCGGTGATACTGAGAGCGATGCTCGCCTTAGGTGAAAATTGGTGCAACTTAGCCTTATTTTCTTTTTATTTGGTTCCACTGCTTTTGAATCTCGCCTGGAGTAAGAAGAAAATGGTTTTAGCATATACTAGTTTAGTTTATTGTCGCTTTGCTTCATTCAGTGGTATGTTGTTGTCCTCGTCTGTTATTTTAGTGACGTCCTCATAATTTATACTAATGTTTTATTATATAGAGGTTCAGTTTGTTTGTATTCAGAAAGTATCTGTCAGCTTCGATGGCGTAGTGGTTAGTGTAATCGACTGCCACGCCTGAGGTCGCGGGTTCGATTACCGCACAAGTCAAACATTTGTGTGCATGAACATGGATGATTGTCTTGGCCTGGGTGTTTCTATGTATAATATGTATATATTTACAAAAAAAAACGTATGTATATGTATGTTTATCCATTGTCTAGTATCCATAGTACAAGCTCTACTTAGTTTGGGCTAGATGGTATTGTGTGTATGTGATAGAATATTATTATATTATTATAGTACCGTTTGGAACTGTTGGACTGTTGCTGAAAATTCTTCCACTAATAAAAAGTGCACGATATCTGAGTAGTACATGCCTGTGGTTAGTTAATAATACATACCTACCTAGGATGTTTATAAAACAGCAGGCGGTATTACTATAATTTTATTATTGAGAACTTGCCTTTTCTTTCTACATTATTCATATTTTACATCTTGTTATTAATATAGTAGAATATAATATCATAATTATTTATATAATATAATTAAGGTGGATTGATAATACATAATTATGTTATTAATAACGTAATTATCAATAGATTACATCAAATATTTTCTATACGATTTGTCTTCAAAGTCAGATCGTATACATAGTCTAAATTCAAGCCTGTATCGATGTAAAATATGATCTAATTTGGATTTACCATCAGAGTAATATTGACTATATAATTTGTATGAAAAATACGTCTTTACTGATTGTCTTTATTCAAAACCGTAATTTTATCCGTACAAATCCAATATTACTATTTCATTAGAACTTACAGAATACTTACTAATATTATAAATGCGAACGTAAGTTTGTTCGTTTGTTATGCTTTTACGCCTTTACTCAACTGATTGTCATGAAATATCACATACACATTGTTTGAGATACAGAAAAGTCATAGGGTATCTTTCATCCATAAAAAAGAACTGTTCCCAGAAAATAAAATCTCATAGAAGAATTAAAGAGATAGATATTTTTGACAAAATCTATTAAAGCGAGTATAGCCGCGGGCAAAAGCTTGTATTTGATATTTTAATGCAGGGAAATGCAGCGTATTAAATATAAATATGTTAAAAATAGACTTTTGAACTAAATAAACGTGAAATGTCAACTTGAATTGCATTAAGTTCACATTTGACCTTTATATTCATTGAACAGTATTTATTTTGCAATATTAATAACATAGAGATAGGATCGGAACATTATTTCAAACATTTATTATACAAGAATTGATCCTATGTTTCAGATGGTATGTTACTTGAAACTAGCTTCTTCTTCTCCTTTAGCCTTTATTATTCCCAAGTCACTTGGGGTCGGCTTTTCTAGTCTAACCGGATTTGACTGGATATCAGTTTTTACACAGAGCGGCTGCCACCTGACCTCCGCAACCCCAAGGCTAACGATACCCTTAGGCTAGACCAGTGTCAGGATATTAGAGGGCAATTTTTTTACCAAAAATTTCCCAATAGCGACTGCCATAGATGTGCGTGTGTGCTTAACGTGCTCTCCGAAGCACGGAGCAAGCGATAATTGTCAATCAATACGCACATAATTTCGAAAAGTCATCTAACTTCCAAAAGTCAGAGGTGCGCGACGTGGGTTCGAACCCGAGACCCTCTGCATTGCAGTCTGTTGGTCTCCCCACTGAGCTATCGTGCTCAAGCTTACTATAATACCTATACCTATATTTCGTGGCATTCCTTTTTATTTTATCTTCTGATATTATTGCGTTTGTTGTTTAGTTGTATGTAATTATTGTAGCCTTTGTACATTATTTAATCCTAATTCTAACTAATATTATAAATGTGAATGTGAGTTTGTTTGTTTATTACGCTTCACGCATTAACTACTCGACCGATCAGCAGGAGATTTCGCATGTACGTAGTAAGGAGTACAAAAAAGACATATTCCCAAAGGATAGAATATTGACAGAATTTACATTTAAGCAAGCGAAGCCGCGGGCGAAATCCAGTATTCAATGTATAGTAATAAATAGAGATAACATACACAAAAAATATATAAATGTGTATTTCGATGCAATATACGATATATATCAATATACTTATACGTTATATACATAAACTATATAACGTGTAAGGATATTGATAAATAACGCACGCACACGCACACGGACACGCACACGCACACGCACACGCACACGCACACGCACACGCACACGCACACGCACACGCACACGCACACGCACACGCACACGCACACGCACACGCACACGCACACGCACACGCACACGCACACGCACACGCACACGCACACGCACACGCACACGCACACGCACACGCACACGCACACGCACACGCACCACGCACACGCACACGCACCACGCACACGCACACGCACACGCACACACTAATACATACATTCGCGTTGTGCACAATTTTAACATCAGTTTTTATTAATAAGGTTGTTTTTTTGTTTTTCTAAATTATTTTATAGTTCTTTTGTATTTTATTAAGTATGTTTGTTCGCTTTTTTTAAATCACAGTAGTTATATAATCGACACACACGAATTGACCTAGATAGTTTTTTAACTGGCAACATCACTCAAGGACTCCACGAGATAGGCTCAACTCAGTGTGGAGTCCACAAGTAAAATAGATTTATGTTTCCAATCAACATATTAGCTAGTATTTAATTAATTAGTGTAATAGTTTTTAAGGCAATGTAAAAGAATCATGGTTCGGTAAATAAATGATTATTATTATTATAAAGCATCTGTGTTTACGTTTTAAATCTGCAGAACGTCGAGCCAGTCAATTATAAAAACATCTAAAGCCGAGCCATAAACAGCGTCTGCAACTTGTGCAATTAATGCTTAGCTGCCTCGCCGCAGGCCGGCGAAAAAATATAACTTAAATGTTGCTAAACGAGTTGAGGAAGGGAAAATATCGTGATATAAGTATGACTTACTGAAGTGCCATTAAGTTTACTTTTATAACTTTCATAAATATCTCTGGCTGTACTGTATCTTTGCTAGTTTTCGCCCGCGGACGGTCAGGTTGATGGAATGAACTCCCTGCCGAAGTTTTGCCGATGTAGGTGACAGTCAACACTTTAGGAGTATAAAATAAAAAAATGATGTGTTTGTGGAGTGCATTCTTGCTGCTAAGATGATATATTGACCGGCTCATTGGGTACGGCCGATGTCTAGATTACTGCACAGATAGCGTATTGTATTAAGTGGTTGCCTCGCCACTATTCGATTGAAATGGGGCCAAAAATTTGTGGATCAAATAAACGGCCAACAATGGACATAAATAAAGCAATATGTATTAAAAATAAGTGTATCCATCGCCCTTTAATTTTTGTTTTTACCCTAGAACTTGGTGTTTAAAATATATAGGATATTTAGTAAACGTAACGTGAAACGATATAGCTCGGAGTATTTATTTTATTTAACCACAATTATCTATATATTAATAGGTGAAGCAAAAACTGTGTACACTTTTTACAAAAATTGCGCGGGCAGATGAGTATGAAATTTGGCACAGTTAAAGTTTATATGTAGAAGTTTATATGGTGAATCCTAATATTTATATAAAATATGCATTAGAAATACATTACAATAATGGAAAAACACTACACGCACACAACCATGCATTTGACACTCGCTGTCGAATCGCGGACATAGTATTTCGGTATTGTTCGGCCGATGTAGTACTATTCTTCATAACTATGGTTTCATATAAACATTTATTTTAAAAATATAGGTATATTAACTTGTATAGCCTTGGTGAAATCTGAATAAAATGTGATTATAAGGGTATAGTTATAGACAATAAAACCTTATTAACTATCAAACTTAAATTGTAAATCAATTATGGTCGGATTTCGACCACTGGGCGACCGCTAATACTCTTTATTTGACTCCACGGATGTCGCAATGGTTTTTGTGATCGCCTTTCCGCTACTACTGCGACAAGTGTTGTGATTTTGATTCCAACACGAAACAAAAACGTATATGATCCACAAATAGTTTTTTAAAGTCTGGATGTTCTTTGCCAAATGATTGTAAAGTCTCCCGCGACTCAAGAATTATTACTAGTGCACGAGTTGTCTTTTATAATATTAAAATATTTAACTTATCATAATTTGTATTTGTTATCCAGAAAGAATAAAACTGATATCCTGTCAAATCCGGTTAGACTAGAAAAGCCGACCACAAGTGACTTGGGAATAATAAAGGCTAGGGAGAAGATAATTTGTATTTGTTGTGCATTATATGATAAGACTTTCTCATTGACTTATTTTTAGTTCTGCATTAAAATAGTTAAGACATATTTATGTAGGTATTGTTTAATAATATCCTACTAATATAATGATGAATTATTATCGTAAACCACGACACCATTCATGCAGTCAATATTTATGTATATTTGTCTCTTCTCCCTAGTCTTTATTATTCCCAAGTCATTTGGGGTCGGCTTTTCTAGTCTAACCGGATTTGACTGGATATCAGTTTTTACACGGAGCGGCTGCCACCTGACCTCCGCAACCAGAAGGCTAACGATATTCTAAGGCTAGACCAGTGTCAGGATATTATAGGGTACTGACTTCCCAATAACGACTGCCATAGATATTCATGGCATAGATATTCATGGCAGCCGGGACCAACGGCTTAACGTGCTCTCCGAGGCACGGAGCAGGCGATAATTGTTAATCAATACGCACATAATTTCGGAAAGTCATATAACTTCTGAAAGTCAGAGGTGCGCGACGTGGGTTCGAACCCGAGACCCTCTGCATTGCAGTCTGTTGGTCTCCCCACTGAGCTACAGTTGTGCTATTTATGTATATTTGTAATAATACAAAACGATATTCGTGCCAATGTTATGGAATACATAAAAAAACTATATTTGTCCCAATATTTCGAAAAGAGGTACTAATTGTTCAATCTACACGAAAAGACTACAAAAACAAAATATTTACATGATCCATAAACAATTATTAGCACCCGTGTCGAACCTTAACAAAATGAACGCAAAATCGAATCCAAGCTTAGTTGCGTTATATGATTAATATGCTTTATATAACGCGTTATTTTTAACGAGGTCGCTGAAACAGGGAGCCGTCCTTCAAACAATTTGTATTTTATCACGTATACCTAAAAGTATTCACGAAAATTATTATTGTAGACCTTTACGTTAGATAGAGAGCGATATTTTTAAATTGATTTACATTTATATTAAATTTCTTTGAATTTATGAAGACTGAAGATGAAGCTTAGTAGGTGACCGTTAGATTGACAAGCAGAGATCTCGAGTTCGATCCCATAATACGCACTTCTGACTTTTCGAAGTAGCGTATAAAATATTTATATATCGACCGTTTTAACGGTGATGGAAAAGTCGTGAGGAAACTTGCATGTCTAGAAGTTTTCCATAATGTTCGCGATAGATATGTGAAGTCTGCTAATCTATACGGGACCGACATGGCATACTATAGCCTAACCCTTCTCATAATGAGAAGAAGCCCTCGACTAGCAGTGGAACAATTTATATACAGGGCTGATATTATTTATATACTTTCGAGCATGTAACCTTTATTTTAAAAATCAATGCTGGCAAACCGTATACCTTCACATATATAATATTTTCTACTATATCTTATATAATATTGTCTTCTGTTTACGCGAATATTATTCATTGAAATTAAACTACTATATAAGGATTTTATCGCGTTGTTTATTTGACACTCTATTACATAATTTTGAAAATTGTTACCCTACTACTACTATTAAACTTTACTAATTTTTAAGCTAATTAAATTATTATTGAAACTATTTAGATTTAATTTAATTTTATACTTTCCCCGACGTTTCGGTTGCTTTTCAGCAGCCATGGTCACAGGGACACCCCGTTAATTAAAACTAATTAATTGAAACTAATTAAATCTAAAAAACTAATATTAAAGAAAGGATATGGGACGGGATACAAGGAATAACAGCTGCTGTCACCTAATAATTAGCAGTGACATGCTCTTTCACACAGAATCACGTCTTTATGGATAAAAAGACATGGCCCCAAAGAAGCAGGCAGAAGTGTATTGCATTAATATTTTGTTAGCTATGTAATAGGCAGCACAGGCGGCGAGCCTGTTGTCTTCTATATGGTGAATTTAAAAACGCCGTTTTGCTCTCAAGAATTACATAATATTATGCCCAAAAAAAATGTACACGAACCGAGCCTATGAAACTTCATTGGATCAGTAGGTACCATAGGAGTAAATTTATGTCAAAGAGTCAATAAGAACCGAAAACTATGATCAGCAATGTATGTTATTATTTACTTTTTAATTAAAGTTTTCATAAGGCTTATGGATATATATATGGGATGTGTAATACTAGTATTCCTTTTAACTGACCTATCGAAGTGAAGCGGTCTTGGTAGGAGTGGATTCACGTCGGTAGTTCAATTGTGGGAACTTAAACAACCCTGCAAAGCCGTGTTGAATCTTCAAACATGCACATAACGTATAATGTGTAAATATCCGTAGAGCTTCGTAGCATCGTAGCATTTCGTAAACAGTTAGGTCGTAGACTGAGTGCTACATGGTACGCAGTAGTAGAAATAGTTTATTATGAAAATAGTAAACGAAATATAGAAATAAAGCCAAATTCAATTTAACAACTTTTTAATTTCTATTTAAAAAGAACAATTATCAACTACTAGGAAACCTATTAAAATTGGCAATAACATGCAGTAAATTTATTTTATATGATTCGAGTTATTTTGAACGGATTCAAATTATGACTATAAATTTTGTAACAGTTATTCAAGCAAAAAGTAAAATTTTGGGGATAAAATATTTTCTCTTTGTGTAATAAATAATATTCAGTTCCAAATAACAACAAAGTATTTGTGGGTTATGTTAGATGTGTATCATTTTATATATAGGTAACGTTTGTCATGATATAATTTTCTGTTATCACTCTTTTACAAACATCAATAAATATAAGTATACTAACTGTTTACCTAAACCTAGCAACTTACATAAATGTACATTCAATACATTTTGTATTCTCACTAACCGATAATCTTTGACGTTCATAAGTGTTACTTTATGACCTAAATGAATTAATGGTTTTTTAATTTGAATTATCATAATATGACTACACGGACGGCGTAATAGTTTAAAATGCAAAATATGTAAAAAGAACTGTAATTATATGTGCGTGAAGTGTAACATACATTTTCATCCCAAAGAATGTTTTTTTGATTACCATACTGCATACAATTTATATAAAGGTTAATATATTAATATAAAAAGTTAAATTAATACATTTGTTTCAATAAAAAGTATTTTATTTATATTACTATGTATTGGTCAAAGCATTTAAGTAAAAACGAGTGGTTAAGCCGACCGACCCATATATGGGATATCATTTTCCCGCTTTTCCGGCAGAGCCATTTTTTTTTAAATATTTTTCCTGAGATACTGTGGCTATATTAAAGCACATATCAGAAAATCTTATCGTTCTAGGAAAAAAATAGTTTCAGGCTTATCTGGGTTAAGTGGTCGCTTCAGTATTACCAATGTGTCATGTTCTGTGTAGTTAATATAATTATGTAGTTATGTGCGGGTCCACAAATAGATGTACCCGAGTTTCAGTATTCCTTGTATTCGTAGAATGTTTGAAAAAGTCTTGCTCAATACAAGCATCATTGCTATAGCAGAAGATTGATTTTAAATTAAAAATTAATATTCTCTTACACCAGGGCTCAGTCAGACTGCTGGACAGTAACGATTCCATCATTTTCTCTTCTCAGTAGACAGTCCACTTCGAAATTTTCTATACATACTCGAATTTCATCGCCATTTTCATCCGAACTTGCCTCACCGCTGCGAAGGTTTTATTTATTCAAGGTGTTACGTAATAAACGTTTTTGAGGTGCGAGTGATCTTGAGATTATAAGGGCTCTCAGTATTCTTGTGAATTATTTTGTAATTTCTTGCTTTGTGAATTCGGCTAAGAATTAAACCCAGCCTCTCATCTTGAGGACTTATAAAGGCTGTGGTACATCAGAGGAGGGTTTTGATCGGTACGCACGTAATTAAATGGGTAACTGTAAAGTATGGTCATATTAAAGGGCTTGCGAGGTTCTACGAATGACGTAAATTCTGAAAATCCTCTATATATAAGCGCGTAGATTCTCGGAGGGATGGAATTGACTGCGGCTTTTCCCTTGTTGCTATTCTTATATATATGACTAACTGTATAGATGTCACAGGGGTTTGAGTGATCGTAATGGCATTGCCAATACGTCGAGATATGAATATGAATATAAAAGAATTATGTGATCCAAAAAAAATTGTTTAAAGCCGCAAATCCCGCAATACAGCAATTATTCCCAGAGCGGGAGTTGTATTTTTAAAGACCTTAAATACATCTTCATCTTACGCCTATGTCCCCTAAAGGTTAGGCAGACATTTTTAACAACTATATTTTATAACTATGCTTTACTTCTCTCTGTAGCAGCGATAGCTTAGTGGAAAACTGTTAGACTGCCACGCAAAGGTCTCGAATTCGATCCCAAGGCAAGCATTTCTGACTATTCGAAGTTATGTGCGTATTAAATAATTAATTATCGCTTGCTTTAACGGTGAAGAAAAACATCGTGAGGAAGCCTGTATGTCTGAGAGTTCTCCATAATGTTTTCGAAGATATGTGAAGTCTGCCAACCCGTACTGGGTGAGCGTGGTGGACTATGGCCTAACCCTTCTCACACTGAGAAGAGGCCCGTGCCCAGCAGTAAGACAGTTTAATACAGGGCTGATGTTATATATTATATATATTAAGTCTCTCGTAATAGGAGCGAGCCTGTTGGCATCTTCTGGATACAGTTCTAGAATTTATGCTGATATAGAAAAAAAATCCTTAACCTCATGTATAGCAGACTTATTCACTACCTCTACCCCCAGACAATCAGATGTATATAACGTATTCTGAAGTATCTCTTTGTTTCATCTATGAGCTAATGAGGGTGCTTGAAAAGTAAGATGAGAGTTCATCATATTTGCCATGCACTCCTCATTAGCTTAGGATGACGTTAGTCTGGCTTTTCTCCAGAATGTCTTTAATCTAGTCTGATTAATGTTATATTATGTTATGTTATGTTAATTATGTTATCTTTTTTAGTACGTCTGACTTTGTTTATTCTTTCGACTGCCCCTTTTTCATTTGCGTTATGTTATATACTTTCTATCTCTTTTCTTTAATTCACGTACTAATGAGGGCGCATGGAATACGTATGGAGAGTTCGACACATTTTCCATGCACTCTTAAGTGTTTAAAATACTCTCACTCTCTAATATTATGGTCTGTGTGCACATTACATTCAAAATTTGTAGAATGCGTTAGAGCTGTGGTTTAAGTAATCGACCTGCAACTGACAATACGCCAAAAATAGGTCCGATACGAAAAATAGGTCCGATACGAAAAATTGTGTTGTCTATATACTACGACTAGCTGACTAGCTAGCGCAACTTCGTCTGCCTCACATAAGAGAATTTTCCCGTTTTTGCAAAATTTTTCTATTTATGTTTTACTCCTATTAATTTCCTATTATATTCCTCGATAAATGGGCTATCCAACACTGAAAGAATTTTGCAATGCGAACCAGTAGTTCCTGAGATTAGCGCGTTCAATCAAACAAACAAACTCTTCAGCTATATAATTTTGTTTTATATTTTTTTAATATTCTACCACATACACACAACACCATCTAGCCCAAACTAAGCAGAGCTTGTACTATGGGTACTAGACAATGGATAAACATACATATATACTTTTTTTTTGTAAATACATACAAATTATACATAGAAACACCCAGACCAAGACAAACATCCATATTCATGTACACAAATGTTTGACTTGTGCGGGAATCGAACCCGCGACCTCAGGCGTGGCAGTCGGTTATACTAACCACTACACCATCGAGGCCGACATATTAGTATAGATTGTTTTGAGTCTGAGTATTTCTTGTGTCTGTTGCTTAAACACTTGTTAACCCCTCGTAATACAGGATACCTAGTGCGGTCAATGACTTTTTTAAAAATAAAAAACTGCTCATAATTATTTGAGCTGTGTCCGTGACCGTGCATAAAAGGTTGTTGTGCACCAGTGTATTTGAATACCATTCAAATGCAATTTTCGTTTACCATGTCTGAAATATTTGACTATCCCTTTCTCATTTACCTACATTATATTATTAACCAGATATGATACCACATATTTTCTCCCTAGCCTTTATTATTATACACTTGGGGTCGGATTTTCTGGTCTAACCGGATTTGACTGGATATCAGTTTTTACACGGAGCGGCTGCCACCTCACCTCCGCAACCCGAAGGCTAACGATACCCTAAGGCTAGACCAGTGTCAGGATATTATAGGGCACTGACTTCCCAATAACGACTGACATAGATGTTCATGGCAGCCGGGGCCGACGGCTTAACGTGCTCTCCGAGGCACGGAGCAGGCGATAATTGTCAATACGCACATAATTTCGAAGAGTCATATAACTTCCAAAAGTCAGGGGTGCGCGACGTGGATTCTAATCCGAGACCCTCTGCATTGCAGTCTGTTGGTCTCCCCACTGAGCTATCGCTGCTTATATGATACCACATATAATTCCCAAATATTTAAAAAAGTACTAATTACTAGGATCTCAAGACTTTATCACATATTTTCCAAAAAATCCTTTAGTCTAAATTCGATAATGATTACTGCAAATGACCATTTTGCTCTCCTAAAGTGATTTGGTGACTGAGCATCTCAACAGTCATCTAAGCAATAATACAAATCAACACTTTGTAAACACTGTTTTGTTTTGTGTTTAATTACTGCACTGATGACGTATCGGTTTCTAATCCAACAAATACGTGTATACGATGTATTTGTTTTTGACAACGCTCCCATAATGATTGCACTCTGTATCATAGAGAACTCTTTTTATAAACATCGGAAAAATGTACATGTAACAATACATTTTTCTGAGTCTCATGTGAGAGAGACAGAGATCATTATGGGAACATAGTCAAGAACAAATGCACTATTCTTACTACACTGTTCAGCTTCTGGTATAGTCGTTAATGGACATGATAAATACAAAGCTTAGAGGCGGGTAATAAAGATGTACCTGCTTATTATACCCCAAACAAACTGAAACCTCCCCATAAGCCGATGCATCTGAGAACTTCACAAACTCATTACCCTACTGCGCCCGGCACACCATCCACCGTGTGACGTCACAGCTAATTAAGGAACTTGAGATCAAACAGCCTGTAAGCTGAGCTAAGTACCAAGTAGTTTGTAATTTTTTATTTTATGGACTAAGTTGAGCCGGTGTGCTCACCGCATGTGTTCTTTATTGAGCTTCGTGTAAAAAAGGTTTAATAATAATAATAATAATAATAATATTCTATCACATACACACAACACCATCTAGCCCAAACTAAGCAGAGCTTGTACTATGGGTACTAGACAATGGATAAACATACATATATACTTTTTTTTTGTAAATACATACATATTATACATAGAGTTTTGTTTGTTTGACTTTGTTAGAGGTTTGTTTTATAAAAATAGAAAGCTAATAGGTTTTGAAGTATATACATAATTTATAATATCCTACTACTCGGCACGGGCTTCTTCTCAGTTTGCGAGGGGTTAGGAAAGAAAGAAAAGATTTTTTATTTTTTATTCTGGCACGCAAAAGCGCACACCCAAAACATGAAGAAATAAAATAAAAATTAAGAAATACAATATAAAAAGCAGAACAATATAATAAAACTAGAAAAATAAAACAGATACTAAACACTATAATTTCGTTTCGTTTCTGATCACTGGCAACACCACACCTTTCGCTTAACTTAACGGAAACCATAGATTATATGACGGCAACTGCCTCCCATCAAGTCAAGGCTAGTATTGTCAGTGAGCAGGCGATACAACAATAATCTATTGAATAGTATAAATATAAGTTTGACTTAAGTTTTAAAAGTAATATGAAAGTGTGTGTCCCATCAGTGCCAAAATATGGACATCGCTCAGCGAACGTTGCGATTGTTAAATCGCAACACCGGTATTCTGCAAAATCCAAATAAGGCTGTCATCCACCACACTGGCCCAGTATGGGTTGACAGATTTGACATATTTTCGAGAACATTATATAGAACTGTTGGACATGCATGTTACCTCGCGTTGTTTTTCCTTTACCGTCGTCGTCGCGATATTTAACTACTTAACACGCACATAACTTTAAAAAGTCTGAGGTGCAGGCCTTGAAATCGAGCTCGAGACAACTGCATAACAATTTAACGATCTCCCACAAGGCTATTACTGCAAAATAGATTCGTGTAACTAAATATAACAAGCTTCTACTGTGTTTAAATACTTCTGCAAGGGTTTTTTTTATACCACTAAGGTGGCAAACAAGCTTACAGCCCACCTAATGGTAAGAGGTCACCGTAGCCTATAGACGCCTGCAACACCAAAGGTATCACTTGCACATTGCCGACCTTTTAGGAATAAAAGGAAGTGGGAAGGAGAAGGAGCGGGAAAGTGGAAAGAGGGTGATTAGGCCTCCGGCACTCCCACTCACCGAACGAAACATAACAGTAGGAATACTGCTATTTTACGTCAATATTCTGTGAGAGGGTAGTCCTTCCCCGTTCGAGCCGGCCCATTCATGGTGAAATCAGCGAGGCAATTTTTGTATACTAGTGTGGGCCCAACGGTTGGTAAGCAGTAATCGCAACCTTTAATCACTTGCCATATCTGGAGCTCACGTTCACGCTTTATTTAGGACACGGAATGACAGTAAAATAATGTAAAATTTGCAAAAATTCAAACAACGGACACAATTAACACTCGGACTCAGAACAATCAATTAAGAATCACGTAATCCTATCTTCCGTGTGAGATTCGAACCCACAACACTCGGCGTAGGGCAGTGGTGAGATGACCACATAAACCATTACGCCATCCGTGCAGTCAGACTAATATAAATACTTCACTTTCTCTTTTGATTATTTTATAGGACGCCAAATACAAATATAGTGGTTTAAGTTGCCACTGGCATTACGCCAAGTATCGCTGGTTCGAATTCCATACGAAACGAAAAAGATATATTCCACAAATGGCTGTTTTGAGTCTTGTGTCCTAACCTAACCTAACCCCTGATCGCGATTTCGGCTACGTGAATCTCACAGAAACAACACCAGGATAAAAATATCTGATATATTAATTAATGATTGATATTTTTTGGCGCTAGGCGCTCATAGCCAGTTGCACTCACTGATCAGTAAACGATTAGCGAGGTTAAGCAACGGTGGGTGCGGTCAGTTTATAGATGGGTGACCGCTTAGTGGTATTTCATCTGAGCGTCTCCGTGCTTCGGAGGAGAGGCCTATGGGTGGCTTGAACAACAACAGGTTGGCTACTAACCACACGAAAAGAAAGAAGATTGATATTTAGTAGCAGCGATAGCTACGAACAGTTCCCCACTAAGCTTAGTGGTAAATCGTTAAACTGCTACATAGAGGTCTCCAGTTCAATCCCACGACACGCACCTCTAACTTTACAAAGTTTAACTTTTCAATGTGTGTAATAAATAGTTAGTGATCGCTCGTTTTAACGGTTAAGGAAAATGAGTTTCCCCGTGACCTTGGCTGTTGAACAGTAACCGGTACATCGGGGAAAGTCTAACATTAAATCTAAATAGCTTTAACAATTTAAATAGCTCGAGGAGTAGTAAATTTTAACACTTACAAATTGTTTAATCGATTCAAAATTGTGTTATAATAGTGATTAAAAATAAACAACGTGATAAAATCGATATAAAGTAGTTTAATTTCAATATATATCAAATATTTGCGTAAACGTATGATAATATCAGGTGAAGAAAAAGATCATGAGGCACCCTGCATGTCTGAGAGTTCTCTATAATGTTATCTTGCACAGGGCTAGCGTAGTAGACCGTGGATTTCTTCCCACTGAGAAGAGGCCCGTGCCTAGTGCAGTGAGACAGTTTATAAGCAAGGTCGATATTAAATATATCCATCTGAACTGAGTTGCATGCAAATACATTCAACACATATGCAAACATTTTCACATTGATTTATATTCAAGAAGAAAGACCACGAATACAGATTTTTATACTTAAAAAACTCCTAGCACGTATCGAAAAATAATTTCAATCTTGACCTTTGCTGACGTAGGTATTACTGTAAAGGAAATGCGGAAGTCATAGAAAAGGTCCAAATAACCATTAAGAAAGTATACGATTGAACGACAAAAAGGAAATCGGACTAACCGAACTTGAATCTATATACCCTGACCTTAGGAACGAGAACGAGATAAACCAGCACTTTTTGGTAATAATAGCATAACTATAAGCAAATAGTACTTGAATATTTTTGGACTTTGAAAAAATATAGTGGCGTATAATAAATATAGTTTATCATTAATATGATTTGACTGTCTTAATGCGCAGCAGTAGTACGTGCGGCTGCTGTAATTTATGTGTAGATTAAGAAATAATTAGGCAAGGAATCTGGCACTGTGCTTGGTGGTCAGCAATAGGCTAGCCCTGTAATGCGTGGGATCTAAATCAAATTCAGCATAATATTGAAATGGCAAATGTATGGCTTTCGTAGGCTAATAAAAAGCTTTAAGTATAATTAAAAAACAATAATTTGTTCGTACGTCAAAATATTACCGTGAGAGAGCCATGCTTCGGCACAAATGGGCCGGCTCGACCGGAGTGATACCACGGCCTCACAGAAAACCGGCGTGAAATAGCGCTTGCGTTGTGTTTCGTCGAGTGTGTGAGGATACCGGAAGCTCAACCCCCCCTCCCTCTCTTGGGGGGAGACAATTTTAAAAGGCTGGCAACGCACTTGTGACGCCTCTAGTGTTGCGGGTGTCCATTGGCGGCGGTAATTGCTTACCATCAGGCGATCCGTCTGCTCGTTTGCATGCAAAACCATAAAGATAAAGTGGTTATAACGATTGGTTTTAATTTTGGTTAAAATTAAACTGAGCATTTATGCCTTAACCGCAATGTAATATTAATAATGGATATTGACGTATATTAACTGCATACTATTGTGTCGTGGTATGCAATGTAATTGCCACTAAAGGTTCAATTTAGGCATATTTTTATTTGCGGTCTTATGTCAATATAACATGACATCCAAATTTTACTTATGAACGTCAACCGTTATTATTGGTTACTGGGTTTACTAAGTTACTGAAGCTACATTTGGGTTAGTTGCTAGGTCCATGCAAAAGGTTGACTACGAGAAGATACCTGCAAGAAATTCACAGCTATAAATATTAATTCAGTATTTTACAACTCATATTACTGCCTTGTACTACATATTAAAGACTATATAAATCAAAAAGAGAATATTAACGAGATCTCATTTATTTCAGTAACTATAACAGTACATTTGACTGCATGCGTAGTGGTTTAAGTGAACGCTTCGCCATGGCATTGCGCCGAGTCATGTAGGTTCGAATCCCAGACGGGACAAAAATTTGTGTGATTCATAAATAATTGTTCAGGGTCTGGGTGTCCTGTGCCCGTTGTTTGAGTTTTTATAAAGTTCCCCGCGGCACAGGAATTATTGCCTCGGCAATAATACAAATTGTAGGCCTCGATGGCGTAGTGGTTAGTGTAACCGACTACCACGCCTGAGGTCGCAGGTTCGATTCCCGCACAGTGTTAGTCTTGGTCTGGGTGTTTCTATGTATAATATGTATGTATTTACAAAAAAAAGTATATATGTATGTTTATCCATTGTCTTTATCATAATACAAGCTCTGCTTAGTTTGGGCTAGATGGTGTTGTGTGTATGTGATAGAATATTATATTATACTAGTAGTTTGCCCGCGGTTTCACCCGCGTATGTCCCGTTCTCGTGTGAATATCGGGTTTCACCCCTTTCACCCCCTTCAGGGTGGAATTTCCAAAAATCCTTTCTTAGTGCTCCCCTACACTCTCCAAGGAACATACATGCCAAATTTCAGCTTCTTGCGTTCAGTAGTTACGGCTGTGCGTTGTCTGTCAGTCACTCAGTAACGGAAGAGTTTTATATATGTATATAGATTATTATTATATTGCTAGCCCGGACTAGTGGGTCATTCTAAAAAAAAAAAATTTTTTTATAATTATGGTTCAGCTAAATGACGTCACAGGCCAGTCTCCAGTCAACTCAAACAAAGCCGTGACCATAATCTCATAAAACACACGACCAGAATTAAAAGGTTGAAATACTGCACACTAAAAAGTTCAACCAACTCATTACCAAAGTCCATGCGACGCGACTTAAGCACTGCACCCTGATTAAAGCTGTCGAATCTTACAGCTCAAGACCAAACGTGGTTCGTGTGTGCACGACTTTAGTTATGAGTTGTTTGTTTGCGTGAACTCTCTCGGCACGTTATTTGAAGGACCTCGGGGGTTCTAATATCTGGGTGGGTTTGTTTAGAATCTCGTTACTATTGTACGGGTAATATGCGGAAGCTAAGGCAATTGCACGTGGCGAGAGATTGTACAAGCCGTATGGGTTATCTTGCGCGTGTGACATGCGTTTGTTGTTTACGCATTTAACTCATTGCAGTTACTTGCGTTGTATGAATATCACATGTATGTAGCCCACGCGAGTAGCTTGCATAGTGTAGTATCTCATATGATTCATACGGCATAAGGCGAAACTAGCGTGGGTAGAATGCGTGACATTTCACCTACACTAGTTTCTTGCGTCGTATAAGTACCCGTATGGTTAACCTCGGGCATGTAGCACGCGCGGATAGCTTGTGCAAGTACTCTGCGTGAATTACTTACGTCGTATGGTAACCAGTCTGATTAGCTTGTGCTTGTAATTTACATTACATGCATTGTGTGTACATTTAGTGTTACAACAATTATTTTGCTGAGACGTATGAAAATATGCGCGAGTTTCAACATTATGCGTAAAAACTACGTCTCCATATACCGTATCTGATTGTTTTCCTTTTTTTGTTAACGATCTCTGCGCCTGGGTTTTATAATGTGTCATTTTTACAAATATCTGAAACACGGACATATGGAACACCCAGTCTAGGAACAAATATTTGTCCCGTGTGGGAATCGAACCTATAACTATCGACACAATGGCAATGGCAAGCCGACCAGTTAGACCGCTACACCATCCATGTAGCCTATTTTTTTATGTATTGATTACATAAAAATGTAATTTAGACATCCAAATAGTCATGAATTACTTTAAAGTTATCGTGAAAGTAACAATAATGCAATACGTTACATTCTGAAAAATGTACCTGCACACATTTATACACATTTCATTAACAAAATATTCGCCAAACCTATATATTTTGCGCAGCAGATTTACTTTAAATTGAAATATAAATAGAGCACAAAATTCCGGCAGTTTACGAAACACCTAAATGCTTAAGTGAAGTTATTTCGAAACTTCCAGAACTAATGGTGAGGGTAGTGGTGGAAATTCCTGCAAGGAACCGCTTTTGTAATGCTGACAAACTTATTTGTATTATTTTCAAATAATGTTTTGATTTTTAGTGGATCACTTGCAGACTTTTAGAATATCAAAACTCAGGTTTAGTTTTTAGTTTCTTCTTCTCCCTTAGCCTTTATTATTTCCAAGTCGCTTGGGGTCGGCTTTTCTAGTCTAATCGGATTTGACTGGATATCAGTTTTAACACGGAGCGGCTGCCACCTGACCTCCGCAACCCGAAGGCTAACGATACCCGAAGGCTAAGTTTTTAGTTTATAGTGTAGAAATTACGTTTCTGCTACATCCTACTATATAATAGACTAGATTTTGGCCGTGGCTACGCTCACGTTAGTGTAGATTTTGTTACTGAACTTCGCCAAACCCTTGGGCACAGTATTTCTTCCAGATGAAAGATACCCTATATCTTTATCTGTTCCCTGATAACGTGTATGTAAAATTTCATGACGATCGGTTGAGTAGTTAAGGTGTGAAAGCATAACAAACAAACTAACATTCGCATTTATAATATTAGTAAGGATATTTTGATGTTAGTTGCTCATTCGCGCGTAAACCATTAATCAGTCAAGTCTTAGAATACCAAACATAATTAAAAGTCCATTGTGTCTGGCCACCGGTGTACCGCTACTATAGATTAAATTAATTTCAATGACATTTTGCACAATGATAGATGTACTGTCGAATGCATTGATTGGTCAACGACTATATTTCTGCATAATTTTTTTGGAATTTATGTATTTTCTGTAAGACATATTTAGCCAATCAACGTTCAAGTTTCCAATTGTCCTATATAAACTGAGCGTTTTGCTTCATATAAGCTCGTATGATAGTAAACATATGATTTAGATTCCAATGATCCAGACTTGCGTTCTAGAATTTGTGTCATGATTCAAATTGTATAATTATTTTACGCCACATTTTCGACCTAAAGTGCACTAGCACAGATTTTAAACGTGACGTCACAATAGCTATTAGCATAATGTGTAATAACAAGATAATAGCGCCGTCATTAACTGGGCTTAAATCGCGTTATCGATGCGTGTACAGCTAATTACTATGCAAGTATTACATACAGATTATCATGGCTGCATAGCCCTAAAGATTAGCCAGAGGTTTATTATATTTTATCAGCTATGTTTAAGCTTATCGTAATAGGTGAACATATTGCCATTCTTTCCCATACGTTATTAAAGCCTACAATGTCTTCGTGCCTCTTAAAACAGTTCCTTTAGTATTGTCTTGTATTGACACGATTGTTATACATTGAAATTGAATATTTCACTGCTAACCCTTTTAGAAAAGCAGCGATAACCTAGTAGAAACCCTTGGACTGCCACAGAGAGGTCTCGACTTCGATCCTTAGGCGCGTATCTCTGACTTTTCGAAGTTATGTGTGTATTAAATTATCGGTCACTTTAACGGTGAAGGTAAACATCGTGAGGAAACTTGCATGTCTGAGATTTCTCCATAATGTTCTCGAAGATATCTGAAGTCTGCCAACCCGCACTGGGCCAGCGTGGTGGACTATGGCCTAATCCTCTGCAATGCAGAGGGTCTCGGGTTCGAACCTACGTCGCGCACCTCTGACTTTCGGAAGTTATATGACTTTTCGAAATTATGTGTGTATTGATTGACAATTTTCGCCTGCTCCGTGCCTCGGAGATCACGTTAAGCCGTCGGTCCTGGCTGCCATAAACATCTATGGCAGTCGTTATTGGGAGAGTGTCGGCACAAAAGATCCCACTGGGTCAAAGTGTCGCCGGTCTGCACTGACTGGCCCCCACATATGATAAGATAAGATGGCCTAATCCTTCTTACACTGAGAAGAGGCACGTGCCCAGCAGTGGGACAGTTTAATACAGGGCCGATATTATAACCCTTTTAGGACATGATTTATAGGTATGAAATTAAACTTCTTTATACGGATTTTATCAGGGCTTTTTTTAAACACATTTGTAACTATTACTAAGCTTAATAAACTTACTCTTTTGCCGTCGTTTTAGTTACTTTTCAGTAGCTAGGGTAACAGATATATTTCGGATGTGGTAATCACAATAACTGTAGTTAGTAGTTTTTTTACTTTTTCACGTTGGAAAAAGTGTAAATATAAGTAATTTACAGATCGTTTTTTAATAAACCGCGATAAAATACGCATATACTAATTTAATTTTAATACATCGGACCAGCCCTCTTTAAAGATCTGTTATTCTCAGTTGCTCTAGGATAAACTACAAGTCTATCACAGCCATTTAGTTCCAAGAATTAAAGTGTACCAGTGACCTTTGTGGTGAAATACATATACATGGTACTGCTTCATTCACCTGCATTTGAATAATATGTAGTACGAATTTTATCGAATTGAATTTTCGTACCGATTGATAACACTAACATGAAGAAAATGTAATTCACGAACATCTAATAATATTGTACGAGGGCTTAAATCATATTTATACTGTACAAAATTAAGTCGTGACAATCGTACAAGCGCAAAGTCTCGAACTCTGGCGGTAGTTAAAACAAACTATTAATCGCAGATGCTCCTGAATATCACGCCAACTTTCCCAATTAGAGAAGTTTGGCCCAAATATTGGCTATGTGGGCCAAGTATTATTGTTATTATGTAGATGTTGTTATAAATGTTTATATTATTCGTTCTATTGCTTTTCGTATTGGTGTTTGCATATTTTATGTGGTGATTACGTCATAACTCTTTCTGTAAGAGTTATGCAATTTTATACTAGTGGTTTTAAGTAGCAAGTTCATTGTCAGCATAAAACCACTCGCTTGGGGTAGCATAGTGATGCTGCTTTCTATTCTGACTTTATTTTCTGTACGGAAGTGTACTTACAGTAACTAGAGTTAGAATAAAGACTTTGTTACATACCTTCTTTCCTATTTCTTTCCTTTTATACTTCAAATTCTTTTTTTTTAAGTTCGGTAACTGACTCTGTGTGTCACTCCTAAGTACGAACGAACTGCTCTAGCTAAGTACGTTTTTCTTATACTACGAAGAAAATCATACCTAGCAATTATTTTTCGTTAATTATGGGTATTAGGTGTAAACGCCTTTACTTTTAATTAATGTATTTAGTAGTAGTAGTTCAAGTCGTTACCTCGCTACTTATATTGCGCAAAGTGATGTGGGTTCGATTCTCACACGGGACTAAAAGTGTGATCCACAAATAGTTTTCTGAGTCTCTGCTGAGTCTGAGCTAGTCTCCCCGTGACCATGGCTGCTGAAAAGCAACCGAAACGTCGGGGAAAGTGTAAAATTAAATTAAATCTAAATAGTTTCAACAGTTTTAATAATAATTCAATTAGCTTAAAAATTAGTAAAGTTTAATAATAGTAGTAGTGTAACAGTTTTCAAAATTATGTAATATAGTGTCAAATAAATAACGCGATAAAATCCGTATATAGTAGTTTAATTTCAATATTCAAACAAAATATTTTTAAAAGGAAAAGATTTCTATACTCGGAGTATCGCTGATAAACGTAACTGAAACTAATTAGGTTCTAGAACCTGATCAGTTTATATAATCGGCTGCTATTATAATCTAATTGATCAATCAAATCCGTTATTAAACTTAACAATATTGCACGGCATCAACCAATTTGCTTTAAACTTGTTTAGTTGTTGTTGTTCTTGAAAACCAAAATACTAACAATAGTTTGCTTTGAATCAGTTGTTTAGTTATAAACACAGCCTGTAACAATGAGGTTTGGTCATAATTAAGGTTCCTGCAATAGAACTTCACAAATAAGGTAAGACACGAAATTTGATGACATTAAAATATAAGTAAATATCTTTACTGAATTATATTTTGGATAGTAATTTAATTATACTGCTGCTCAGCTCTTCTGCTAAGCCATATGGCTTGTAATAGACATGGGTTTATGTCGACAGTGTAAGAGATAGAGATAAACACAGACCAAAAAACTCATGTTATAATTTCAAACTTGACGACTTCACGCATATTGTGTAGATAGATACTCGTAGAGCTTCGTAGCTCCGTAGCATTCGTAGACCGTTGCCGTAGATAATAATGCTACATAAAAACTGGTGAATTTAATAATTATAAGACTTCTTTTACAACATTTGATAATTTAATGAATAACTTTAGATTCACATATACCCACTCTAATGAATATTTTACCGAAAAGCAGGCTTATTATAGTGAAATTTCACAAACTATAGTTTTAGATCCCACGTATTAAGAAGCGAGTTTATGACTATCTACTCTTGAGTTCTTGAGTTTCTTCACAAATTTCTACATAGTTAATTATCGCTCGCTTTAATGGCGAAGGAAAAGATCGCGAGGAAACCTATCTGAGTGATTCTCCGTAATGTTCTTGAAGATTTGTAAAGTCTACCCGCACTGGTCCTGCGTGGTAGATTATAGCCTAAACCTTCTCATGCTGAGAAGATACCTGTGCCCAGTAGTGTGCATTTATTGACAGGGTTGATATTATACATTGGAAATGTTAACTTATATTATTAATAATATGTATAATTAATGTTATACCTTCCTCAACATTTCGTTTGCTTTTAAGCAGTCATGGGCACGGAGTGATAGTATTCGCTTCAATTTCTTAAAGTGTAGTTATTTCAAGTTAGATAGTTTTATTCAAACTAGTGATCGCCATGTGGCTGAACTTCAACCGTAAATCATTTCATTAAAAAAAATCTTTACTCCTGGTCCATTCAAATTTAATTATGGCGAATCATCATACTCCTCTGTACGCGTAATATCTTTTTAATATAATAAATATGGAAGTTGGAAGGATAACAAACATCCATCCTTTAATTTATCCTCACAGGATAAATTAAAGGATGGATGTTTGTTATCCTTTCACGCTTTTTTCAAACTTTACAGTATTATTGTTTACACATCATAATAAAATATAGATTACTAAAAAATCTATCTAAACATAAAATCTACATAAAAGCGAGCGAATTTGCCGGCTTAATCTAGTGCTTATCTTATCTTATCTTATCTTGTTACGGGGCCTGTCTGTGTAGACCGGCGACACTTCGAACCAGTGGGATCTTTTGTGTCGGCCCCGAGATCTATACCTTAGCTATCTCCCTATGAATGTACTGCATCAATCGCAGCGTACACTTCAGAGGGAGAAGCCTGAAGTCTTCAGGGCTCGGATATGCCAACCCCATCAGACCCATCCTTAGTCCAGCCAACGCGTCACAATCACAGAGTAGGTGTAATATGGACTCGTCCCGCTCACCACAGGCTCTGCAGATCAAATTGTTTGCCAAACTCAATTTGCACAGGAAGTCATTGGTGCCAAAGTGACCAGTAAACGCTCCTGTGAGCAGGCGTATTTGGCCCTTGTTGTACCCGCAGAACTTCCGGGTGAAGCCCGTGGCTCTGTTTGCAATGAATTTCTTGGAGTATTCCAGACCCCTAAGGGCCATCTACTCCCGCCTGTGTTTATCATTGCCATGTGCATTCATAGCTGCCTTGACGGTACTCTCAGAGAGTCCTACAAATGGCTCGGGGCCAACAAATAGTTGCTCCGAGCCCTTCCTGGCCAATTCGTCAGCCTCCTCATTACCCTGCACACCTGCAATCATCAATCTAGTGCTTACTAAGTGACACAATGTTGTCACTTCACGTATTATTTACAGATACGAATACATAGAAAACCTAAAAAAATATTACGTAAATCAGATCCAAAACAGCTCAAAATCATAAAGACTTAGCTTGCATCCAAGTCATAACTAATCCCCAGCATACAGCGCGATACAGCGCCCTCTACTGCTAATCGCCCCGTTGACACCCCGTTATTGATGAGCGTGCAATTAATCTTGATCACTTGTCCATGAAGGGGTTCGGTTTCACTTAGCTCCTGTTTACTTTTTGCGGCTCATTTCGCTGAGTTTTTATGAAGGTTGCGTGTCAAACGAGAGGCGTGAGGTATACGTGATACATAGATATTGGTAATTGGTTTGGGTAGGAAAATCTAGGTACAGATTTCTAAGCCGTAGGTTTATTAGAAAAATCCGGTCTTATTCTATCGTACAGGAAAAATCTGTGCAAAGAAGTGAAGAGACTGGACATTGGTGGACAAATACTAAACAGGTTTAAAAAAATTGTTATATTATTTCAAACTGTGATTTATTTTTATTACGTGGAAAAGGCTTTAAACTGAATTAATATATGTTTTTTAAGCGCGTCCGGATGACTAGGAAATATCAATGTTGACAGTTCTTGAATAAACAACGTTATAACTTATAACATACATATTTTTGTACCAAATATTTTTCCTGTAGACATGTCCAAACAAAAGCATGTGAGTTTTACCTAGAATTATGTTTTGTTGTGTTTGATATATAAATACAAATTAAGTACTGAAACATAAATAATAATAACCATACTGTACGTACATATGATTTTATTTAATTAAGGTAAATAGATAACGTTTTTATTTGCCAATTATTCGATCGTCAAATCCTTAATCTGTAATGCAACACTTTTTAATTTGTCGCATTTAATCAGATTTTTAATATTGTTATTCTTATTTATGTAACTCAAGTAGGATATTGTTATTCTTGGCATTCTATACGACGATCTTTGGCTGTGTAACTGACATTGCCTTACCGACTGACCCCGGTTTCCTTTGACTTTGAATCTGCACATTGTGAATTACCTTAGCTCGATACTTCTCGGACCACTGATTTTGCCCTGTTTGCAATGAACACTCAACATTGCATAAATTGTAGAATAGCATAGTTTCGTTAACGGAGACGTTACATTCAAACGAAGTTACAGTACAAGGCAGTAGATTGTTTCTCGATTAGTAAGAATTTTTAGTGATATCTTCATGAATTTTTATCTAAATCCACATTCACTAACAAAAGCTAAAGCTAATTAGCTGAAAAAAACACTAATTAGTGTAGGTATATAAAGTATAAGTTTTTCTAGTTTATACAGGTAGAAATTAGTTGTGTTTATAAAGGACTACTCGGGCACTGAAATGAATTGCTGTATTCCGGGAGACTTTACAAACATTCCAATGATGGACATAAAGAACGACCAAAGTTTAAACAATTATTTGTAGGTCACACAATTTTTTACCACGTGTGGGGATCAAATCCACAGCCTTAGGAGGTGGTAGTGGAAAGGCGATCGTTTTATCCACTACGACATCCGTACAGTCAAATAAAACTATAATTATACTAATAATAATAATACATTTTTTATTCAATAAATTAAAGTCCTTACAAAACATATTACAGGCTACTTATTGTATTAAATTCATATTAAAACTATATTCAATCTAAAGGAAAACATTTACAATTTAAATATTGGACACAAAAAGTCTTGTTTATGAAGTCTGTTTTTACATTTTATTACCTGAACCAGGTCAGAGACCTGTTTCAGCCTGTTTTTAATACTACATTGTTATTCTACTGTTAATAAAGTAAGGGTCTACAAAAAACATTTATACATGTACTGCAAACATATAATATAATTAAGTATACAATTAAAATAGTTTTAAACAATAACAATTATAAATTAAAAATTGCTTAAACAATAATAAATTATTTTACAACTACTAGCAATTTCTCTGTATCTGAATACGTAAGCGTTTTTAGGTACTTTGTTAAAACTATGTGACATTGATTATGAGTAATGCTTTATATATCTAAATTTAACTTATTTAGTTTATTGTACAAAAAAGGCCCTACGAATAAGAAAATCTCTTCATGTAAGCATGCTTAGTTTGGAAACTTTCACAAACTAAGTCTTACCTTCTTTTGTTCGTAGGTAAAAAAGGTAGTAGCGTATGTTGTTTAAGAACAGTGTGCAGGATAAATAGTTGACGGACAGTTAAAATGTTGTTCTAAATTAAATAAATAATCCCCGCCGTATTGTGTAGCATAAAGTCAACTTTTTTTAAACCCCTCCCGCATTTAGTATCATTCCTGTATCGCGGGGGACTTTAAAAACATTTAAACAACAAACACTATAAACACTCGGAACAGCCATTTGTGGAGCACACAAGTATTTGTCCCGTGTGAGATTTGAACCCACAACACACGGCGCATATATTAAATTATGTTATATTCTGACGAGAGGAGTAAAGAAAAGGGCATTTGGTATAAAACCATTCAACATCAGCCTGCTAGGATACCCTGGTTTATTAATAGTAATTTAAATAGGAATATTATTGTTATAGTGCATAGGCTGCGCTCAGGTCACTATCCATCTAGAAAGTTCGGACATCTCATGAAAAAAGTCGATACGCCTGATTGTGATACTTGCGGAGTCCTTGATGATGTCCAACACTTACTGATGGATTGGGTCAAATATCAGCGCCAAAGGAACTCGTTGATGTTCAAATATAACCTTAACGTGTACGATGTAAGACTTTTCATTAATATCCTAAGTGATCCTACTTCAAATGCGGCGTTAGACCTATTTGAGATATATGTACAACAACGATTTATTCCATCCATTCTGGGCCGCGCTTCTAATAGGTCACTTACACATCTGCTTTGAGCTAAGAATCTAAGAGCAAGTCTAAGACTTTGCTTACAGTGAGTGGATCAGATCTTTTTATAGATATTACTAAATTATGTAAACAGCGATAGCTCAGTGGGGAGACCAACAGACTGCAATGCAGAGGGCCTCGGGTTCGAATCCACGTCGCGCACCACTGACTTTCGGAAGTTATATGACTTTTCGAAATTATGTGCGTATTGATTGACAATTATCGCCTGCTCCAAGCCTCGGAGAGCACGTTAAGCCGTCGATCCCGGCTGCCATGAACATCTATGGCAGTCGTTATTGGGAAAGTCAGTACCCTCTAATATCCTGACACTGGTCTATCCTTAGGGTATCGTTAGCCTTCGGGTTGCGGAGGTCAGGTGGCAGCCGCTCCGTGTAAAAACTGATATCCAGTCAAATCCGGTTAGACCAGAAAAGCCGACCCCAAGTGACTTGGGAATAATAAAGGCTAAGAGAGAAGACTAGATTATGTCCGTGGCTACGTTCGCGTTAATCTAGATTTAGTCAATAAATTTCTGTCTCGAGGGTCACATAACTTATTTTCTGGATGAAAGGTGGTATGTAGGTATGTCCTTTTCTATACCCCTGAAAACGTGTATGCGACATCTCATGATGATCGGTCAAGAAGTTAAGGCGTCTTCTTCTTTTCGTGTGGTTAGTGGCCAACCTGTTGTCAAGAGTTTTTAAAGCCCGTAGGCCTCTGACATGGCTTAACGACTGCTGTCAATTTGACAACAACCGGGACCAACGTTCTACGTGCCCTCCAAAGCAGAGAGACGCTCAGATGAAATACACTAAGCGGTGACACATCTATAGACTGACCGCACCAAACGTTGCTTAACCTCGTTAATCGTTTACAGATCAGTGAGTGCAACTGGCTATGAGTTAAGGCGTGAAAGCGTTACAAACAAACTTACATTCGCATTTATAATATTAGTTTCGATATTAATTTCATAACATCCAGATCGCCAGTTTTAAGGATTACTTGAAGCACGATGTTGATCTTACCTCTCATAGCAAAAGCCGATCTATTTTAAAAAGCTAACAATACTTTGCTCGACGCGTAAATTGAATTCAAGATCGATATTGTATTCTTTGTTACATACGTACTAAAAATATAAAATTCGAGAGGATGTTTTTACTATATCAAAAGCAGCGTTATTTATAATGTAACTCTTATCTCTATATCTCTGGAGTGGAAGGCAGAGTTATGTTATGACATATTTGTTTAGCTGGGTTTTCTGGGATTATTTTGGTCTATCTGATAGTTCTATACTCCGTACTATCACTAAGAATTTCTTGACAGAATAATTTAATAACATTGCCCGATCTGGGAGTCGAACCAAAACCACAGGCAAAGCAGTGATATCCACTATCGCTGCGCCACCAAGACAGTCTTCTTTCTTACGATTATTATATAATACTAGTAGTTTTCCCGCAGTTTCACCCGCGTAAGTCCCGTTCCCGTGTGAATATCGGGTTTCACCCCTTTCACCCCCTTCAGGGTGGAATTTCCAAAAATCCTCTCTTAGTGCTCCCCTAGACTCTCCAAGGAACATACATGCCAAATTTCAACTTCTTGCGTTTAGTAGTTTCGGCTGTGCGTTGTCTGTCAGTCACTCAGTAACGGAAGAGTTTTATATATATAGATTTCTTGAAACTCTTGCGATGCTGACTATCAGGCGAAAAATAAGCATACGGGCAACCTGATTGTACTCGTAATTCGCCTGTGGATATATGTAACACTACTGGGTAACACTAAATACCATCTAGGCTGATAGCCAAGTGGCTTATTAAGAAGTCTGGAAGGCTTACTGATTGCAGATACAAATCTCACGTTACCCACCATCGTCTTTCGATGGGAGGTACATTTCTAGACCTGTCTAGACTCTTGACCCTTTAGTTTAAACGAAATTCCAGGTTTATCTTTTAATACTTATGTTATAAAAGTGCAAGTTTGTTGAGTTGTTTGTCTTCCATTCACCCGTAGTCTATTTGATAAATATGAATGAAACTTGGCTCATAAACTGGATTCATACATACGATAATTTTACCTCGGTATACATTTAGACCGGCTGACATGATGATATGTTCACATGGCATTCTTACGGGAAAGTGAAGGCTAACAAACCAATATGTGTTCAAAAAAATATTCTATTTCACTGCACAAAACATTGTTGAGCAGGTAGGTACCTCTGTAGAGGACAGAGGTACCTACCTGCTTGTCTGCTGTCTCAAATGTGTATTACTAACTACTATGTGTCATAATCACAATAGATTCTAATGAGACATCCCAATGTTCACGAGCTCGAGGCGTTATTAATACGTCTAATAGTTACGCTGGTATGCTATACATTGTCAGTACGTATTCCAGGGACATTACTGAATATTATACTATATACATACGTATTGTTATGTTGATATTCGATATTAATGACAAAGACGTGTGCGGATATTGACAGGCAATAATTAATTAAAATGATTGCCAATGAGCCATGAAGACTGGTTGACGGTGGTCAAAAAATCATTCGTCAGACTTTAAGTTTAGGTCGCAAAGTAACAGTTAAAAACGTCAAAGTAAAGTAGTTAGTGAATTTACTTGAGTTACAAAAGTTACATTTAGATTAATTGACTGGTTCAGGCATAAGGTTGCGCATTATCAATAAATAATTTTTAACGTTCACTTTAAATATATGTAAGTCACAAAGTAAAATTTATGAAATTCAAAGTATAGTGGTTAGTGAGTTTATTTAACTTACTGAAGTTGCATTGACGTTAGTTGATAGGTTCAGGCAAAACGTTGAGCCTATGAGAAGATCCTCTAAGAAAAAAATATCCAAATTCTAGCCCAGAACCCATCTGGGCTAGAATTTAGGCAAGGATAAGGCCAGCACTGGACTGGCACAAGTTGACTATGAACTAAAGATAGTATAGTAGATAATTATATTCTCTTTGTCATCAAATAATTTTCGCAAATCCGTTTTTGGAAATATACTCAACATTTAAGTAATTAATTGTATTGTATTATATCATTATATCAATTTGTAAAATTATATTTACATTAATTGATTAAATTTATACCCTGGCCTCTAATCCCAATTTATATAATAATTTTTATTTTTATCAGATTTGTGTACTTCTTTTGTAATTTAATAATTTAAATTGTTAGAACTTTTTTATGTTAACTTAATAATATTCTACCACATACACACAACACCGTCTAGCCCAAACTAAGCAGAGCTTGTACTATGGGTACTAGACAATGGATAAACATACTTATATACTTTTTTTTTGTAAATACATACATATTATACATAGAAACACCCAGACCAAGACAAACATCCATGTATGAAAACAAGTCAAACATTTGTGTGCATGAGCACACAAATGTTTGACTTGTGCGGGAATCGGACCCGCGACCTCAGGCGTAACAGTTGGTTACACTAACCACTACGCCATCGAGGCCGACAATAATGCAATAATGCACGTTGTATTCACCTATAATTAGTTGTGCAATTATGATTTTGTAAAATGATATGTGTTAGTGAATGTAGGTATTATTGTAACAACTGTTGGTGAATCTAATAAATAAATAAAGATGGTTAGAAATCATTAAAGGAGGCTTATGTAGTTGACGCCGTGCGGCTGTCATGAAGATGGGATGATAATGATTGCCGAGATTAAACCATTTATTGTATGTTTCGACTAATTATTGCTGATAGGAATAATTATCATTTACCCTAAGCGTGTTTCTTGCGGCAAGTGTCATGCTATATTGTCGAACTTGGTGTACAACATAGAGAACTTGCCTCAAAAACACGTTTTTAAGGTTTGTGTACATTTGCTACAAGAAACTTGACTAATGTCAACTATCTTTTGGGAATAAATAAATAAAATAATAAATAAATAAAACTTTATTTCAGACTTTGGTCCATAATTTTGTTAGTTTTTGATGTTAGTAACAATGATGCTTAAATAACTAGGTTAGTATTGTTAGTTTACACAAGTTATCTATTTGGAATTACCTATGACTGTCCCCACCCAGTGTCCCTGAAAGGGACAGTCCGGTCTGGCAGCTATTATTTTCAGGATGCTGTTGTCACTACCATGCAAGCGCTGTAGTAAGGAGGCCGCTTTCTTTCGCATTATGGCATGGAAACCATCTGTGCGAGCCTCCGCGAACATGCCTGAAGCGCTACAACGCCATGGCAGTCCCAACAGCATCCTAAAAGCATTATTAAATTGAACACGCAGGACGTTGTATGCTCGGCGCGTGTATGATACCCACAGGCCACTCGTGTAAAAGGATTGACAGAACGCTTTAAAAAGGGTTACTTTGACGTCTGTAGTATAAGACACTAGTTTCTGAAATAAAGTTAATGCTTGTTCAAAAGACTAAGTATTTGCTTTTGACCATTGTATTTTTCAATACCAGTAGAATAATATTGTTAACTTATTAGAATTTAAGGCCAACCATCTAATTTTCCGTAACTGTTAAAATTGAATAATAATGTTTGCCTAACTTTACCAATGATATCTATAAAAATAATATTATCAAATTAAATTGCTTTATATTACCTTAGTATCAATTAAATTTACAGCTCTTCATCCTAGAATTATTATTTCCAATGATATTTAGATAATATATAATTATATAAGTTGATTTGGATTAATATTAGTTTTTCCACGAAGGACTGTCATTAGATCTTGGAATTCTTTGCTTACCAAACGTGTTATTTAATTATATAAAACAATGTATACAAATACTCAAAACAATTTGGACGTGAGTTGTCAAAATAGGTTTAGTCTCTACTATACAAACATGTTATATATATGCCTGTATATTTATACGCGATATAAATATACAGTAGTAGTAGTAGTAGCAGCGATAGCTCAGTGGGGAGACCAACAGACTGCAATGGAGAGGGTCTCGGGTTCGAACCCACGTCGCGCACCTCTGACTTTCGGAAGTTATATGACTTTTCGAAATTATGTGCGTATTGATTGACAATTATCGCCTGCTCCGTGCCTCGGAGAGCACGTTAAGCCGTTGGTCCCGGCTGCCATGATCATCTATGGCAGTCGTTATTGGGAAAGTCAGTACTCTCTAATATCCTGACACTGGTTTAGCCTTAGGGTATCGTTAGCCTTCGGGTTGCGGAGGTCAGGTGGCAGCCGCTCTGTGTAAAAACTGATATCCAGTCAAATCCAGTTAGACCAGAAAAGCCGACCCCAAGTGACTTGGGAATAATAAAGGCTAAGAGAGAAGAAGATTCATATGTGGTATATTCGCACTTTATTATAATTCAATTGTCACGGGAGACTTTACAAAGATTCAAACAACGGACACAAATATCACCGAGACTTGGAACAATTAATTGTGAATTACACAAATTATTGTCCCGTGTGGGGATCGAACCCACAACACTTAACGCAGTGGCAGAGGCGAGGCGACCACTTTAACCACTACATCCGTTTCCGTCGGCGTTTCAGTGCCCATTATGTCCTTTGTTACAATGTTTGTAAAGTATTCCGTGACATATGAATAGCACTAGAACGCCAGTTGCTTGAAATAGTTATGACAAAAAAGCTCGACCGCATACTGCATTCTTATTTATGCAATGAAAAGAATTTTGCTCTTATACTATAGTAAAGTGTTAGTTAGATCAATCTAACAACAACTTTCGAACACCAATTAATATTTCGAATTATTTCGAATAATTTAAAAATTCGAATGCATTGAAAGTTTCTTCGATAATAATCGATTATTGTAAAACGCTAAGCTTGATCATTGAAATACCAAATTCTCGTTTATTAATTTCAATTTGTTCAACTGTATATAAGCTTCATCCCAGATAATTCCTGGCTGTTACTTTTAGATTGATCTTCTCCAGACCATCGTCTGAGCCTTAACCAATAAATTGAGCATTTTATTCCAGCATAATCATATTAATACAGGCTCATCAAAGTATCGCATCAAATAAAGAGAGAAATTCATGGTCCACATGAAAGTATAAGTACAAGGTCGTAAAATCAACCCGACTTGGCCTTATATCCTCTAGTTTTATATGTTTTATGACATGACATAGTTTTATGTTTGGGTGCTGGCGTAAATTAGAAGCGATGGAAGGGTTATATCGCTCATGAATTGGATATTTTTATGTGTTCGCATTATTAGGTGAATTTTCTTGAAATAGGCTTCGTTCGCAGTGATCATATTTGAAGAGGTTAGGTTAGGTTAGTTATGGTGATGACAATATGAGTGTATGCTGTCTAAACCGCATTGCTGTTACGGCGGCCATTGTTAACGGAAATTTTTCAATAACGCTAACAATTGTATCACAATACAAGTTACAGCCAAACTCAAAAGAATAATATCCGGATCACGAAAATAATTCTCAGAGTGCACAAGTTTAATTTCAGTGTTTGTAAAACACAAGTCTATATTCTGATAATATCGATACGACTACAATTTGACAAGACCGGGAATAGATCAGGTGCAGAGCCAGCGGTTTTACTACATTCTGATAATCGATACGACTACTGATAATGCTAAATGCTAGTGAAAATTTCTTGACAGATACTTTTTGTTGGGTTTATTAGCCATTATACCAATTAATAATGAATACTAAAAGTTATACACAAATTTAATGTTTTTTTACTCAATGTAAACATTAACATAATTATTGTTAAACAACATGTTTTGCATAAACCTTGATGTAAAACTATATTTTACTTATTTGTGAACCAGTAGCTCTAAAATGAATAAACCGTGTTTAATGAGCAGTTTATTTTCAAAACTATTTTAGTCAGCATGCCTTGTAACTATTTTTAAAAGGACACGATGTCATCATCTCGAAAACACATTCGATCAATTTTCAACTTAAAAGCTACAGATAGCTGTGTAGCAGTTATTAATTTATAAAATGTTAACCTTTCCCTGCATCTATATACTGCAAATAGCCATACTTGTTAAAACTAACAAACAGCTATGCCCAACTATTTTTGAAGATATAACTCGAACAATGGCTTTAAGAACTCAATATCAGAGTTTACTCTATACAGGTGGATATAACACTTCACTACTTAAAAAGAGTGTGATGGGCATGGCGCCTGCCATTTATAATAAAGTGCCGAAAGATATTAAGGAGCAATCTGTTACTCTATTTAAACAAGTGAGAAACGGCAATGAATTGCTGTAAATCTCAGAGTTCGAAAAAATGGTAACACGTGACCAAAGTCAGAGGTCAAAGGTCATAGTCATTTTGGGGCATATCGACTATGTTGAGTCGAATAGCGTTGACCGCGAGTCTCTAGCTCTTACGGTTTTTGAGTTGAAAGATGGTATCACGTGACCTTGAGGTCAGAGGTCAAAGTTCATAGTCATTTTGGGTTATATCGACTGTGTTGAGTCGAATAGCGTTGACCGCGAGTCTCTAGCTCTTACGGTTTTTGAGTTGAAAGATGGTATCACGTGACCTTGAGCTCAGAAATCAAACGTCATAATCATTTCGGAGGTATATCGACTATGCCGAGTTGAATAGCGTTAACCGCGAGTCTCTAGCTCTTACGGTTCTTGAGTTGAAAGATGGTATCACGTGACCTTGAGGTCAGAAATCAAACGTCATAGTCATTTCAAGGGTATATCGACTATGCTAAGTTGAATAGCGTTAACCGCGAGTCTCTAGCTCTTACGGTTCTTGAGTTGAAAGTTGTTTAACAGACGGACGGACAAAGCTGTTGTATAAGAGTTTTTTCGAACTCTAAAAGCGTCTTGAGGCCTTACTGGTTCAGAAATGTTATTACTCGGTTACAGACTTTTTGAATGATACATTATAATGAATATTGTTACTTCCAATTTGCCACTGTTTGTAAAAGTATCTTTATCAGGTCAACTTTAGGATTTATTTTCTGCATTTTTACTTTGTGTACATCATTATCTCCCTTTTGTTTAAATGACTGTATTAATTTTTGCATTCTCTAATGTAGAATGTATAAGGATTCCGACAAACATGTAAACATGATAATTTGTAAACCTACATTATATTTCTATTTTCTATTTCTATTAAACATAAATTGTATTATCTCTATTACTATTCTCACTTCTCATAATTAAAAAGGAATATATTTCTATTATACTAAGCAGACCAACTCAAAAAGCGCCTTTATCCGATAACAATGGTCTAGCTCATTTAATTAGCTATGACAATATAGACGAATACATATATATTCCTTTATTTAGTAAAATGAATGAGAATTCTTTTTTTGTATAAGAGTATTTATGGTTTCCTCTAATTATTATAATATTCTGTAAATTAAGTGATATTTCTTAAAGGAAATTCAGACCTACGTATTTAGAATTTACTTTAAGAAATATTGTGAAATTTTTACACGAATCTTTTTAGTCTAAAATTAAAATCATAGATACATGCTACCTTTAAATATGGTAGCCTTGTTGGATCGTTAACTTGTCATCGAACACACAATACACTGAGTTTTAAATACAGTTTTATCACGCAAACCCAAACTAAATTGTACTCTATCGTTCTTTATTATTTGAATGTAATATGGGAGTTCTAATAGTTTTTTGTACGATTTAAGGACGGTGAAGTCTTATATACGATTTAAATGATATTTAATTGTTTTGTTTAATTGGTTTTTTTATTTTATTATATGTCTTATTTGGCAAACAAGCATACGGCTCACCTGACGGTAAGTGGTCACCGTAGTCTATGGACGCCTGCAACACCAGAGGCATCACTTGCGCGTTGCTGACCATTCAGGAAAGGAAGTGGGAAGGATAAGGAGTGGGAAGGGGGAAGAAGGTGATTGGGCCTCCGGCAATCTCACTCACCGAACGAAACACAACAGTAGGCATACTGCTATTTCACGTCGATATTCTGTGAGAGGGTAGTCCATCACCTGTTGAGCCGGCCCATTCATGCTGAAATCAGCGAGGCTCTACTACTCATACTTAATGCTACTATTATTATAAGTGTGGAAGATAAGTTTACGAAGATGTTTGGATGTTTCATACTCCATCACATGTTAACCGATGAATGGAATTTATGAAACTGATACAGATAGATTTCGTATCCTAGTAATGCGGTCCCAAGGGATAATAATTCAACATAGACTCACGCCTATTTCCCGGAGGGGAAGGCGTAATTCAACTTTAATCTGTTGGCCGAGACCCTAGGGTCCAAACACAATGCTTTTTACATTATACCAGGATCCGGAATCCAGGTATAATAAAAAGCATTGAGTTGTTTATTAGAATTAACGTTATTTTAGCAACACTTTAGTTCTAAGCTGATCAATAGAAGGTCCTGCACAAAAACGTAAACTGCAAAACAAGGAGAAAATTATATTCCACACGTATGTTAATGATTTGGATGTATATAGGTATAAAACTGACACTGCGTCGAGTGTTGTGTTTAATATAGTCTAGACTCAGAACAACCATTTAACCAACCGACGGAAAGGACACCTGGGTGCTCTTTGTGTAACATCCTCCAGATCGAATTTCGGTCGCAGCGGCCAATCTTAACGGAGATTGGCTATCTGCGCAGGAGATATTATACTGCAGAAGTGTGTGCGCAAACACAAGTGCACTCTGTGTTTCCTAACACTGATGATCTGTTGGGACGGTAATCGGGCACGACTGGATAGTGATCAGGCGCAGGACCAACGGCTTTAATTGCTTTTTGAGGCACGGGGTGTTTAACACCGCCAATTTCCTAATGCAGGGCTGCTGTTGGGATTTCTAAACAGAAAATACGCATCTCAATTTTTTGGCTCGATCCGGGATTCGAAACCGAGACACACACGCAAGAGTACAGCAGTCGCATTGGTAGTGCCACTGCGCCAAGGAGGCAGCTTTTTGTGTTCTTTTTTTGTAAGGGCCCAGCTGAAAATCAGTGCTGCGCAGCTATGCGCAGCAAATACTGAGCTGGAGCCCGTTGATGTGTTGTGTTACCCTGTAAATGCCGTCTTAGTTCTATAAATATGTAACTTTTGTATATATGAGTAACGAAAATAAATGTTTTAAATGGTTTTAAGGCCCTGTGATATAGGAATTATGTTTAGTGCAAAAAGAATGTCTGAGCTTTGTTCACATCTATCAGGGTCATATTTCTATGAGGGAAATACCTGGTTTAGAATAAAAAATATAACCTAAGACATTAAATTACAGCCAGTTATTCGAATAATAGCTGTGCTCAAATGTTTTTTATTTATATCTGCAAAAAGTTTGTTTGCGTCTACGAAATTGATTTTAACAAAAAACTATTTGTATGAATAGAGTTTTACATCTATAAGGCTTTATTAGCAACCTTGAGAAACTCAATCTTTTCTCGAAATTAAACTACTATATACGGATTTTATCGCGTTGTTTATTTGACACTTTATTACATAATTTAGAAATTACTACTATTAAACTTTACTAATTTATAAGCTAATTAAATAATTAAAACTATTTATATTTAAGTTTACAATTTCCCTGACGTTTCGGTTGTTTTTCAGTAGCCATGGTCACGGGGAGACTAAGATGGTAGTTGTCTCAGTGTTCCAGTGTAGTTATTTTAAAGTAGCCGAACATAATTTAATCATTGGTGTTTCTATTTACGCAGAATGAGCTCAAAGTATCATGAAGTCTAGCTGTGGTTTGCTTCTTCAGTAGTAGTTTAATTTCAATGTATAACATTTGCGTAAACTGAAGACAATATTATGTCAATCTTTTGTTCTGATTTTTTATTGATTTTAATACAATTTTAGACTGTGGGCAGTATAATATCAGCCCTGTATTAAACTGTTCTACTACTGGGCCCGGGCCTCTTCTCATCGTGAGAAGGGTTAGGCCATAGTCTACCACGCTGGTTCTTCGAGAACATTATGTTGAACTCTCAGATATGTAGGTTTCTATACGATGTTTCGCTTCACCGTTAAAACGGGCAATAATTAACTATTTAATATAACATCAAAAGCCAGATATGCACACCTTGGAATCGAACTCGAGACCTCTGTATGGCAGTCCAACGGTTTCCCATACTATAAATGTGCGCTTATATTTAAACATCATCATCATTAGGCTAGGGTTTTATTCCTAGGCCAAGAAAAGAGTTATTGGGTATTATTGTAAATTTTCTTTGTAGCATTAAAGTTAGTAACAGGTTTGCAATCTTATAAGGCAGCCGTAAAAACAGAGTTGGTGAAAAGTATATTTAATACATATGCATCTGCGTACTCTTTCGGAGATATAGTCGTATATCACTTTATTTCTTTTTTTTCTTTTTTATTTATTTCATTTTATTTCATAACATGTCATCCTAACTAATATTATAAATGCGATTACACAACCGATCATCATTATGAGATTTTGCTTACACGTTGTTAGGGGTACAAAAAAGGACATCAAAAGGACTGTTTCCAAGCAAAGCCGCGGGCAAAAGATAGTTTAAAATAATTTCATTTCATATAACTTAGACCAAACCACATCCACTTATTAAATAACTGCACGGAATATAAAAACGTGATGTGATATACGACGCAATTAAATTTTTGTTTATTTCACCAACAGAGTAAAGGTTTCATAAGCTAAAATGAAAATATGAGAGTAGCCAACACTTTAGACTTTAGTCGGGTTCAGCCATCTTGTTTTTGTAGTATATCGTTATGACATAGCTCAAAGAGAATTTTAAAATGTTTGTGTAAGCTGTGTCTGACTATGTTCAGGCGTGTTTTCCTGCTGGAAAGCTGCGCACAGGTCTCGAATTCGAACCCAAGGCACGCAACTTTTATTTAAATGTTGTGTGTGTATTAATTAGTTAATAGCTTTTGCCCGCGGCTTCGCTCGCAAAAATTTAGGTTAATTAATTTTAGCAACAATAGTTTTTTAAATGAAATATAGCCTATGTTACTCGGTAATAATGTAGCTTCTAATTATGGAAAATATTTAAAATTGAATGAGTCGTTTTTGAGTTAAATCTTACCAAACAAACAAACAAACAATTTTTATAATATTAGTATAGATTATAATACAGGGCTGATATTACACATTATATTATTAAGAAGTTTTGTGAAAACAGCATCGAAATTGATGGCAAACTAAGTGAGCACTAAATATTTAAAAATAATGTAGCCGTGAGAGAGCCACGCTTCGGCACGAATGGGCCGGCTCGACCGGAGTGATACCACGGCCTCACAGAAAACCGACGTGAAATATCGTTTGCGTTGTGCTTCGTCGAGTGAGTGAGGGTACTGGAGGCCCAACCGTCCTCCCCCTTCTGTTGGGGGAAAAAAAGGAACGCAACGCACTTGTGACTCCTCTGGTGTTGCGGGTGTCCATGGGCGGCGGTAATCGCTTACCATCAGGCGATCCGTCTGCTCGTTTGCGTTCTAAACCATAAAAAACAGTTTATGATTAGTATAGGCGTAGTGGGAATATTTCACTAAAAATCTGTTACAACACCATATGCATTATGCATCTTTTTTATGTCTTTTACAATTACACTTAGTCCCAGATTTCGAAAGCTTCAATGTCATTTATGTTTGAAATGCATTTAAAAAACATTTCGTACAGTTTTTGATACTAATAGCAAATAATGATGTCAATATACCCTATTATCATATCAGTATAAATAAAAGAGCGCCATAACAGAAACTAATTTAAATCCACGGCATTACAATAAAACAACTTTCTGGTTTTATTGCTATCATCAAACACGTCACCTGTGTAGTTAACGGGGCTAATAGAGATATACTGATGCTCATTTAACTTAATTGCGTCACATAACATATGAAATAACTGCCTCGTTGAACTTGGCATAAAGCTTAGTTAGGTCGTGAGTTCTTAGATTCGATAGAGTTGGTAATGTTGGATTGAAGATAGATTTAGGAAATTCTTTCTAAGAGGCCTCGATGGCATAGTGGTTAGTGTAACCGACTGCCACGACTGAAGTCACGGTTTTTAGCTACGAACAGTTAGATATAGACATATTTTCAAAGAATACGTTTCAGATATTAACTGCCCGTATGTAAAACGACTCGTTCTTGAACATCTGAACCTGGCTCTAACGAACATTCAAACAACGGACACATAGACTCTGAACAATCATTTGCGGATCACATAACACGCTATATAGTAGCGGTTTGACGTTCATAAGTGTTAATGTGTAACCTAAATGAATAAATGATTTTTGACTTGGACTTTGGCGACCACATTAACTACTAACGCGAAAAGCGACATCCGTGCAGTGACCACCACGAAGTTTAGAACTTAGCCCGTTAAACGACAATAGGCTCGCTCCCAATACGTGGGACCTTAAAACAACTATTAAAACTGTGTGTGATATACAACTTAGTGTAACCGACTGCCACGCCTGAGGTCGCGAGTTCGATTCCCGCACAAGTCAAAAATTTGTGTGCATGAACATGGATGTTTGTCTTGGTCAATATGTATGTATTTACAAAGAAAAACAGCAACAACATTACAGTTCCCATAGTACAAGCTCTGCTTACTTTGGGCTAGATGGTGTTGTGTGTCTATCATAGAATATTATACTTAATTATAAGTATGGAAATAATAAATACATATAGTGATCAGATTCAGAACAACTTTTTACACACTTGCTTTATTTACTACAAGTTTAAACGCGCGGCTCCGCCCGCGTGGTACCTACATCAATAAAAAGAAGCCTATGTGCCTGTACTTCCCTACGTTTTAAACTATATTTGTATCAAATATCATCTAAATCGTTTAAGTGGCTTTGCCACGAAAAGGTAACAGACAGGCAGACAGTTACCTTTGAATTTACAATATTAGTAAAGTAAGAAAGTCTGTGCCTCGGAGAGCACGTTTAGCCGTCGGTCCCGGCTGCCATGAACATCTATGGCAGTCGTTATTAGGAAGTCAGTGCCCTATAATATCCTGACACTGGTCTAGCCTTGGGGTATCGTAAGCCTTCGGGTTGCAAAGGTCAGATGCCAGCCGCTCCGTGTAAAAACTGATGTGCAGTCAAATCCGGTTAGACCAGAAAAGCCGATCCCAAGTGACTTGGGAATAATAAAGGCTAGGAGAAGAAAGTAAAGTAAGGATATGAATTTTGGATCAGAATCGAACTCACAAAACACGATGCATTGGCATTAAATTAAACGATGTTATCCGTGAATAGTAGAATGTTTATAAGGAACTTCTTAGTAACCATAGTTGTTCTCTGGAGTCATGCATCAAAACAGCTACGATTACGATTCAACTGCGATTTAACATAATTATCATTACAACGTCGCACCCGTAACTTGTAGCAATAATATTTATATCTACCTAAGATTTCCGCATATAAACAAATATACAGTTTTTAAGATAGTAAAATAGAAAATCTGACTTCAGCTGTTAAATAAAAATATTGCAGCATAAATATAAGAGAAACAGCATAAAAATATGACCCAAAATATGATCCTTGCGAAACGCATAATAAAAAACAGAAAAACTATTCATATTGACAACTCACAGAAGCGATTCAACTTCCTAATAGATATTTGGATGGAACCCTAAAAACTTAGAGAAACGACGGATACCACTAAAAACGCTATCGCAGACCATCCATCGTAAGCTGACCCTTGGATCCGGTTAGATTAAACTTGAAATATTAACGCAGAGATGGAATGGCGAGGTCAAAAGCTCTGGTCAAATCTGCTCTTGAAACTTATATCTAGACGTAATGTTTTATTTGACGCAACAGCGGGGAGGGACATAAAGTTGGGGATTGGGTCGGGTGATACGAGTAGAGAAGTAAAAGCACCAAAGTTGAAAACATGTGACATTGTTATTACTTTCAAAAATTGTATAAAAATGGTAATTTTATATTTTGTTGAAATTTAATTCATAAACTTGTTGCTTGTTGTTGATTTTAATACTTTGCTTTTGAATCATATTCTCCATAACTACTTTTAAGTTTTTATTTATTTTTAGATTTATATTATGTATGTATGTATGTATCATATGTGGGGGCCAGTCAGTGCAGACCGGCGACACTTCTACCTAGTGGGATCTTTTGTGTCGACACTCTCCCAATAACGACTGCCATAGATGTTCATGGCAGGCGGGACCGACGGCTTAACGTGCTCTCCGAGGCACGGAGCAGATGATAATTGTCAATCAATACGCACATAATTTCGAAAAGTCATATAACTTCCGAAAGTCAGTGGTGCGCGACGTGGGTTCGAACCCGAGATCCTCTGCATTGCAGTCTGTTGGTCTCCCCACTTAGATTTATATTAAGTAGTCAGTAATATAATTATGGTATAACGGTGGAAACACCTTATAATTGGAAGGTATTTCAAATGCAAGTACTTTGGCCACTTAAACTAAAATATATTAAATTGTAAAATTGTACAACAATGGTAATTTTAAAAGACTGGCCGGAAGTTACATTTTGCTATATTTTCAAAGCCCTTTGCCCGAACTTAACAAACTAATTAAATGTAATCTTCTCCCTTAGCCTTTATTATTCCCAAGTCACTTGGGGTCGGCTTTTCTAGTCTAACCGGATTTGACTGGATATCAGTTTTTACACGGAGCGGCTTGCATCTGACCTCTGCAACCCGAAGGCTAACGATACCTCAAGGCTGGACCAGTGACAGGATATTAGAGTGTACTGACTTACCCAATAACGACTGCCATAGATGTTTATGGCAGCCGGGACCGCCGGTTTAACGTGCTCTCCGAGGCACGGAGCAGGCGATAATTGTCAATCAATACGCACATAATTTCAAAAAGTCATATAACTTCCGAAAGTCAGAGGTGTGCGACGTGGGTTCGAACCCGAGACCCTCTGCATTGCAGTCTGTTGGTCTCCCCACTGAACTATCGCTGCTATATGAAACTAATTAAATGTAATATATAATAATAATAATAATAAAGATATTTATTTCCTCTTTCATAAAGGTAAGTACTTATTATCTAATACAATACATGTTGAAAAAGTTCTCATTCCGTTGTAAGAGGCTGGTGTCTATAGTAGGTAAAAACCAGTGTTACAGATCACCAGGCTCCCATCTCCTGGACAAGTGGTAGTGGTGAATTTAGTTTATTAGGACATGTACTTAAAAACTACCACACACACTGGCTTAGGCTTTGATTTCTGTAATTTATTATTCAATGAATTACAAAAATCAAAGTCTGAAAAGCCACTGTCGTTTTGTGCTTGTTAAGGAACAAGCACAAAACGAAAGTGGTGGTCTCACAATCGTGAGATATAAATATTCATTTCTTGAGTTAGAGCAGCTCAGACGTCGTTTAGACCATATCTAGATAGCAATTTTCAGATAGCTGACCTGGTTGAACTTACTTAACAGCTTAAAAGTTTATTTAACCATATCTATATATATATCATACAGCATAAATTTCTTGAAAACATGTGACAAATAGTCTGCCAAAAAAATACAAACGATTTACTTAAATCTTTTTCACGTCAATATTTCAATGTAAAGAAAACTTAACCTAAACAAGAAAGTATTTTTTGAAATTAAACTACTATATACGGATTTTATCGCGTTGTTTATTTGACACTTTATTACATAATTTTGAAAACTGTTAGCTTAAAAATTTGTAAAGTTTAAAAGTAAAAGTAGTGTAACAGTTTTTAAAATTATGTAATAAAGTGTCAAATAAACAACGCGATTAAATCCGTATATTGTAGTTTAATTTCAATAAATAATATTCGCGTAAACAGAAGACAATATTAAGAAAGTATTTTATTATGATAGTCAATTTCATTACTTGCTGCCTTTATTATTCTGTTCGATAATTTCTGATATCTTTGGCTGTACCAGCAATATCACCTGGGCTTAGCAATCATTATATTATTAGTCATATTCTTCTTTAGTAATAAATGGTTTGCGGTACGGTCAATATTTTAACCTCATATTTTTAAAAACTAGAAGACAGTTTTCCATAAAAAAGGTACTAAATTTTCAAGTAACTGCCGGATGAATCTCACCAGTTATTCACAAACTCCACCTTACATACGACATTTTATATGACCACAATTTCATATTACACGCTTTATATCATAACTTTACAAAGTAATATGAGTATATACTTTACCTGCTGAAATTTAAAACAGTAACAATTTTCTCAATCATTAAGTTGAATGTTTATGATAAAAATGACTTGCCGCTATTATTATTAGTGGAAAGTCATTTCTGACATAAGTATGACGCTGTATTATTACAGTGATGGGAATAAAACCCACAAGTTATTGATCACATCATCAGCACCGTCACACTAACGACTAACAACATCAAAATAGATTATACCTGACAGTATCTTCGTATATCAAAGTCTAATTAAGAATTCCTTTGACATTACCTCAGAAAACATTCAGAGAAAATATTTCCACAATTTTTATCATTAGAGTAAAAAGTCCTGTCAACATTAACTGAAGTCACATCAAGTGTTGCAAACTTACCCTGATGTCGAAAGCCCTTAAGAGCGTGTTAAGTATTACTTTAGAAGCTAAAGACGTTCTAACTTTTTCAAGTACAAGATTTTTTACTGGTAACATTTGTTTACTTTGATATCCAACGTTATATTGGAAAAGTTAAGCTTTTATAGAATTTCATATGGATGTTACAAAGGAGGTTTTTTGTTTTCGAGCATTTTCAACGTGGTCTGAGATTTCGCAAGTATCAGGTTTTAATCTTGGTGAGTTTGGGATTCCGAAGGTTTTTTGGGATTAACGTTCCTTTCATTTTATTCTTTGGTCTTTTCAAGGGTTGTCTACTGTAAGTCGTGTAGATTATATAGCTTAGTCGCTACTTCAGAAGTTGTATTCTAAATCGATCGCGTGGAAAGTAGGTAAGTTGACGTTTAGAAAGGTCGCTTTCTTTCTTGACTTTAATTGTACACGCTGCCCTGTGGTGAAAGTAGCTAAGCAAATAGTGAAAGTTGTGACTCTGTCAATATTTAGTTAATTAACATTTCCCACCAGTATTATGCTATGTGTATTGGATCGAGATTAAGACTCCGAGGCAGAAAATTCTTGGCAGATGTGCCTATTCCTGCATCAAGTTAATGGCTGGATCTGGTTAAAATTTATGCCTGGATTTCAAAATGTGTCTGTCGAACCTTTTCCATGATATTTAAGTAATCTCGATTGCAGCTTATCACAAGGACTCGTGGTTGGAGTGTGCTCGAAGTGATTTGCCAAGAATGCGTCCGCTCTTAAATTGCGATTATAAGATAAGAGAGAACGATGCGCAGATTAAGGTTGCGGAACTTAGCGCGGATTTTTTTCGATTCAATGACAATTCAAAGAATTTCCAAACAGCCCCGCTTTGATTGAAACTTAAGGTGATCATACATAAGTGCGATTGCATATTAGGACAAGCAACTTTAGTTATTTGTGTAATATCTCTTTTTGTGTAGAGTTTGGATTATGTCTATCCGAATAACGCCCTAATCCTAACCATAATATTATTAATGTCGGCCTCGATGGCGTAGTGGTTAGTGTAACCGACTGCCACGCCTGAGGTCGCGGGTTCGATTCCCGCACAAGTCAAACATTTGTGTGCATGAACATGGATGTTTGTCTTGGTCTGGGTGTTTCTATGTATGATATGTATGTATTTACAAAAAAAAAAAGTATATAAGTATGTTTATCCATTGTCTAGTACCCATAGTACAAGCTCTGCTTAGTTTGGGCTAGACAGTGTTGTGTGTATATGGTAGAATATTATTATTATTATTATATTATTATTATTATTAATGTGAATGTGAGTTTGTTTATTACGGTTTCACGCCTTAACTACTCGACCAATCATCATGAAATTTCACATACATGTAGTCAGGGTAACAAGAAAGACATAGAATGCCTTTTAGATTTCGAAAAAACTCTTATATAACAGCTTTATCCGTCCGTCCGTCCGTCTTTCTGTCTGTTATACAACTTTCAACTCAATAACTGTAAGAGCTAGAGACTCACGGTCAACGCCATTCGACTCAGCATAGTCGATATACTCCCGAAATGACTATGACCTTTGACCTCTGATCTCAAGGTCACGTGATACCATTTTTCAACTCAAGAACCGTAAAAGCTAGAGACTGGTGGTCAACCGAATTCGACTCAGCATAGTCGATATACCTCTGAAATGACTATGACCTTTGACCTCTGACATCAAGATCATGTGATACTATATTTCAACTGAAGAACCGTAAGAGCTAGAGACTTGCGGTTAACGCCATTTGACTCAACATAGTCGATATACCCCCGAAATAACTATGACCTTTGACCTCTGACCTCAAAGTCATTGATGATACATGATACCATTTTTTCAAACTCTAAGATTTACGGCAATTCAAGGCCGGTTCTCACTTGTTATTTAGTAAATATTGTTTTTAAGGGATAAAAATGTCAAAATCTAGATATTTGCGAGCAAAGCTGCGATAAAAATTTGAGTTTTCGTTTATCATGCATTAGTTTTGCGTAAAACTGTTATACGTTAAATGTCTCAAAGGTCATCTAGCATGTAAACGATTTTAGCATAATCCTACTCTAGTGTGGCAGCTTTCCAAATGATGTCAGTAAATTTTGTGGTTTGTGACCATTTTTATATTTGTAATTTGTTGGATTGTTTATTTAACATACTGAATTTTCCTGCTCTAGCTTCTTAGTAGAATGTTGTTGTTTTAAAATCTAAGACTGATTTTCATATTCATACTAGATAAAAAGCGAAGCAAGTGCGAGATGGTTTTTGAGCCATTGTGTGATAGTACAAAATGAAATGTAAATATTCTTTTGATATTTTTTATACATGATTCACTTTTTAAAGCACAATTATAAAGCTCTTTTATGTAATAAAGGAATAAAAAAAGTAAAGATATCATATTTTTGTATGAATTATTTACTATCAAATATGACTGTACTGATGGCGTTGTGGTTTAAGTGATCCCCTCGCCACTGCCAACGCGCCGAGTGTTGTGGGTTCGATTCCCACATGGACCAAAAATTTGTGTGATTCACAAATAATTGTTCTGAGTCTGAGCGTTCTTTGTGCCCGTTATTTGAATGTTTGTAAAGAATCCCGCGACACAGGAATTATTCCTAGTGCGGGCGTTGTCCATAAAAAAGAAAAAGAAATGCGTCATAAATACAGATCGCCCGTGAAAATTTTACCAGATTACCTATTACAGGAAATATAGGCTTAATATAATTTATTAAGAGCTAATTATACTCTACATCATACCAATTATAAACATAGAAACAGCAATTCCATTATTTCGAGATACGAGTACCTAAATATTAATCCGTTCGTCGTTCACTATTCAATTCCCCAGAACCTCGTAACGCATTTGATATGTGAATTTCAATGAAATATCCAACAGTTTGGTTCTATCATTAGATATGCTGTTGAAAAGCGTATTATGTTTATTATTTAGTAGTGTTAGAATATTATGGCATAGAAAATCATTTACAGATATTGTGTTTGGAGCAATATTTACTTTGATTTCAGCTTATGAAATTCACATGGAGCATGTAAATTAACGAACCGACAGCAAAGGTATATTAATCTCATATTCAGCTAACTTTTTAGATGTTACATAATAAAGAATTAGAATCCGTTTTGCCGGTAAATATTTAATGATATACCTATACTGCCACATCCAGGCGTCAAGCCTGGGTCTTCACGATCGCTCGTAAACTTATGCTATAATTGCAATTAAACTACTATATACGGATTTTATCGCGTTGTTTATTTGACACTTTATTACATAATTTTGAAAACTGTTTCACTACTACTACTATTAAACTTTACTAATTTTTAAGCTAATTAAATTATTATTAAAACTATTTAGATATAATTTATTTATCCGTTTATAGGAGTTTAATTTCAATGAATAATATTCGCGTAAACAGAAGACAATATTATGCTATAATGTTAAACAGATATTTAAAATAAAGTAACTCACTTAACAGATTTATAAACAGCAAAATAATCTTATAAAGATTGCGTTGATATCTTCTGGTCAAGAGGTGTCCGCCGAAGCATTTTATTAGTTACAATATGAATAAGCGGGCTTACTAGACCAGTATTACTCTTAAAAGGAACTGATGTAGAAGTAGAAACACTTACTGAATATCGCGCAGTAAGTAAACATTTTTAAGGATCACATATCTACCTTTCTTATTCCTTTTAAGCATGGCAGCAACTCAATAAGTTATAGATAAAATACAATATTAAATGGAATAGCATTTAATATTGTGTTTTATTTATAACTTATTGAGTTGCAGGGGCACATCGGTGGCCTTTTTTTTTTTTTTTTTTACTTGGGGGAATGCATGACGCATAACCCTCCGCGGGGGCGGGCGGACGGGTTATGTCGGACTCGCCGGGGTAAAAGAAAGATGTTAAAGATGATAGAGTACCTCCCGGAATACCGACTAAACCTACCACGGTATTCCTCGACAAAACCACTATCGACGGGGCCGCGCGAATCACTTTCGCATGCGGTCGCGACCCCGCCGAGGTTTCGGCCCGCCGTATGAAACGGCAGATCACTACACGAAAGACCTACCCAAAGGCACTCCTCACATATTATCCCTACTGTCCCCCCTAGAGGAGAGACGGACTCGAAACAACAGAGGCGCGCGTGGGAACACGCACGCCGCCTCTCGGACCTGGTGCTGAACGGATGGCGGGCAGGAACGGATGGCGGGCAGGATCGGTGGCCTAACTCAATAGCTTTTTAATTATGTATGGTATTCTAAGACATAAAGTTGGGTATGGCAAAAGAAGCATGAGAGCAGAATAAATGCTGTAGAAATGAGAGCGCTGAGAAATATATGTGGTGTGACTCTGAAAGATAGAATAAGGAATAGTGTGATTAGAGAGAGATGCGGCATGAAAGTGGATATAGTGACAAGAATAGAAAAGGGTATGTTAAGCTGGTTTGGGCATGTCAAAAGAATGGACGAGGAAAGACTGACTAAGAAAGTTTATAAGGCTAGTGTGAATGAATGGAACAGTCGCAAGAGGAAGACCTAGGCAAACGTTTCTTGATCAGATCGGAGGCGTTCTGGACAAAGGCCAGGTTAAGAGCACCTTGAACCGACGGGCGTGTATGAGAAATGTGATGACGATGATGAAAGTGAATGAAGCCAGAGAAGTGTGTCAGGATCGTAGCAAATGGAAATCTGTAGTCTCTGTCTACCCCTCTGGGAAACAGGCGTGAATCTATGTATACTATGTATTCGGCCTCGATGACGTAGTGGTTAGTGTAACCGACTGCCACGCCTGAGGTCGCGGGTTCGATTCCCGCACAAGTCAAATATTTGTGTGCATGAACATGGATGTTTGTCTTGGTCTGGGTGCTTCTATGTATAATATGTATGTATTTACAAAAAAAAAGTATATTATGTATGTTTATCCATTGTCTAGAACCCGTAGTACAAGCTCTGCTTAGTTTGGGCTAGATGGTGATGTGTGTATGTGGTAGAATATTATTATTATTATTATTCTAAGACTTGACAAATTGAATTCGTTACCTTGAGATTGGCAACGCCTCATGCGTTGATACTTTTGATATTTTAAAGAATTATAAGTTACGGTAACCGTCAACCAATAAGGTATGATTGTTGCCAACTTTCTTTATAAATAAAATCTATTATCTAGAATATAATATATATATAATAAAACAAGACTATTTTTTGTACCTTTATTTTTTTTACATCTTATAAAGACTTGTATAACTACAAAGTTTTTCTGTTTTGAATATTCTTCTTTCAACTATTGATGTAAAATAAGCTAAGTCAGTTTTATGAGTTCTAGTTTTCAAGATAAATTCTACATATTTTGAAAAACAAGTTGAAGTAATATTGTCTTCTATTTACGCGAATATCGGGGAGACTCTCCCCGTGACCATGGCTGCTGAAAAGCAACCGAAACGTCGGAGAAAGTGTAAAAATAAATTAAATCTAAATAGTTTAATAATAATTTAATTAGCTTAAAAATTAGTAAAGTTTAATAGTAGTACTTAGTAGTGTAAAAATTTTCAAAATTTTGTAATAAATTGTCAAATAAACCACGCGATAAAATCCGTATATAGCAGTTTAATTTCAATGAACAAGTTGAAGATTTACTTTTTGTTTTATTCAATTAAAAGTTAGCTTATAACAGCTTACCAACTATTCCGTTTGACTACTCAGTAATTTTTGTGTTTACATAGGTCACACATACCTAAATATTACAGGTATATGATTTTCCATCACCTAAAATGAAAAATAAAGTCTAATATAGTTTTATAGACTTACATAGGGCAAATCGAATTAGAATCTAGATGTGATGCCGTATGTGATCACAGATTTAGGTAACTGCTAACTTGACAGTTCTTCATAATGATCTCGAATATATGTAATGTCTGCTAACCCGCACTGGGTGGTGGATCTAACACTTGTCACACTGAGAAGAGGCCATTACCCAGCAGTTGTTCTACTGCTGGACAAAGACCACATACATATTATATTATATATTTAATTACTTATACCAGACACATTTCTAACGCATTGCCGATAGACGGACAAAGGAATTCAAGGTAGGATGAAAGGTGAGATGAGAGAAGTAAATATATGAGCATCCGTCAGTCTTTGTTCTTTAAAGTGAGAAAGTCCATCAATTAAATATTTAGGTACAAGTGTGGTAACCATCAGACGAAAATCCAACTTAATTTAAAAAGATCTGTGTATTAATTGGTCGTATCTCTTATTGTTCCAGAATCATCCACCATGGTTGGAATAGCGCTAATTTTCTTTGCGTCAATATCTGCGTTAAATATTGGTAAGTGATATAAATTAACTTCATACATACTCTCGCTGTATACTACCTATTCGAATTATATTCGAATTTATTGACAACACGATGTGCGCATACATTTCGGCATTAATCATACGTACACAAGTACGTATCTCGTAGAATGGTACTTAAATATAGTTTGAATGCAATTATGCACATAACTAGTTTATATTATGCATACAACAAATTTATCGGCCTTGCCGATTTAGTGGCTTATATAAGCATCATTCATTGTGTCAATGTTTGATCAACTTACGTTAGAAAGAAGAGCAGGGATAGCTCAGTGGGGAGACCAACAGACTGCAATGCAGAGGATCTCGGGTTCGAACCCACGTCGCGCACCTCTGACTTTCGGAAGTTATATGACTTTTCGAAATTATGTGCGTATTGATTGACAATTATCGCTTGCTCCGTGCCTCGGAGAGCACGTTAAGCCGTCGGTCCCGGCTGCCATGAACATCTACGGCAGTCATTATTGGGAGAGTGTCGACACAAAAGAACCCACTGGGTTGAAGTGTCGCCGGTCTGCACTGACTGGCCCCCACATAAGATACATACATACGTTAGAAAGGTTTTCTGCGCCAATCGTGTGTGAAGCAATGTCTACCGCAGATGCTTAGGCTGTTCATATAGCACCTTAGTTATATAAAAAAGTGAACTTAATAGTCATTGATAATCTTTTTATAGATATGATAGAAAGGATAAGCTGGATGGAACAAATACAAATGGAGAAGTCTTACGTATGGTTAGTAAGGACTCTTTCTTTACTAAACATACGTAAGATTTCGACTTCGTTGTGGAAAACCATAGATAACAGGAGAGGAAAGTTAATTGGCCACTTGAACCTGACTTGACTTAAGCCATATTTAAAGGAAAAGTTAAGGAAAGAGAGGACCTTAATCCAACAACAAACAAATGAATGAAAAACTGGAAGTCAAATCGTATCAAGGGTTTAAATGAAAAGCAAAGACAGACATATGTGGTAATTATTACAGTTTACGGTTTAGTAAAAAATTATTCCACTGTCAAAATATATTATCTTATATTAAAGAAGAAAAAATGTTTTTATATTATATAATCGTCGTAACTTTTGAATGACTCAACGGATTGAGTTCATATTCAGACAAGCGACGTGCAATTGCTACGTAAAAAATAATACGAATATTCGACTTAATATCAATTGGTAGACAGGTCATAGTAGATCTGACTGATAGACTGCAGTGGACAATGGCATCATATCCCTCATACTGTATAATGGTGTTCTCCTACGTGGCCGTTATAACAGTAACCGTTTTTTAAGACTGCCTTATTTTCCATGTTCCGATCATACCGCGTGAATAGCCTGGCGGCGCGTCTTTTCATATAGCCAACGTGTTATCAAGCAAATTATTGTTGTGTTTTGTTGCGCTTCAAAGTAAAGCATTCGAATATTTGTATAAATCGTATACAAATATTCGAATGCTTTACTTTGAATTCGATTTGAAAATCCTAAAAATCTGTATTTGATAATTGTCAATAGCTAATTTAGATCACATAATTGAGTTATTCAGGCAAACATTCTATGCTCCGGTAAAATCATATCATAAAAAATTCAATGTACATTTTTTTTAATAAAAATATTAAAATACGTACAATGTTGCGTATAACCGCTACTATTCAACAAAGCATTTTATTATTCTATACAACTTTATTAGGTAATCAAAATCTTCATATACAAACACCAATCCACAAATCAAATGCCATAATCACTCCACTCTACTAAACCAACCAACATGTGAAATAGAACGAATTTTCAAAAAGCAATCTGTAAATACTAAAAGTTTTTTTTCAAAACAATGGACAGGTAAACATAGATATTTATTCATAAAATAATTTACATAACAGGCCAGTGAGGGAATGACAGCGTTTCAATTTTGCAAGCCAGTCCAAAGTTTTAATTATACCTCGAAATTAATTTGGGATTAAGTTTGCAGCTCCCATTTGTGTTTGGAGCCTTTCATAAAGCTTCATTTAAATGATTTTTCGTGTATGTGACGCTTCGGATATAATGGTTTTTGTGATATATTGTTATAAATTTTGTGATCATGATCGTCTTCAATTATCATTATCATCAACATTTTCAATGATATATATATATATATATAAACCTATAAAATCTTTATAAAATATTTTATATATTTTAAGTATATTGCCATTATGATTTTATTGTGCATATTTTGCCATCTATGATTTAAGTATTGCAAAATAAAAGATTGGGCCAGGTACATTTACCGACTATTCCAGTTTCCAGACTATAACAAATTTTTTGACTATGAAACCCAATAGCATTTAGCTCGACGGATGGATCAATCCTGGGGCAAAACCAATTAACGTCGTTAATTTAACTGAGAAATGGCAGTGAAAATACCTGATGGTAAATGGCGATAACCACTTACCATTAGGTTGGGTTTTGGTTTTTTTTTATACTGTAATAGGTTTGCCTTTGACCGCGATCTCACCTGATCTTAAGTGAAGATGCAGTCGACAATGGAGCACGCTTGCCTAAAAATGGATAATAAGATGCTGCCTTAGTAACCACCAGAGCCAAAAAAGAAAGAAGACTAATACCGTAATTTCCGGCTTCAATAGAATCCGATGACAATGCACGAAAATAACAATGCAGCAAGGATTTTATTATGCATGCATTGTTCAAACAAATATTCACAATAATGAGGCTTTTATTTCATGTTTAGGTAAATATTGAACGTGAATGGAAATTTTCTGCAAACTGTATAAGCCATTCTCCGTGAGTATGCAAAAAATGAATTCATTTGGACGCAATTCTTTTATTTTTATTGATGTTTTTTTAAACGTATTTTAAGATTTCGGATGGAATAATTATCATTGTCAGTTATTAGTTGTAATGTGTAAAAATCAGAGTTGGGAATCCCTTTGACCGGCAATGCATGGGTTATAAGTTTAATTCGGGATTAAATATAATGACCATCAAAAATACAAATTGCACAGCAAAATATGCTTACTAAAATATATCATAACGAGCACTTATACGCCTCAAATCACTGCATTCCATATCGGAAGGGTTAGGTTATGTTAGGTTCCTTCTTAAACCCACCCAAAAATAGGAGCCCCGCGAAACTGGGCTGCGTCGACTTAGTTTGATCTCTTTAAATATATTTTGCTGTACAATTAGTATTTTTGGTAAGCATATTTTGCGGTGCAATTTGTTATTTCGGTGAAACAAAGGCATACAATTGAGGAACAGTTAAATACCACCCGTTTAATTCTACGGCACACACCTTTGACTTTTTAATGTGCGTATTAAAAGCTGCTGTATTAATATATGTATATGTATAATATAATTTCTTAGATTCGAATTCTGGTATGGCAAAGTGTTATTGGATTATTCTGGCAAGGAATTCTCAGTAGCAGCACGGAGTCTGGAACTGTGCTCGATAGATGTCAATATAATTGATACTCCCATATCTACATTGAACACTACTCTTAACAGTCCTTTTACACGTATGATGAGATTGTACAATGAGAAAAGCATTTCAACAAACAATGCTATTGACATCTTTTCAATGTAATTTTTGTCATACAGACGCTTCCTACTGACTGCCAAATAAAATATTTATGTATTTACATTGACTCGTCGATATTAAATCTATTTCTTTTAAGTTTTAATACTGCTGTTTACGGTGGGCTTTGTGGTTTTAATTCTTCAAAATTTCTTTTTTTAATGTTTATATTGCACCTATGTCATAAATAATTACCGACTTGCATAACTTATCTGCACTATGTAATTGTGTATCTGTGTAACAACTACTTTTGGATTTAGCACTTACCTATCTACACAAAATAGTGCCTATTAAATATTATCTTACCGGTAATTCATTAGACTGTAAGTTTCTTGTCATGCATGCCTGTTATTTGTTTTATTACTGTTATAATGTTAAAATACGCACTTTGTATTTAAGTAGCATTTGTAATGGTATAGTTGGTGTAATTCTTCTCTCTTAGCCTTTATTATTCCCAAGTCACTCGGGGTCGGCTTTTCTAGTCTAACCGGATTTGACTGGATATCACTTTTTACACGGAGCGGCTGCCAACTGACCTCCGCAACCCGAAGGCTAACGATACCCTAAGGTTAGACCAGTGTCGGGATATTAGAGGGTACTGACTTTCGCAATAACGACTGCCATAGATGTTAATGGCAGCCGGGACCGACGGCTTAACGTGCTCTCCGAGGCACGGAGCAGGTGATAATTGTCAATCAATACACACATAATTCCGAAAAGTCATATAACTTTCGAAAGTCAGAGGTGCGCGACGTGGGTTCGAACCCGAGACTTTTGCAGTCTGCAGTCTGTTGGTCTCCCCACTGAACTATCGCTGCTTGGTGTAATTAATAAAATAGAATAAAATAAAAATAAAATGAAAATAATAGCGTCCAATTAGAAAGGACTTATAATCATTATCACTCGCTATAATGAAAAAATATATCGCCGTAAAGATGCCAGCATATTCAGTCAGCAATATAAATAAATAAATATTTAAAAAATTCTATAAGAATTTTATGAATTTAAAAGCATAACTATTATTCTGTATTTTTTTATTAGGATTAATTCAATTGTTTTATACCTATTACTGAACTATAAAAAAGAAAACAGTTATAATTTTGAAAGTTAGAGGTACACGAAAACTCGCATGTATGTATCAACTTACGTTGCTGACTACACGTGTAAAGTAAAATATAGATTTTTTATATATACCTAATATTATTAGACAGGTTACTCACCAATCCATTTAGCTCTGTTGTTTTAAAGATGGCCACTATTGAACATTTGGCCCAAAACAAAACCGGTGAAATCATAATATATTAAACTCCTATAGAAAAGTTCCAGAGAAACTTTAGCGTTTTTAGCGTAGCAAGTGAGACAACTTTTACAATGAAATGGTCTCCAAAGACTGCGTTATTGTACAATTTGTGTCATGAAATAACAAATTATTAAATTACAATTACTATAATATATAATTTGATTGAGATACGGATAGGGGGCACCTTTCAGCGAATACAAAAGATTTTCTTTTATGTATGCAAAACCGCTCTTACGTTAGGCAGCCTTACTAGGAAGTTGTATGGCTGCCTACCATCCTACACATGATAGGCAGCCATACAACTTTATGTTATAATCCTAAAGTTAAGGTTTTCAGGCTTCTTAAAGAGATGATGTGCTGTCAGGAAGAGGATCATTTGGACATTTGCCTCTTAAGCAGGTGCAATAAAGTTGCTATCCAATTAATCAATTAACATCAAACCTGCCTGCGTGGTACAAAGGCAGGCTTGGTTGTATAAAAATATAATTTTAGTATACTAAGGCCATATACAGCCATTTATAGACACGTCGCAATGCCAAACATACAGAGCTGATTGAACTCGGGCATGACCTACCTCATCTGCCTTGTGAAGCACTATGTATCACGGAGAAACACGGAGATTTTTACGGAAGCTAATCTTAAGAGGATACCAAATATCTCAATAGTGACTATAGAGGTATGTGAGAATTCTCTTTCAACGAGGAATTAGGGAATATCCTAGAAGAGAGACTGCCATCATATAGAGAATATCTGACATAACCTGCATTTTGTTATAGCATTGGGCGCCTAATATCCGTTATCATCTCCATCGACATAATCTTAACTAGACGGCCAAGCGCCATGTTCTGATCCCTTGGTCGTATATCTAAGCTTACGACACTTCTTTTAAGTCTGCGCCAGAAGATATTGATAGTAACTTAGACATAGGTATGTGTTTCTTCTTATTTAATTTAATGTCATGATTGAAAAGTACATTAATTCCATATACAATATTAAATCATTAGTTACACAGATCTTAATTATTTTAATTTTATTGTTTTTTTACACCCATATTATATTGACACTGATATTAAAAATTTTATATAAGCATATTATATGCCTGATTTTATTTCCCTGCACCTATAAGCATACGAAATCAGGCAAACCATCTCACACCTGAGACGTAAAATATTAAGAGCAACACTTGCACTCAACTTATATTTACAAAACAAATGTTATATTTGATTTAATTTGATCTTTCAATATAAATTTCTCAATTTCAAATCAGTTACTAAGTAAAATTTCCTCACTAAAAGTTATAAAAACACTTGCAATTCTTACGCGCAAACTTTTGGATTCCGAACCATTGTTCTTCGGACTTCCAGCTTCTTTCATTGACTTCGTACATCCCATTTGTTAAAAGGCAAACAATATTTCCACAAAACAAGATTCTTCAGTGCAAACACAATTTAGATTTCAATTTGGGGACGTCCAGACAACAATTGGTACTGATTTGTTCAGGCAAGACGAATTGTTATCAATTGTGATACGAAATACTGGAAAATGTTTTCTTTTTTCAGTGATGGAGCTAAATGGCTAGTGACAACGGTCAACGCTAGATTCAGTCAATATTTGCATGCGTGGCTGTGTGTTTTTGTTACGTAACATATATTTTTACAGCATTTAACAAAGGTGTGGTATATAATGTTGTGTAGGGAAAAATGAATAAAATAGATCCAATAAAACGACGCAGACTTCATACAAAGATATCATCTATATTATGGAAGAACATGGCAGATACGTATAACATCTAGATTTGTTACTATGACTTGAGTTCCCATGTTATAGGAGACATATAACCATCAAGTTGTAAAAAAAAAACTTACCGGGAATAAAATAACACTGACCATAATAACCATATAAGCAAACTAATACCATGGATCCAAAAAGTTAGTCTTAAAGTACGAAGTAGTCAATCCCTTGAATATGTTTACCACACGGTAGTAATAATTATAATATCAACTCTGTTAATAAACTGTCGCACTGCTGAGCACAGGCCTCTTCTCAGTATAATAAGGTATAAGTCATACTACACGCTGGCCCAGTGCGGGTTGGCAGACTTCATATATTTTCGAGAACATTATTTAAAACTCTCAAACATGCAGGTTTCCTCAAGATGTACCAAATTACGATACATAAATTATAATTAAAGTTTTCTGTTACATACTGTATAATGTAAATACCGATAGCTATGGACAATTTAACAAAGATTTTCTTTTGACTATGTGATTGATAGGACTAACTATTACTTAAAATGTTTAATAAGATTTATATACTAATAATTATTCAACTTAAGAATAAAACAGAATAAGGGTTATAATAATTCAATAAGCTAAGCATAACGTATTTCAATGTAACATCATATCTATAAAACCTCAAAGAATCGGGCTATAAGTGCATATTGCAGTATTTATTTTAAAACGACAATGTTTAGAAATAATACCTTTATCACGACGTACTTTACAAACACCCAAACAACAGGCACATACTCTCCCAGACTCAAAACGACTATATATGGATTACAATATTTTTTGTCTTGTGTGAAGATCCAGTCTACAGCCTTCTGTCAAGACGACCATTTAAACCCCTGCACCATCTGTGCCGTCAGTTACGTTATTCCCTTTTATAGTTGCAAGTTGATTGTCGTATATTGGACAGTTTCAGTCTCAGTGCTGTAACTGAGAATTTTCTAACGCACATTAACTAACTCTACATTTCGTAGAATGTACAGTACTAAAGCACTTTTATGCAGAACGAAATTATATTCCCAGCACCAAAGTGTAAAGTGGATGTAGTGTCGGAACATTGTTATGGCAGCGACTTCTATGTGCTCAAACTGTTTTAGTGACACTTGTGTCACGTAAATCCATGTCCGTGTATGTAAGCAGCAGTGTTATTCTAACATTAGTCAGCTATTTTAAGATCACAGGATACGGCTTGCCCAATATACAGCTAAACGATAAACGAGTCAGGCAAGGGAAAACGAGACTATCAACAACAGAGAACGAGCCTATCGCCTTGCATAGCTCTAGAAATGGCTATGATTTTACGAAAAATGCCTTATTTGGAATTATAATATTTAGTAACACGAGATTTAAAACTGGGTCCTTAGAATAGGTAGCAAACTTAAATGCAAATTTACAAATACTATAATAGAAGTCTCATTACTAATATTTGCCAACCACAAACTTCCAAGAACGTAATATGCTTACTTGTAGCATCTGTGAAGTTAGTTTCTTGAAATTTAATGACAAGTCAAACCTCTTTATTCCCGAAGCTATAGGCTGAATTTTATCATGTAATAGTGGAATCTGATGGCAGCGATAGCTCAGTAGGGAGACCAATAGACTGCAATGCAGAGGATTTCGGGTTCGAGCACCTCTGACTTTCGAAAGTAATATGACTTTTTGAAATTATGTGCGTATTGATTGACAATTATCGCCTGCTCCGTGCCTCGGAGAGCACGTTAAGCCGTCGGTTCCGGCTGCCATGAACATCTATGGCAGTCGTTATTGGGAAAGTCAGTACCCTCTAATATCCTGACACTGGTCTAGCCTTCGGGTTGTGGAGGTCAGGTGGCAGTCGCTCCGTGTAAAAACTGATATCAAGTCAAATCCGGTTAGACTAGAAAAGCCGACTCCAAGTGACTTGGGAATAATAAAGGCTAAGGGAGAAGAAGTGGAATCTGATCATTTTCTTATAGAAATCCTATGATGCTTTGCCGGACTCAAGCATAGAATAAGGATTCACGATGTTTGTTAAAAAATAAGCATAAATTCATGTCGCTGGACAATCAAGAAAGGATGTCAGAGGTCTGAGAATAAATGCTTTTTCTACTTCTGTTCATGTACTCTTTTAAATGCGACTCCCGCACTAAGCACCATACCAGTGTCGCAGGGTACTTTTTTCCAAACATTAAACCAGCAGCCATAAAGAACATCCAGCACTGGCGCTACTTCTATAATTTGTGGTTCATATAAATTTTCTTTTCGTGTCATTCGAATATGGAACTCAGAACATTCCGTGCACTGGTGAGGCGACCACTTATCATGTGGACATTAAAACGCCATCTTTGCAAATATAGTCTTCTGCAGAGACTGTCTTTGTTTCCATACATCACAATACTAAATATTCCAGAACTTGACCTCTTTTTAGTTTTGCTAGCAGATCGATTATTTGCTTGGTTGTCATTCTCTCATAATTTGAAACAAACACTTACTCGAAAAACGATTTCCTTCAACCTTTCATTTAATTCCATCTATCCGTTTGTCGATAATGAAATCTTCCAAATCTATCGTAATCCATTCCCGTTATCTGATTAAATTGGAATTGTCGAACACATGTAGACTAGTTTCTATGGTAATATAATATGGAGATCTCGGTGGAGTAGTGACAGTAAATGCATCTGCTGTGCATGTGGTCTTGAGTTTGATTCTGGGCTGGGGCAAAATGGTATTGGAATTTTCAGTTAAATAATTTTAGGGTTTGAGACTGCTCTGCATACGACATAGCCTTGCCACCTACGTTGGGTCTAAACTTATATTTGGCTAAATCTGAGCATAGCCCATAATTATCTCGTTATGCCTGTAATTATGACTCCTGCGTAATCTAAGGTAGGTAATATAGTGTAGTAGTATTATGAAGTTATTTGATATGACGAAGTTACCTTTTACGGAGTTTAACAGAACATTATAAACCATTACTGTTCTGCTCTCAAGAAATTTCTCAGTAATAACATAATTATCATCTGAAACTGTGCCCGGTTGATGGCAATGGTATGAAAATATAGTAGGTGTAAAAAACCCTTGCTTTTGCTTGCTTTTGATTGACATAAGACGTAAGAATGTATAATATATGAAATATTGAAACTCGAAATTAATTGAAAGAAAATGACAATAATTATGATACCCAATATAATTTTTTAAATAAATCGATGTCACAACATCGTAAACTCAAAAAAATACACTCCAATTTAAACCTATTCATTATTTGTGCTCAACAAATTGTTGCCGTTCCCGACGTAATGACGGATAGGAGAGGCGCCGAACATTTTTTCTTTACTAAACAAAACCCAGGCTTTGTTTACAACGGTACTGGTAAACGCATCCAGCTGTACAAATTTTAATGAGTCCACCACTAGATTTTTTCCAAGCCACAATATTATCCGGCGGAACGTTGCAATATTTTGGTGCAATCCTTTGACGATGTTTGTATAATGTGAGTGTGTTTTCGAATGCTTTACGCAATGTATATCATTTATTTATCTTCGTTGTATTAACGAGGATATTACTGTTTTTATTTGTGGTCGTTTTGGAGTGTTGTTTGTTAGCTGCTTTGCATTTAATTAATGTTGGATTTAATGATGTATGGAATGTTCTGATATAGACCGCCGCCGTTTTCTCTAAAGGTAAATTTCTGCCATTACCTTGCTATAATATTGGCATATCTACTAAATTTCTTTAGTTTATACGTAAGTTACGGACTATTGAAACGACCGTGAATAGTTTCGGCAGCACCGCACCATAATAAAAATCTTACATTAATTGATTGCTATTGTACTTTTTCAAAAACTGTTTTTAATACACTATATGTTTGGATCTTTGTTTCTTAAACTCAAATTGAATATAGTGGCTTTATTTTGATATATTAAATGTTTGCAATTTTGCCACGTGCATTAAGCTGCTGAAGGTTCACACTTGATAACGCACGTTATATTTCTTATTACTTAATTCGCTTTTAATGATTTCTTCATGCGTGGAGTTTAGTTCAAAGCACTCTTAGTCAGGCAGTTCCTCAGATTAATCTGATCGGAGACCGTTTGTTGAAGTGCTTCCCTTATTCTAGGGTGTATTTCTTTTGACTACGCTTAAAGTGATGTGATTGATGAGATATTATATGATTTCTTTATCATTATATTTAATAGAAGCTATTATTATGTATAGGTAACCAATAAAAAGTAACCAATTCTCATTAGCTTCTATTAATACCTGAATATGATTTAAAAGTTAAATACGTACTATCACTGATGAAAAATTACTTAAAATCGACAGTTAGGATTATTTTTAATATATTGGCCATCCCATCCGTGGCTCAGACACAATGTTTTTTATTGTGGCTGGTTTCAGGCTAGTTCACGAGTGAAAGGTTCACAATTTATGATCTTTTACTTATATTATAGTAGAATAATGTTACGAAAAGTATCGCAATAATTCTTGTGTGCCTGAGAGTTCAGTGTAAAGTTCGCGAAAATGTATTTTTTTTGCCCACCATTATGGATTTTGGCAAAATTTAATTGAATGTCTTTATCGAAGTGTATTCTTCATCTATTCCAATAAGTTTCAACGAAATTTACTATATATAAATACACATAAAAAGAGAGAATAATAATATAGTAAAATATATGTACTATTGAATCTATAAAATAATATCCAATGTTACGTCGTGTTTATCTTCCTCTCTCTTAGCCTTTATTATTCCCAAGTCGCTTGGGGTCGGCTTTTCTAGTCTAACCGGATTTGACAGGATATCAGTTTTTACACGGAGCGGCTGCCACCTGACCTCCACAACCCGAAGGCTGATGATATCCTAAGGTTAGACCAGTGTCAAGATATTATACGGTACTGACTTTCCCAATAATGACTGCCATAGATGTTCATGGCAGCCGGGACCGACGGCTTAACATGCTCTCCGAGGCACGGAGCAGGCGATAATTGTCAATCAATACACACATAATTCCGAAAAGTCATATAACTTTCGAAAGTCAGAGGTGCGCGACGTGGGTTCGAACCCTCTTGGGTTCTCCAACCAAGGACCAAATGGACCAAATGGTCCAACCAATGCAGAGGGTCTCCCCTCTGCATTGCAGTCTGTTGGTCTCCCCACTGACCTATCGCTGGCTTGTTACGTCGTGTTTATACACAATACAATTTCAATTATTTTATTCTGCTTCAACATTGGTATCAATTTGTAGCATTAACGTGAAAATGCCTGACAACGTCACCTCACAAATAAATTCACTTAAAAGCAGGCAGCTAGTTCATAACTTGATTTCACATAATTCCCCGTATAACTCATTAAAGGCCAATTTCAAGACTTCAAAGAGATTCGTGGAGATTGTTTCATCATAACCTTACGAAGATGGTAGATTTTATACGTACTTGATATACGTATGTGATAAATATTAATTTAATTACGCGATGAGGTGGGTAGCAATTATTTAGTGGAAGGCTTCTCAAATAATTATAATGTACTAGATTTTGCCCACGGCTTTGCTCGCGTTTATCTAGATTACTTATATCAATAAATTTCTGTCCGATGTCCTATTCTGTACACCTGACAATGTGTAGGTATGCGAAATTTCATGATGATCGGTCGCGGAGTTAAGTCGAAAGCGTAACAAACAAGAAAACTCACATTCGCATTTATAATATTAGTTAGGATATCAGAATTAAAAATAACGTAAGTATAGCCTAATGTGAGACCACTCGACTGCCACACAGAGATCTTGAGTATGATCCCAAGATTTTAAAGAATCACTTCAATATCACACAGTCATTCACATTTATTAAATAGTTCATCTTATATAATATATATTATGTTACCTTTTTTATGCTTAACGTTTCGACCAGGTTACACTGACCATGGTCACAACCTGACTGGTGCTGCGATGTCATGTCTCCGTTTGTGAGGCAAAAGAATCGTGATTCACCCTCAGTTTTGGAATATTTTTGTTTGTCCATGTACCGTCACAAACTACAGTAACGGTATCCCTATTACGTATGCTAGCCGTCGTCGTAATAGGGATACCGTAAGTATAGTTTAAAAGTTCTTAGTTTATCTAAGCTCGAATTAATGAAAAAGAAAAACATCGTGAGGAAATCTACATCTCAGTGAGATCTTCCTAATAATCTCAAATATAGTATTAACTGTACGGATGGCGTAGTCATTCAAGTGTTTGCCTCGCCACTGCCAGTGCGCAAACCGTTACGGATTCGACTCACGGCACAAAAAATGGTGTGATCCGCATATAGTTGTTCCAAGTTTGGGTATTCTTTATGACCGTTGTTTGAATGTTTGTAAATTCCCCGCAACCCAGGAGGCATTCCTAAAGCGGGAGTAATTTTTTCAAAGAAGAAGAAGCAAGTTTGTGCTACACTGAGCCAGAATGGTGGATTATAAAAGTCATTCACACAATAAAAAGAAACACTTAGGAATGGTATGTATACAATAATAATAATATTCTTTATTGTGGATCTTCTCCCTAGCCTTTATTATTCCCAAGTCACTTGGGGTCGACTTTTCTAGTCTAATCGGATTTGACTGGATATCAGTTTTTATACGGAGCGGCTGCCACCTGACCTCCGCAACCCGAAGGCTAACGATACCCTAAGGCCAGTGTCAGGATATTATAAGGCACTGACTTCCCAATAGCGACTCCCATAGATGTACATGGCAGCCGGGATAGACGGCTTAACGTGCTCTCCGAGGCACGGAGCAGGCGATAATTGTCAATCAATACGCACATAATTTCGAAAAGTCATATAACTTCCGAAAGTCAAAGGTGCGCGACGTGGTGGGTTCGAACCGGAGACCCTCTGCATTACAGTCTGTCGGTCTCCCCACTGAGCTATCGCTGCTTAGTTATTAATAATATTCTTTATTGTGGATAATAAGTACATAATACAGAAGTTATAGTTCCCATTATTTAGTTCAGCTATTCCCTGCCCATTGGGCATACAAAAGTTATAATAATTGAAATAAAGGTACGTGTATTAAATAATAAAATTAATTATGTCAATATGGATCGCAATATCACAGAAATTATAAACAAGCAATAATAATGTACAAGAAGAGATTACTGAACACGTCGTAATTGAGATATAGAGTAATGGAGCAGAGATTTATCACTCATGAAATCATTTATTTCTTAACAAGTCAGGGCACATACAGGGCTGATATTATTATTATTTTAGAATAGTCCGTGTACCATTTCTTTTTATTAACTGTACCGTTATTGGTTGTTTATAGTAGACTTATTATTTTCAAGTACAACACAGTCGGCGTTATAATGAAAGTGACAGCTTAAATGAGGCCGCTCATTCGGAGAATTTTTATTTTCCATGCAGTACATCAAAGTAAAAGTATTTTATTTCAAGACCATTCCCGCACTTGTGCAATATGTCACAGAAGTCTTTAAAACCATACAAATAAATTTAACTGCCTCCGTGTCGTGCAACGGTAGTGAACACGATTGCTGTGCATGAGGTCTCGGGTTTGAATCCCGGGTCGGGCCAGCAAAAAGTTATTAGGTTTTTCTGTTAAGAAATCTCAATAGCAGCCCGAAGTTAGGAAGTTGGCGTTGTTAGATATCCATGTGCCTCGGAAAGCACGTAAAGCCGTTGGTCTTGCGTCTGATCTCTCTCCGGCCATGTCGGATTATCGTCCCATCGGATTATGAGAGTTAAGGAACAGAGAGTGCACTTTGTTTGCGCACACGCTTTTGGACTATCTCCTGCGCATCTGCGCAGTCTCCAGTCAGGCCAGTCTCCGTTCAGATTGGCCGCCGTGACCGAAATTCGGTCTGGAGGACATTATTACAAATAAACGAGCAAAATGTAGACCCAGTTACATGACGAAAATTAGTGGATTACAAAAATAAGATCGTGTAGTATTCGTAATCACAATACTCAGCGCAGTGACACCAGCGAGACGACCGGTTGCCCGCTGTGTCATCTATGCTGTTAAGTCAGTCGTAACATTGTTACTGTATTCGTCTATTGACAAAAGTTCACAAAATTCCGGAAACTCACCTATCCAGACATAACTAGATTCAACTGAAGCCGAAGCAACACGAACAATTCATGCTATATTTTAATGTGCGTGATACGTAGAGCTGCGTAGGTTGGTGCAAGGTATAAAAGCAACAACTTCATCAAGCACAGACTGCACAGGGCTCGCACCTTCAAGACTTGTAGTGATTTAATTCGGCATTATTGTCCTTATAAACGGCTTTACCACTACTCTAGCATTCTCATTCTCTTTTTTCACTTCTCAATGGCATCTCGGTGGGACTCAGGATTATTACGGATCCATAAAAGTGTTATTGGATCTTTCTGTCTTGTAGAAATTTCTAGTAACGATAAATGCCTCGTCCTTATTACGTGGGACTTAACAACATAGCCAGTGACTTGTTAGGTTAATACACCTCTGCCTGTTTTAGGGGATACAGACGAGAGTCTATCTATAATTGAGCAGCGATAGCTCAGTGGGGAGACCAACAGACTGCAATGCAGAAGGTTTCGGGTTCGAACCCACGTCACGCACCTCTGACTTTCGGAAGTTATATGACTTTTCGAAATTATGTGCGTATTGATTGACAATTATCGCTTGCTCTGTGCCACGGAGAGCACGTTAAGCCGTCGGTCGCGGCTGCCATGAACATCTATGGCAGTCGTTATTGGGAGAGTGTCGATACAAAAGATCCCACTGGGTCGAAGTGTCGCCGGTCTGCACTGATTGGCCCCCACATAAGATACATACATCTATGATTAGTTGCATATGCCCTGTCTACCCCGCTGATTTATACGTTGTTTTGTTTTTTCTTAAATACATCGCCCGCTTTAGTAAATCCTGCTAGTAAACCTGCGTCGCGGGGGCATTTACAGAGAAAGAAAAAAAAATTTATTTTTAAGAATATAGTTCCATTTAAACAAAGGGCATAAAGAACACCCAGACTCGGAACAACAACAACACCATTTTTTATGGCGTATAGGGATCGAACCCAGTACACTCGGCGCATCGCGAAAATATCGTGACAAAACCTGCATGTCTTGGAGTTTTCCATAATGTTTTTGAAGATATGTGAAGTCTGCCAACCCGCACTGGACCAGCGTGGTGGACTATGACCTAACCCTTCTCACACTGAGAAAAAAACTGTGTCCAGCAGTAGGACTTGTTTAATACATAGCCGATGTTATTATTATACATAATGTAGTATCTTGTAGACGCCGGATATTCGAGTTGAGAAACTTTCTTGGAGTATTGTACTCTCCGAGATTGTGTTAGTCCCATTTTGAGATAATGCCTGTTCCTTACCTAACTAATTGTATTATAGGATGCCTTCCTGGTTTGATAACATAAGTTAGCTCATTTGTTGGTCTATTCTCGGGTACGCCAAACTCGTGTTTAGTTTATTGTAAGGACATTTGCAGCAGTACCACTGAGTCTGTCAAATAAAAGTGCAATGTGACCCTCGCTTAATATTTACTATAATATATGTGTGTATAGAATATCCTCCAGACCGAATTTCGGCCACAGCAGCCAAGAGTCTGTCTTAACGGAGACTGGCCAACTAACTACGCAGGAGATATTATAGTGCACAAGTGTGTGCGCAAACACAAGTGCACTCTTTGTTCCCTAACTCTCATGATCCGATGGGACGGTAATCTGACACGACCGGAGAGAGATTAGGCGCAGGACCAACGGCTTTACGTGCTTTTTGAAGCATGCATAACAAACAAACACACATTTGCATTTATAATATTAGTTAGGATTATACTGTTTCCTTGTACTTTCTCACTTTCGCTTCTTTAAGTTATTGTTTGTCCTGACGGATAAAAATTTATTAACAAAAATAAATAAACGCAAGTGAAGCTGCGGGCAAAATTTAATATACAGTAAAAAAGCAATGCGAATATGAGTTAGTTTTTTGTTACGCTGTCCATCTTCTAGCTTCTTGACCGGTCATCATAAAATTTCGAATACTTGTCAGGGGTACAGAAAAGGACACAGGGTACCTTTTATACAGAAAATATTGCTGTCTAGTACCAACAATAATAATTTTTGAAAATAGTACCCTCAGCGCCATATTGTGTTCTTAAAATATTTGTATAATCAAAAACACGCCAATAACCATAATCGTTTACCTCCGTAAACTCCACCAATCATTCACAGGTGGCTCTAAAAACAACGTGTAATATCCACATGATAAATGTACGCTATTTTTCATGTCAATTTCTACGTACATTTCTTGAGTCATTTTGACGGTGACATATTGAGCGATATATTTCTAACACCGTTGTATGCCGCTCGCTAATCGAATAAACAGAATCGGTTGTAGAAGCTACTGTTGTGTTACTTTTGTGAGCGTTCATTTCCTTATCGGTTTGAGGTCAATGGGTTGTAGATATGTATGCAAAACAAATATTTAAAGCCGGTAAAAAAAAGTATTTCTCTATATTAACCAATTATGAACATTCGAGCAATTCAAATTAGTATTCTCGAGGACTTTAAGCTTTTAGCCTTTTTTTAAGGCTAGGCTCGTAATTAAGGGGCTTGACAGGACTTTAAGTCCTTTAGGCTAGGCCTATTCAAGAGGCCCAAAAGGTCTTGCTGAGGCCTAAGGCCTTTCTTAAGGCTAATCTGACAACAGTAACGCTTAACCCTCTGAAATGGCTATGAAAGCTATGAAGCTCCTAGTCCTCGAGGCATATATATAGCTATACAAGTAACTATGACTTATATTCTATTTGTTATTTCTTTGTTCCATGTCTCTTTCTCGATGTTTCGCAATGATTTCCTTTTCAGTGGATGCTCCTTCCATTGCTCTTCAATCATTTTCAATTTGATCAATTTTTTATAAAGAGTTCGAATTAAAAATGTATCAGAAATCGTGTCTATAGGTATTTGAAGTTTAATAAACTATAAATTCAAAACATTATTTAAAATCTAAAGTACGTTGGATGACTCAAGCATAGCAAGATGTTATAGCATGGTGGAAAAGCCATTGTGATTCATAGACCTAATTTGATCGTAGTTTTGAAATTATTATGAAATCTTATGTAAGTTCTAATCATCATAATATTCTAGTAGTGTCGCAGCTGTGTCGCGCTAGGCTTTGGATCTTTAAGGAACGCATCAGTATCACAGCATCAGTCTTCTCCCTAGCCTTTATTATTCCCAAGTCACTTGGGGTCGGCTTTCTAGTCTAACCGGATTTGACTGGATATCAGTTTTCACACGGAGCGGCTGCCACCTGACCTCCGCAACCCGAAGGCTAACGATACCCTAAGGCTAGACCCGTGTCAGAATATTAGAGGGCATTGATTTCCCAATAACGACTGCCATAGATGTTCATGGCAGCCGGAACCGACGGCTTAAAGTGCTCTCCGAAGCACGGAGCAGGCAATAATTGTCAATCAATACGCACATACATAATTTCGAAAAGTCATATAACTTCCGAAAGTCAGAGGTGCGCGACGTTCCCGAGACCTTCAACATTGCAGTCTGTTGGTCCTCACACTGAGCTATCGCATATCACAGCATCAGTATAAAAGGTATTCTATGTGTGAATCCAGAACATGGTCAATGTCTGTACGAAGTATAATCTTACCAATTTGCTGTGATTGAGTAAGTAATAAACATCTAAACAAACTTTCACATTTACATATACAGTAAGTATTCTGACTAACAAATATGTAGCTTGTATAGTTTATAGGCTAAGCTGATAATATTCTGTTCTTACATATATATAACATTTTACGGAGTCACACGGAGCCGAAGGATTTAAGATCCCTGAAGGGTTAGGCAGAGATGTATGCTTCTTCTTCTTCTTTTCGTTTTGGAGTTGTGTTTAAAGTTGATTGTAGCCTGTTTGGTTACAATACAGGTGACTTGGGTTCTCAATCTACGAGCTATGGACACCATACATTATCATCATTGCCCTCTGCAAGACTGGTATTCTTCTTCTTTACTCGTTTCCTGTCACAGGTATGGGTAGTATAATGAAAGGCATTTCTCATTGAATACTGGCTCCAAGCAGATGAAGAACGCTATCTATTGGGGTGGTAACCGCATGCTTTTAGACTGTCTACAAAATGCCACGATTCCGGAATTACTAAAATAATAATGATGATTTATTAACTGCCTTCAAAAAAGGAGATAATTAATCAGACACATATGTATGAACTTTATTCTCTGCTTTGCTCGTTATTATCTAGTTCTTGTTCTTCTTTCTTCTTTTCGTGTGGTTAGTGGCCAACCTGTTGTCAAGAGTTGTTCAAGCCAACCGTAGGCCTCTGACATGGCTTAACGACTGCTGTCATTTTGACAACAACCGGGACCGACTTTTTACGTGCCCTCCGAAGCACGGAGACGCTCAAATGAAATATGACTAAGCGGTCTCCCATCTATACCGCTGACTGACCGCACTTAACGTTGTTTAACCTCGCTAATCGTTTACTGATCAGTGAGTGCAACTGGCTACGAGCGTCTCATATGTCAGAATGTCAGATGTATTACAACTACATTTTGCTAGCCATCTTTGTAGGTTCTACGTCATAGGTACGAGCCTGTCTACTGAGCCCAGTTACTGAATCCGTACTGCTACTAACATTTCTTGGCGCATTTACTACCGCTGCACACTAGAGCAGCTTAAAGTAAAAAGTTCTAACTCTACAACCATGTAACTTAACCATAATTACTGTCTCGAACTAAAATTGTACTAAGTACATGTAACTGACAGATCCAATTTCCATGCTACGTTCACCGCATCAGGAATATTCAGAGCAGACATATTGGCCCAATTATCGAAGTAATTAATAATACCGCTACGCCGTTTAATCGTCTTAGAAGCGCCTGATAGATAATTTCTTGTGATATAGTAGGATGTGAGGGTATATTGATTTTCAAAGCATCTATAAGTAACTCTGCTAGTGACATCACAAATTCGGTAATTATAGAGCAGGTGAAAGAAAACAGTAGATAAGTTTGCATAATAGTCATGTTTCGTAAAGAACTTATATAACTAGTTTATTCCAGAAATTCTCACCGATGTATCACCACCAGTGGGAATTGCTATTGCTTTCCAAATACGTCCACCAGTTAGAAGTAAGAAGGTGTGGCCAGTCAGTGTAGACCGGCGACACTTCGACCCAGTGGGATCTTTTGTGTCGACACTCTCCCCATAACGACTGCTATAGATGATGTTCATGGCAGCCGGGACTGACGGCTTAACGTGCTCTCCGAGGCACGGAGCAGGCGATAATTGTCAATCAATACGCACATAATTTCGAAAAGTCATATAACTTCCGAAAGTCAGAGGTGCGCGACGTGGGTTCTAACCCGAGACCCTCTGCATTGCAGTCTATACATACTATATATATACTATGTAACTCCAATAATGTTTTGATTTTCCTATACTTTACCAAGTAATGCTTCTAACGACGAAAAAGTTAATAATTTTAAAAAAAGAAAACCCGTGTAAAATGCTTTGTATTCTTATTTTTTCGTTTCGTTCGCCTCTTAGTATCAGATAGACATTTTCATAGTAGGCCTAAAGATTGTTCGCGTGCGCCTCTGTGTCATGTCTTCGTCCTCCCACAACGGGATAGTAGAGGAAGTATTTTTATGTAGTGGCCTGCCGTTTCACACGGCGGGCTGAAACCTCGACGAGGTCGCGATTTTATGTTAAAGCGATTCGCGAGGCCTCGCCGTCTATGGTTATGTCGAAGAACACCGTTGTAGGTTTAGTCGGTATTACCGGGGTATCTTTGCCCCGGTGAGCCTGACATAACCTCTCTGTCACCCCGCGAAGAGATATGAGTCAAAGCATTACCCCACGTAAAAAAAAAAGCCTAAAGATTGTTAAGAGATAGCTCCCGCAACAGATCACGCCAAATATTGTGGCAAATTTTCCCAATATGCAACAACATTATCTAATCATTCCGTGTCGGATTCAAACTTAACACTCAGCGCGGTGACAGTTGCAAAACGACCTTTTGCCCACTGCACCATCCGTCATCATCTTCTCCATTTCAAAACTTAATTATGGTTGGTTTGAAATAATGTTGTTTTGTATTTCAATAGTCATTAGGCATCATATTAAGCTTACAAAGTAACACTTATAAACGTCAATATTAAGTTGTTAATGACTATACCGAAGTTACAAGGTTAGTTGCTTGTATCAGTCAAAGAGTAATCCGGTGAGGAAATACCTGCTGGAAATTGGTCTGATCAAAACAACGTTCAGATTTATACGCCTCGCTCGGTATGATAAACAAGGTACTTTTATTAGAAAGCTACAGTGTTTCGAGTTCTGTTAAAGGTTTACCATAATAGAAAGTCTGACTTTCCTCAAAGAGTTGAGAAATCTGAATGTGACATTCAGTTTTGACTGCAAGGATGACGAAGCGGTTTAAAGGCACACATATCAACTCGGAAATGGATCGTCACCATATCAACTCGAGCCGTGCAGTATTCCTTGTATGAAACTCCCTACTGCAACGCACACTATTCGGAATCGTAACTTAATCGCCTCGCCTCGGGCCAAGCTTACAGTCCTTGCGCTTACGGCTCGTCGTCCCCGCGCAGTATGGGAGAGCCGAACATAACCCTCTCACCTCCCCTTGTGACGACTGGGTATTTATATTTATATATTATTTTATATTTACGATATTTACGATATTTTATATATTATATATACGGAGCGCAAACGCACGAAAAAAAAAAAAATATTTACGCTTGTTTGACGGCGAGGCGAAAGGCGATACGGTTACGATCCATTTCCGAGTTGATATGTGTGCTATGACCTTAAATGGTCGCTTCGCTACTGGCGCCGCCCCGAGTGTTGTGGGTTCAATCTCCACACGGGATAAATTTTTGTGTGATCGATAAATAGTTGTGCCTGGTCTCGTTGTTCTTTGTATCCGTTGTTTGAATGTTTGTAGAGTCCCCCGCCATTGAGGAATTATTCCTAGTACGAGAGTAGTCTTTTTTTAAACTGAACCATAACCGTATATTTGTTGGCTATGATTAGGTTCCGAATTAAGAGATAATTTACTGTATACATATGTATATCGGCACAATTTATGATGACATGATATTTATTACTTCAGATGAGTCATAGGTTCAGGTCATTTAAGGTTAACATTGCCTATGGATACTTGTAACATCAGTATAGTCGAAATTCAAAAAGAAAGTCATTGCAATGCTAATATCCTAGATAAATATAAATTATAAACCAAGAGCGCTTCCTTAAAAAATGTGTGGAAACCGTACTCATTACACGAATAACAAGATTATTTGAAAGTGAACATCGGTATAGTCGATATACTTTCCCAGTTGCGCTGCTTTAAGCTTAAGAGACAATTTTGCTCTAGCAATATAGGTCAGAAATTTTATGAGAAAATTTCTTATGAATACTGCCTAGTCTTATGAAAACTATAAATCAATAAGTAAAATCTAAGAATGTGAAAGTATAAAGACAGAAGCAGTATTCACATAGTTGGGAGACCATTGGACTACTACACATAAGTCTCGAGTTCGAACCCAGGGCAAACACCTTTAAAGATAATTATGTGTACTCGTATGTTAAATGTCACTCGCTGTAATGGTGCAGTAAAATAATCGTGAGGAAACCTGAATGTCTCAGAATTCCCCACAATGTCTTCAAAGATATGTCAAATCTATTCACGGGTTCTGGGTCGGCATGGTGGACTGCGGCCCAACCCAATCATACTTAAGAAAGACCAAAGCTTAGCAGTAAGACTGTTGATAAACTGGACTGATCATCCTAACTATCGTAACTATAATATAAATGCGAATGTGAGTTGGTTTGTTTGTTATGCTTTCACGCTACTACTTGACCAGTGACTACAAAATTTCGCATATACATTGTCAGAGGAACAGAAAAGGAAATAGCGTACCTTTCATCCAGAAAACAATTACTGTTCCCGAGGTATAGATTTTTTTTGACATAACCTATATTAGTGCGAGCGAAGTCTCGGACAAAGTTTAGTATAGGTATTATAAACATAGAATACATTCCGGTCACAATTTTTGGATCATACTGTAATCGTACCTTACAATCAACCACAACTTTAATGCTTATATCACACGAGTAACCAGTCAGTTATAAACATAAAGCAAACCGAGTTTAAATGGAAACGTTACGCTGCAACAGCGTGCAACCACAAATCTCCGCTTGTCACCAGATTTTCGCTGTGTCATGCCTACATAAAGCATTATTAATGCTGTGAAACTGTCTCTAAGGATGCATTTTCACTTGTAACAATACAACTAAGGAAGACATCTGACCGAGGTAGACGCGTAGAAAATAATAAGCATTTAAGGAAATTAACTCTCAATAAAGCTTGGGATATCTAGTATTTCATGTTGCCACTCTGTAGTTTGCTGTCATTCACATTTAACAGTTTTCATAGACGTGTTTGCTTGAAAAATATAAAGTAATGCATCAAATTATTATTCATGAAAATTTTTGCTCAATGGATATTTCATTGGATTTCCTATTGGTGGTATAGGTGGTGGCATTAGTAGCTTAGCTGAAGGGGTTAAAATGATGACTAGTAAATTAGTACATAATTATTTATTTTCAATAATTTCACACAAAATTCAGTGCCACTTCACATAATGATTTCTCTAGCGTAAATGTTTGAAAAACGTATGCACAGCGCAGATGCTGCGACAACGCAATGTACACGTTGCGTATCCGGAGTTATAGCAAAATTATCGCTTGTATACTGCTTTCTAGTAGCGCCAGCTATAACCTTAACAGTAACATATAAAATCGTATCCACACTCCACCTTTTCAAAAAGTTCCCGTGTTGGATCCTTGTGCAGCGTCTGCTCAATGCTAACGCAGCTTATAATCGCTTGCATCTGTGATGCGCATAATTATATCTATCAAACGCCAACGCAGGACAAAGGCTTATGTTAAAAAGCCCTTACTTGTCCTTATTGAAGAAGAATTAGTAAAGCGACAAATAACTTTAGCCTCGACCAAAAAAATTACCCATACTAAAATAAAAAATGTTAGTGTCATTTGTGACTTTTCGTAACATCTCGTAAAATATAGATGGTAAAATGTGGTACATCCATGGGATTACACAGGCTACCCTTTTAGGCATGATGCTATGACTATTTACAATGAATTTTCATCAAATTTTGTATCTATCATTAACAAAACGAAACCAATGAAGTGAGCTTTTCAAGGGGAAATCACACAACGATCGACTCAGTTAAACAAAGCCTGCAGAACCACTCACGCGATCAAAAATGTACTGATACACTCTATTCCCTATTAAAATATTTACATATTTACCCATAATAAATGTTACAGCATACGGAAACCATTTGAAGTTTGAATGGAGTGTTATTTTCTCTTGTGAACATGTTTTTATTGCGCATCGTAAAAGAATCTCACAGAGCGTATGATAAAAGCGCAGTTGGCAAAGAGTATGTGATTAGATGTGTTAATGCTATGAATTGGTAATGGTAAGTTGAATAACATCCTCGTCTATCGCGAAAGTTATGATTGAAAAATATTATTACGATTTCTTGTTAGGTTATTTTTTTTAGCAACCCGATGTTGGAATATTTGTTTTCGTGGGCAAGCGAAATATTTAGATCCTACTAAAGTATTATAAAAATTTCGCTATTTCTAGTAAGTTCATTGCACGGATTTCGGAATATGACAGTGGTCACATAGATATAATGCTACGCCGAATATTGTGGGCTTAATTCCTAGATTAGATATAAAAAATTTTTGTAAGTGTTGGTGTTGGTCGTAATTACATATTTTCTTGTCCAATTTCAAAGTCTGTACATTACAGAAATCATTCTTATCACTTTTTTTTACTACTCAAGTGGCATATAAGCGTACGGCCCACATGATGGTAAGTGGTCACCGTAGCCTATGGGCGCCTGCAACATCAGAGGCATCACAAGCGTGTTGCCGAACTTGTGAAAACCTTTTAACGCCCTTTTTGAAGAACCCCATATTGTATTCTTGTAGGAAAACCTAGGCAGTGAGTTCATTCTACAACCTGAGCGTCCGCGGGAGAAAACTCCTTTGGAACCGCTTGGTGCGACACCAATTAGGTTGTAAGGTGTGACAAGGAAATCCCTGCCGATGGCGAGCGGTGCGATGATAAAAAGTAGCTGAGGGCATCATCTCAAACAACTCATCAGAACATAATCCATTATATAAGCAGTAGAACACACAAAGGGAGGCAAAGTCCCGTCTGAAACTTAGTGGCTCAATACCGTCTGTGAGTTTGGGCTCATCGACAATTCTCATTCATAGGTCGCTGGTTTAGATCCGGCTCGAAGGACCAAAATGTTGGGGATGCGTTCGGGAATGTTTAAAATACTAGATGTTAAAGTAAGACATATCAGTTTATTGGTATATGAAAGTTTACACTAAAACGATCACTGTTCATAACTAAATGTTCTAAATGTTAATGTTAAAATGTTAGGTAATGTTGTGAATGCACCCGGTAGCGACGGTTCCGAAAAGTACACTAATTGATGTTAATGAATTAAGTAATATAATGTGTCGCCGGCCGGGCACCGTTCACGTGTTCGATGTCACCATTAAATCGAACAAGGCTCGTCTCTGTACCGCGTCAAAAGTATCAAGCTGGTATTTTGGTGCATCTACCCAGAGATGACTGCAGTACTCCATGTGAGGCTGGACTTGCGACTTATATAGAAGCAGTCTTTGCCCCGCAGTGAAGTATCTATTGAGCGCACCAAGCTTATTGGAAGCCAGCTTGACCTTGCTCTCTAAATAACTGCGGAGCTATACATCACTTGAGATGTCGAGGCTAAGGATTCCAATACTCTTGGAGATGAGGTGAGAGACGTGTTCTGGAGTTGTGGAGACACAGTAAATGGGGTTTTCTTAGCAGTGAACGCGCAGGCTTGTGTCTTAGCTAGGTTAAACACGACTGAATTTAGTCTTCCCCATTCAGATACTATCCAGAGTATTTCCAATTTCAGACACAAGCCGTTCGCGGCTTTCCGCCACTGTGGACTGAGGGATATTAGCGCGGCCCGTGTAATACGTATCCCCAGTACTGTCATCCGCATAGAAATGAATGCCATCAATTGACAACATATCATTGACGCATGTCAGGAACAGCACAGCACAGCACCTGCATAGCAGGAACAGTATCGGGGACAAACCAGAGCCTAGCAGGACGCCAGCATTTATGCCCATGCGGTTAGAGCAATCACCGTCAACCACAGTTTGGATGCATCTGCCGGACAAAAAGCTGGCAACCTATTCGCATAATCCTTTGGACAGTCCGTAAGATGGTAACTTCAATAGAAGACCTTTGTGCCAGACCCGATCGAAGGCCTTCGCCATGTCCAGGTTGACAGCCAATGCCTCACCTTGACTCTCAATGGCTAGTGCCCATCGGTGTGTGAGATACACGAGAAGGTCGCCAGTTGAGTGACGATGGCGACACAACTCAGGAGAACACTGCTTTAGCACCACTGCCGGTATGCTATCTGGCCCGCTCGACTTATGAACATCTAGAGACATTAGTTCGAGCCGGACCTCACGTTGTGAAATTGAGATCTCCAGCATGGAATGACCGCACCACGGGATGGTGGGTGTCACGGTGCCTCCATCGCTCATAGTCGAGTTTAAAGCAATGAGGAAACCAAACAAATCGGCCTTCTCTTTGGTACTATGGGCCAGATTACCTTCAGGCGTTCGGAGTGGTGGCAAGGACGACTGACAAAAATTACCTTCGGCAGCCTTGGCGAGGGACCTGAAAGCACGACTCAGAGGGGAAGCTGTTATAGTGAATTACTTTTAAAACAAATAGTATAAGTAAAAATCAGTCGAAAATTGCCCAGCGTATTAAACAAGTTCTTTACAAACTCGTGTCACCAACATACATAAAATAATCAACACAATCTCATTAGATTCAACTTCACTCAAGCTCCAACGCCGTTTCTAATTTTACACATCAACGCCTCACAGAGAGCTTGTCATGTAGGCACAAAACATCCCACCTACTGCTCTGTGTCCTCAATGACGTCACTTCATGCATTTTAATGAACCCAGAACATGGTCCGTATGCAAACGCCTGAATACGTTGCCCTACTGTTTTGTATGGAGCAAAAGTTTTTTTATGCCCCGCTATGTTTTTTGGCTCGGAATACTATTTTTTATGTAGACTGATTCTGATGGCGTTGTGGGAAATTATAAAGATGGAATTATTTTATATCCATATCATTTCCATACGTGTATGCAAATTATTTTAAATCGGTTCTACGATCATCATTCGTCATTTGGAGTTATGTTTAAAGTTGATTGTAGCCTGTTTGATTACAATACAGGTGACTTGGGTTCTCAATCTACGAGAAATGGACACCGTACATTATCATCATTGCCATCTGCAATACTGGTATTCTTCTTCTTTACTCGTTTCCTATCACAGGTGGGAGGGTAGTATATGAAAGGCATTTCTCATTGAATACTGGCTCCAAGCAGATGAAGATCGCTATCTATTGGGGAGGTAACCGCATGCTTTTAGACGGTCTACAAAATAGCACGATTCCGGAATTACTAAAATAATAATGATGATTTATTAACTACCTTTAAAAAAGGAGATAATTAATCAGACACATATGTATGAATTTTATTCGCTGTTTCGCTCGTTATTATATATTATTTGTTCTTCTTTCTTCTTTTCGTGTGGTTAGTGGCCAACCTGTTGTCAAGAGTTATTCAAGCCGCCCGTAGGCCTCTGACATGGCTTAACGACTGCTGTCAATTTGACAACAACCGGGACCGACTTTTTACTTTCCCTCCGAAGTACGGAGACGCTCAGATGAAATATCACTAAGCGGTCGCCCATCTATACCGCTGACTGACCGCACCTAACGTTGCTTAACCTCGCTAATCGTTTACCGATCATCTATCCTTCGGGAACAGTACTTTTTCTGGCTGAAAGATAACCTACGTCTTTTTCTGTACCCCTAACAATATGTATACAAAATTTCATGATAATCGGTCAAATAGTTAAGGCGTGAAAGCTTAACAAACAAACGAACACACAAACTCACATGCACATTTATAATATTAGAAAGTTAGGATTTTATCGGATATTTTCACATGATAATCGATTAGGACTCCCCAACAAATATTCGTATTTTTACTATTTCATGAAAGTCTAAAAAATTATGACTGGCTTTTATATTTTGTGTTCAAAGTTAAATAATAATATCAACCGTTCCTTTCTGGCTGAGATAAAATAGCATATCGTGAAAAATGCAAGAATGCATTTCCAGCAAGTGGCAATAGAAAAATTCTTACAAAAATTGCATAGGAAAACTCAAGTACATTTAACCGGAACTCTCGTGAGCAGCGCCATTTTCAGAGATACAAAGACTTAAAAATTTTATGATAACACACTGGGACCACACCGGACCACTGGTAAAAATATTCACTCAAACTTTGAAGTTGAAAATACTGTTTCAACAAATACGTGTCCAAAATTAATAAGGATAGAAGCTGTGTAATTTTAAGGTAGATTTTGCCCGCGGAGTTGCTTGCATGAATGTAGGTTAGTAACAATACCTTTATCTTGATGAAAGATACCCTATGTCCTTTTATGTACCACAACGTGTATGCGAAATTTCATAATGATCGGTCGAGTAGTAAAACGTGAAAGCGTAACAAACAAACAAATTCATATTCGCATTTATAATATTATAGGTAGGATAAGCTCATTTATTTTTTAAACTTTATGCACAATCAATATGTATACAATTTATATACATATGTAGGTGAACTTAATGAGATTAGGCATTATCTAAAAATCTCAAAATTATATGATGTGTATATGCAGTCTGACTAACTTTAAAGTAATAAACAGATGCATAGGTAATAATTAACAATATCATAAAAATATCATAAGTAATATTATTTATTTTTAGCCTGTACCGTTTCATTGCAGGGCAAAGGCCTCTCTTCGATCTAGAACTACGGAAACATAGTATCGTCGTTTTTATACGTCTATCCTGCAGAAACTAGGCATTTTAGGCATAACCTATGTCACTCTTTAAGCCAAGAGAGTGCGAGAGAGAGTTCGCTCAAATCTAACTACAAAATAGTACCTCAATACCGAAGTTCTTGACCGCGCAATGTTTAGTAACATAAAAGCGTTATCTTTACCAAAGAAATATCTGAAAACATAGAAATAGTTTTGGTTTTTGGTTTTGCAAGCGGCTATAGATTATGAAGTAGTGATAGCCTAATGGAAGATCTTTGGACTGCCACTCAAAAGTCTCGAGTCCGAATCTAAGGCACGCATTTCTGACTTTTTGAAGTAATGGGCGTATTAAATATTTAATTATCACTCGCTTTACTGGTGAAGGAAATACATCGTGAGAATCGAATCAAATATTTATTTTTCCTGTTTTTATTTTAACGTGGTGGAATGCATAACGCATACCCCTCCGCGGGTGCGGGCGGAGGGGTTATGTTGGACTCGCCGGAGTAAAAGAAAGATGGAATAAGAATAATGTACCTCCCGGAATACCAACTAAACCTACCACGGTGTTCCTCGACAAAACCACTATCGACGGGGCCGCGCGAATCACTTGCACTTGCGGTCGCAACCCCGCCGAGGTTTCGGCCCGCCGTATGAAACGGCAGGCCACTACGCGAAGAGGCTTACCTATAAGGCAAAATTTCCCCCAAACCCTACTGTCTCCCCCCTAGAGGGAAGACGGAATCGTGAGAAAACCTGCATGTCTGAGAATTCTATCCACATTGTTGAAAGCGAGAAAAATAACAATACCCACAAAACACCGTCCGTCGTATACAAAACACGACAGATAGAGAGACGCGAGTATAATCGTTCCTCTCGACATTTCAATAACATAATCCCGCGCATCTACGATCTTTTTCGTCACGTCGACGCTAACGGGCGAGCCTGAGAATTCTATAGTCCAACTCTTCCCAACTCCCACTAAGGAAAGGCCCGTGCCTAGCAGTGAAACAGTTTAATACAGGGCTGATATTTGTATACATAGATTATGGCACTATCAGGTAACTAGTTAGATAGTTTGCCACCTAAGTAATATAAACAATCATACATATCATCAAAAGTGTATGTTTTTATTCACACATTTACAAGAATAAAACTGATAACTCTATGCCATGTTTTATAAATAATATTCCATTAATAAAATTACGAAAGCTTGTAACAACGAACATTTTGAATAATATTATTCAGATTTTGTGACCACAAAACATCGCAAATAGTACTTACAAACAGCTTATAAGAACTTTTTTGTCACTTTAATAACTTAGTTGAAAAGGCAGACCATTACTTTGGATTCCAAAGTTCGCTTGTTAGAGGTTGTCAGACTAATGAACACATTGAAGATAAGCTGTGAAGTAAATCTGTATTGGAAAATCTTTGTCTCTTTTGCTTGTTATTTGGTGCTAATAAGGTGACAGGAATAGTGTTATTCGGATTTGCATTCACTGTTCATCAGTATATGTATATATTTATTTCTCACTGATTCTTGACTGCCTGATGCAACGCTATGTGACTACTATGCAGGAGGTATTGATTTGAATTCCCAAATTGCCCAAAGTGTTTCTGGTGGATACGTTGCAGAAATTCTTAGTAGCAGTATCTCACAGAATATCGACTTGAAATAGCAGTATTCCTACTGTTGTGTTTCGTTCGGTGAGTGAGCGTACCGGAGGCCCAACCACCCTCTTTCCCCCTTCCCACTTCATTTTTCTCTACTTCCTTTCTTAAAGGGTCGGCAACGCGCAAGTAATGCCTCTGGTGCTGTAGGCGTCTATAGGTTACGATGACAACTTACCATCAGGTATGCTGGTACGCTTGTATGCCAAATTAGGTGCATTAAAAAAAACTGGAACTATGCCCGGTAAATGGGTATAGGTTCGCTCTCTGCTACCTGAATCCTAATTCCGATATGCTGGTGAAATGTGAGTTAAATACATGTCTACCTTACCCTTTGGGAATATAAGAGTGAGCCTCTGTATATATGTAGACTCATGCTTATTTTGGTTGATGTAGGCAGTGATGACAGATAACAGAGATAACAGAAACTGTTCACTTTTTATGCCAAGTACTTCACAAGAAAAACCACCATTTTCGAAGTATTTTGAAGAAATCGTATGGGGTTTTAGGTCAAGAATACAATTGGCGAACCATTTAATTAGCTGGTTATCTTTGGTAATTACATAATTAGGGTAATTTACCAAACTCCAAATACCGAAGATTTTTTCGTTTCTCTTCTAAGCTGTTTTACTCTAGGTATTAAAATATACTATGCTCTTGTCAAATTTATTTACTAAAACAAATCCTTTACCCTAAAGCAAAGGTGGCCATTAGATAAGGCATTAGATTTGCGATCGAGAGGTCATGCGTAAATCCACTTCTAACATAGTCATAATTTAGCTTCGCTGGAAGATTCAACAAGAATACTAGTATTTTGTAAACCAGTTAGAAATCTGTTTAAAAAATATATTGGTGATCGCACTAGCATTTGCACCACTGAACTAACTCTGACATTAACAAATATATAAGTTCTAAGTATTTAACCAGACCAAAGATTTTGGTAATGGGAAATATCGACCTAATACTCATTGCAAAAGGTTTAAATTCAAGTGTGATATTTGGTGATGTATTTTTGGGGACATTGGTCTCCGTAACCATAAAGTTCAACGCTACTTTGGTGGTTTATTTTTTCACTGTTTCGTAGAATAAACTTTGGCAAAGTCAACCTACTATAACTGCAGTACGAGTGAATTAGATTCTCCATAAATAGCAGTTTTATGTTGGTCTGCGTATCCCTTAGGGTCAGCAGAGATGTATTAGGCACAAGTCGCTTCATATGTCTTTAGGTACCTTCTTATAAAAAAAAACATATTGCCGTCTACTGGATACATTTCCAGACTTAATATCACCTTCGTGAATATTCCTACTGGAAATCTTACCAACACATTCCTCGGTTTGGAATAAATGAAATCCAGAACTTTGAGATCGCATATAAATAAAGCACAAACAAATACATTAACTGCCTTGTAATAATTATGTCTGCAGATCATGTCCATGAGCATCCAGGTTTAAATCAGACTGGAGGAACGTATTGAGTTTTCTCAGAAATATCTTAAAAGCAGCCCTGAGGTAGAAAGTTCGAGATATTTCAAACCCGTGCATCGGAAAGCACTTTAAGCCATTGTGAATCCTGCACCTAGCTGATCTTTCTCTAATGGTGTTGGATTGTCATTCGATCAAATTCTGAGTTTGCAGATACATTTTTGCACTAAAACATCTTCAACGTTAATGGCTATTATCCGTTAAAATTGGCTGGATATCGGTCTGGGAAGCGCCAACATAAACTCACGTCTGCATGCCCACAAAAGGTATAGCAAAAAAGGTATGTCACACAAAATTCTTTACCGAAGTCCCATCTAATAATTAAATTAAAATAGTCGTTTACTAATTCACTGCTGCTACTATATGTTTTTAACAGACACACTTAAAACACTTAACCAGATTCCCGAATTGAACCCTCCTGAACCCTCTCACCATCAATCAAAAACTTATGCAACTGAACTAAAGGCAGTAAACAGCAGTAGTTTCAAGTTTAAGTGTATTTACCTGTGCGGGTTAAAAGCTTAATAAACATTAGAATCACAAATGCAAAGTTATCTAGTGGCTCCGGTATTCAGAGGCTATTCCCTTGCGTAGAAATTGTTCTAGGATTTCGAACATAAGTTTATAGAAACAGATGCTTTGAAATAATCTACTCACCGTGGGGAAATTCATACAAATTCTGAGAGCACATTTTAAACTATACAATTATTTGCATGGCAATAATGTTAGGTTCTTGAGAAGTAAAATATTTTTAATAGGAAAGGCACGGTTGGCGTAGTGATTTAAGTGGTTGCCTTGCCACTGCCACTCCGCTGTGCTGAAGCTGTGATCGCCACACGAAACAAAAAATAGTGTGTTTCACAAATAGATGTTTCGAGCCGGTGTGGTCTCTGTGTCTGTTGTTTGAATGCTTGTAAAATTGCCTACGACACAGGAATTAAACCTAGTGATTCAGTTGTCATTTTAGGATAAAAAAGAAGTAAGCATCAGTAATCAGAGTAGTAGAGCATCGCTAATTTCACCATGAATGGGGCCGGCTCGATCGGGAAAGGACTATCTTCTCACAGAATATCGACGTGAAATAGCAGTATTCCTACTGTTGTGTTTCGTTCGGTGAGTGAGAGTGCCAGAGACTCAATCACCCTCTTTCTCCCTTCCTGTCCCGCTCCTTCTCCTTCCCACTTCCTTTCCTAAAGGGTTGGCAACGCGCAAGTTATGCCTCTGGTGATGCAGGCGTCCATAGGTTACGGTGACCATTTACCATCAGGTGAGCCGTATGCTTGCTTGCCACCTTTGTTGTATAAAAAAAAGAAATCTGTTGTCGCAGCCTATGCACTACTTATCACACGCAAGAATGATGCAATGAAAATCATACTTTATTTAATTTCTATTAGATGTAATATTTGCATGCAAGCCAAGCAACTTTTGCAGCAATTTGACGTAAAAATATTTTCTACCTCGCAGACCCAGCGGTAGTATATAACTGCATGGTGGTCTGGAGTTCGGGAGAGAATTTGATTTCGGGGTCGAGCAAAGCTTAATTGTGTATTTCCGTTTAGAATTTCTCAGTCGCAGCAAGGGGTTTGGTATAATATCTAGTCAAGGGCAATAGGCTCACCCCCTTTTATTCAAGACCTTAAACCATATTTTCTAAAATATGTGTGATTCACCTTTATCTTCCTCTTTGGTGCTCCAATAGGCGTGAAGCAATGTATTTATGTAATTTATAATATTTTTATATTTTTATAACGACAACTATCTGTACGGAGTTGAGGCAGACGCCGTGACCGAAACCGGTCTGGAGTCATCATCATCAATATTTTCCATATAATATACTATTCAATTTTCTGTATGAATAGAGGTTTCTATGTCAAATAAGTCGTTACAGCAAATTACATACATGAGACAGTCATGAGAATAAGTGAAGGCTTATTTATTTCTCATATTAACTGACATAGTGCTTGTTTATGTTGACGGAGCAAACAAGTTTATGAGTTCGCCAATATATTATGCCAACATCAAAGATAGCCCTGCGCAATCGCTGTATTGCTAACGGCCACGGGTCATCGAGCCAACAATACAGCTACTCAGGAATTCCGGAATCCTTATTCACTACCGACACACAACATATGATTATTTAGCTGAAATCATCTGTAGGCTGGACGTTCTTCCCCTGGCTACGCCGATTTGTTCAGAATAAGTCATCCAATGTGCCCGATTGGGTGTTACTTTCTTTCCCTCACACAGATTGTACTATATTATGAATAATATGTAACTAGATACTATTGTCTTGTTTTTGTAAAACTGTGTGAGAGAACAAATAAAGTTATTTGTATTGTATTGTGAATATATTTATAGAAAACATATTGATACAAATCGGATTCTACTGCAAAACTTAAAAGTGGTAATAAAAGAAATAGCAAGTATGTGGTAGGATAACAGCGACCTGATGGATGGATAATTTGAATAAAATTATTAGATAAGACTGGAGGTGAAAAGCAGAAGACCTGGTCTATTATATTATCGTTGGAGAAGTCTTTTTGTGTGCTGAATACAGGCCTCTCTCTTTTAGCAGACTGACTGCTACAACGTGATTGATTAATTAAGACTTAAGAGCAACGTTCATAAAGCCAAAAAAATATGTTTACGAAATGTGTTATTGAGTCACCTTTACCTAACCCTACAAATATAGCCGCAATATTTGTCACAAAACCCCGTCATTTTCAAGCCTCTATATATAAGTCTCTAAGCCTTCTCAATCCCACTATCTACGTATACAATAGTATTTTGTTTGTTTGCAGATGCGTTGCTTGTCCCCAGCACACATGACTTGGCCAATGTTGACGCAGCGGGTACAAAATATTCCCTCAACAAGTAAGTTCAATTTTAAACCTTAAATTTTTTGTGTTAAGATACATTTTCCATTGATATATTTGATGGATTCAAGTCTAGTCTTCCTATTTTCTTTACAGCAAACTTACAACGGAGTTTCAACTTTATTTCTTTGACGACACGTTGGAGTTTTGTTTGTTTCAGAATGTGATGTTCTGTTTATTTCTGTGAAATCTCGTATTTCAATATTGGATTTTAATGTTTAGTTATTAGAGTTGGTTTTTTATTGACAGCGATAAAGAGTAGTTTTAATATTATAATGAGAATGTGAAGTGAAATAAAAAGTAATGGGGTATCACATGAACGGTTATGCATGAATTTTAAAAGAGTATCCGTTATTTTTAAATAGTACATAGTTATGAAATATTTCAATGTTGTTATTTTAATGTCAATGGGAAGCACATTAAAATTATATTTTATTAGCATGATATTATTGGCATTAGAATTACTCAAGCTGTGGTTCAAATAGTTATAAATATAGGCGCCATGAAATTGGAGGGATAAACAATTGGCAAAAAATGCACGTTACGAACGCTACATATTTCACGAGGCCACTGTGTGACCCCACTCTCGCAAAATACTGTCATATGCCGGTTCTCAATGTTATCGACAGACGATTTTTGATCTTTTTTTCAGTTTTTGTTTTGTAGTTTTTTTTTTTTTTTTTTTTTTCTCACACAGTACATAATATTTGACATCATAAACAAACAGTCCATACAAGAAAGCAGTGAATGTATAGTCTGTGTGGGAGACTGGTCTCTGTACTAGGAGGTCCTGTATTACAGATTACCAGCCTCTCCGTGCTCTGAATGGTGGAATATGTATGAGTAGGGCTCTAGTATGTTCGTGATGAGAATGTCAGTCAAGTTGGAAGATGCGTGAGTGGGTATACGTATGAGTGTGTGTCCATGTGAGTGTGTGAGTTGAAATGCGTGTATGTGTGTGTGTGTGTGTGTGTGTGTGTGAGTTGAAATGCGTGTATGTGTGTGTGTGTGTGTGTGTGTGCGCGCGCGTGCGCGTGCGTGTGCGTGTGCTAGTGCGTGTGCGTGTGCGTGTGCGTGTGCAGTAGTAAATCTATCTTGTCATATTATAAATGTGAACATGAATATGTTTAATTGTTTGTTTGTTAAGCTTTCACACTTAAACTACTCGAGTGTTTAAAAGTGGAAGAAGAGGACATAACGGCAACAGGCCTTTTTCTGGATGAAGGAAAATCCACCTCAACCCTCATTTAGAAAAATACTCGTTGCCGAGATATGTCTAGTATCTATATATTTTAACGTTGCTTACAAGGAAATGTTGGTATTAAAACATTCACTGAAAAGTTTATGAACAAATTTGTTGATGTCGCGTTGGGTCCCAAGCCGAAATATCAATGTCCAAAAGAGATAACTACAACACGTACTGATTTATCGCTAAAACCATGATTACGTATTCCCCTGTTCCCTTCTTAATAACAAAACTGATTGTAACATTTTTTTCATAAACAATATGAGAAGGATGGGAATATCTAGGTATTTGTATTTTGATAGATTAGTTAAATTTGTATGCTGGATGTTTGAAAATGTATTTCTAAGCAATTTGTGTAATTTTCGAGGATTCCCAGTTTTTATACCAATAACATGATCAAAGTCAGTAAAACGTAGGAACATGGCAGTGGTAGATATCCTAACTAATATTATAAATGCGAAAGTAAGTTCGTTTGTTTGTTACACCCTCACGCCTTAACTACTCGACCGATCATCATGAAATTTCGCATAATTTTGTCAGGAAAACAGAAAAGGACATGGGGTACCTTTCATCCAGATAAGTACTGTTACTAACCTAACCATGCATACATTTACGCGAGCGAAGCCGCGTGCAAAATCTAGTAAATATACTAGATTTTAATATATAAAATATATTAATATATAATATTGTCTTCTATTTACGCGAATATTATTCATTGAAATTAAACTGCTGTATACGGATTTTATCGCGTTGTTTATTTGACACTTTATTACAAAATTTTGAAAATTGTTTCACTACTACTACTATTAAACTTTACTAATTTTTAAGCTAATTAAATTATTATTAAACTATTTAGATTTAATTTATTTTTACTTTTACACTTTCCCCGACGTATATTAATATATAATAATATATTAATATATTTTCATCAGTATCTTTATTTAGCGAAGAGACCGATGAGAACGTTTGTACGTACTTAACGCTGCTCGCATTCTGTCTTAGTGCACCGATATACCTACAGTTCATCTCTAGTTGCTAATTAGACGATCTTATTATACAATATTCACAAGCGTATCTGACGCTTGAGAATTTTAAGGGAAAGTAAATAATTTGTTAGAGTACAAAACCATTGTATTACATTATATTGTCTTCTGTTTACGCGAATGTTATTAATTGAAATTAAAATACTATATACGTATTTTATCGCGTTGTTTATTTTACACTTTATTACAAAATTTTGAAACTGTTGCACTACTACTAGGTACTATTAAACGTTACAAATGTTGTTCCAAAACATTTTGGTTGCTTTTCAACAGCCATGGTCACGGGGAGACTAAGATAGTAGGTGTCTCAATGTTCCAGTGTAGTTATTTCAAAGTACCCGAACATAATTTAACCATTGGTGTTTCTATTTACGCAGAATGAGCTCAGAGTATCATGAGGTCTAGCTGTGGCTTGCTTCTTCTTGGATTTGAGTATTTGAATTACTGGATCCCAAGTTGGTGGTACATTCCAACCATCTTCTCTATTGAAATTAGGATGTTTTTTTTATTTCAATAGCCTCGCGAAGCATCCTTGATAGGAATCGGTGTTCTTTAGCGAGAATCTGTGGTTTGTTAAATCTCAGGTAGTGGTTGGTCCCCTGTTGCACATATTCACACACAGTATTAGTATTACCATATTATAATACCATTGTATTAATTATTTTTTCTCTTTTAAAAAGGACTGTTTTCGCTTTAGGCATAATTCCTGTATCCTAAGGACTTATGCTCTGTTCCTATATCTAGAAACGTTTTAGCGACGAACAGTTAGATATAGACATATTTTCAAAGAATACGTTTCAGATATTAACTGCCCGTATGTAAAACGACTTGTTCTTCACAACACTCGACATAGATTGACGTTCATAAGTGTTACTTCGTAACCTAAATGAATAAATGATTTTTGACTTTGACTTTGGCGACCTCTTTAACTACTAACGCGAAAAACGCCATCCATGCAGTGACCACCATGAAGATTAGAATACGTGGGAATACCAATCTCCCAATACGTGGGACCTTAAAACAACTATCAAAACTGTGTGTGATATACAACTTAGGGTAACCGACTGCCACGCCTGAGGTCGCGGGTTCGATTCCCGCACAAGACAAAAATTTGTGTGCATGAACATGGATATTTGTCTTGGTCTGGGTGTTTCTATGTTTAATATGTATGTATTTACAAAAAAAGTATGTATTATGTATGTTCATCTATTGTCTAGTACCCATAGTACAAGCTCTGCTCAGTTTGGGCTAGATGGTGTTGTGTGTATGTGATAGAATATTATTATTATTATATGATAATTACGTATTAGTCAGTATCAAAGTGCTATCTAACAACCTAACTATACAGATATTACACTGGAATATCGTCGTCGTAAAATACAAATCCTTATATAGAACATGTGTACTAAAGAGCACACAACGAGTTTCAACATAGATTGTCGTCGACAGTTCAAACAGATGCGAGGTTACAGTTTCTCTTGAGATTCCCTTTATTGATCTAAGACCTAGATACGAAGGAATTTAAGCAACGCCTACAGACATTGAATAGAATATATTATATGATGCTATGAATAAAGTATAGGTTAAGTATTAAATGGGGAAAACATACATGATATATTCCTTTGTCACAAAGCGATAAGAAGAAGTGTTCTATATCCAAATTTCATCAGTAAAACATAATAAGCGCAATATAATTGGTGAATTTCAAAATCAGGTGCATTTTAACGGCTTTACGTGCACATCGATGATACACATATCTTAAACTTGTCCCTAACCTTTATTATTCCCAAGTCACTTAGGGTTCGCTTTTCTGGTTTAACCAGATTTGACTGGATATCAGTTTTTACACGGAACGGCTACCACCTGACCGCCGCAACCCGAAGGCTAACAATACCCTAAGGCTAGACCAGTGCCAGGATATTATAGGGCACTGACTTCCCAATAACGACTGCCATAGATGTTCATCGCAGCCAGGAAAGGACTGGAGCAGGCGATAATTGTCAATCAATACGCACATAATTTCTAAAAGTCCTGGTTCCGGAAACTTGCGGAAAAGAGGGCATACGTCACCAAGCTGATAACAACCCACCAGCTGGCAGTTTCTCTTGCAGAGTATGTGGTAGAATCTGCCACTCTAGAATTTTCTTACATAGCCACGAAACTAAGTGCATGTCCTCGGGACATTGACTAAATCGTCTGGAACAGACGTAAAAGGCCAATGATTAATTTGGTAAAGTAGGCAAGCTGTCGTCTTGGCGTGGCTGCTGCACCAAGTGGATGGAATTATTTGCGTGAATCACAAATTATTGTTCTGAGTATAGGTGCACTTTGTGTCCGTTTATGTAAGTTTGTAAAACACCCTGCAGCACAGATTCAACCAGCATTGCCTTTATGACCCACGTAACAGAGAGGCGAACCTATTGGTTTTCAGCATAAGGCATTCAAGACATTGCCTAAACTGGGGTATTGAACCTGAGACTTCATGCACAGCAGTCACGTAGACTACCGCTACGACAACGAAGGAATAATTATTAAAAGCACGGTCATCAAATAAATGGCTACCGCAGCCTATATTACTCCAAAGAAAGTTCTAAATCCTATGGAATAGAGACCGAGGCAATAAGGTCTACCGGGCAACTTTCTAGACATCTGTACTGAGAATTCATAATATTTTATGTAAACAATCGTTTCATGCCTAATTAAATATAAAGTCATTTAGAAAATTCAAAGTCTCTTTGAAAAGTAGTTAATGTATACAATAAGCCGTATGAAAGTGCTTCTTTTGATAAATATCCATAATTTATTTTACAGAATAATATTTTATGATAAAAGTCACCTAAAGTTGTTTACCTTTTTCTCAAATTCTATTGGTATAGACTATAGGTAAGATTGTTCATCGCAGATTACTTTTTGCTTATGTTTGTAGGCGATCCCGAAGTTCCGAAAAGTGTTATTGTATTTATCTTTGGTAAATTAATTTACCTATCAATTGTTGAAACGCCAGACATAATTAAAAACTTATTGTGTCTGGCCGCCGGTGTGCCATTGCCACTTTATAGGTTAAGCTAAAGAGATTGGTTATAATTTGTTTGAGCGCACTAATCCCTGGAACCACTAGCCGGATTTGGTTTTTTGTTTATATTTGATAGCCTTATTTTTTGCAAAGGTTAGAGGTTATTTATTATCACGCCATAAGCCACGGGAGCAAAGAAGTAATCATAACTGCGGCCTCGATGGCGTAGTGGTTAGTGTAACCAACTGCCCCGCCTGAGGTCGCGAGTTCGATTCCCGCATAAGTCAAACATTTGTGTGGACATAGATGTTTGTCTTGGTCTGGGTGTTTCTATGTATAATATGTACCTATGTATTTACAAAAAACATTATAGGTATATGTTTTTTTGGGTTTATCAGTTGTCTAGTACGCTTAGGACAAGCTTTGCTTAGTTTGGGCTAGATGGTGTTGTGTGTATGTGATAGAATATTATAAATTAAAGTTATATGTTATTATAATTTTTTATCATTTTAAACCTAGTAACAGTACATTTTACCTGCACCAGGATTTCGGTATGGTGCCCTGTAAGTATAATAATATAATAGGTTGGTCCTCCAATACAAATAGAACTAAACATGCTGCTAGCGCAATGTGCAAGTTGTAGTGTATGTGAATAAAGTTTCACGTTCTGTCGTCTCATGCGTACATGACACACACTGTAGTGTAGTGCGGAGTAGGGCGCACGCCTCTCTCTCTGGCACTTGTGCTTTGACTATGGAGCGGAACGGACGTGCGAGCGGCGTGTATAGCAGAGAGCCGATATACCGACAATAGGTGAATATGCACATACTAAGAAGATGGATGAGAAACGATTGCATGTAGCAGAGATGAGAATGTTACGATGGATGTGTGGAGTGACGAGAATGGACAGAATTAGGAATGAATACGTAAGAGGTAGTCTGAAAGTAGTGCCCATAGATGAGAAGGTGAAAGGAAATCGTTTGGCTTGGTATGAACATGTTATGCAAAGAGATGATACGTATGTAGGTAAGCAAGTGATGGATATGAGGGTAGAGGGACGAAAACGGAGAGGAAGGCCAAGGAAAAGATGGATCGATGTGAGGATGGACATGAAAGGACAAGGGGTAAATGATCAAATGACGGGTGATAGAAAAGTATGGAAGCGAAAGACATACTGCGCCGACCCCAAATAAATTGGGACCAGGGCAAAAGAATGATGAGGTGAATATGCACATACAGTAAATGAATAAAACACTGTCTATCCATTAGTGAATATATGAGACTATGCATGCTTGTATTAATTATCGTTTCAATAATTGAATCCTAACTAATATTATAAATCTGAATGCAAGTTTGTTTGTTATCCCACGCCTTAACTACTCGACCAAGCATCATGAAATTTAGCATACACGTTGTCAGGGGTACAGAATAGGACATAGGATACATTTTATCCAGAAAAAGTACTGTTACAAATCTAACCTAACGTGCATTTACGCGAGCGGAACTGCGGGTAAAATCTAGTCTTTCATAACTTAAACATTCCCAAGTTACCAAGCTTCAAAAATCAAAAAAAATAATTATATTGTCTTCTATTTACGCGAATATTATTCATTGAAATTAAACTGCTATATACGGATTTTATCGCGTTGTTTATTTGACACTTTATTACAAAATTTTGAAAATTGTTACACTACTACTACTACCATCCGTCAAGTGTCAACTACCTTTACAAGATGCAGGGGTCTATAAAATAGATTGTGACTGCGGACTCTCATGCATTGGTCAAACCAAGAGAAGCATAGGCACCCGCATAAAAGAACACATAGCTGATGTAAAACACCAACGCTCGTTGAAGTCTGCTGTGTGTGAACATGTGCAACAGGGGACCAACCACTACCTGAGATTTGACAAACCACAGATTCTCGCTAAAGAACACCGATTCCTACCAAGGATGCTTCGCGAGGCTATTGAAATCAAAAAACATCCTAATTTTAATAGAGAAGATGGTTGGAATGTACCACCAGCTTGGGATCCAGTAATAAAAATAGTCAAACCCAAGAAGAAGCAAATCACAGCTAGACTTCATGATACTTTGAGCTCATTCTGCGTAAATAGAAACACCAATGATTACATTATGTTCGGGTACTTTGAAATAACTACACTGGAACATTGAGACAACTGCCATCTTAGTCTCCCCGTGACCATGGCTGCTGAAAAGCAACCGAAACGTCGGGGAAAGTGTAAAAATAAATGAAATCTAAATAGTTTAATAATAATTTAATTAGCTTAAAAATTAGTAAAGTTTAATAGTAGTAGTAGTGTGACAATTTTCAAAATTTTGTAATAAATTGTCAAATAAACAACGCGATAAAATCCGTATGTAGCAAAAATAATTATTTTACATAATATTTTTAGCAAGAGAACACATTTTTAAACTTTATCTAAAATCTAATAACACGCTACATATACCTGTTGGTATATACATAAAATAAAATACCTGCTATAAATTCTATTTCACACCACAAGGATATCTGAATACAAATACCCTCTATTTGTAAGACAAAGGCATTCTTCAGCCAATATACAATTCTACATAATCCTGTAGATATTGCGATGAGGTTCCTAGTTCAAATAATTAGCCTTTCTCCTAAGCTTTATACGTATATAGAAGAAAAAACCTTCGTGTCAAAGTACTCCAGGATTTAATTCCACGTGGCGTGTCAAAGGCTCTATTAAGTTCTTCAGAAACTGTCTACTTCAAACGTTTGAGAGCGATAATCATTGTGTACCAAATGAAGCCTACTTTTATTTACGATATTACGTACATTGAAACTATTTGATATAATAAAGACCGATTTTTCTAGTGATATATCATTTGAATTGAATTCATAATAGCAGCGATAGCTCAGTGGGGAAACCAACAGACTGCAATGCAGAAGGTCTTGGGTTCGAACCCACGTCGCGCACCTCTGACTTTCGGAAGTTATATGACTTTTCGAAATTATGTGCGTATTGATTGACAATTATCGCCTGCTCCGTGCCTCGGAGAGCACGTTGAGCTGTCGGTCCCGGCTGCCATGAACATCTATGGCAGTCGTTATTGGGAAGTCAGTACCCTATAATATCCTGACACTGGTCTAGCCTTAGGGTATCGTTGGCCTTCGGGTTGCGGAGGTCAGGTGGCAGCCGATCCGTGTAAAAACTGATATCCAGTCAAATCCGGTTAGACCAGAAAAGCCGACCCCAAGTGACTTGGGAATAATAAAGGCTAGGTAGAAGATATCATTTGAATTGGTTGTTTGCGGGATTTTAAATAACCTGTAGGTTCACCATGAATATGTCTGTTTGAAATTTCGAGCGAATATAATATTAAGAATATACATACCTACCATAAATTTTATTTGCATAGGTGTTTTCTTTGAAAATGACATAACTCTGTTGCTCGAATCACCTCACTGTAGTGTCTAGGATGTTCAGAATGTTACTTTATGTATTTCTAATAGTACCCACAATAGGCCCGAAACTTTAAAACGTAAGTGGAAGGCCTACTCATCATTCTCTTGCCCTGGTCCCAATTTATTTGGAGTCAGCGCAGTATGTCCTTCGCTTCCATACTTCTAATTTCAAACTTAAATTTTCTGGCATTTTTTTTAATTAGCAGTCTTCTGTCGGAAACTTTACCTAGTTATTAACCTTCAAGCGGGCGCGTGGTCATTTGTAACGGCAGCGGTCGTGCGTAACCTAAAGAATATTTCAGGGATTTAAAACACTAATTGTTTAATAATCATTTATTTTTCTGTATTTATCATATTACCATTATGTTAATATTAAAAAATATTATAATATTGATATAATATTCTTATTTTCTTTGGATTAGTAAGATATTTTCAAATGCTCTCTTATGTTCCTTTTGAGTTTTCTTGGAAGGTTCACCATCGTAGCTATTCTTTGAACACACTCTTTTCCCAGTAAAACATGTGCTTATAACTGAAAGGAACACATTGTTCTTATCTGAATCCGCCCTGGTTGATTCTTCAGTAGATTGAGTTTTCTCTGGAGCTAGAAGGTGGTCCGATACCTCTGAACCTTGTTCACTGAGCTGTGATTCACTCTTCTCATCTTCGTGTTATATTTGCGCAAGTATTGCACCATCAGTTAGCGGTCAACGAGTCATATTTATAAAAAACACTTTAATTTTGATATTGTAAAATAAGTAATATCTCGCAATGAGCGTCACGCGTAACCTTTTCGACGACAGGCGCGTGGCGTCATTTCGACATTTGCGCCGCGACTAAAATAAATGAGATTACACTCTGGAGAGCATGGGGAGAGCAGGTAAATAGTTTATTTCGTGCACAGTGAACAATGACAGGCTACTAGGGATGGGAAATACATGCGACAAGAAATAACGATATTAAGAACGAAAATGTATCGAGTGCGGTCGAATTGACGCCGCGCGCCTGCTTGAAGGTTAACTGTACCTGTACGTGTAATAGGCATAGCTGGCGAAGTATGTGCACTTACCAACTTTTTCAGGAATATATACATATATTAGAACATAATACTATATTTCTACATAATATATGTAAAATTTCCATCCATAACTATGTTTTTACCGTAAAATTTTTACTAATACCAGCTTATCAATATAAAAGATACAACCTATATCTAAATAAGCACTCGGGCATCAACGTATAAGCTAGGTAAATCCGTTAAAGTTTTGTTTTAAACTTTTTCCAATCGCCTTATAGCACTTACTGTTGTCTAGAAAGCATTTGAATTTGCTACTGTTTTACAAACAATGGAACGGTTTAAATGTATGTTCAGATTGTTTAGATACGTATAAAGTTTAGATTGTATGTGAACTGCGTTTATAGGAATAGTTTTATTGTTTGCTAGACAAAAGTAACATATTTACGAATAGATATGTTACTAACATAGTGTGGAGGGACATGTAATGTCCCTCCAACACAAAGAGAGGATCCTCCGACCAGGCTAGGTGATCGTGTGTGGCAGGACCCTGGCCGACGATTAATGAGAGGAAGTTGTGTATATAGTAACTCGCTGTGCAAACTTCGCTTGCGCTATTCAGGATTGTATTGTGAAATGCACTAAATATATTCAGTATTGAGTACAGCGCCATCTCTTATCGTATATATTAACTTCTTAGTCTGTGTGAAGACGTCAAAAATCTGGTGCCCATACGGTGCCAATAATTACACATGATACCAATTTAAATGAAGAATTCTACGATGCCTAAACCATTTTTGTAAATATTTAGTATTATAATTATTTGTGTTTTTGTAATTATGTTATCTTTTTTAATACGTTTGTAAATATTGATATGAGTTATTTAGTTAAATACATTTTCGGAGAATAGAAAAATAAAAAAAATTAAATAAATAAAAAAGGAATAGATATGAAAAAGCTTACGTAAAAGAAATACCTGTTATTCAAGTAAATGCGCTTCAATGTTTTGTCAGGGATTTTGTTGTACCGATTTTGTTTTGTAATCAATAGAACAACGTCCCAAGCAGAACGTTTTGGGGTCAGCAATAGTAAAAAGATTGTTAATATAATAACAGTGCAAAAATATGCATTTCTGCACTCTAAGTCAGCAACGCAATCAGCTAAACATTTAACATTGTAAATTCTGCGTAAATAGAAACACCAATGATTAAATTATGTTCGGGTACTTTGAAATAACTACACTGAAACATTGAGACATTAAAAATTCTCAAAAATTAGTAAAGTTTAATAGTAGTAGTGTAACAATTTTCAAAATTATGTAATAAAGTGTCAAATAAACAACGCGATAAAATCCGTATATAGTAGTTTAATTTCAATGAATAATATTCGCGTAAACAGAAGACAATATATTGTAAATTATTTTATGAAGTAATAATAATATTCAAAATCCTAATTATTATATATATTCTGTAATAATAATATTGAATATTATCATTAATTCATAAACTGTTTTTACGTATAATAGTTCAGCTGCTCATGTTCCTAACTATACAATTATCGAATGCAATAAGTAAATTTGATAGTTGATGCCTAGAAACATTGTTATACCAACCAGTGAAGAATAATATTAATGCTCACAAAAAAGTACTTGTTTCCTAGAGACAAGTACTATTTTTGTATTTCGTAAAAACGTGTAATGATGTGTAGTTCGTGTTGGTACAGCGTGCCGACTGACGTAACCACAAAAGTTGGAAACAGATGGAAACTCATTTCCTTCTTCTCTCTTAGTCTTTATTATTCCCAAGTCAATTGGGGTCGGCTTTTCTTATCTAACCGGATTTTACTGGATACCAGTTTTTTACATTTTTACACGGAGCGGCTGCCCCCTGACCTCCGCAACCCGAAAGCTAACGATACCCTAAGGCTAGACCAGTGTTAGGATATAAGAGGGTACTGACTTTCCCAATAACGACTGCCATAAATGTTCATGGTGGCCGGGACCGACGGCTTAACGTGCTCTCCGAGGCACGGAGCAGGCGATAATTGTCAATCAATACGCACATAATTTCGGAAAGTCATATAACTTCCGAAAGTCAGAGGTGCGCGACGTGGGTTCGAACCCGTGACCCTCTGCATTGCAGTCTGTTGGTCTCTCCACTGAGCTGTCGCTGCTATGCACAAACAGAAGAAACTCATAAACACACGTATTGGCAAACACTACGGGGGCTTAACGCGCTTCTGGAGTTCAAAGGGCTGTTTATACAAAGACATGGCTTACATATGATGAATGGGTAGATAATCTTGTTGCGTACATAGTATCACGCCTTTGTCCCTGTAGGGAAACGCAGAGATATATTAGAAACACATTTGACCAGCTATGGTTTCAGTTATGGCCGTCTACACGACCCAGATCCAGATTCCGTGCTGCTACTTAGAATTTCTGTACAGAAAAACTCAACTCAACTCGGGCAATATGTTATATTGCCCGAGATCTCATGTAGTAAGTTATATATACTGCCACTGTGCATTAAATAACGCGGTGCATGAGTTTATAGATCGAAATCATTATCGTTCATTTACCCTGGTTTTTTTAAAGAGCAATTTGGGTTACAGATTATTAGTAGTTTTGTTAACCCTTCCAGCTTACCTAGAATGTTTGTGTTGGGAGTGGGTTCATGTCTGTAGTGCAATGGGTGGGATTTGAACCCGCGACCTCTCAATCGCAAGTCCAATGCCTTATCTATTGGGCTACCGCCGATTTCAATTTATAACTGCTGAGACAACATAATGGTTTAACTGGTCACCTCGCCACTGCCACCGCGCCGAGTGTTGTAGTTTCAATCCCCACACGGGATAAACATTTGTGTAATTTACACATAGTTGTTCCGAAAATAATTGTTCTTTGTTTGAATGTTTGTCCCCTGTGACCCAGGATCTACTACTATTACGGGAGTCCCTATATAAAATTAAAATATAGTTAGTACGGGCTCAGTATGTCTTCTAATCCCTAATATACTCGTCATCTCATCATAAAAACAATACGCATAGGAGTACTGTGAAGCGTTGTATAATAATATTTATGTAGATCAGCTTCAGGTTTATGATATTGCTCGGTTTTGCGTGTGGCTTCGCTTGGAAACAGTACATTTTATATGACCCTTTCCAGTACCCCTGTCAACGTGTATACGATATTCTATGATGATCAGTCGAATAGTTAAGGCGTGAAAACGTCACAAACAAATAAATAAACTCAAGCTGAAGAGTTTGCTAGTTAGAACAACGCGGTTACCTCAGAATATACAACTCTAAACATAAATCTCTTCTGGCGTTAGAAGGCCTGGGCTATAGGCCTACGCAGACCTACAAAGGCGGTGCAATAACTATGCCTAAATTATGGTATTTAGGTATAGTTACTGCACAGTCGGTAACACGGTCCGAAGTTTGAAAATGGCAATATAATATTCAATTAACTTATTTTTATTTTCTTTTACAGATCACATCGTCGGGCCCCGTTTCACAAAGGTAAGTTATAAAAGTATTGAATTCATAAATCGTTCAGTAAAACTTCCAATACGGTAATAATACATTCAATTTATAAATTTGCTGTACAAAATGTTTTTGCTCTACATTCGTTTGACTTTCAGAATTGTTTTAGTAGCTATATGTATTAATATAGCATTATGTAATGTGTATATATGTATAATGTAAAAACGTCGCGGTCTTTTTGTTAAGCTGCCTCAGTGACGTATTGGTAGAGAACCTGGATGCTGAATGTGAAGTTTCGTGTCCAATTCTTGGGCTTGACCCAGGAATAGGACACAAAATCTCACAGCAGTGGAATAGTTTATAAACGGGACTGATATTTTCATTATTTAACTATAGTATTATCTCTTTAACCAGTCAGGTGTGAGTTGGTCTACCGTCATGTTGTGCCAATGGGAATCTTTTCGCAAATCCTACTCGTAATTGATCGGTTTTTAACATGATATTTTTAATGTAATGCTTATTATAATAAATTTGCAGGATTTTGAAGTATTTACCGCTAATAAAGCCTCTTGCCTTAATACTTTAAAATAGTTCAAAGTACAAAAATAGCCGTTATATCAATGTTATTTAGATACATTTTGTAACGGTTAACAATCCGCTTAAAAAGTTTTATAAAGTTTGTTTTTACGTCAATGTCAAAACGTTGTTCTCTTGAGCTCTTGCTAAGCTGATAAACATCACTAACAAATAAATAGTTGATAAGAGATTTGTCTGAAAATGAATTTCTGAGTTTTCAGACAATTGTCTAAGGCCTAGGGCAAATAAATTTAAGAAAGTAGAGATTTAAAAAATGGCTTTTAATTTGGTATAAATTATGTTTTTGTCAGAGTATTAAGACTGCTTTTTCACTAAGGATTAGGTAGAGGTGATTCACACCCACTTTTACTAGCTATATTTAGGTGCTACGTAATAGGAGACAAGATTTTTGTCGATCTCCGGACCGCCATAGCACCGCGCACTGCTATGCTACTATAAACCCGTAAGAGAAAATGCTACACAGCTCCAATTGGGTTTCGATCCGCTAGGTATAAAGAGATAAGTATAGTTACGGTATAATAATACAATTATAATTATATATATATATATGTCAGAGGAAGCTATGAGTCGGGTTGATTGTTGTTTGCATGTATAATTCACAATATAAATTGATTACATTTTAATTACCTTTAAAATTCTTAATTATTCTTATTTTATTTGATTTGTCATATTATTCTACAGCTCAAAAACCTTATTAATCTAATTAAAGTTATAAATATTATAATTCACGTACCGACCAATCAGAGCAGAGCGCGTGCTTGAATGGGGTCGAGGCGCCATCTTTACTTTAGGAAGGCCGACAGTTATTGACACACATTTGAGCGATAGCGACTGATCGAGTCGGAACGTTGAGTTGTGAGTTGTGTAAAAAAAAGTAAGATCAGTGCCCTGATCCCACTGCTCGGTCTTAACTGTTATTTTTCATTCCACATTATTGTGAAGTACTATCCTGAAGATGCCTCGAACTGAGGAAAAACACAATGACATGTCGACGCATATTTTGTGTTCGAAGCAGAATACTGCAAGTTGGAGTACGTCCGAAACCCACGACGCGGCTGTCCCTAACCAGAGGAGTTTAGTATTGTGAACCTTTTTCTATTGCAATAGTTAGTATGGGCAATTTGAGGATGCCTGGTGAGTTCCTATGTCCCCAATTATTTATTAAAAAGGATTTCCGCAAACTAACGTCTAGTTCAATTCAATAGATCTATCTGATGTTGAAACCTAAACCTTCTTCGCAAACTTTACATCCTAACTATTATTAGTTATGCGAATGTGAGTTTGTTTTTTATGCATTCAAGCCTTAACTACTCAACCGATCATCATGAAATTTTGCACACACGTTGTCAGGGGTATAAAAAAATACATGGGTTGCTTTTCATCCACATGTATCTTATGTGGGGGCCAGTCAGTGCAGACCGGCGACACTTCAACCCAGTGGGATCTTTTGTGTCGACAGTCTCCCAATAACGACTGCCATAGATGTTCATGGCAGCCGGGACCGACGGCTTAACGTGCTCTCCGAGGCACGGAGCAGGCGATAATTGACAATCAATACGCACATAATTTCGAAAAGTCATATAAGTTTCCGAAAGTCAGAGGTGCGCGACGTGGGTTCGAACCCGAGACCCTCTGCATTGCAGTCCGTTGGTCTCCCCACTGAGCTATCGCTGCTACTAATATTAATAATAATAATATTCTATCACAAACACACAACACCATCTAGCCCAAACTAAGCAGAGCTTGTACTATGGGTACAAGCTCTGCGTTCTGCTTGTTGTATATTGTGTCATCAGTGCCTATTATGCAATGACTTTTTTTATTTTATTTGTACCTACCCCTTTGAAATATATTTATTTGATAGTGACGTAATTTATTTCTACCTCTGCTCTCATATTTTAAAATGTACCTAATTTATAAACATAATTTGATATGCCCTATACCTTTCCCTTGTGTATGTATGTAGCAGAACCACATTTATTGTATTTTTGTTATAATGTAAGCATGTAAGCATTTGCCTCCGTCCGTGCATCAATTGTATCGGGTGACCAACCAAAAACCAGCGATGGTGCACTTAATTTGGGTGCCCAGCTAATGATGACCCTTTTCGGCGAGGGCATACACATTTTGTTTTAATATATTAATTGTTTATTTTGTTTTAACTAATTGTGTGTGCTCTGTACGGAATAAACATGATTTCTTTCTTTCTTTCCATGGGCAAAATCTAGTTTATATTAACAAGAAAGTAAAATAACTTACGAATGCAAAAGTAGTTATTAAATAAGTTTATATTATAGCATAATTCGGCTACATTGTGGCAAGCTAACGCGCGTTGTATGTGACATTGTGGTACACAAATATCAAAGATGAAGTGCTTCAACAAAGAACTGGGTTTATGATATAACTTTGAAGCGTAGGAAGTTTTTATATCTATTTATTATTACAAAGCTGTAACTACTTCAGTAGTATTTTATTTTTCGAAAAATCTCTTATACAACAGCTTTGTCCGTCCGTCCATCTGTCTGTTATACAACTTTCAACTTAAGAACCGTAAGATCTAGAGACTCGCGGTCAACGCCATTCAACTCAGCATAGTTGATATACCCCGACATGTCTATGACCTTTGACCTCGGACTGGTACTGGCACGTGGTATCACGTGACCTTTGCATATTACTTGAACCATTTTTTCGAACTCTAAGATTTACATAATATTGTCTTCTATTTACGCGAATATTATTCATTGAAATTAAACTGCTATATACGGATTTTATCGCGTTGTTTATTTGACACTTTAATACAAAATTTTGAAAATTGTTACACTTCTACTACTATTAAACTTTACTAATTTTTAAGCTAATTAAATTATTATTAAACTATTTAGATTTAATTTATTTTTACACTTTCCCCGACGTTTCGGTTGCTTTTCAGCAGCCATGGTCACGGGGAGACTAAGATGGCAGTTGTCTCAATGTTCCAGTGTAGTTATTTCAAAGTACCCGAACATAATTTAATCATTGGTGTTTCTATTTACGCAGAATGAGCTCAAAGTATCATGAAGTCTAGCTGTGGTTTGCTTCTTCTTGGGTTTGACTATTTTTATTACTGGATCCCAAGCTGGTGGTACATTCCAACCATCTTCTCTATTAAAATTAGGATGTTTTTTGATTTCAATAGCCTCGCGAAGCATCCTTGGTAGGAATCGGTGTTCTTTAGCGAGAATCTGTGGTTTGTCAAATCTCAGGTAGTGGTTGGTCCCCTGTTGCACATGTTCACACACAGCAGACTTCAACGAGCGTTGGTGTTTTACATCAGCTATGTGTTCTTTTATGCGGGTGCCTATGTTTCTCTTCTCTTGGTTTGGTTTGTGACTGCGGACTCTCATACATTGGTCAAACCAAGAGAAACATAGGCACCCGCATAAAAGAACACATAGCTGATGTAAAACACCAACGCTCGTTGAAGTCTGCTGTGTGTGAACATGTGCAACAGGGGACCAACCACTACCTGAGATTTGACAAACCACAGATTCTCGCTAAAGAACACCGATTCCTACCAAGGATGCTTCGCGAGGCTATTGAAATCAAAAAACATCCTAATTTTAATAGAGAAGATGGTTGGAATGTACCACCAGCTTGGGATCCAGTAATAAAAATAGTCAAACCCAAGAAGAAGCAAACCACAGCTAGACTTCATGATACTTTGAGCTCATTCTGCGTAAATAGAAACACCAATGATTAAATTATGTTCGGGTACTTTGAAATAACTACACTGGAACATTGAGACAACTGCCATCTTAGTCTCCCCGTGACCAAGGCTGCTGAAAAGCAACCGAAACGTCGGGGAAAGTGTAAAAATAAATTAAATCTAAATAGTTTAATAATAATTTAATTAGCTTAAAAATTAGTAAAGTTTAATAGTAGTAGAAGTGTAACAATTTTCAAAATTTTGTATTAAAGTGTCAAATAAACAACGCGATAAAATCCGTATATAGCAGTTTAATTTCTAAGATTTACGGCAATTCTTTGCCGATTCTCACTTGTTTGCTATATAGTCACTGTTCTAGTATATGTATGTATCTTATGTGGGGGCCAGTCAGTGCAGACCGGCGACACTTCGACCCAGTGGGATCTTTTGTGTCGACACTCTCCCAATAACGACTGCCATAGATGTTCATGGCAGCCGGGACCGACGGCTTAACGCGCTCTCCGAGGCACGGAGCAGGCGCTAATTGTCAATCAATACGCACATAATTTTGAAAAGTCATATAACTTCCGAAAGTCAGTGGTGCGCGACGTGGGTTCGAACCCGAGACCCTCTGCATTGCAGTCTGTTGGTCTCCCCACTGAGCTATCGCTGCTCTGTTCTAGTATATAGTTTTACGCATATGTCCCCAAAGGGGTAAGCTAAGGTGTATTATTGACTGCACAGATGGCGTGGCCGCTCTGACTATGTAGGTATCTATTGCAGGTAAATAGATATACCTTTGTGTCGAGCCACTCTCCCTCCCTTCTACGAAACATCTGACCGTCTAACGGACGGATGGCGTAGTGGTTTTAGTGGTCGCCTTGCCACTGCCACTGCGCCGAGTGTTGTGGGTTCGAAATCCACACGGGACAAAAAATTGTGTGAACCACAAATGGTTGTACCGGGTCTGGATGTTATTTGTGTCCATTGTTTGAATGTTTGTAAAGTCCCATGAGATACAGGATTTATTCCTAGAGTGGCAGTAAGGCTTCTCAAAAAAAAGAACTACAACAAAGGTTTAAGATCTTACATAATAGGAGGTGAATATATTGCCGTCTAATTTACGCAAATATAGACTCGATGCGGTTACTGCGAATTACTTGAATGAAATACCCAATAATACTTTGTCTGATTTAGGAACCCGTAACCTCACGCTGAGTAACATTCAGAACCGGTTATGTAAGATCAAGAGGGTATAGAGAGAGCACTGCGCACTGCGCATACACTGTTCACTATCCGTTGTGCACTATTCACAATACCTGCGCAGGCGAGTCTCTGTTAAGATCAGCAACGGTGACTGAAAGTCGGTCTGGACTTAATAAGACCTTTTTAGATGTTTGTATAACGATAGACTAACCTACTCTAGCCATATTCCAGTAACGTAGACATATAATTGATTTCCTAAACTAGCAAAATATAATAATAATTATATCCTCCAGACCGAGTTTCGGCCACGGCGGTCAGTCTTAACGGAGACTACGTAAGATATATTATAATGCACAAGTGAGTGCGCAAACACAAGTGCACTCTCTCTTCCCTATCTCTCATGATCCGATGGGACGGTAATCCGACACGACCGGAGAGAGATCAGGCGCAGGACCAACGGCTTTACGTACTTTTCGAGACACGGGGGTGTCTTACACCGCCAACTTCCTAGCTCCAGCCTGCTTTGCATTTCTTAACTGAAAAACTCAATAACTTTTTGTTGGCCTGACCGGGGATTCGAACCCGAGACCTCATGCACAGCAGTCGTATTCACTACCACTGCGCCACGAAGCGCGCCTCAAAATGCAAGGACGTCCTCAATCGCAAAGAAATAAACGTCCCCAAACTCTACTCTTCGTAGATACATGTCTAAATTCATGTTCAATATAGTGCACTATTAAACCAAACTCAGTAGAGATGCTCCAATAGCAAGGTTGACGTCAGCGTATATACATGTTGGTAATAATTCAAACAAGTATTTCATGTCCATTCAGGAGAAAGACTGTAACAACAAACATCTACATATAATATCTGTTTATTGTAATTATATTGTCTCTTTTCTTGTTGAGAGAAAGAATAAAATCATACACGAAATCAAACACAATAGAACAAACAAAACAACATTTATTAAACAGGTGAATCTATAATCTACTATAATTAATAGTAGATTATAGAGCAGCGATAGCTCAGTGGGGAGACCAACAGACTGCAATGCAGAGGGTCTCGGGTTCGAACCCACGTCGCGCACCTCTGACTTTCGGAAGTTATATGACTTTTCGAAATTATGTGCGTATTGATTGACAATTATCGCCTGCTCCGTGCCTCGGAGAGCACGTTAAGCCGTCGGGACCGACGGCTTAACGTGTACATACACATTAAATATTTTAATTAAAAAAGACATATCCAATCCTTTTAAAATAAATTACTGTAAATGCAAAGGCAAATTCTACAATTTTTGTTCACATTCATTATTGATGGAAACACCAGCAAACAGTATTCCAAGTTCACTGAAATCAGTCATTTACTAGTTTATGTTTATATTGTTGATGTACATAATAATCATCATTCTCTTGCCCTGGTCCCAATTTATTTGGGGTCGGCGCAGTATGTCCTTCGCTTCCATACTTCTCTGTCACCCGTCATCTGATCATTTACCCCTTTTCCTTTCATATCAATCCTCACACAGTCCATCCATCTTTTCCTTGGCCTTCCTCTCCCTTTTTAGTTTCGTTGATGTACATAATAATAAATAAATAAATAAATTAAGCTAAGCCTAGAGATTTAAGCCAGTATTAACAATGCCTGATTCTAATGTAAAATTTATATTATGTGAAAATTCTATTACTCGTTGATATGCTTTTAAGCTGAAATATAGTGATTGATTGAGGATGATATTTCAGATAGTTTAATGTTAGGGTACATTAATCGACCTGCGTTTTTTTCTAGCTGATAATATAAACGCGAATGTGAGTTTGTTTGTTTATTACGCTTCCAAGTCTTAACTACTCTACCGATCATCATAAAATTTGGTATACAAGTTGTCAGGAATTTTTTATTCGGAAAAGAAAACTGTTACTAACCTAACCTAAAAAACCTAAATTTACGCGACTGAAGCCTAGTTAAAATATTTTTGAGTAGTAGAGCCTCGCTGATTTAAGTATGAATGGGCCGGCTCGACTGGGGAAGGGCTAACCTCCCACAGAATATCGACGTGAAATAGCAGTATTCCTACTGTTGTGATTTGTTCGGTGAGAGAGAGTGCCGGAGACCCAATCACCCTCTTTCCCCCTTCCCGCTCCTTCTCCTTCCCACTTCCTTTTTCTCTTCTTGCTTTCTTAAAGGGTCGCCAACGTACAAGTGACGCCTCTGGTGTTGCAGGCGTCCATAGGCTACGGTGACCACTTACCATCAGATGGGCCGTATGCAAGTTTGCCAACAAAGTTGTATAAAAAAAATATAACCAACCTGTATTCAAAATGATTTCCATTACTGGGTTCTCTATTAGTGAGAGAGTTAGGCTGTAATCTAATAATGAGATATATATAGTCGGATAGCGTTTGGTGTGCATGAACAGCATACATACATTGTCTTATACCAATATCCACGAAGAGCTAGGTAGAAAAGTATTTTCTATTTACACAACTCAATATCGCAAAAATTGGCACATGCGTCCTTCTTCCTATGAACGGCAGAAAGAGCTTGAGTCTATGTATGAACGGAGAAAGGTTAAAACTCTAAATAAAAACGTAACATAGGCACTTAAAAAAGCAATCTAAGACGCAGGTTACAGCTAGAAGAAAATAAAAATCTGTATTACCCGAGTTAAAAATCTAACTAGACAGAATGAAGCATAAATTTTCTATTGTCTTTTTAGAACAAAAGTTTGAAAGTTTAAACTAAGAATAAAAAGTTCAGGTCGTTGCAGTTCCAACTTAAAACGGGTTATAAAAGAGGTTATATCACTCACTTCAATAAAGTTTTATGGTGTCATTTTGTATGTGCACATTGGAGTGTATGTAGTTAAATATGCAGACTCCTTATTCCCAAGCGTTAGAGTTGGTAGTATGTACGTCTACTAACGTAGACTGGAGTGCAAATTGGTAGTACTAGAGCGACTGCATAGATAGTACCAATACCTCCTAATGGTTATACCAATTAGTTACTATTTCGAAGGCGGCCTCAGGATAGCGCGTGACGTAGTGTTTTAAGTGGTCGCCTCGCCGCTGCCACCGCGCCAAAACACGGAACAAAAATTTGAGTGATCCACAAATAGTTGTTCCAAATCTGGATGTTCTTTGTGTCTGTTGTTTGAATGCTTATAGAGTCCTTCGCAACACAGAAATGCCAGGGTTGTCTTTTTTTAAATAGATTATAAATTGAAATTAAACTACTATATACGGATTTTATCGCGTTGTTTATTTGACACTTTATTACATAATTTTGAAAACTGTTACACTACTTTTACTTTTAAACTTTACAAATTTTTAAGCTAATTAAATTACTATCAAAACTATTAAAACTATTTAGATTTAATTTAATTTTACACTTTCCCCGACGTTTCGGTTGCTTTTCAGCAGTCATGGTCACGGGGAGACTAAGATGGTAGTTGTCTCAATGTTCCAGTGTAGTTATTTCAAAGTACCCGAACATAATTTAATCATTGGTGTTTCTATTTACGCAGAATGAGCTCAAAGTATCATGAAGTCTAGCTGTGGTTTGCTTCTTCTTGGGTTTGACTATTTGTATTACTGGATCCCAAGCTGGTGGTACATTCCAACCATCTTCTCTATTAAAATTAGGATGTTTTTTTATTTCAATAGCCTCGCGAAGCATCCTTGGCAGGAATCGGTGTTCTTTAGCGAGAATCAAGTGTCAAATAAACAATGCGGTAAAATCCGTATATAGTAGTTTAATTTCAATGAATAATATTCGCGTAAAAGGAAGACAATATTAGATTATAAATCTTTTACAACTTAATTGAGAATCGCCTACAACACTGCAAAATAGTAACTAAAGGCAGACTTGTTGGTAGTGCGATATGACTGCAGCCGAATTCCAAGAATCCAGTTTTAAAGTTGAGTAGCTTTATTAGATGTTTGTGACCGAAAATGTTAGTAGCAGCACAGGTTCCAGGAATGTATCTAGTAGACGACAATGTCTTATTTATGTGTGACTTATTTAGTCCTAGTCCTGTCCCATCCGCTCACTTTAAAACATTATTATTCTACATCCCACATATTCTACTTCTTCTCCCTAGCCTTTATTATTCCCAAGTCACTTGGGGTCGGCTTTTCTAGTCTAATCGGATTTGACTGGATATAAGTTTTTACCCGGAGCGGCTGCCACCTGACCTCCGCAACCCAAAGGCTAACGATACCCTAAGGCTAGACCAGTGTCAGGGTACTAGAGGGTACTGACTTTCCCAATAACGACTGCCAGAGATGTTCATGGCAACCGCGACCGACGGCTTAACGTGCTCTCCGAGGCACGGAGCAGGCGATAATTGTCAATCAATACGCACATAATTTCGAAAAGTCATATAACTTCCGGAAGTCAGAGGTGCGCGATGTGGGTTCGAACCCGAGACCCTCTGCATTGCAGTCTGTTGGTCTCCCCACTGAGCTATCGCTACTGCCCACATATCCTACTAATCCTACTAATGTTTTATATGTGAAAGTTTGTGAGTATAGGTGGATGTATGAATGGATATTTATTACTCTTTTACACAAAAACTACAAAACGGATTTTGATAAAACTTTACAGCATTATTGTTCATCCATCAGAGTAACATACAGGTTACTAAAAGATGTGAAGCCGCGAGCAAAATCTAGTGTATAATAATCCAAAGTCTAAACAAAAATATGAACTTGGGCTATAATAAATCTATCTTTAAACCCCTTCGGTATGAATAGCTGTAACGTATGCACCTGACTATTTTTCAAGTGCACGTTATTCCCTTAGCGAAAAATGATTCGCGATAAAACAATCGAATCGTTCAAATCTTTAAATAAATCGAAATGATCGAAACTTTGACGAATATTCGAATGCTTTTAACTTTGATATTGTTTGATTTGTTATTTACGCATTGACAATACGAATGTGATACCGCAACATTCGATGTTTTTTGTGGCGTGGGGCATGCGGTTTGGAAACATTAAGAGGATAACCAAAAAATCAAAACTATTACGGAAGCCCAAAAGAAAAATAAGTAAGGTCACTGTCATCCAAGGCTAGGAAACACGATCAATCGACCTATGATCGTATCAAGTTTCGAATGTACGACTATGATTCAAATTGTATTCAGTGACAACGAATTAATCAACATTCGCGGGGTCATACAATTTTCGATTATTCGAATTTATTTTTTTGTTACTTTTCTATGCTCTACTACACAAATATCCAATCTTCTTTATTCAATTTCCTTACATACCATTATTACTATACATTGATTTATCCTACTAATATTATAAATGTGAAAGTTTGTGAGGATGGATGGATCGATGTCTGTTACTCTTTCACGCAAAAATTGCAGAACCGATTGTAAAGCAACTTGGTATGTAGATAGCTGGAAATAACATGGATTTACACAAAGGCTATTTTACTACGCGGGTGAAACCACGGGTCACAGCTAGTCAACTTATACAGCGCAATCCACGTTCTAAAAGCCAGATACAACAATCCAAATCCAACAAAAGGCTTACCCTAATCCTCTACTACTACTGCATTCTCGTCCAAAACAATCCATAACGTTCGCTCCACATTGGTTGACCTAACCAATCTCTTGAACTCCGACGAACTCAATCCCCTAATACTAATATATCAGAATTCTGTTAAGAAATTCTCTGTAGCAGCCTGGAAATATTTCTTGGAACACGAAACATCTCAAATACACATTTATTTAAACTGTTATGTATAAACATTGTGATTGTTAAACGTGTGCACGTATCATTCTAAATTGATGATCTAGATAAGATAAAGCATACTTTCTGCTAATGATAATTGACAGGTGCCTTAAGTACCGACTATTTAAGTATTTGCCCGTAATATTCTTCGTATATCTCGTCCTATAAGCCTTTTATTTGGTGCTACTGTTAATGGCTTGTATATATTAGCTAAACGCCAAGCTGAAGTAGTGAATGCGACTACTGTATATGAGGTATAGGGTTAGATAGGTTAAATAAAGTGTTATTGGGTATTTATACGGTTGTATCAGGAATTCGTAGCAGAACGGAGTATGAAACTCTACTCGGTAGACATACATACATAGGCTTGCCTTATTCTTGAGACTTTAATAAATACATGGCGAAATGTAATTGCACCACCTCTGCCTACCAATTTGGAGACATAGGCGTAAGACTATGTATATACTTAACTGCAATTATAAACTTTCTGGAACTGCACCTGGTAGACGAGAAAACCTCCGCTTATTACGTGCGACTACACACAACTGGTGTAATGTGTGTGTTACATATGTATGAGAGTATACGATAGTCAAATCCTCTCCAGACTAAATCCAACAATGTATTTACTTAGCGATTATAACTGCATTTGCTTTCAAAACTATCTAGAATTTTCCAACCACGTTTTTGACATCAACAAACTCCTCGTTGAACTCAAAAGTATTCAACCTAAATTTTCTAATTCTATCACTAAGACCTAAAAGAATGAGCATTAACGAGATCAACATAAAACTTCAACAATTCCCGCTCTGATCTACCTTTAAATCCGTATTTGCATTTCCTCCGTCTCAGATAGAAGCCGGTTTGAACTACATAAATCTAGTGGAATCCGGTGAGATCCGGATTCTGACTGTCGTTACGCAAAGAATGGCGGAAACTTATTTCATAGTGTTTTGACGGATTTTCATGGTTATCTTTCTTTGGAAGATAAAAGTCGGTTTGATGTCTGGATTTATGATTTGCAGTGTTCTCTGCTTCGTTGATGTCAATGGCATAAGGTTGCGATTGGGGGTTTTGGAATGGCCTCTTTTGTCTAGTAATATTATTATTAACTTTTTAAGTGGCAAATTAGAACAAATGGATTGAAACCCACTGGTTATTACGAATAGCTCATGTAAGGTGTCACCACTAGTAATAATATTTTTGTTAAAAGATTATTAAAATTTGTTAAGCTGTTGTTGTTTGTTAAACGTGTAATGCTTGTATTAGAAGAGTGTTTACGTCGGTAGGAGTCAAATCTACGAGATATCGGTCACAAATGCCTTCCATTGGGCTGGCCCCTTTAAATATTTATATATTATCTCCAATCCTTACAAAAAGCACGCCTTTAAATTATTTTTGAAGATTCTATGTAGTACATCACTAAAAATCTGCCTTTACCATCTTACTCTTCAGTGCGATATACTCGTATGAACAAGCGAAAGTCCATGTTTATCATAACGTAATGTCATTAAATACAAACACTTTCTTTGAATTTAATAAGAGATACCCCTGCGCTAGGTCTAATGCCTGCGTTGCGGGGTCTTTTACAAACGTTCAAACAACTATCTATGAATCACACAATTTTTTGTACCGTTGGAACCCACAACAACTGGCGCAGTGGCATTGGCGAGCTGACGACTAAAACCATTACATCATCTACGCTATTCTTTTTTTGTTATGGAATCTAAATTTCAAATGATATTACAACTGAGTCTGGCACATCAGGGACACACTGGTATGATGCCCAGTAGCAAAAAAAAAACGCCAAATTGAACAGTTGTCTGCAAAATTCCAATTTATGCATAGTTCAACATGGTGCATCGGCGAATCGGTAAAAAATATATGATGTTTTTATCCTTTGATATAAATGACGCTCTGAAAGTTGATATTTTTGCGGATAAATGGAAAGTATTATTATTAGAATGTATGAGGTACTGTAAGCAGAATGCGTGAATGCTAAATTTTTAATTTATCTTATATTATATTGTCTTCTGTTTACGCGAATATTATTCATTGAAATTAAACTACTATATACGGATTTTATCGCGTTGTTTATTTGACACTTTATTACATCATTTTGAAAATTGTTACACTACTACTACTATTAAACTTTACTAATTTTTAAACTAATAAAATTATTGTTAAACAGTCCCCCCGTGACCATAGCTGCTGAAAAGCAACCGAAACGCCGGGGAAAGTGAAAAAATAAATTAAATCTAAATAGTTTTAACAATAATTTAAATAAATAATAAAAATTAGTAAAGTTTAATAGTAGTAGTAGTGTAACAATTTTCAAAATTATGTAATTAAGTGTCAAATAAACAACGCGATAAAATTCGTATATAGTAGTTATGTTATATTATTAAATAGTGTAATTCGCGCAAGTCGTTCTATTTGATGTAAATAAATAAATAAATTTAGACTGGTATGCAATATATGCTAACAACTTCAAATGAATGAAAATTAAACGGATTTCGTTTGAGATTGAAACCATAAAGTAATATTTAGATAAGTACTAGCTGTTACCTGCGACTTCGTCCGCGTTGAATTTTTTATAACACGGTTCCCTCCTTTTTCTAAAATAAAAGTAGCCTAAGCTACTCCTTATAAGATCAGCTTTCTGCCAGTGAAAATTTCGTCAACATCAGTCCAGCAGTTTCAGAGATTAGCCGGAACAAACAGACACAGACAGACAAAAATTTAAACATAAATTTTTTGGTAGGTATTTGTATCTGCCATATATATTTTCATATCCATTTAGTAAAAAGCTATTATTTTGACATTACAACCAGACACTTCAATTTTATTTATTTGTATATATGCCTACCCCTCTGGGAAACAGGCGTGAATCTATGTATGTATGTATGTATATATAGATCACTATCAAAGTAACACTTATGAACGTCAAAGGGGTTAGTGAGTCTATTACATTTACTGAATTTACATTTATGTTAGTTGCAATGTTCCGGCAAAAGGTTGAGCCTATGAATTTGAATTTGACCTGCAATAAACTTAAGGCAACATTTTTAAATCGCAATCAACTTATAATTTTAGTATTTTAAAAGTCATTTATGTACCAGGTGTTGCAGTCATTATGCCATATGTCACTGTCCATATAAAACTAAATTCTAAACATAAAGGCAAAGCTAATAATTTTATGAAATAAGCATTTCAGGGTTGAAATAATATTTATCAGTAGTCATTTATAATAATAAATGACTACTGAAAAATATTATTGATAAATATTATATTATTAGGAATCAGAAACAGAGATAATTAAAAAAAAATATTACAGGTCACCCGAGGTGACTCACACATTTATTCATTATAACCAAACACTTTAAATTTATTACAAACGTTTTTAATACAAGGAACGAATCTTAACATCAATAAACTGCTTAGCACTCACCGACAATAATTGCACAATTATAACAACTAATCAAATATAACAAACAAAATACGATCCACTGTCCTTGGACGATGTTGCCTCTCCGCACGACACCCGACAAATGCGCCTTATGACGGCGCGCGCGCTCCTTTTATACCGGCTCTAAATATTCATAATTTGTCTCCTAACACGGCCTCTCCTGACAACAAGGCGTCCAGGCGACAAGGCGACTTGATTGTACTGCGTTACGGCTTCTATAGAGGCGTCAAGATCGGGCATGGATGGTCCAGCTGCTACGGGCTCGTTACTTTCAAATTGCTCTAACCTGGCATCGGTATCGTCAGTTTCGTCATCTGAAACGTTAAGGGTGGTGTTCACACGTGGTATAAAGGTAAATCGATCTTAAGTAATTCACAGTAATTATGTCAAATAGCAAGGATATAAGATGATAGGCGTCCCAGTCATCCCATATCGCTGCCCATACTTTACCACAGCGACTAACGCTAACTAGGTATCAGACAACTTCGTTGGGCGACACATGCCTTTGGGACTAACCCATACGTTGGGCGACACACGCCATTGGGACTAACCCATACGTTGGGCGACACACGCCATTGGGACTAACCCATACGTTGGGCGACACACGCCATTGGAACTAACCCATACGTTGGGCGACACACGCCATTGGGACTAACCCATACGTTGGGCGACACACGCCATTGGGACTAACCCATACGTTGGGCGACACACGCCATTGGGGCTAACCCATACGTTGGGCGACACACGCCATTGGGACTAACCCATACGTTGAGCGACACACGCCATTAGAGACGCGCTCACATAAGTGGAGCACGCGACTGGGAAGTACCCACACAGGCCACGCGCGCCTTGGGGAGCACAGCCATTCGGTGGTCTACTTCTGAAATCACACATGTTAGTGGACATAGTAAATGTACTCACTCTCAAAAAAGGCGGCGCATGTCTCAGGACCCCATTCTCCTTTCCATGGTACCATGTATTGGGAAGCTGCCTGGGTAGTTTTCCCATAGCCTCCACTGAGAAGTCTAAGTTCGTACCGACCATTAGGTAGTACTTTTGTAACCTTGTACGGTCCTCGCATTCCTGGATCTAGTTTCCCAGTCGATTGCGAGTACTTGATCACAAACACAAGGTCGTTTACTCCGTAGTTGCGCGGCGGGCGTCTGGACCGATTGACTGAGGCATCCTGCTGATCCTGGTTCTTCTTTAGGAGCTCGTTAGCACGGTTCTTGCGCATTTCACGTAAGGCATCTGTTGGTCTCAGAACCACTTACGGCTAGGTCCCGCACTAGGGACCGTATGACCGGAGTAGAAGCATCAGTGCCAATCAAGAGGCTGATTGGTGAAGTTTCAGTCGTCTTCTGTTTGCTGATATTTAATACCAGCTGTAATCTACAGAGTGTAGTCGACCAGGAGGCGTTCTTGTGTCCCACCTCGATACGAAGCATGTTGAGTACAGTTCGTATGTACCGCTCAACCTGGCCGTTTGAGCTGTGCATTTCAGGTGTAATATAGTGCAAGTATGAACCTAGGTCGGTTATCCATTGCACGAAGTCAGCGGACTCAAACATTCGACCTCTGTCCGTTACTAGCAGTTTAGGAACGCCAAACAGAGAAACTGCTTGGGACATGACTCGTTTTAACTCGCCGGTGTCTTGGCGATAAATCGGATAGAGGAGGCAATATTTTGTAAACGCGTCAATTAGTATTAGGATGAATTTGTAGCCTTCAGACTCAGGTAATGGTCCCAAAGCATCGACATGTATGGTGTCAAATAGAGTATGGGGTTTTGGCCAAGATGAAATATTTTGTAGTGGGGCTCGGGGCACTCGCTTTTTAGAAATACAGACTAAACAATGTGAGACGTATTTAAAAACAAATAGACGGAGTCCGGGAAACCAAAAATGTTTTAGAATAAGGTACAGGGTTTTATCGGGACCTATATGCTCATGCTCATCGTGAAATATTCGCAGCAGGCTGAGCCGGTGGCCTTTGGGTATGAAGCAGAGGAAACGCGGTTCCTCACCGACAGGGGTGTATTTCTAACACAATAAATCGTTTTTTATGACGTAACGATTAGAATCAAGCTGTCCTTCGGAGAGTTTTTGTATGAGGGTGCTTGTTTCTTGATCCGCAGACTGGGCTATTTGTGCCCAGTTACGCGGCTTCGAGATTTGATTAACTGAAGCGACTGGGTTTCGGCTGAGGTAGTCCGCGTGTGGCAACAGAATGCCCTTTCTATACTCGATAGAAAAATGGTAATCCTGTAAGTAAATCCACCAACGAGTAACGCGAGGCAGTAAGTCCTTCTTGCGCTCGGTGGATTTGAGAGCATTGCAATCCGTCACGACCTTGAACTGAAAACCCACTAAATAGTGACGGAAATGTTGCAAGGCCTTAACGACCGCTAACGTCTCCAGCTCATAACTATGGTATTTGCTCTCTGCTCCCTGCGTAGACTTACTGAAATATGCCACCACTCGATTCCCACCATCAGCATGAGTCTGTAAAAGTACTGCTCCATAGCCAGCGGAACTTGCATCAGTGTGAACCTCGGTGGGTAGCTCAGGGTTAAATATGGTAAGAACGGGTTCACTGGTTAAGCACTCAATTAGTTCTTGACGAACCCTTTCCTGTTCCTGATCCCAACGAAACTCAACACCTTTCCGGGTCAGATGAGCAATGCATGCGGTTCTCGTTGCGTACCCCTTAATGTATTTGCGGAAGTATCCAGCGAGTCCCAGTAATTGTCGAACCTGTCTGTCATTCTCAGGGGGTGGAGCGTTTTTTTAAGGCCGCCACTTTACGTAAGCTCGGCCGCACCTGACCAAAACTTATCCTCCCTAGCTACTCGACTTCAGTCGTCAGGAAGGAGCACTTTTTAAGGTTTATTGAGAAACCTGCCTTAGTGAGCGTATTTAGGACCTATTTTTAGTAATAATATGCCATTGTCTAAGCTATTACTCATAAGGAGCACGTCGTCGATATACGCCAGGACGTCAATATAGTGTATGTTTGGATCAAAGCTAGAGACGTAGTAGTTACGCGATCTAACAGGCTGCAACGATCTGATAGCCTCCACAAGCATGGTTGTGGTTGACGGAGTATCGGACCCACGAGCGATTGGATCGTTGGTGCAAGCGGTCGTTGAAAGGTCCTCGGAATTGTCTACGTGATCCCTACTAGGAACATCGCCCAAGTTCATGGAGCTACGAGAATTCGACATGACCTCGCGGATCGGGTGCTCGGTATTGACCACAGTGCGGCTGTTGCTTTGCGATTTTACTAAAATTTTAGACGCAGATGTTGCATTCGTGCTGTTACGCTCGATAGCGGTAAGCTGCGTCATGATACTACTTAGAGTATTTTGTAAATAATTATCAGTGTTAGGTGAAATGCAACGGCGCGGAGGACGTGTAGGTGTTCTGCGCTGACGCGTGATTTTCGATCGCGATCTAGAACGGTGTCGGTCACGGGCACTGCGCCGGCAGTAATACGAGCTATCCTTCGAATCACTACGTTCGTGACGGCGCCCATGCGGTGATTCATGAAACGAGCTATGCACGGAGTCCCTACTAGCAGACCTATTTCGCGAACGGTCTCGGGAACGGCAACGGTCATGGTTTCGAGGCATATTAAACACGAGTTTTGATATAGCACGCACGCAATAACAACCACACGGTAAATCACACACGAACACTTTTTAAAAATAAACACCGGTAGAATGTAAAAGTGAAGATAGAAAAATTTCATTCCTTGTATCTTTGAGTTTAGTGGGCTTTGAAGTCCTTTATCCCACTTCTGATATTAGGAATCAGAAACAGAGATAATTAAAAAAAAATATTACAGGTCACCCGAGGTGACTCACACATTTATTCATTATAACCAAACACTTTAAATTTATTACAAACGTTTTTAATACAAGGAACGAATCTTAACATCAATAAACTGCTTAGCACTCACCGACAATAATTGCACAATTATAACAACTAATCAAATATAACAAACAAAATACGATCCACTGTCCTTGGACGATGTTGCCTCTCCGCACGACACCCGACAAATGCGCCTTATGACGGCGCGCGCGCTCCTTTTATACCGGCTCTAAATATTCATAATTTGTCTCCTAACAATATAGTATATTTACTGTCCATTACATATGGCATGAGAACGCATACAATTACAGTATGCTGTGTGCTAAATATAGTCATGCTACGAAAAATTATTACGAGAACTTATTAATTTTATGACTTCTTCTCCCTTAGCCTTTATTATTCCCAAGTCACTTGCGGTCGGCTTTTCTAGTCTAACCGGATTTGACTGGATATCAGTTTTTACACGGAGCGGCTGCCACCTCACCTCCGCAACCCAAAGGCTAACGATATCCTAAGGCTAGACCAGTGTCAGGATATTAGAGGGTACTGACTTTCCCAATAACGACTGCCATAGATGTTCATGGTAGCCGGGACCGACGGCTTAACGTACTCTCCGAGGCACGGAGCAGGCGATAATTGTCAATCAATACGCACATAATTACGAAAAGTCATATAACTTCCGAAAGTCAGAGGTGCGCGACGTGGGTTCGAACCCGAGACCCTCTGCATTGCAGTCTGTTGGTCTCCCCACTGAGCTATCGCCTTTTAATTTAAATTAATTTTATGACTATTTTCGTATTAATCCATTAATGCGCATTGACGATAAGGGTATTGAATTATTTTCACCTTGTACTCGAAAATAATAATTACTCTTTTAAAATAAATAATGATGAATTTCAATCAGGCATTTGTCCTACCGCTGAATATCAATATATATTCGTTAACCTATCTTGGATAAAGTTTTTTGACCAGTAGTGGGACATATAAACAAGATAATGAAAAATAAACCTATGTAGTTATAGCTGCCCACTGACAGCCAGACACAACAGGTTTTCAATCATATCTGGTATTTCAACAATTGACCGTTTTATAGCTCTTGTATATGACGAGAGAAACCTGTGCAAATGGAGGCATTTAAGCGGTTTGTACGTATCGAGTAAATAACCGTGCTACCCGCGCGAGTAGCCCTGTTGTCTTTTTTTGTGCCTGTAACCTGTACACATGAAACATTATGGGCATGGTTATACTTTTTGCTTCTTCTATGGCGTAACTATGTATTGTAGTGTATACGACTGATTTGCATGAAGTCTCGTGTTTGAAATCCGAGTCGAGCCAACCAAACATCATCGGGTATTTCTGACATGAAATTGTCAGTAGCAGCTCGGAGTTAAGAAGTTCGCGGTGTTACACATCCCCAAGCGTCGGAAAGCACGTGAAGTCGTTGGTCCTGCGCATGTCCTGCCCTCGGATCGTGTTGGATGCCATCCCACCGGAATATGACAGTAGGAAACAGAGAGTGCATTTGTGTACTATACTATCTTCAACGCAGATAGCCAGTGTCTGTCCAGATTGGCCGCTATGGCCGAAATTCGTTCCAGATGACCTTATTTATACTTTTTGTATGAAAATATCAAGATTATACAACCAAGCCGTTGCCTACAACATAGCTAACAAAAAAGCACATGGACTGCTGTTGGTAAGCCCTTACCGTAGGCTAACAATACCAAGTGCATCATGAACGCGTTTCTACCCAAGATGAAGGAGTACGATAAGAATTAGAAAAAGACTTAATGGGATGATTGGTCTGGCACTCTCGTGTAAATCCTTCAGCTAGGCGCTTTTGGCGACCAAAACGTTTGCTAAAAGTCACTGACCTACTCTGAACAATACAGAAACAATTGACTAAATTTATGTATAACCTGGCCCGGTACGAATTACTGCTCGTCACACTTCCACACGGGCTCATAAACCAGTGGCTAAACTTTTCAAACTACACCATAGCTTCTAGTCTCATGAAAAATGCTAATTAAATTTGTCTTTATCTCAGCTTACTTTTTAGCTCAATCCGCTAATCGTCATTGGTGGAACAAAAGCCTTAAAGAAATAATTCAACAATGAGAGATGGGCGATACTGAATTATGGTTTCAAAATTGTAACTTTTTCACTGTTCGTGTTATTATAACTTTCTTAATGATCATACCTACTTCTTATTACTTTTTATTAGCATTGTAAGGCAGCCTAGCAATAGCATTGATGCATGTGTGTTTGTGTAAAGTGTTATTATGTGTTTCGACGCAAGATTACGCTGTACTGTCAGCAAGAAGCCGGTAATCTTGGCCGCTTGCGCTGTCGTAAATCGGGAACGTTTTCAAATACTGTGTTTGCTTACTGTAAATATAATAAACTAATACTATTACTGACCGCTTCGTTAGTACCGAAGCATTTGACTTTTGACGCCGATATAAGGTGCCAGCTTTGACTTCTTGGCGGACTAGAATAATTTTGAATTTTCTGTTTAGGAATTCTCAGCAATAATATAAAATCCAGCAACGCTCAAACGAGGCAAAAGATTGGCCGTATTACGTGAGATTAATAGCTGATAAAAAAGAAATTTGTTTACCCCTGCGGTGATATAAAGGCATGATTCTATACATATAACTAATAAAGCATTATTTAAGTCATAAATTGCGCTTTGTAAAAGCGCCGTTTTAAGCTCGACTAAACATTCTCATCATTAACCAATGAAAAATATTCGCAAAAATACAAAAGCTGAAAATAAAATTGAACGGCAAAACCGTATAAAATCCAACTGAGCACGTACGTAATGCTGGCACAATACGTTTAGTGTTGCACAACATTCGATATATGAAAGAAATTACAGATACATTGCAACAGCCTATTTTAAAACGCGCGGTAGTGATGCGTAGAATTGCTTTAGAATAATAGTTAAATTTGAATGTGCACAACGCGATATTCGATTTGTATCGAATGCAGTGGACGCAGGCATAGTTCTGTCAATACATTCAAATACAATTATTGTGTATGTTTGACAGATTAATCTACTGATTTGACGTTTCAGTAAAGTAAGGTGATATGACGCGCGGCTGCGCCCGCGTATCAATGTAGTGACATGTTCACAACAAATAAACTGTGTTTATGAAACGTTGTTTTTATTCCCTCTATCCCTTATTCTACACAGACCCAAGACAGAATACATAGACGATAGTAGATTGGCCAATGTGAAGTAGAATCTCTAAAGTGGTGACCCCTGTAAATAATATATTTTGGTGGAAAGTACGGGATTGGGCTAAAACAGGATATTAATCCTCTAAGCGTTATGCCACTTGCGCACGATTTGAAGGTGACGTGTCCGATGAAGCTAGTGAAAGGCGCTTGCGGGCGTCACTGTCTCGTCACGTATCGCGGAGTTTCGGGCAGGTCAAACGCGACTGTGGTATATCCAATTTGAAGCTGTCGTGGAAAATCAACGGCTCAGTGACGTAGTTAAGTAAAATCTTGTGGTGACCAAGTTAATTAAGGCCGATATATTTCATATTCATCAGAAAAGGGACTTATTGCTAGCAATACTAGAATCTCGAAAATACCATACGCTGAAAGAAAGAATGTTGGAGGTTTTCGAGTAATCAAAAGCGAGCAAACCATAAAAACTGAAATGGAGTTGAGAGACCAATGTCTATCACAACTATTGAGAAGAATGCGTGGGATAATACGGAGGGTAATGTGCGGGACACTGGTTTTGGAAGTCAAATCGGATGCTGGGCCATCAGACACCACTCAAATCTTGCCGGAGCTCGCTAAGATCAACGTCTCACAGAACTGGAGCGTGGCAGAAGTAGGATGCAGATGGACAATGATGGTAGAAGATCAAGATTGGTTTTAAGACACGGTAATTACTAGGCAAGAGAAATAATACTAATTGGCTGTGTTTTTATTATTATCATTACAGAAAGAATGCATCATTTACTAATGTAAATGATGCATTCTTTCTATAGCAATCTACGCGAGATGTGTAGTGTAGCTAATATGCAGTATACAATCATTATTCATGACATGGATCCACATCTGTTTCTGGGAGATGTAAGGAAACTTAGGCTTTCTACTCAATACGATCCTGGGCTATCTCCCTTGCTTCGTTTACTCGCATTAGATTCTGCATACACACTCCTTGGTTTAAGGTACTTTTAATCTGGCGTTTCTCCAGAACGTCTTCAATACGATTAGAGCACTTTAGCCTAGATGTTTACTTAACGAATGTGCCATTTGTATCGGCAAACAACATTCGGCGCAATAGCAGCCTATTGCGTTGAGTAGTGTGTGTTCGATCACCACACGGGACAATTAATGGTGCAGTCTACAAATAGTTGTTCCGATTCTATGTGTACTTTCCGAGAGAAGTCTTTTGATATGAACTGCAAGCTCTGATGTTTCTTGAGCACTATGACTGGTCCTTTATCAAATCTTATTATCATGGTATGCAATATCTTAGGTGTATACACTCTTGACATCGTAGAAATCTATAAGCGGCAGTCAATCTTACCATCAGCTGGATCGCAAGTAAATGGGCTTAATTGCGTCCGCGAGTACTTTACACAATCCCTAAAACGCAACGCTTCGCTCAGCTTACGAATTTGCGGCCAAGTCAAATTTATGTAGAACTGCATATATCTGGATTAAACAGGTTCTAACGGGATTTCGGCGGCTATAACACCGGCACCGGGCCAATCAGAGCGCAGTAATCTCGCTTAGTTGGGATAAGCTTTATTATATTATTTTGCAAACACTTATTATTTAATCAAAATAAAAAGTTAAATGGACGGATTATAAAAGCGATTTCGTTTTACGACTTATTGCGAAAAATTTAAAAGGATTTTGTAAAGTCGCTAAGTAGTTAAAAATGTGTTGGAATAAATTTGTTTTTGGTAAAAGCAAGTACGTTTTGCTTGAAGTGGTTTTAATTTTAATATTTCTTTATAGTATTTGAATGCATATTTTCCCACTACGTGTTGTAATATGAGTTAATATTCCACGGCTACATATGATCGAAAACAATGAGACATATATTTCATAAATGCCAGAATTTCAATTCAAGAGATGTATGTCACCTACCTTTTGCCAATTATGTTTCGGTTCCACGTAAAAGGGCGCGCGTTTATCGCCATTTACCAAACACATTGCCAGACTCCAAGATTGACTGCATGAATGGCATAAAGGTTTAAGTCGCCTCATCATTGCGACAACGCCGAGTGTTGTATGATCATGAGTCATGACTCATGACACAGATGCTACTCCTAGTGCAGGAGTTGTCTTATAAGAAGAAAGAAGGTGCTTTTGATAATTTGCTAGAATAAAAATGGAATAATACTTTGTCTGATCCGGAAATTTAATTAAGGAATCGATAGGCCATGAGTATTATGCCTCAGAAGCGACGAGGCAATATATTAAACAAAACATACTATACGTCCACATGTGAATTACAATTTATAAAAATATCCTTCCTTCAAATTTATTTTACGCACGTGCAAATCGGCTTACATTTTTTACCCAAACGTTTGCGGCTAATAAATTATGTAGTATGTATGTGAAAACAAATTGAACTACCCCATATTACTCTCAGAAGAGTTATTCGTTTAATGATGTGTAAGTAAAGTTATATACCTGCATAGTATAGAAAGGAACCATGTCCAACGTCCATGGCACACCTACTCCTATTAAAGTTGGGAACTCTACTCTCGAAGTTGTCAACAAGTATGTATACCTGGGACAAACGATCCAGTTAGGTAGGTCCAACTTCGAGAAAGAGGTCAATCGTCGAATCCAACTCGGCTGGGCAGCGTTCGGGAAGCTACGACATATCTTCTCCTACAATATACCGCAGTGTCTCAAGACGAAAGTCTTTGATCAGTGTGTGTTGCCAGTGATGACTTACGGCTCAGAGACGTGGTCGCTCACTATGGGCCTTATCAGAAGTCTCAAGGTCACTTAAAGGGCGATGGAGAGAGCTATGTTCGGGGTTTCCCTGCTGGATCGAATCAGAAATAAGGAGGTCCGCAGGAAAACTAAAGTTGCCGACATAGCGCTTCGGATAGCCAAGATGAAGTGTGCCAGTGGGCAGGGCACATAGCACGCAGAACCGATAGCCGTTGCGGCAGAAAGGTTCTGGAGTGGCGGCTATGCACCGGAACACGCAGCAGAGGTAGAGCTCCCCACAAGGTGAACCAATGACCTGGTAAGGTTCGCAGAAAGCGGTTGGATGCGGGTAGCCTCGTCTGTGTGGAAAACCTTGGGGGAGGCCTTTTTCCAGCAGTGAACGTCTTTCGGCTGAGATGATGATGATATAAAGGAACGGTGGTTTTTGCGACGATAGTAGCAAGGCTGTATAGCCTGTCTGATAGTAATCAGTTACTTTAGCCTATTATTAATTGCAATACTAAAAGTATGTATTCGCTAGCTAAGCGATAACATACTTTTAGTATTGCAAGACCACGGAAGAAAGAAATAAACAATGGAATAGATAGAAAGAAATGGGAGAGCCAGCCCAATAATACTTTGGCTGATCTGGGCATCGAAGTGGACACCTCATACACAGTTTTTTTGACGACTCGATGGCGTAGTGGTTAGTGTAACCGACTGCCACGCCTAAGGTCGCGGGTTCGATTCCCGCACAAGTCAAACATTTGTGTGCATGAACTTGGATGTTTGTCTTGGTCTGGGTGTTTCTATGTATAATATGTATGTATTTACAAAAAAAAAGTATATATGTATGTTTATCCATTGTCTAGTACCCATAGTACAAGCTCTGCTTAGTTTGGGCTAGATGGTGTTGTGTGTACGTGATAGAATATTATATTATATTATATTAGTTTCAGTTTTATTATTTTAATTAATTCAAATACATATTATCATAACTGCAAAGATGGCGTAGTGGTTGATGTGATCGCCTTACCATTTGCATCACACCTAGTGTTGTGACTTCGATCCTCACGCGGTCCAAACATTGTATGTCCATCTAAAGTTACTCCGAGTCCGGACTATATTACGGTAACCGCAGGATAATACTTGGGTCCCTGAATCTAACAAGAGCAACTGTCGTTATAAAAGGGTTACTTAACTTTAAAGAGTATTTATTACATTCTTGCTCTTTACATCTCAAATAAACATAAGAGCAACTTATATTCGTTTTCGGGGAACCGTCGCCATTTTTCTCATTTCTACGTGTTAACCTCTACCTGACACGAGTCGATGGCAATGCTCACATTTTACTTGTTGCATAAAACTTTAAAAAGCCTCGTCTATAAAAGATATGAACATAGTATATCATCTTGATTTTTTTTTGTCATGTAGACGGAGGTTGGTGTATATATCTTTAATTTTGTCTGCTTTCTTTTATTTCATCCATCGGCTTATGGACGCTAGCGTTTAGACCATGCTTTTATCATTATATCTTATAATGTTTAAGCTAACAAATTAAATCTTATTTAAACTTTTGTGTCGTAGTGGCACACCGGCGGCCACTGCCGCTGCGCCGAGTGTTGTGGGTTCGCATCACACAGGACAAAAATTTGTGTGATCTACAAATAGTTGTTCGGAGTCTGGATGTTCTTTGTGTCCGTTATTTGAATGTTCGTAAAAACCCCCGCGATATACGAACTATTCCTAGTGCGGGAGTTGTGTTTTTTAAAAAGAAGAAGAAAATGACTATTGTCTTCTGTTTACGCGAATATTATTCATTGAAATTAAACTACTATATACGGATTTTATCGCGTTGTTTATTTGACACTTTATTACATAATTTTGAAAACTGTTACACTACTTTTACTTTTACGGGGAGACCCCCGTGACCATGGCTGCTGAAAAGCAACCGAAACATCGAGGAAAGTGTAAAATTAAATTAAATCTAAATTGTTTTAATAGTTTCAATATTAATTAAATTAGCTTCAAAATTTGAAAAGTTTAAAAGTAAAAGTAGTGTAACAGTTTTCAAAATTATGTAATAAAGTGTCAAATAAACAACGCGATAAAATCCGTATATAGTAGTTTAATTTCAAAGAAAATGACTGACTATTTAATAGGAACAGAGCTAATTTCCATGAATTAGGCAAATATATACACACACCGTGCTACTTCTCAGAATTGCTTAACAGAAATACCCAATGACAGTTTGCTCTCACTGTGTATTGGAACCAGAATCTATCCTTCGATCGTAACGTTCTGCAATCGACCGAACGTAGCGGTGACATGTACCGACTACCAGAGTGTCTAGTGCGAGTTTGTTTTACGTAAACGCGATCGACACATTTATGACGTTCGGTGCTCCTATTGGCCCGCTTCAAGATGTTAGCCAATCTGAGAGCCAAACGTGGTAAACGTTTCGATTGACGCGTCAACGTAAAAACAACTCGCATTAGGCGAGACTATGGCGGAAATATTTGCAATGGTCGTCACAAAGCCGCGCTGAGTGTTGTGGGTTCGATATCCACAAAGGAACACTATTTGTGGATTTTAACAAATTAAGCTCCGATTGACGACTATATTATTATACTTATATAATTTGTCGCCTTAATCCCGAAAGGGGCATAAGTTTATTACATATGTACGTGTTTCGTAATTGTGGTGTTAGATCTAATATCATACAGCGCATGTCTATTGCTATCTACTGGGTTAGCAAAGCAGTGTTCTTTTTACGAATCTTTAAAATTAGTTTTTCATTGTTGTCACCAGATGGCGTTGCTACATTTTGACAAACTGTTGCAAAGACTAGTAAAATAACTGTATTTCAGAAAAAGTCTCCATAAAGGTGGTTTAATAAATAATATATTTTTGTCTATTAGTGAATACCCAAATACCTATATCATTAACGTGTGCTTCTGTAATCATACAGCGTTCGTTATTATTATCACATAATATTATAATAAAATATAATGTGATATACATGGAGTTACTTATTGAAAATTGTCATTTAATTAAAACTAGAAAAATAATTTTGCATTTTTGACATATTTCTATGCCATGGAAATAACAAATGTACTGGTGCATTTTGTGCATTTATAAATGGCCAATTTTCCTGATAAAATCTGTTTGATAAAAAAAGCCGATCTATTATTGGTGTCAAAATATCACAAATAGTATTCACCTCAATACAATAAACGCCAAAAGTAAACATTAATTATATTTCAATTCACATTTAATATTAATTGACTAAATCGATATTCAATTGTGAAAACATTTTATTTCAAAAATATATCCTCTGCTTGTATCAACATTTATGCAAATAAACTTATTTTATTATTAAATTACACAACAAACCACTCAGCAATATAACTACCAATATCGTGTAACATGCCGAGAAATATGCAATACTGCACTGTGACACACCAAGGACAGTCCTGTCTAATTTAGTTTGCACGTTCAGCAACGCCACGCATAAATTTGCGTTTCAGAATTACTTGCTTGCAGTGCAAATTAGACCGTGTATGGACTTATGGATAGTTAAGAGGGTACATGTATTACGGAATAGAACAAATTGGATATGGGCGGTTACAAGTTTTTGGGAATGGGAACGGTGAGCGTCCCAAGTAAGTGAACGTTGGACAATTCTGCAATGATTATAGGAAGTAATGTATTAATTTCGATAGCACTGGTGATGGGCAATTAAGTCAGCTCGCAACTATGAGACGATAGATTTTTCAGGTTCCTGTAATGTGTAATAAGCATTTATGTGATACATAATACAACGCACACAAAGCAACCTACCTCAGACTAAATACTTATGGATCGCAGCAGACCATTAGACCTGTTTTTGGCAATAGTGATGAGACACTACGCTTTCAATTCATTCATCTTCGGCACTGGTAGCGGACGTTCACTTGAGTTGACAATATAATATTAATTTAATAAGCTATCTCACGAAGGGACAGATGGACATAGACTTCTTCTTATTATGAGAAAGGTTACGCCATTGTCAGTCACGCTGACCTACTGCTGGTTGACAAACTTTATAATCTTCAAGTAAGTATACCTACTACATCGTTTGACCGCAATTACATTGCGTGATTATTCCTATAATAGTAGTGTATGAAGAGGATACACAGAATTCAGTTCAGTGGTGTGAAACGAGCTATTATATTGGTTTACAACTGACTTACCATGTTGTGTATTGATTTGTGGTATACATCGTACTGTGACGTCATTACATCCTGACTGTTTTGCTGAATGCTGCAGCATTTAGCGAAACGGTTGGTAAAACTTTAGTACACAAATGGGTTATACTGTCAGAAGAAATGCCTTTTATAAAGTTTTTTTTGTGTATAGTTTTACCAGATTCTTTACGAAGACGCTGTGTTGTCATCAGCGCTCCAGTGATCTTCGTTCCTTGCCTTTGGTGGTATTATGACGGATCTTATCTTATCTTAAGGGATATATAATAAACGACCTTCAATATAACCTCACCTATCTATTACGTGTCTAAACATTAGTTTAAATGTATAGCGATGCCGTATCATAATGACCCTAATACAGACACAGGGGCTACACGATTACCCTGTAAGAGCCAAAATGTAGCAAACTTGCAGAATATTAAAACAAACTACGCTATCCACAATTCATGTGCATAGTAATTGCATCGACGCGCATAAATTCAATGGGGGCTGCGACGTTTGTTGGACAAATTAACGTTGTTGCTTATGGAAGCCCTCGTTACAGAAGACTATAGATATTGTAGAGGTCAGTGTTAAATTGGAACGACTATAAACTAGGCATGGTGATGGAGTAACGGAATATTTGTCTGGTAGCAGCTGTGATGTATGACGTAGTTTCCAACTCTGACATTGTTGGGTTCAAAAGTTGTTTAATCCTGATTGTTTTTAATCAATGATCTGTTTCCGTATTAGAATTGTTTAGAACTATATGAGTTACTAAAGCTAGAGATACCAATCTGCTTTTGGATAAATCGATGTTGTAAGTTATAAACTAGCTGGAATAGGCAGAGACCACTGATTTAATCTTGCTAATATTCTGGCATACCTCTAGCTTCATTTGCAGAAATTATATTCTTCATTTCATTACTTTCATTCGTTGGCTCGGGGTACTGTACTTAGCTCTTAGCTTGGCCTTTTTGAGAATGGTGACGTCTTAGAATGCGTTTGCCAAGATCTTCCTTTTCCAGCTATCCTATTTGCATGTGCCTTATATACTTTCTTGGTTTGTATGTTGCTCTTAATTTTTCACATGCTCAAACCATTTTATCACGCCCTTCCCAATTCTTATCACAACAGTAACAACATATATATTACTTTACATCATTGTGGTGTGAAGATAATTATGTTGTGACAAGAATTATCTCAATCGATCTCTTATCACACTATTCCTCACTCTATCCTTTAAAGATACATCGCACTTCTCATGCTCTCTCTCTCTCTCTCTGTTATACAGACATTTTTTATGTTATTGCATTATCCATAATTGCAACTTTGTTTTTGGACCTATTCTTAACCGCAATCCCACCTCTGTAATGCCTGTGTAGCTAGATTTATCATAGGCAACACCGAATATAGCCTCTCGTAAAGTCCTGGGTAGAGCTAAATAGTCTTGAAACCCGTAACAAATTTTATTAGAAGTATATAGTAGGAGCTGTTAAAGAATTCCACAACCCTCTTACCAAAACACGATATAAAACAAAATACTTTAAAAAATACCAGAACCGTCTAATTTGTTACGTTTTAGATAATTGTAATCCGTGGAAAATAGCATATTCTATCTATCTAATTAAGGGATTAAACTAAACAACAATCATATTCAACCAAAACTGTTTGCACAGAAACACATAAGAAGGCATTGTGGTGTACCGAACGATAAATCCGAGGCTTACGGTTCCCGTCCACGGCACAGATTCTACGTAATCCCTCAGTTTTGGCTAATGGCCGCGTATTGCACGTACGAACGTTGTATAAATAATATTGTATGAAGTTTCCGAAATGCATTTTTGGTTGAATTTATTTTGTTGCATACATTTTATGGAGGTACTGTGTAAAGTTTGTGTTGCGGGAAAAGCGTTGGTGTTTTTATAAATATTTTTATTGAGAACTAGTTTACACGTAATGCCAATTATCTGGATCACTTAATCATATCTCAAGATCTGCTGAATAAAATTAAATGAAACTTAGCTTAAAAAGTAAGTGGAATCTCAAGCTCCTTTATCATTGTCTATTCTTTGGTTTACATGGAGTTTGAACAGTCGGAAAGACAGTTGAACAGCCACCTACAAAGCTATGAATATTAGTTTAGAATTTGGATCCTTTGGCATGAATACTAGAGATGATGAACTATCTGACGTAACATATTCAAAAGGAAAAGAATACAAAACAAAATGCAGTGTTACTACTCATACTCTGGTTATCTGTAAAAGTGTCGTTCGAGCAAGCCTTCTCATTCGTACAGTCCCCAAACAATTCGCAACAGTGAGCTCTTCCACTCAGTTCACTAGCATAACAGGTAACAAACATCCTTTTTTTTGACTTGCGATATACTAGCACATCATATAACACAATATATCTAGAACAACACGTGCTGGGCTTAGGTGTCAGCCCTATACGGTAAAGCCACACACATCACACAATTTTTATCCCGAGTATACGGCATAACACTCAGCGTAGAGGCAATGGCGCGGCGACTTCTTAAAGTCAATCAATATATACCGATTCTATTCATACGAAATAGATATCACGGGTAAAAATTTGAGTAGTAGAGCCTCGCTGATTTTAGCATGAGTGGGTCAGCTCGACCGGGAAAGGGTAGCCTCTCACAGAATATAGACGTGAAATAGCAGTATTCCTACTGTTGTTTCGTTCGGTGAGTGAGAGTGCCGGAGGTCCAATCACCCTCTTTCCCCCATTCCCACTTCCTTTCGCAAAGGGTCGGCAACGCGCAAGTGATGGCTCTGGTGTTGCAGGCGTCCATAGGCTACGGTGACCACTTACCACCAGGTAGACCGTATGCTTGCTTGCCATCTTAGTTGTATAAAAAAAGAGAAAAAGAAAAGAAAGGCCGATTAGAGCGCATACCAAGAAGGTGTGCCCCTCATATCTATGAATTGATTTGATTGATGATGATTGATCTCTGTGCTAAAACACGTATTTTTCCTTTGATCCTGGGTTCTTTAAGTGGGGTTATTCACATCCTTAGGCCATCAAAGTAAAGAGACCACGGCTCCACTTCACGTAAGGATGTGGTATGGAATGCTGTGATCGTGGAATACATGGCTGCTTACCACAAGACTGAGTGTAGTCATTTTGAGGGACTACAATAAAAAAAAACACACTCCGTAATAAATATGCCAACAAGCCTTATATGATACTCCAGCAAGAAATAACGACCAACAAACACTAAGTCATAAAAATTTACTTCTTTTCTGGTTTTTGTTGAAATCGGAAAGGAAGGACATACATATGTATATCAGACCGTTTGTATGTATCGGCCAGTCTTAGATATCCGACAATAAAATTGATCGAGCGGAATATGTTGAGAGTTCTCTGGTTTTTATTTTTTATTGATTCTAGTTGGGATAGCGAAAGTACTGTGTTATGTAAATTCCTTTTTACGGATTCTTTTTTCAAAGGTACAGTCAGTAACAGAAGTAGATTAGCATTTGTTAGGATTTGTATTGTACTTATATACATAGTGATGAACGTTCACTTTCCTTAGTAAACTTATATATTAAAAAAGATTACCTTTGGTTCTTTGTCCTTTTTTATATAACATAGGTGGAAAACCTATAATCTGGTAGTAAGCAGTGACTATAGTCTATGCGTGCCAACCTTAAGAGGACACTAAAAAAATGCACTAACTTTCATCGAATAGTATAGGACTATGAGAAGACCAATTAATCTAGAATTTTGATATAGGTAAATTGATGTCTTTAACTAGAATTTCCTAGCTCAAAAACACGATATTGTGATTTTGGCTCGACCATAATTATTTTCGAGAACACCTCTGAAAAATTACTATTTTTTAAATTACAAGGAAGTTACACTATCATTATGCTTAGGAATTACTCAAATATATTCGTAACATCAATATTAGTGATTTGCTAGCTCATTATTTCCATAACTAAAACCAATCATTTTTAAATAATATTTTAAGTTTTTTTAACAATTTCTAAGCGTTCTCGATCATTGAGAGCGCATCGCAATTTTAGACCTTATGACCGCTATTTAAGGATTAATACACAATGAGTGTCATTGAGGCGGATATGGGCGGAGCTATTCTAAAAGATAATTTTCGCGGTGTCCCCTTAAGAAAAATACTTAAGCATGGGAAGAAAGGAGAAGCATGAAAGAGGTAGGGATGTGAGTCTCTGGAACTTCTACTAACCAGGTTAAACAAATGACTGCGTTGATGGTGTAGTTTAGTCTAAGTATTCGTTTCATCACTGCCGCCACTGCGCCAAGTGTTGTGGGTACGTTCCTCACACGGGAGAAACAATTCTGGAAACCACAAACAGTTGTTCTAAATCTGGGTGTATTTTGTATCCTTTGTTTGAGTGTTTGTATAGCCCCCCGCAATATGGGAATTACGTCTAGTGAAGAAGACGTATTTAAAAAAAAGAGTAAGTAGAAATGCAGTTAATATTCATACTCCAAATCTATTTGTTTATTTGTCGGCCTCGATGGCGTAGTGGTTAGTGTAACCGACTGCCACGCCTGAGGTCGCGGGTTCTATTCCCGCACAAGTCAAACATTTGTGTGCATGAATATGGATGTTTGTCTTGGTCTGGGTGTTTCTATGTATAATATGTATGTATTTACAAAAAAAAAAGTATATATGTATGTTTATCCATTGTCTAGTATCCATAGTACAAGCTCTGCTTAGTTTGGGCTAGATGGTGTTGTGTGTATGTGGTAGAATATAGAATATTATATTATTTCCTGAAAGGGCGTGGGATTCATCAAATCGTGATCAATTAGCAATGGCCGACTTTTTACTTATCAATAATTTAATCTTGAGGCCAGCACTCGGCGCCGGAGGTCGAGACTTAATAGCTTATTCACTGTGTCTGATTTCCGGCTAATTTATGATTCAATGACAGTCCATAAATATAAAATATAAAATTTAATTCAAAAAATATTTTGTGACCAATATTTACAAACGTATTAGAAAAGATAACATAATTAAAATAACACAAATAATTATAATACTAAATATTTACAAAAATGGTTTAGGCATCGTAGAATTCTTCAGCATCGCTGTCAACTGGTAACGTGCCCAGAAGACTGGCAGCATTACCACGTTGAATGGCAATGCTGATTCTTTGAGCTAAGAAAAGACCAGCCTTCTGATCACGCGAAACGTCGATCAGGCGTTTTGCGATCTCTCTGTACAAAATACGAGCGCTCGGACCTCATGAACCTAGGGTTTTAATGACTGTTTTCTATGTTAAGATATTTATGTCACTAGCCGTACCTACGAAACCCTATTTAGATTACTAAGTCGATAATCGCCTATCTTTATTCTACTAACAAATTAAATTCAGGAACCCAATCAAATTATTCGAATCTTGCATAAAAATTAAATATTCGAAACTATCGAACATTCGAACTTAGACATTAATTATTATTTGATTACGTAGCAGTACACCAATACTAATACGATACCGCCATTCGATATCTAATCAGGAATTCTACTAATTTGATAGGTCATTCACCTAAAACATAAACTCGTGTACGAGAATATGGCCATACATTCAGCGTGCCATGCGTATGCATATTAGCACATAGAGGGTAAAGATATTATATTATGAAAGACTTCGTCTACTTAGATACAAGGCCAAGTAGCAACGTTTGATGACACGGCCCACCATGACTATAGTTCAATTAAATGGAATTAGGTGCAATGTGGTTTTTATATAAAGAGAAACCCAAACCTATTAAACTGTTTTTGCATGATAGTGTTCCTGTATTACGCAAAAACCACTAAACGGATTTAGATGCGGTTTACAATTTGATAGATTAGAGTTCCATTTTAAAGCGCTTGATTTGATTTTTACGACCTTTGGTTTCGTTCCGTTTCCTGGATCAATGTAACTTACTTCTAACATGGCGATCAACGCATAAACCATAGCGTACTTTATACTTATTTCGCTGGCTCAGCGACCCGAGGTGGATCTAAGCCTCCGACATTAAAATACGCCATAATTTCCTATTTGTTCCAAGTCAGACCAATCGGGCTCGTTCATCCCTTGTAGGTCATTACCTTTTTTTCCCATCAGCGGTATCTAGGGCGACCCACCGGACCACGCGCGATGGGTTGCCCGAGATATTATGCACTTTTGTCAGCTCGATCTTCTCCTATTCTTTCCACATGTCCGAGCCAGCGCAGTCGGGCAGCTTTTATTTCCCCGATGATATATTCGCGGCGTATTCAACGCATCGTATGACGCATAAACCAACCGCTTAAGACTTATCCAAGTTTCACCAAATCCAGTTAAAAAAAAATGATATTAAAGTAGTACAACAATAGTAAGTCAAAGTAAAAATCATTTATTCATTTAGGTCACAAAGTAACGCTTATGAACGTCAAAATATTTAGGTTAGTGAGTTAACTAAGTTACTGAAGCTACATTTAAGTTGGGCACGCCACGATCGTGGCGGTAAGTCCCGTGTTTGAGGAGTGGCTGGAGAGGCGGCATGGCGCCCTCACCTTCCGGCTGACACAGGTAATGACTGGCCACGGTTGTTTTGGCCAGTTCCTGTGTCGTATACGCCGGCAAGAGACGCCCGGTTGTCACCACTGCGGCGACTGCCGCGACGTAGTTGAGGACACGGCGCTGCACACTTTGGCGGTTTGCCCCGCCTGGGCATCGCAGCGCCGTGAGTTGATCGCGGCAGTCGGGTTGGTTGCCCTATCGCTCTCGGCCGTAGTTCAGTCTATGGTCGGATGGAGGTCGTGGAACGCCGTCGCCTCCTTCTGTGAGGAAGTAATTTCCATCAAGGAGGCGGCGGAGCGGGAGAGGGAGCGTTTAAACCCTCTCCCCAATTGCAGAGCCGGGCGCCGGAGGGCGCGAGACGACCTCCAGCCACCCTGAGGTTTGACCTGGGGGTGGCGGGCTTTGTGGGCCTGCCCGCCATCCGTTCAGCACCAGGTCTGAGAGGCGGCGTGCGTGTTCCCACGCGCGCCTCTGTTTCGAGTCCGTCTCCCCCCTAGGGGGGACAGTAGGGATAATTTGTGAGGAGTGCCTTTGGGTAGATCTTTCGTGTAATGGCCTGCCGTTTCATACGGCGGGCCGAAACCTCGGCGGGGTCGCGACCGCATGCGAAAGTGATTCGCGCGGCCCCGTCGATAGTGGTTGTGTCGAGGAACACCGTGGTAGGTTCAGTCGGTATTCCGGTAGGTCCTTTATCTTTTCAACATCTTATTTTACCCCGTCGAGTCCGACATAACCCATTCCCCACGTAAAAAAAAAAAAAAAGGTACATTTAAGTTAGTTGCTAGGTTCAGGCAAAGGTTTGAGCCTATGAGAAGAGAGTAAGGCACATCAAAATTATAAATAAAGGTATGTTTGTGGCAAAGGATTCGTCCGCTGTTACGTGGGACATAAGAATATAGCTGGCGAAATATGTGTGTATGTATCTCTCATCATCTTAATGATATAGGCGTGAGACTATCTTTGTATTATAATTATATACACACGCTGTATATCTAGATATATAGTGTGTAACAGAAAGGTCATATTTTAGGGCTGTGATGGACATAGCTGAAAAATTAATTATGTGCTCTATCTATACCTTTCTGTTACACGCTGAAGATAAATAAACGAATATAACTATGCTCACTATGTAACGTATGTATGAATGTACTAGTAAACCAATTAGAAATCGAATACCAATTAAAACATTTAAACTACGCGTTACTCGTATAATTAATACACACATTAAATATAATTATTGTATAACAATTATCAATTAATAACGATGCTACGATGCTCCATAATTAATATTTTGTGTCAGATAATCGATATAATAATACGTGAAGAAAAAACTTTGTACCTCTTTTTACGAAAATTGCATGGAAGGAGGAGTATGAAATTTAGCACAGTTATAGTTTATATGGAGAAGGAAGGGCGAATCCTAATATTTTTACATTAAATTAATGATAAAATACTACACGCACACAACCATGCATTTGACACACGCAGTCGAATCGCGTTTGTAATATTTCGGCATGGTTCGGTTGATGTCGTACAATTCTTCGTAACTATAGTTACATACCTTAGGTAAGAACCTATTGCAATTTCTCGGTATTTATAAAAACAATCATACTTGATTAGACTACTTGGCGAACGCTAGTACATATTAATTGGTAACTGATCACCCTCAAGTAAAATTAGTTCATGACTGTATTTAGTTTGCAGACGATGCAATAGTATTTCTAGGAAGTGTTAGTAGGTACACGTTAATCCTAACTAATATTAGCTTTAACTAATATACATTTGATTCCACGGATGGCGTAGTGGTTTAAGAGGTCACCTCGCCGTTGCCATTAGGGTTAAACCCCACACAAAAATGTTGGACTAAAGTTTGTGTGATCCACTAATATGTAGTTATTCCGAGCCTAGGTGTTCTTTGTGTCCATTGTTTGAAAGTTTGTAAAGATCCTCGTGACATAGGACTTACTCCTAGAGCGGGAGTTGTCTTTTTAAAAGAAAATAAAAGAGAATAAATGCGTATATGAGTTTGTTTATTTGTTTGTTACGCTTTCATGACTTAACTACTTCAATGAGCATGATGAAATTTCGTATACTCGTAATTAGGGGTAAGGAAAAGGACAGCTAGCTTTCATCTAAAAACTAGTACTGTTTCCTGAGCGATGCGTTGGCAAAAGTTCCTAAGGAATAGATGATGAACTAGAAAATAAAATACTGCTTCGAGTCAATCAATGTGTCCAGTCAAGAAATTCTCAGTAGCAAAACTAAGTTTAGAAATGTAATAATAATAATGTCCCCCAGGCCAAATTTTGGCCACGGCGGCCAGTCTTAACGGAGACTGGCCATCTGCGCAGGAGATATTATAGTGCACAAATGTGTGCGTAAACACAAGTGCACTCTCTGTACCCTAACTCTCATGATTTGATGGGACGGTAATCCGACATGACCGGAGAGAGATCAGGCGCAGGACCAACGGCTTTACATGCTTTCCGAGGCGCGGGTGTGTCTAATACCGCCAACTTCATAACTCCGGGTTGCTATTGAGATCTCTTAACAGAAAAACCCAATAACTTTTTGTTGGCCCGACCCGGGATTTGAACTTGAGACCTCATGCACAGCAGTCACATTCACAACCACTGCGCCACGGAGGTAGTTTTGAAACTTAACTAAACTTGGAAATGTAACCAGTTAACGGCAATAGACTGTTCTCCTACATATAATATCAGTAATATCAGTCCTAAGTATAAACTGTCCCACTGCTGGGAGCCTCATCTCAGTGTGAGAAAGGTTAGGCCTAAGTTGAATACGCTGACTCAGTGCCGGTTCACATGTCGGTCGGCAGACTTCACATATCTTTGAGAAATTTATTGATAACTTACAAACATTTGTCTTGGTCTAGGTGTTTCTATGTATAATATGTACATATGTATTTACAAAAAAAGTATATAATATTTTTCTGGATGAATGTTTCTTTTATCGTTTTCTATACCCTTGACAACGAGCACGCAAAATTTCATAATGATCGGTCAAGTAGTTAAGGCGTAACAAACAAACAAACTCACGTTTGGATTTATAATATACTAGCTTTTGCCAGTGGCTCCGCCCGCGTGAAAAATCAAATGAAAAAATATCGATTATCGCGTAAAAAATAGCCTATGTCCTTTTCTATATTTCTGCCAAATTTCATGCTGATCGGTTTAGCGGTTTAAGCGTGAAGAGGTAAGAGACAGACAGACACACTTTCGTATTTATAATATTAAGTATGATTAAGTTAGGATGCATCTAACTTTAAAAGCCTTCGTTGTCGTGACCTCACCTATGACGTGACCTGTCGTCACCGACTAAAAAATAGCCATCAAAATATAAAATGGTAATATGTAAAACCACCTACATCCAGAGTTAAGCCTACATAACTAATAACGATAGTAATACACGAACTGAAAATAATTAATATCAATCCCATTGTATTAAATTTCTCGTTTCAACCGCCATCAATTTAGTATTATAATCCGGGCTATACGTAGTCAGGAATTAGGCAAATGCAATCGGATTTCGCGTCCAAATCTGCGCATCACAGCCGCTGCAGGTGTGGATTCATATACTAAGTATGCATATGGTTTTAGCGTATATGCCTCGTGATATACGACGACGTAGTTATAAGTCAGAATGTAACTGCAATTTCGTCCTTTGATTCGAGAGAGTAATTCGTGGAATGATAGAAGTATTCTTGTATATATTATGTATGTCAGGGGTACAGAAAAGGACACAGGGTACCTGTATCCAGAAAAAAAGACTAGTCATAAGGGATAGAAAATTTACATAGCAAAATCTAGTCACGTGATAAATTAAACAAAAGCATTTGGTTTCGAACGTGTAAACTTTAGTTAGATACAAATATATGTAGAAGATCTATTGAAATACAGATGTTTACGAAATTATATTCTCTTTGAAAGGCTTAATAACCAATAATATAGTACATCGCCCATAATCCAAATATTAACTTCCCAAGAATAGCCCAACCACAATAGCTCAAAGCCGAGATACGAACCGACGACCTTTCGGTAGATAGTTCAATACTTGAAGGCATTGTTGCGTCAAAATTCGCTTTCAATAGAATATGGATTACGATCAAATATGTATGGGAATTGGCTGCTTGGTCCTTGTGAATAGACTTCGTCGTTCAGTAAAAGCGAATTTCTTGAAGCGTAAGTGAGAAAATAAAATATAGATGTATGAAATATCGGTTGCCTTGTACATGCAAGCTTTTTTCTTCTTTTGGCAAAGTGTTTTAACGAACCTGTTGGAAAGCACAATTACAGTTCAGAGACAGTATTGCGACAGTATTACAGAGTCTTATTTACGCTTACGTGCGATCGTAAGGATCCGTGTTTGATATCGGAGCCGTGCAGATATGCAGTTGCATAGGGTTTAGTGGTCACTTCATCACTGACAGTACCGTTACAGTGTTACAGTTTCGCAGCAGATATAGGAAAAATGTGTGTTTCGCAAATCATTGTACGGAGTCTGAGTGTTCTTTGTGTCCGTTGTTTGAATGTTTGTAAAGTCCCGCACGGCCCAGAAACCAAGACAGCAGCCAGTATCCATTTAAAAAAAAAAGGAATTTTGTGTTATTCAAAAGTGTCTCTGTCATGTTTTTTGTCAACAAGTATCCAAAGACTATGGTATACGGTTACCATCAGGCAGGCTATAAGCTAGTAGCTTTTGATATCGTTTATGCTTTTTAATAAGACCACGCTCGCGGTATGAGTTAATTTCTATCTTTGGAAACTTTATAAACATATTATTAACGGATATAAAGTACACCCACATATAATATTCAACGCAGTGGCAAGCAAGGTGACCGCTGCGCCTACCACGCGGTCAAATCTTTTTATAAACGTTAAAAATATAATGTTCTCCAGACCGAATATCGGTCACGGCGGTCAATCTTAACAGTGACTGGCCATCTACGCAGGAGATTAAACCTTAAGTGCACTCTCTATTCCCTAAACCCTTATAAATCAATAAAGAAAAAAACACGCTCATAGTCGGATGGGATGGCAATCTGACACGACCTGAGAGAGATCAAGCGCTGGTTGACTTTACGTGCTTTCCGAGACACCAAATTCTGAAACTAAAATATTATTTATGACACAATCAGTTTTGAATATTGTCTGACATAATAAATTATATATAATAATGACATCAGTACTGTATTAAACTGTCCTATTGCTTGGCACAGACCTCTTCTTAGTGTGAGAAGGGTCAGGCCATAGTAATACGCCACTACGCTGGCCCAATACGCGTTGGCAAACTTCACATACCTTCGAGAACATTACAGTGAACTCTTAGACATGCAGGTTTCTTCACGATGTTTTTCTTCAGTTAAAGCAAGCGATAATTAATTATTTAATACACATATTATGTAACTTCGAAAGTCAGAGATGCGCGCCATGCGATTGAACTTTTAGGGTCTTCTCTTTATAACAAGATAAATAAACAAACAGCTATATAAGACCTAAGTTATGTAAGATCTAAATGGATAGTCTGTCGTAGCTTCACGTATTTATATATTTATATATATAAAACTCTTCCGTTACTGAGTGACTGACAGACAACGCACAGCCGAAACTACTGAACGCAAGAAGCTGAAATTTGGCGTGTATGTTCCTTGGTGAGTGTAGGGGAGCACTAAGAGAGGATTTTTGGAAATTCTACCCCGAAGGGGGTGAAAGGGGTGAAACCCGATATTCACACGGGAACGGGACTTACGCGGGTGAAACTGCGGGAAAACTACTAGTAGCTTATATAACACACAACGCGTAAACGTCACAAATACTTTTAACTTTTTATAAAATAAATATGTTTATTTCGTTATCCCATACACGAGTGCCCATATCTTAGGATGGAGGTATTCTTTTAAGTATAAAATGTACCTATATCTTCAATAACATTCCAATAACCGACAGGCTAAAATTCATCCTAGCCTTTCTCCATAATAAATAAATGTATCCTTTATAACACTGACATTTAACAAGATCTCGCAGACAATCAAAGGTCTCGGCCTAGCCTCGAAATAAAACAGCCATATTAACCGAATTGAGCCAATATCCGTACGTCACAGAAAAGCCGGGTCCACGTCGACCGACGCGTCCAGCTGACGAGGGTAGCCATGATGATATTTTGACAGGCCAACTGTCAGGAATATCAGCAATTATAATTACGTGTATTGGGTTTTGCTTCTGCAAAGAACATTGAATTTAACGCAATTTGTTGGGAATCACGAATAATGATTTTTGCAAATAAACGTAATAAATAAAAATATTGTGTACAGCATTGATGTTGCACAAGTAATTAATGCGATTGCTCAACGTGAATACGAATCTGAGACTGTCATTAGATTATATACATGCCGTTATTCAAGAAATATTAAGAGGATGACTTAAACAAATTTTACCTGGGGCACTTTAACAGGCAGGTCGGAAAACTTCAAAACACGATTTATCGATCTGCCGTCAATTCAAGTTTCAAATATTCGATAACGATTTGAATTATAATTAGTGACAACTAATTCATTACTCGCATGCACATTCACTCAATTTCCCAATATTCGATTCGGTTTTCTCTGTAATTCTTTAGTTGTAAATTCAAGTAATCATCATAAGTACAAGCTTTATTATTGCCACTATAGTATTTATTTATTATATAAAACATAATTACAGATGCAAATAACATTAAAATGTGTAAACCTATTTCATTTAAATCCAACATTATATTACATTATTAACATTAAAAAGCATTCTTACAACACACAACTGCCTCCGTGGTGCAGCGGCAGTGAATGCGACTACAGTGCATGAGATCTCGGGTTCGAATCCCGGGTTGAGCCAACAAAAAGTTATTGCGTTTTCTGTTAAAAAATCTCAATAACAGCCCGGAGTTAGGAAGTTGGCGGTGTTGGACACCCCCATGCCTCGGAAAGCACGTAAAGCCGTTGGGCCTACGCCTGATCTCTCTCCGGCTGTGTCGGATTACCATCCCATCGGATCATGAGAGTTAGGGAACAGAGAGTGCACTCGTGTTTAAGCACACGCTTGTGCACTATAATATCTCCTGCGCAGATGGCCAGTCTCCGTTAAGATTGGCCGCCGTGACCGAAATCGGTCTGGAGGACATTATTATTATTTACTTCCTATAATCCTAAAACAAAATAAACCTAAAATCAAACAAAAACTCCATCTCAAAGCCGTAACTGACGCATTAATCAGGCGTACTTAGTCCGAATCCACGGATAGCAATAAAACATATGGGCGAACAATATTGACAATATAATCCAAGTAATTCCCGTACAGTCCGATATATCAGTTTAGTTTGACAGCTGCTTGAGCCGCCATGATAGGTTGTATTTGGATGGAATATGCGCACTGTGATGGACGTAATTCAACTAAGTTATACAGGAATAGTAATAATTTATGAATCGTCAAAATTGTGACGTATTGTTTGGTGAATATTTATGAGAAGTGTAAATTTGCGTGTATTTTACTAAAGGCAACATTGTGGATGGGTTTTTGTATTGATGGAGGTTTGTCATGTCCTATAAAATTATAAAGAAGCTGTATCTCTATATTAACTTGGTTGATTTTGACCGCAATATTGCTCGGGTTAATCTAGGCGATATCAATAAATATATATATGCCTTAGAAACAGCAGTTTTTTTTTATCTGGATGAAACATTCAAAATTAGTTTACAAGGTAACACTTATGAATGTCAAAGTAACACTATTTTTTTCTGCTAATTTACATTTACTGCCACGTTCAGCAAAGCAAGGGTGTAGGGCTCATGAGAAGAATGGGCAAGAAACTCATGGTCACTCTTTTTAATCGCCAAGTTTTCTTTACAAATCATAAGAGCTGTAAGGTGCTGCAACCATTTCTCCATGAACTATTACAGAACATACTCAAGCATTTAATAAAATTTGATGGTGGCCTCTAAAGCAGCAGTATGGTAAATAGGAGCATTCACTTACATGTACATTAATAATCAAGACAAGGCATGATTGTAGTCCGTAGTTTAATCTAACTGTTTAAATAAAAATGTAGTAAGTAAATCATCGAATTCCACGATACTAAGGAATCCTTGTTCTTTCCTATACCCTTGAACATGTGTATGCAAAATATCATGTTGATCAGTTGTGTAGTAAGGGCTTGAACAGAACAGAATCAAACTTACATTCGCATTTAAAATATTAATTAGGATAGTTAGTATACAATTATGTCTGGCATTCCATCGATTAACAGTTTGAAAACTAAGTGTAACCCGCGGTATTACTTACGTTTATGATTTCTGCTCCGCTTCCGTGTCTCCTAACGTGGTAATCTTAACATATGTTTTTCCGGATAAAGTAGCTTTCGGATGGTGAAAGAATGATTGAAATCTGTCCAGTAGTTTTTGAGCGTGTTCATTACAACAAATTACAGGTTGTCCTCTTTTTAATCCTAGCTAATATTATATGTAAATGCGAATGTGAGTTTGTTTGTTTGTTATGCTTTCAAGCCTTACCTACTTGACCGATCATCAAAAAATTTCGCATATACTTTACCAGTGGTACAAAAAAGAACTTAGGCATCCGGCAAAAAGTTCTGTACCCGAGTGAGCCAAGCCACGGCAAAAGTAATATTAGTGTAAAAAGAAACAATTTGATATCAACCAATTATGAGTTTTAAAACCGAGTTAATGTATTTCTTCTTTGTGTATGTTTATTCAATTATTTGTTCAAGCTTCTCGCAAAACCACTTAATGGTTTCTGAGAATATAAATAAATATATTTATGTTTATCTATACTATATATCTGAGAGTTCTCCGTAATGTTCTAGAAGATATGTGAAGTCTGTCAACCTGCACTAAGTTAGCGTGGTGGACTATGGTCTAATCCTTCTCATACTGAGAAGAGTCCCAGTGCCCAGTAATGAGACAGTTTATATACCGACCAGATATAACAGTATTATATTAAATATACCATCTTAACTATACACTTGCTTCTTGATGCTTGCTAACTCATTACCAGATTCTAGTTTAATTTGCTCCGCGCGCATGCTACTTGTACACAAAGCTTGCATTAAGCTTCTAGAGCATTTTTTAATAACTTCTGCCACACTAGGATTTTAATTTTGTATTGCGGCTGACCTTATAGACATTGAAATAACAGAAGCAAAAAACACCCAGACTCGGCATAAATATTTGTGGATCACGCATTATTTTTTAAGCAGTAGCATTGATCAACCACTTTAACCACTAGCATCTATGCATCCAGGCCAGTTACGCGGGCTACAGAGTTTTTTACGTAAGCTACTTGTGCGAGATATGAACTTTGTACACAATAAGGGCAAGATGCGCAAGATAAAGTACTAGCGCGGATTTTTCCATTGTAAATGACAGAACCAGCAGCGATAGCTCAGTGGGGAGACCAACAGACTGCAATCCAGAGGGTTTCGAGTTCGAACCCATGTCGCGCACCTCTGACTTTTGGAAGTAATATGACTTTTCGAAATAATGTGCGTATTGATTGACAATTATCGCCTGCTCCGTGCCTCGGAGAGCACGTTAAGCCGTCGGTCCCGGCTGCCATGAACATCTATGGCAGTCGTTATTGGGAAAGTCAGTACCCTCTAATATCCTGACACTGATCTAGCCTTAGGGTATCGTTAGCCTTCGGGTTGCGAAGGTCAGGTAGCAGCCGCTCCGTATAAAAACTGATATCCAGTCAAATCCCATTAGACTAGAAAAGCCGACCCCAAATGATTTCGGAATAATAAAGGCTAAGGGAGAACAAAACGACAGAACCAAAATCACTAGAAGCAAAGAAATTCTCGCGCATGTAACCTATAGGAGGAGCTGACGCATACAGTCCATGCCAAATACTTGCATCATGCACAAGCACCATTAATCTTACAGGTTACTTGCACAGAAGGCTTGCATCGGATATTTACACGACGTGTTCAATCCGTGCAAGTGCCTCAGCTAGCGTATTTCATTCCCGTCGTGTACAAAAGTCATAATAGTCACCCGTGGGACAAGTACTGATTTCCACTAAAGAGTAAACCTTCCTTATAAAATTCTTCCTTGAAACTATTTACAAACTACTTATGTTCTATTCAGTTAATTTAAACTCCGTTTAAGTAAAAGGCTCACTGTTTGAAATAGTTCTTAAGTATTTCCAAAGCTCTCAACGAGTTAACTTAGATCTTCAGATTTCTCCATTGCAATTCTCTTTTATGAAATTTATTATTACTAGATTTTGCCTGCTGTTTCGCTGTTAAAAGTTAGTTACAGTACATTTTTTGGGTGAAAGGTACCGTATGGAGTTTTCTGTTCCCTGACAACGCGTACCTACACGCATATTGCAAAATTTCATGATAATTTTATTGCCAATGACGTTGACATCATTCACTATAACCAACCGAAATTCGAAAAGAAATTCGTAAAATACATATTATTTAATGTGTAAAATTATTATTATTGTTTTAGTTACATTAGGGTATAGCTTATGATATAGTTTTGGGATATCCTATTAAGGTATTATAAATTAGTTTAAATTAACAACTAAATGATGATTGATTGAGTAGTTAACAAACTCACATTCACATTTATAATATTAATTTGGATGAAGACTACTGTTTGATCCTGTGACGTTAATGTGAGCGAATACGCCCTGTGATGTTTGAGTTTTGACTTTTACGCTAGGCAAAGATTAGATGGCATAATAAGTAGTTATAGAGAGTAAATATGTTGGTTCGGTACCGCGTAGAGGGTACAAATATGTGTGTGGGTTTTTTTCGTGTCCGTTGTTTGTATATTCTGAAAATTAACCACTATAAGGGATAGTTAGAAAGTAGTTATTAAAAATGTTCTTGCTGTGATATTATAAAAATTGTGTAGCGTCATAAGCTCTGGAAAGAAGCCTAATTATAGCACTTTTCCATTACGTTTCAAAGGAAGCGTTAAATTGTATTAAATCCATATACAGTAAGTGATAGCACTTACTGTATATGGATTTGATACAATTTAACGCTTTGGAGATATGTACATAAACATGTAGATTAAAATATAATACAATTATATATAGTTTCAGTTATAAGCAAATGAATGCAATAGTACTATAAAATAGCATTATTGTTTAGAGACTTTACTTCTAAGAGTTTATTTTCTGAAGAAACCCGTGTTTAATCAAAAAATATTAATCTTTATTAAAAGGTATAGTATGGTAAATGTAGTTAATATTTTGTTAAGACTGCGCCGAGCGAAATGTGCCAAAACAGGCGGTCACAGTTAAGTTGATAAAATCAACACATTTTGTTTAATACAAATATAAAATATACATTTACCATAACAATGAATGTGTTTACAATTACTCCGTGTAAAAAACTTAAAATAATTAATATTTTCGCCTACAAAATTACGTAAATTTGCATTGTGATGTTTAGATTATACCAGTAGAAATCTATCTTATTTTACAGCTTAAATGAATCATAAATAGTTATATTACAATTTGTCCGTCCCAAATATTTAAGTTATTGGTTGACAATAAAGATAAATATTTATCAAAAAAGCACTTCAAATCCTCAATTCAATTTTACTATGGCGGCCGCGCGCCGATTTGAATGTCGAGCTCTGTCATTCAGTCCAACCGCGTCTTACGCTCGACGCAGTTTTAAAGGCAGTTGCTATAGTCTCCCGAGGTTGCTTGCGCATTGCTTACCTTACAAACAAGGGGTAACTGCACATATCTTAGTTGTTTGTCCTATGTTGTTCACCTTGTAACAAAACAGTGCCTTCTTTAATATGAAAAGAAGTAGTACTAATAGAAAGATATAGTAATGAAGGTGCTTTCTCAGCTAGGCTGCTCCCAATTTTAATAAAAAATGTCATCACGTGTAAATTGGGAAATAGTTTGGGAAAGTAACGAGTAGACTGAACTTTTCAAATGCAGTATAAATAATGTATGAAGATGATCGATACACTTCACATCCACACAATTTCAGCAACAACGATTTTTCATCCAGACATTCAATTATATTTAAATGTGAAACAGAATATATAGAAAATTGTTTTACTCACTAGATTTTCAGAATACGTCATTCGTACCGTAGACCTTCGTAGACATCGTAGCACTTTCGTAGACGTTCGTAGACGTTATTTATTTAAGAAAATGTTTTATGAAACTTTGAGGGTGCAGGAATGTGAGAATTCTCTAGAAAGACTTTATAAAGCAAATTCTTAATTTTATTCTGAAATGAAGAATGCTTTGATGTAATACTTTCTGCAAGTATTCTTTTACGTGTTCTGTGTTCTAGGTAATGTACAATATGTAATATAAACGTCTACACAAATTAACGAAACGTAATGTATACACTTTAGGGATAGATCTCGGGGCCGACACAAAAGATCCCACTGGGTTGAAGTGTCACCGATCTGCACTGATTGGCCCCCGAAATAAGATAAGATAAAATAAGATTAGGGATGCGTTGGCCCAATATTTTCAAAGATCGAATCGCGAGTATATTTTGATCGGATGATTGTTGCATCGATTCAAAGACATTCGATTTGATAAATCAGTAATCGAATCGTGCCAATCGTAGTTATAAAAAAATATAATAAACACTTATGATTAAAACGTAGAACTAAATACTCTTCTTACTTATAGACGTACTAAGTAGAGTATTTAACTCTACATTTTGTATCGATACTAAGAACTTTCAAGCTGTCAGAACAACTTGATTGTCAGCATATTTAGCTCTATGTCGGAGCTGTTACGGGATAGATCCGTTTCTGGTTGAAATGTTTTATATTCTAAACTTGTTAATTGCTGGAATACCAGACGTATATGGAAACAAATTTTTTTGGCCGCTGGCTGTCCATTGTCGCTCAATAAGATAAGAAGTTTATGAATTGAAAACTGACACTTGTAAACTTATCCAGTCAAATTTAAAGTAACAAATTACTTTAAGTTTGACTGGGCAAGTAAATATATAAAGTAGGAAAACATCATTATCGTCTAATTTTATTCGATTCGATCGGTCTTGTGAACATCTTATTGATGGACGAAACGATTCTTACATTGGATCCTAAATACGGCATGATATACTTTGCGATAAAGAAGAAATAATATTAGCTCTCTATTAAACTGTCCCACTGCTGGGCACGGAGCGTTTTACAGTGAGAGAAGGATTAGGCCATATTCTACTACGTCCACGTTGGTCCAGTGCGAGTTCACATATCTTTGAGAATATTATTGGAGAACTCTCAGACACGCAGGTTTCTTCACGATGTTTTCCTTTACCTTTAAAGCGGGTGATAGTTAACTTTTTAAAACGCACATAAATTTGGAAAATCAGAGACGCGCTTGGGATTGAACTCGAGACTCCTACGTGGCGTGGAGTCTAACGGTCTCCCACTAATCAAACGGAATATTATATTTTTGTATACTTTTAAGGTGTTCATTAAGATTACAACCCACTTGATGGTGAGGTTACCATAGTAAACTATATGTATATACGAGCTGCCTCCGTGACGCAGTGGTAGTGAATGTATGTATGTAATGTAATATCTCCTGCGCAGATGGCCAGTCTCTGTTAAGACTGGCCGCTGTGGCCGAAATTCGGTCTGGAGGACATTATTATTATTATTTTTAAATAGTCTGTGATACCAGTACCATAAGTAATCAATGTTTTTTTAAGCAATTTATTTGAAATGTGCAGAGTTACGTGCTATGAAGTGTCAAACTGACTTCGAATTTTAAACAGACTATAAAATACATACATCTACGCGCGCGAAGCCGCGGGCAAAATATAGTATGTAAATAAAAATTGTATTTATAATGCTATAGTATCTTATCTTATCTTTTAATAGATGAAACCATTTATGTTATAAAAAATAACTATGATGATTTTAGTCGCGTAATCTTTTTCAATGTGTAAAATTCATAACCGAATGTCATAAATGTTCCAAAGCCACTTCTGTTCTGCCGTACGATGATTTTGTTGCGTTGTTAATTTTAAAATACATTTACTACATAATTTTGCAACTCCGTGTGACGATAATCGCCTAGACGCCCGGCGAACGCGGGCGCACGTCACTAGCCACCTCTCGCGACCGGTGGTGCCAGACTATATAAGGAATGGACGGTGTCAGTCGCATCTCCTTGCGGCCCGGCTTCACACTCCCAGCTAAGTGTCCTGATTATACAAGGACCACGAAGCAAGTCTTTAGCGAACCACGCCCTGACTATAGTTCTATAAGTAAAGATTGTCTCTTTTATTTGTATCTTAATTCATTAAAAGTGTATTTGTTATACCTTCTCTCATTGTACTTCCTAATTATTCTACAGTTCTCTTAAAGTAAACCCCAAAGGTTACATCCGTCACTACAATTTTTAAACTTTATAACTATTTCAGCTACTTATTTAAATTGTTAAAACTATTTATATTTAAGTTTATACTTTGCCCGACGTTTCGGTTGCTTTTCAGCAGCCATGTTCACGGGGAGAGTCTTTCCATGAATTACATAAATAATTATGTAAAGTAATATAATCGCGAAAATATTATTCATCTTATGTAGTACTAGATTTTTTATATCATAAACAGCTAGTTTACTAAACTAAACTAAACTAGCTGTTTATGATATAAAAATCTTGATGAAACCCGACAGACGTTGTCCTGTACACACGAAAAAAAAGCCCAAATTTAAACCATCCTCGTCTCCACATGAACACACACAAAAATTTTCATCAAAATCTGTCCAGCTGTTTAGGAGGAGTTCAGTGGCATACACACGTACAGTAGAATTATATATATAAAGATATGATTTTACCACTTAACCCCAAAAAATATAGCCTCTATTGACGTAACATTTTTTGTCCGTGTGTATTCCTTTTGATGTTTATGCCCAACAAAATGAAATAGATACTCCATATTAACATATTTTTAGCGTCTGCCCGAGACGGGCCAAAATACGCGTTTATGCGTGTGACATATGCAAAGGAGGGTTAAGAATATTCTTTATGTTAAAGTAGTGTTGTGAAAAATTTGAGTGTAAATATTTCATTTATTATAATAGGGTATTATCTTTTCTATATCACTATAGCCTTATATCACAGTTAAGAAAATATGCTTTTTACATATTTTTTTATACTAAAAAGGTGGGAAAAAATATGGCCAGATGATAAACGGACTGATTTTAGTGTAGTAGAACCTCGCTGATTTCAGCATGAATAGGCTCGACTGGGAAAGGACTACCCTCTCACAAAATATCGACGTAAAATAGCAGTATTCCTACTGTTGTGTTTCGTTCAGTGAGTGAGAGCGCCGGAGGCCCAATCACCCCCTTTCCACCTTCCCGCTCCTTTTCCTTCCCACTTCCTTTTATTCCTAAAGGGTCGGCAACGCGCAAGTGATGCCTGTGGTGTTGCAGGCGTCTATAAGCTACGGTGACCACTTAACATCAGCTGGGCCGTATGCTTGTTTGCCACTTCAGTAGTATAAAAAAAGTCGGATAAATTGGTCACCATCAAACGGGTTGTGTTTTTTCGCCCACCATAGATAAAGATCTCTCTTGTAAGAGTATAGAATAGAAGAAGCAAAATATTTCCTCCAGCTCTAGCTATTTTGGCGGCAGATTTAGTATAAAAGTATATACGTGGGCGCACATGAATGCGCTCTCTATCAGACATCAGACACGACAGGAGAGTGAAGAGAAGATCATAAAGAAATTTGACTGCACGGATGGCGTAGTGATTTTAATGGTCGCCTCGCCTATGCTACTATGCCGAGTGTTGTGGGTTCGAATCTCACACGAGACATAAATTTGTGTGATCCATAAATTGTTGTTCCAAGTCTGGGTGTTCTCTGTGTCCGTTGTTTAAATTTTTGTAAAGTTTCCCGCGACACAGGATTTAATCATGGTGCGAAAGTTCTATTTTCAAAAGAAAAATATGTCTAACGGAAATATATTAATACTACTACCACCTGGATTCTAAAAACATAACAGGTGAAATATGGATGAAGTTCACCTCTGCGTCTGCGTGAATATAGACTGAAACATGTGTTTATATACAAGGTGTCCCAAAATATGTTTATCAAATTGTAACGAAAGAGTCCGTAGGTAAGGACCTTTTAAATGTACTAAAATGTGTGAAAATATCTAAGTTTTTAAAAAAGTACGAGTTTTTCAGATTTTCAACTACAGGTCCTTCGTTTATGGCTAATTTTTTTTTTTTCCACTATTATTGTTTGTGAAGGATTGACTCGTCAAACTAAAAACGTTTTTTTTTAAAAGCTGTCTTCGCTTTGCAATCACTGCATTACCTTGGTGTATTTTTCTTTGCACCAAGACATATTTTATTTTTATATAAAACATCTTCTTAAAATCTTTATTTGCCATATTTTTTTTATTTAGCTCATTTGAAAGGTCCTTACTTAAGGGATCTCCCGTTACAATTTGATTCACATATTCTGGGACATCCTGTATAATTAATTACAATGACATGTCTTTTGTCAATCACGTTATTAAAAAACACGCCAGCACACCTCGAAAATAGAAATTACAAAATTTTTATGCGCTTACTGTGGAAAACTATTATCAAAAAAACAATTCGAATACTCGATCATATTTTGCGAAGTAATAATCACTGGCATAAAACAGATGAATATATGAAAACAGAAACGTACGACTTCCAAAGCATTTGATACTTCTTTCCCTAACAACCGTAGCTCGGCAACCATTTGTACAAATTAGACTGAATAAATCATGATACTTGATGTTCCACAATTATGCTGCACTACAGAAATTCATTAGTAAATTGGCGGATCACATATAAATATTTAGCTACGGTTCTAATACATTAGGCAGCAGACGGTTCTCTGAATTATGTATGAAAGGCTCAAGATAAAAGCGGCAGCGAGGTGTTACTACTTCAATTGCATTTGGAAGTAAAAAGAGAATTGGTTTTAGGGTTTGGTCACACTAGCGTTTCGATGGCGTAGACATTCGATGAACTTGGCTTAGCGCGGACCTGATATCGCGATGTCATCGCGTGGACGTTTGTAAACTACGGTGGCGTCGCACTAATTCCGCGCGATCATGCGGTGTGCATGTTCGATCGATATATTCCATTGCAGCATCCAAATATAAGAAGTAAGAGTTTAATATTTGACTTTATTATCTAATAAAATATATGATATTATTGAATTATGAAGGGAAAATGGATATCTCTTCTCTACCTGCCTTTTTAAAAGTATTTTATGTTATCACTCAAGTTTCACGCGGTAGAACCGCGCGCGCTGATGACACATGGAATCCATGTTCTGGGCACCTTATTGCAATAATCACATAAAGGTTGTCTTTGTGATATATGAGTATTTTTGTCAAGATATTCTTAGTAGTAGCACGGACTGAAATATGCCCGCTAGATGGTAATAAGTAACCTAATGCCAGAGCTGGAGAAATGTGGGTGTAATATATGTCTACATTATCTTTCTTGGTTAGAGACTTGAGACTATGAATGTAGATAATCATAAAATGGTAGGTAGATACAGTTGACAATGTGGATAGAGACGTGAGACTGTGATTATTTTTTTATTTTTTATATTGACTCGGCCAAGTATTCATAACGGACCTGATGGAAAGCCCAATTGTAGTACACAGACAGTGACGACGAGGAGAAGATAGATATCTTCTAGCCGTCGTCAGTGTCAAGCCGGTCTGACCAGATGCTTCTTCACACTATGTTTGAAGGACCCAATGTCTTAAAAGGGAGGGAACACATGTGCCGGCAGACGATTCCAAAGTTGTATGGTACGGCATAAGAAGGAATTGCTGAACCTTTTAGTGCGAGACGAGTCACTTGGAGGACAAAGCTAAATTAGCGAGAAAAAAGGTGGGTGTACTGAACAGGGCGAGGCGGTACTTCACACCCGGTCAACGTCTTGTGCTTTACAAAGCACAGGTCCGGCCGCACGTGGAGTACTGCTCACATCTCTGCAGGAGACCCCAAATACCAGCTCGACCCACTTGACTCCCTACAAAGACGGGCAGTTCGAATCGTCGATGATCCCAATCTCACGGATAGATTGGAGTCGTTGGAGCAACGGAGAGACTTTGGGTCTCTCTGCGTGTTTTACCGACTTTTTCATGGAGAGTGCTCTGAAGAACTGTTTGATTTGGTACCAGCGGCCCCTTTCTATCATCGTACCACTCGACAACGAAGCAGGGTTCGTCCATTTCACCTGGAAGGGTTCAGGGTTCAGGATGGTACGCTTCCAGCGATCATTTCTCCCACGTACGTGCAAGCTCTGTAATGAACTGCCTGCTTCGGTGTTTCCCGAGCGCTATGATATGTCCTTCTTCAAACGAGGTTTAATGAGAGTTCTTCTTTCACGGTAGGCAGCAACTTTGCAGTGTCTTGACATTGCTGATGTCCATGAGCAGCGGTTACCACTTTCCATCAGGTGGACCACTTGATCGTCTGCCAACGAAGGCAATAAAAAAAAAAATAGGTCCAATCACTCTTCGGAGCATTTGCCATGATAAAGGCGATAGAATACGCTAAGAGTCGCAATGTCTCTACGAAATTGTAGCGGTTCGATGTCCTTCGTAACCTCCAGGCTGTCGATTATGCGTACGGCATGACGCTGCAGTTTATCTAAGGCATCGATTAGGTACTTAGCGCAACCATTCCAAAGGTGCGAACAGTACACTAAGCTGCTACGGACTTGGGCCTTGTACAGCAAATACCGCTGTTCAGGAGTAAAGAAACGTCGCACATTGTTTAGAATCCCGAGTTTGCGTGCAGTTGTGGTTATTATACTCTCGATATAATCCCTAGAGTTACAATGTTGTCCCTTGGTCGTGGCGGATGTCTATGCCTAAGATGTTAAGACTATTCTGCTGTGGCAGCGTGGTGCCCCGAAGACTGGGCAGTGGAGAGAATAGGGTTTCTTTTGAGCTGAACATCAGCTAGTCATAAAGCGGTTATATACAGGTGTCAATTTAGTTACCCAGATATTTAAAGAGTTGAATCCGACCACGATGTTCTACGATTAAAATACCAAATAAAGTACTGTAAAGTTTATCACAACATTTTTCAAGCTTCACAGTTATGCTGCATCGGGCCAATCTACAATTATAAATAATATTATAAATGTGAATATGAGTTTGATTGTTAGTTAAAGCCTGAAAGCGTAACATACAACGTTTAAGGTTTAACTACTCGACGATTCATCATGGAATTTCGGATACACGTTGTCAGAGGTACATAAAAGGGTTTAGGTTACCTTTCATCAAGAAAAAAGTATTCCTATGCTCGCGTTAATGTACTTAAAATATATATTATTTAAGCTTGTAAACCAGGCTGTAGTAATACAGGTGATTAGTCTCTTTCGCTTTCACCGTACACCATACACCACTCGCACTGACTTTTACATACGATGAATAACATATACGTTTATTTCCCGTAAACAAAACAAGTGGCTCCGTGATTGTGATTGAAAGGGTTTGTAAAAGGATCCACAAAAGGGATACAGATACAAGATCTTAATATACGTGAGCAACGTCTTTGATGGCCTTTTGATTGTTGAAACGAAAATGTAATTTGAGTTAAGATCCTTTTTGTTTCATGTAACCTTGTGAAGAGGTAACTCAACAAGAGATTGAACACTGGTATAATAAAAAAATATATACTTTAGAGTTATAACTAAAAAGATAATGTAGGTATCATATGTGGAGGCCAATCAGTGCAGACCGGCGACACTTCGACCCAGTAGGGTCTTTTGTGTCGACACTCTCCCAATAACGACTGCCATAGATGTTCATGGCAGCCGGGACCGACGGCTTAACGTGCTCTCCGAGGCACGGAGCAGGCGATAATTGTCAATCAATACGCACATAATTTCAAAACGTCATATAACTTCCGAAAGTCAGAGGTGCGCGACGTGGGTTCGAACCCGAGATCCTCGGCATTGCAGTCTGTTGGTCTCCCCACCGAGCTATCGCTGCTCTTAAAGATAATGTATACTTATATATAGTATAAATTTTATGAGTAGTAGAGCCTCGCTGATTTTAAGCATGAATGGGCCGGCTCGACCGGGGAAGGACTACCCTCTCACAGAATATCGATATGAAATAGTAGTATTCCTACTGTTGTGTATCGTTCGCTGAATGAGAGTGCCGGAGACCCACTCACCCTCTTTCCCCCTTCCCGTTCCTTCTCCTTCCTACTTCCTTTCTTAAAAGTTCGGCTACGCGCAAGCGATGCCTTTAGTGTTGCAGGCGTCTATAGGCTACGGTGACCACTTACCATCAGGTGGGCCGCATGCTTGTATGCCACCTTAGTCGAATAAAAAACGGAAGAAAATAAAGAAGAATGAAATATCGTGTAAAGCCTCGGGAACGGTAGTTTTTCTGAATTAAAACTATATCAGAACTAGATTTTGCCTGTGACTTCGCTCGCGTAAATGTAGATTAAGTTAGGTAAGTAAGAGTACCTACTTTTTTGCATAGAAGGTACTCTATGTCCTTGCCTATTCCTCTGACAACGTGTATTCGAACTTTTGTAATGGTTGGTCGAGTAGTTAAGGCGTGAAAGCATAACAAGCAAACAAACTCATATACGCATTCACAATATTATAGTTAGGATTTAGGGACTGCTAGTAGCAGATATAAATGGGCGTTATAAGGGACCGGCCTTTATTAGGCGAATATACCGCTAGCTATTTTTGATTAACCTGTATGCAGTTGTAATATCATTCAAATTATTTGAATGTTTAAGACTGCGTCGAGCGTAAGACAGATAATGACAGAGCTCGTGCGGTGCATATACAAATCGGCGCGCGGCCGCCATAGTAAAATTGTATGGAGGATTTGAAGTGCTTTTTTGATAAATATGTATCTTTATTGTCAACCAATAACTTAAATATTTGGGACGGATAAATTGTAATATAACTATTTATGTTTCGTTTAAGCTGTAAAATAGGATAGATTTCTACTGTAATAATTTAAAAATCACGTAACACGAGCTTACGTTTTTGCATTTTTCATGTAATTTTCGTAATTTTGTAGGTGATAATATTAATTAATTTAAGTTTTTTACACAGAGTAATTGTAAACACATTCATTGTATTGGTAAATGTATATTTTTATTTTTATATTTGTATTAAACAATAAGTGTTGATTTTATTCACTTAACTATGACCGGCGCAGTCTTAAGTAAACCAAATTAATCGGTAGGTATTTAAATGCATTAAATTAAAATGTAACTTTTCGATATACATAGAGTCATGACATAAGTAGCTGCATTGGATGCACTTGTTGCTATCTAGTGAACATATTAACGCAAACACTGCAAAGCTGCTCGCAGTTTTCTAAAAGGACCTGTAACTCATAATCTGACTGACAAATTATCTAACAAAAAATATGAAAACACAAACTCAAATCCTCACAATTGACTGCATACATTTTTAAGCTTAAGATTATACCCCGGAACCAGCAACAACAAATTGTTTTAATAAACACTTCAAATTGTACCAGAATTTATTTTGTTTCCAAACCCCTTTAACATTTAAACTTCACAAACACAAACGAACATTTTATTGTGAAACAACGAAGTACAATCATAACAAAAACAGGACCTATACAATATTACTTACGAAATCAGATGCATGTGTACTTTATATTTACACCACGTTCACAAGAATACAAGCAAGAATGTCAGTTAATAAGTTTGATAATGGCAAAGTTGGTGTAAACAGCCCGGTGATAAAGGGAACATTGTCTCTGGCAACAAAAGCTGAGTTTCGTTAAGTTTAACCTAGCAGGCAACATGGCGGTCAAAACAAGATGGCGGGATATATAATATAAAGTTTTGCTTAATTTTAACGTGTTGGTTAAAGTTTTTGGGGTGTCAACAAGTGACTTTGTATTTTTTTTAAACAGCTATGGTGGCAAACAAGCTTACGGCCCACCTGATGGTAAATGGTCACCATAGCCTATGGACGCCTGCAACACCAGAGGCATCACTTGCGCGTTGCCGACCCTTTAGAAAAGGAAGTAGAGAAAAAGGAAATGGGAAGGAGAAGGAGCAGGAAGGGGGAAAGGGGTGATTGGGTCTCTGGCACTCTCACTCACCGAACGAAACACAACAGTAGGAATACTGCTATTTCACGTTGATATTCTGTGAGAGGGTAGTTCTTCCCCGGTCGAGCCGCCTATTGATTCTGAAATCAGTGAGGCTCTACTACTCATATATTATGCATCTTGTTATATGCGCTAGCGGAGGCTATGGATAACATGCATCATGCAAATGATTGACGGCTTCATGATTTCCTCGCTCATGTTGCGACTAAGTTACGTATTATAAGAAGTTATGTTGACTGCACGGATGGCGTAGTGGTTTAAGTGGTCGTCTCGCCGCTGCCACTGCGCCGAGTGTAGTGAGTTCGAATCCCACACGGGATAAAAATTTGCGTGATTCACAAATGGTTCTGCCGAATATATTGTGTCCGTTACTTGAATGTTTTTTAAGTCCCGCGTGACTCAGGAAATACAGGGAAGGGTTTTTCAATAAGTTACATTTATTTTAACGTGTTTGGGGTGCCTAAAAGTGTGTTTTCTTATGCCTTTTAAAGACGGCGTTGTTAATACGCGAACGTTGCAGCTCATATGCATTGAAGTAAACGACGAGTCACTTACGCAAGCAGCCCGCATAATTAACTTAGAGATGTATCTTTGTTTTAAGGCTCTCAGTAATACGAGACGAGCGTTATACGCAATAACTATATCCCCTAAGGGGTAAGAAGAGACTTATTATTTTAGGTCGCACGTAACAGTACTCCGAAAAGTTAGAATCGCGTGCTCTACGATTAATCTCGTCGATGTTTATGAAGCATGCTAACGGTTGCTAGGTTGTTGCTATCATACCAATGAAAATATTCATATATAGATATTTGTATCCTTACACCAAAAACACCTAGCCTACCTCACACCTGAATAACAGCGTTGGTTATAAAACTAATTAACTTACAGCTTCGTACAGAACAACATTACATATGCTGTCAGTGTTGGGAACGAGCAGGCTTATACTTGAATATTTATGACCATTCTGCTGTCTCACTGAGTCGCAACCCATTTCGGCGAAATTATTTATAAATATGTCATAATTTGTTGGTACAGGTAAACGTACACTTGGACTGTTCAAAAGTGCTCTTCAAATGTGGATATGTGTAATAAGCTTCATGTTATGGTCTGCAAAGGGATAGGCAGAGAGATGTTAGGCCTACATTTCGTTAACTTGGTCTTTAGGTTGTAGGTACAAAGGGCTGGCGCATATGTATCGAGGGGCAGCGTAAAACATTTTTCACTGCCAAGCCAAAATGGACCCTGCTAGCGTTTAAATATTACACTTTATTGTTTTCTACCTTTCGCCGCTAGTCACTTTAATGCTTTCGATGACTAATAGTAAAGTAAGTAAAGTAAAGTAAAGTAACGTAAACATTTATTTTTCAAAATATATGTACGTACACGATCTAGTACAAATATTAGAACACAGAAAACAAAACAAAAAAAAAGTACATATATCATGAAAAATGAGGTTACCACTCAGGTTTATTGTTGGTTTGCGGTTGATACCTCAAACCAACCCTGATATTATTTGGTAACCCCAAGTGACGCCCAGACGTACATCAGCTACTATTGTAATAATTTACAAACACATAACACAAAGCTACGTAAGATATATATTACTTATATAAATTATAATTGAAAAGCATGTAACATATATATATATAAATTAATATATAAATTTATAATAATAGTCTAATAGTCGTGTTAACTGACTTTCGACATTCTTTCAATACAGGCAAAGACAATAATGGTTTGGTAATGGAAAATGCTCTCTGCTACTTGTTAAATGTGCGTCTGTCGTCTAAATTATGCCTGTGTCTTTGCAATCATGGGACTTTTTAAACAACACGAACGAACAAACGAGACTCGATTTTTTTTTAAATATTTGTTATCCTTTGCCTTGTTTCGAACATACAATACTTAGCGCACTAGCAGTGGCGACCACCTAAACCACCACAGCGGGCAGCCATCTAGTTATATTATACTTTATTGGGGTAAACGTGAATTTGTGTTCCCCATAGGGTCGGCAGCAGGGTGTGTTAAGCCCAGTGTCGTCATCATTTGGGCTCTATTTATTAGAGAGCAATCTTGTCGGCCTCGATGGCGTAGTGGTTAGTGTAACCGACTGCCACGCCTGAGATCGCGGGTTCGATTCCCACACAAGTCAAACATTTGTGTGCATGAACATGGATGTTTGTCTTGGTCTGGGTGTTTCTATGTATAATATGTATGGTTTACAAAAAAAAAAGTATATAAGTTTGTTTATCCATTGTCTAGCACCCATAGTACAAGCTCTGCTTAGTTTGGGCTAGACGGTGTTGTGTGTATGTGGTAGAATATTATTATTATTATTATTATTGCAGTCTACCGGTCATTTAGCAAAAATTTGTTCGGGTACTAAAACTTTCCTACAAGAAGTCGGAGGAGATATTTTTTTAAGTCATCTATCGTACTAGATATAATTCGAGTGTCATGGTTTCTTGTGTCAAAAAATCAAACAATGGACAAGAACACGCAGAATCTTAACAACTATTTGTGGATTCTATATTTTTTGTTCCAATACTCGTCGTTTTTAGACTATTGCGATTTGTACACATACTTAATATAATGCTAGTTACCGGTGTAGACGTCGTTAGTTTTTTGTATCGAAAAACTGTCAGTACTAATATAAATAATAACGACCAAGTGAGGTTAGTTGCCGAAAACCGCATTTCACGAAAGCGTCCCCGAGTCACACCAGTTAACCCGTAACCACAATCGATGCAAGTCGGTTGAAACGTCGGGCAATTAATAGGTACCTATTTATTACCTTTTATATACTTTATAACGAATAAGACCCTTTAACTAGCATTATTTTAAGTACAATACTCGTTGCACGAGCAAAGGTAAGGCGACCGCTTAAACCACGTCAACCGCGCAGTCATCAAGTTACATCCGATTTAATAGGGGCAATCTTAACGTTACGTTCCTTAGAAGGGTAAGCAGAAGGGTGTTATTTCCACATTTCGTCATCATAGTCTTCAGATTCCACGTAATAAATAGCATGCCTATATACAAACTTAGCACTAAAGAAAATCCATTTAAAACTTTCTGAACGAGTATATCAAGATTGACCGCATACACCAACGCTATTTTTACTCCGGGACCAAAATGGTGGTATAGGAAATAATCGCAATACTTTTTTGCATACTATGTTGGTTATAATTATGGTTGAACGATCGACAAATAAGCAATTAAGAATGCTCGGATGGCGGAGAGTATTAAGTAGTTGTCTGGCCATTGCCACTGCGCCGAATTTTGTGGGTTCGATTTCTAAACGGGACCAAGATTGTACCGAGTTTGGGTGTTCTTTGTGCCCGTTGTTTGAATGTTTATTAAGTCCCCCGCGACACTGGTTTAATTTTGAAAGCTGGCGATGTCTTTAAAAACAGCATTACGCATACGTCAGACGAAAAACTCAAAGCCACTCTTTTCAACTACCAACCAAAACCGACGTTAAGTCTTTTTAATAATCCACTGTTTTACACAAAAAGCATTGAGCACTTGAATAGTGAATGTATCAAAGACGTAGAAAAGAATCTCAGCCCAGTGGACTACTACATTTTCCTAAAAAATATTTAAATTTCTTTAGGATAAATCTCTAGTATTAGAGATAATCTCTGTATTACTTTATATTCACAATTTACGAAACGGTTTAGTGATACCGTTTGTCTTTACTAACCGTTTTAACTAGATTGCAGAGACGGTGACTTCACCGTCCTAATCGTCACAATCTACCACTTAAACCACTTGGTTTATGTGGTAGATTCGCCACTGCCAATACGCCGAGTATTGTGACTTCGAATGCCACACAAGACAAATTCGAGTCATGCACAAATAATTGTTTCATGTCTGGGTGTTGTTTGAATGTTTGGCAAGTCTCCCGCGACGCAAGAATAATCCCAGTGCGGGATATATCTCTTTTTAATTATAAAATCGTACTAACTCCAGGTTACTATTTAAATGTCTTAATAGAAAATGTTTTATTGAGCCAATATAGGTATTAAAAATGTATATTTGTTAAGTATTAAAAGCTAAACTAAATTGACATAGACAATAATAATGTATGTTCACACATAGTCGTAATTCTGACCAGGTTACCGGCCCAGTTAGTTAGCAATATTTACTTCTTCGATGGTGCAATAGTAACGAAACAACTACTTTACAATCTATTTATTCTCGGCCGGGTAAGTGTCTATAGGATATTTGTTTAAGAAATTTTCACTGACAGTAGACGGAAATAGTATCGGCTTCTATTAAGGATTCTATATCCAGAAACGAGTCGTTTTACCTACGGAAGATTAATTTTGACACAAATTCTATGAAACATATGTCAAAATTTTACTGTAACTAAAATAATAGTAGTATTATTCTATCACGTACACACAACATCATCTAGCCCAAACTAAGCAGAGCTTGTACTATGGATACTAGACAATGGATAAACATACATAAGTTTTTTTTTTTTAAGTACATTCGTACATATTATACATAGAACACTCAGACGAGGACAAACATCCATGTTCATGCACACAAATTTTAGACATGTGCGGGAATTGAACCTGCGTCCTCAGGCGTGGCAGTCGGTTACACTAACCACTACGCCATCGAGGCCGCCAAACAATGATCCGTTTATGAATATACCTAAGATTCTAATTAGCTAAAAGTGGCTGAAATATTCCTTTGAAAGTCTAAAGACGTAAGACTAAGTAAATATTTATTTATGTAGTCACTTTGCTTAGTTCAAAGAAATTCAATAAACTTTTTCCTTCGTTAGACAAACAAAGGTATTCCACCTTTTCACACCTTTGTTTTAAAATAAGTCTTCATTGGATTACTTCGGCTTAGTAATCAGATAAGACAGGACAAGCCAAGTCTCGTCTAACGAGGAGCGGAGAGCGACACAGTCTTCGTTACTTTTTGAATAAAAACTTCTTTGAGCATGGTAGTAAAAGTAAGGCTTAGAAATAATATTTTTACGTGTTGATTCACACACAATTTTTTTCAGACGGGATCTTATCGCACTCTAGTAATATGGTTGCCCGGTCTCGATTACCAATCTAGACCGTCTTATATTATTCTTCTCTCTTAGCCTTTATTATTCCCAAGTCACTTGGGGTCGGCTTTTCTAGTCTAACCGGATTTGACTGGATATCAGTTTTTACACGGAGCGGCTGCCACCTGACCTCCGCAACCCGAAGGCTAACGATACCCTAAGGCTAGACCAGTGTCAGGATATTAGAGGGTACTGACTCTCCCAATAACGACTGCCATAGATGTTCATGGCAGCCGGGACCAACGGCTTAACGTGCTCTCCGAGGCACGGAGCAGGCGATAATTATCAATCAATACGCACATAATTTCGAAAAGTCATATAACTTCCGAAAGTCAGAGGTGCGCGACGTGGGTTCGAACCCAAGACCCTCTGCATGGCAGTCCAATATAAGACCGTCTTATATTATTACACATATTAAATATGGGTTTCTGTACACAAAAAAAATACAAAAAAAATTGTTTAGAATGTATCGTTTTGCCCACATCTATGTAATTCATACAATTATTATTGTCAATGTCGATTTGTTTAAGCTGTGAATACTTAACAAATAGACATTTTTAATACCTACGTCGACAGTAAAATCACAATATTAAACCGGAGTTGGTACGATTTTATAAATAAAAAGAGATGAAAAATGTTTTTTTAAAAGTTGTCGTTTCAATGTACCCGAAGGGTGTCAACAGGACTCTATTACTAAACCTCCACTGACCATCCGTCTGTCTGTCAGCGGACTGCATCTCATGAGTAGTAATACGTAAAGAGTAGAAATTTCCACAGAGAATTTAATAGTTGAATATTTCTATTGCCGCTATAACTCATATTTAAACAATAAGATGGCAAATTTCAAAATGGCAGCTAAACTAATTAAAAGATAAAGCCGGTTATGCTGGTATTGGTCTCCGTGTTTAGTTCTAATCTATATATAAAACTCTTCCGTTACTGAGTGACTGACAGACAACGCACAGCCAAAACTATTGAACGCAAGAAGCTGAAATTTGGCATGTAAGTTCCTTGGAGAGTGTAGGGGAGCACTAAGAGAGGATTTTTGGAAATTATACCTCGAAGGGGGGAGGGGGGGGGGAGGGGGGGGGAGGGGGGGGGAGTGAAAGGGGTGAAATACTTTTATATGAAAGTTCTACACCGTTGAAGTTAGTGACTTGAAAATTTGGATTTTCACGCGGGCAAAGCCGCGGGCGGAAAGCTAGTAACTATAATAAAACAACAACAATGTACAAATATCATCATCACCATCGCAGCCAAAAGACCTCCACGGCTGGACATACGAACTCCAAGGTTATGTGAAAATATAAGGAACTTAGTAAACTCACTGTCCTCCATATTTTGATGTTCATAAGTGTTACTTTGTGACATTTATGAACGTCAAAATTCATTCATCATTGAAATTCGTTATCTTGTAGAAAAACAAGATACCTAATGAATTTCAAAATGATCGCCATACAGATTTTAGCCGCCATTAGAGAAGTAATTGCCCATCGCGAGATCGTACTATCACCTCATAATTTGCAATGGCGGACCAAATAAATACATTGCAGCCATTATTATGTGAAAAGTAGCAATAATAATGACTCTTGAATAATAGAATAAGATTGCTAGCCGCTCCACCGCTCGCATTTCGACAATTTCCTTAACAACGCTCGTGATAGCAACAGGAAAAGTAACCTAATGGAATTGCTAATCTATGTGACTTTTATTTCAAAGGAAAGGAACGTTACTGTTTTGTTATTTATGTTATCGTTAATTATCAACAGTATATTCACACATGACTGGTCTAGTTACAATTATTTAATTAACGTAGGGATCAACGGTGTGTTAGTGCGGGTTTCGTAATTGTACAAACATACATGAATATACAAAGCCTTCGCAATATTATCGAGGAAATTGTTCAAAATCATAGCAGTGGGGACAAAAATGTCTAGAGACAGTTAGAGAAAAGACTGCTTAAACAAAACAATTTTTAAATATGACTATTTAGGTAGATATTTATATTATACATTAAATTGTATGTCGATGTGATACAACAAGTTTTGGACTACGAATTAAAACAAAAAGCAATGTGATATATTAATATGCCACAAAATTGTGTAAATTTAGTTAAGGAGGTAGAGCATGCTGAAAACATTCAGAATCTCAATGAAAAGCTGAAATAGATGCACGTTTGCGTAAACATATACCTACTATGATTATAAGGGTGCCAGGAACGCTTCCATTTAACAGACAGGGTAGGTATACAGTGGGTGCGATCACGGCGCTACCTTTTTTTGTACCTATGCATTTCTGGATTTCTATCTGAATAATTATTTTCTTGTTTCGTCCTTTATAGACCCCTTTTTTACGTAGTCGGGTTATAGTTTTTAAGCTTTTTTTTTTAAGTAAAGAGCTATATATCTCCTGCGCAGATGGCAAGACGCCGTTAATTGGCCGCCATGACTAAAATATTATCTAAAAGGTATTGTTATTATAAAAGGAGCGTACGGGTACAGTACATACATATTATACAGTATTGTAACTCGGCCTTGTTCTTGAAATAATTACCTACAACAGCGCGGTTCGTAGACACGCATTAGGGCTGCCCGCCTACAGTATTTTAATTTGATCTACCTACTTGAGTTTCTTCCTAGTAATATAATAGACATATAATATTTACTATCACTAAGATTGTAAATATTATATGTATATTATATTATAAAAAATGAAATTCGTAATGAATGAAATAGAAAGTGTTCAATAAAATCAAATCATCACAAATCGTACGCTTACTGCTTACAAAACAATCACACCGTCCGTTCAGCACTGCGGCGCATTCGCGACTGATTGCGAACCAAGCGCATACCAACGCCGAGGCGCGTAGGCATGACTCGAGTTCCGACCGTTTGTATGAAGATAGAATACTGTTTAAGTTTGTACTGTGGTACGGGCGTTTCTAGTAGGTAGTTAGCGCGTTCCATGTTCCGTCAGTATGCGTCTTTATACATATTCAAAAATACTTCATATTGAAGCAAATATTTTGTTAGAGTTAAGCTTCCTTATCTTTGATGTATTGTGTACCAACATAATTCGTGCAAACATCTTTTGATATACTGTTATCTTTTGATTTCGGTACGTGTTGTAACTGCCTCGATCTTACAACGTTATTGAATGTGAGTACTGTGCATTGTTTTCTGTTACTCAACAAAAAGGTTTTGAATTTTTCTGTTGAAATATCTCAATACCAGCCCGGAGTTAGGAAGTTAGCGGTGTTAGACACTCCTGTGCCTTAGCAAGCACGTAAATCCATTGGTCCTGCATCTGATCTCTCTATGATCTAGTTGGTCTGCTGTCCCATCAGACGATGATCTTATGCTTGCACACACACTTATGCACTATAGTATCTCCACCGCCAATCATCGGCCGCCGTGACCGAAATTCGGTCTGGAGGACATTATTTATTACTCAATCATGCGTAAGCCGTTAAACGGATTAAAATGAAACTTGGCCCACAGGTAGACTATGTCTTGAAGTAACTTATAGTCTATTTTATCAAGATATTATATCACGTGGGCTTTCACGCAGCCGCAGGCAGTAGCTAAGTTATTATTAATCTGGCACAACAGAAGTATTTACTACTAGCTGTTGCCCGCGACTTCGTCCGCGTGAACTTTAATTTGTTACCCAATACCTACTTTTAATTTTTTATCTAATTTTAATATAGAAAACTACAACTAAAGAAATTAATAAGTCTAACTACACCTACATATATATGTGTAGTTACTTATATATTCGAGCAGCGATAGCTCAGTAGGTAGACCAACAGACTGCAATGCAGAGGGTCTCGGGTTAGAAGCCACGCGGTGCACCTCTGACTTTCGGAAGTTATATGACTTTTTGAAATGATGTGCGTATTGATTCACAATTATCGCCTGCTCCGTGCCTCGGAGAGCACGTTAAGCCGTCGGTCCCGGCTGCCATGAACATCTATGGCAGTCGTTATTGGGAAGTCAGTGTCCTATAATATCCTGACACATGTCTAGTCTTAAGGTATCATTAGCCTTCGGATTGTGGATGTCAGGTGGCAGCCGCTCCATGTAAAAACTGATATCCAGTCAAATCCGGTTAGACCAGAAAAGTCGACCCCAAGTGACTTGAAAATAATAAAGGCTAGGGAGAAGAAGTGTTGTTGAAGGCGCATAATCTTTTTGTTTAACTACTACTACGCCGAGTGATATTGTTTCAAATGTCACACAAAATAAAATGAAATTAGTTTAGAAGTTAATTATTTTTTATAAATTGTGTTGAAACGTGAAGGTAATATTTCAGGTACAATATATTGAAAAAAAAAAAGAAAAAAAATTAATATAGAGATCTGCGTACCAGCAGAAATGGAGCTGTATTGTGTATGCTAATTTATAAGGCATTTTATTAATATGAACTGTTCATGGACTAGAAACATCATTTAAAATGTACCGATGGCGTAGTGAGTTTTGTGGTCACCATGGCAATTATCGCTTGCTTTAACGGTGAAAGAAAAAATTGGACTGAAACCTACGGGTCTGAGAGTTTAATTCTCCAATAATGTTCTCGAAGATATGTGAAGTCTTCTAACCCGCACCGGGTCAGCGTGGTGGACTATGGTTTTACCCCTCTGACGCTGAAAAGAGGCCCGTGTCCAGCTTTGAGACAGTTTAACACAGGGCTGATATTATTATTTTTCAAATATACATTTCAACCTTAAACATGCACACACCTTTCTATTGCACACTGTAAACATTAATATCTATAAAAATAAATAAAATTATAGTCAAAATAACAGCTTTTTATTAAATTCATATGAAAGTTTTTATGATACTTATATAAAAATCTATTTTTAAATTGTTGTCTGTCTGCATGTTCCGGCTAATCTCTAAAATGGCTGTACCGATATTGAGTATATATTTTATATACATATATACACGATCTCAAGCCTAAATACTTGAAGACAATGGTGATTTAAAATCCCACGTAATAGACGGCGAATCTTATGCCGTTCATAAAGCTCAAAATCCGTACTTCTATTGAGAATTTCTTAAGCAGAAAACGTAAAAACGCTTTGGCCGACCCGGCAATCGAATCCAAGACCTCAGGCACAGCAGTTACACTCATTCACTCATCCACACACTCATCCACCAAAGCATTCAATAAATACTACTTTCGATAAAATTAATTTAAACTGCCAATTATACATACGATGCCACACAAAGAACGTAATTATGCAATTTTGATTACGTGTCGAGCGGTTAATGGGTTGACACGCGGTCACCTAACCGGGAATTATTAGAATGCAGAGAAAATTATAAAGCTTTAATCTATATTATATTATTATTTATTTATTTGGACATCCAGCAGTCGCAACATTATTTCTACGTAACTCAATAACACTATTAAAAAATGGCCAAATGCGCAACATTTTAAGGTGTCACAACATGCATTATTATTATGATGTAACATTAGTATCACAATCTATAAAAGTAGAGGGGAAAACATTGCTATTATTAATTGTGACAAAAATTGAGAAATAGCAATACATAAGTAAAATATTTACAAATTATAACAGGTGAGAATCGGCAATGAATTGCCGTAAATCTTAGAGTTCGAAAAAACGGTTCAAGTAATATGCAAAGGTCACGTGATACCACGTCACGTCACGGTCATAAGTCAAAGGTCATAGTCATTTCGGGGGTATATCGACTATGCTGACGCGAATGGTGTTGACCACGAGTCTCTAGCTCTTAAGGTTTTCGAAAATTGTTTATCAGACAGACAGACGGACGGACGGACAAAGCTGTTGTATAAGAGTATTTACGAAGTCTTAAAATAAAAATTATTATTAATATTACTATATTAGTAATAAATTTTGTTGAAAAATATTAACATTAATAAAAAAACAATATTATTCTAGCTGTTACTCGCGACTTCGTCAGTTTGTCATTTTTTTATTAAAAAAAGAGTCCCCTAAGATACTCCTCATAACATCGACTATCTGTCAGTGAAAGTCCTATTAAAACCGGTACAGCCATTTTAGATATTAGCCGAAACAGACAGACAGATAGACAACAATTTAGATTTTTTGAAATATAATTATCATATAAGCTTTCATATGCATTAGGTAAAAAGCTGTTATTTTGACATTACAAACAGACACTTTAATTTTATTTATTTGTATATTGATATTAATGTTTACAGCGTGCAATACAAAAGTGTGGTCATTTTTAAGGCTGAAATGTATATTTGGAAAATAACCTATGTGCCCTACACCCGGATCAAAAAATATATTAATAAATTGATGACAATTTCAAACATTTTTAATTTTTTTATTTAGTCATATAAACAATGCGTTAACTATCAAAATTTCGCCTTAATTATTGGGTTATCGGAGTCAGCTGTTAGTGTTGTCAAAGTATTGAGTAGAATGTGCTGATATTGAAAAGTCAATGAAAAAGAATTGCTATATCTTAGATGAAATGTATATCGATTTATTTGTCGCCATTAACTTTTGTAAAGGAGATATATTATGTGATAGCATTTACTTTTTTATCTACTTATCAATTATACTTTTTAGTCGATACTTAAACAACACTAATGCTTACTCGGTGAATCTGTAAAATAACTAGGTCCGATTTTGATAGTGATGTAACGTTTTTGTTTCGATGATAATTAAATAAAAGATTTGAAATTTTATTTAATTAATTTTGATATTCGAGTATAGGCCACGCAGGGTTATTTTTCAGATATACATTACAGTCCTAAACTATGACTACACATTTTTCTTACCCACTGTATACATATAACGCAAGGAGTAAGTTCTAAAATAATTTGCAGTTTCTGTCATTGAGACACCTGCAAGAAAATGCAAATATCAGCATTAATCAAGTTTAATGTCGCTTGTTTGCGCATAATGCGCACTTCTCTCATTTCCCTAGCGGCACCTCCCGTAGCGCCCCGAGGAAAGCACTTCGTGCACTTAAACTCAACGAATAAGTGCCACTAGATGAACTAAAATATAAGCTGTTGCTATATACATACAATATTCTTAGATTAAAAATAATATTTGAATGACAAGAATCACAATGCAAGTGTGATTGCAAAGCGAAAGCAAAATAACAAACATCTTGTGTTCAAAAAAAATATATCGTTACCATCTTTCGCCCGCGATATGATTTTGGATAGAAGGAACCTTATGTCTTTTTCTGGACATCTGACGACGTGTATGCGAAATTTTATGATGATTGGTCGGATAGTTAAGACTGCGCCGAGCGAAATGTGCCAAAACAGGCGGTCACAGTTAAGTGAATAAAATCAACACTGTTTAATACAAATATAAAATATACATTTACCATAACAATGAATGTGATTACAATTACTCCGTGTAAAAAAATAAAAAGAATTAATATTTTCCCCTACAAAATTACGTAAATTTGCATGAAAAATTCAAAAACGTAAGCTCGCGTTACGTGATTTTTAGATTATAACAGTAGAAACCTATCCTATTTTACAGCTTAAACGAAACATAAATAGTTATATTACAATTTGTCCCTCCCAAATATTTAAATTATTGATTGTCAATAAAGATACATATTTATCAAAAAAGCACTTCAAATCCTCCATACAATTTCACTACGGTGGCCGCGCGCCCATTTGAATATGCACCGCACGAGCTCTGTCATTATCTGTCTTACGCTCGGTGCAGTCTTAAGGCGTGAAAGTGTGACAGACAAACAAACTTTCATTCGCATTTATAATACTAGTTAGAATATTGAACTAGCTAAACATGGGCACGCTTTCCTGGAGCTCTTTCAGATATTTATTATAAGAGAAGAGTTTTAATTGTAACTCCCGCGCTAGAAATTATTCCTGTGTACCGGGGGGACTTACAAGCATTCTAACAGTGAGTGCAGAGCAGCGATAGCTCAGTGGGGAGACGAACAGACTGGAATGCAGAGGGTCTCGGGTTTGAACCCACGTCGCGCACCTCTGACTTTGGGGAGTTATATGACTTTTCGAAATTATGTGCGTATTGATTGACAATTATCGCCTGCTCCGTGCCTCGGACAGCACGTTAAGCCGTTGGTCCCGGCTTCCATGAATATCTATGGCAGTCGTCATTGGGCAAGTCAGTATCCTCTAATATCCTGACACTGGTCTAGCCTTAGGGTATCGTTAGCCTTCGGGTTGCGGAGGTCAGGTGGCAGCCGCTCCGTGTAAAAACTGATATCCAGTCAAATCCGGATCCGGTCGTTATTGGAAGAGTGTCGACACAAAAGATCCCACTGGGTCGAAGTGTCGCCGGTCTGCACTAACTGGCCACCAGATAAAAGAAAGTGTGTGAAAAATTTGTGAAAGGGGTGAAATACTTTTATATGAAAGTTCTACACCGTTGAAGTTAGTGACTTGAAAATTTGGATTTTCACGCGGGCAAAGCCGCGGGCGGAAAGCTAGTAACTATAATAAAACAACAACAATGTACAAATATCATCATCACCATCGCAGCCAAAAGACCTCCACGGCTGGACATACGAACTCCAAGGTTATGTGAAAATATAAGGAACTTAGTAAACTCACTGTCCTCCATATTTTGATGTTCATAAGTGTTACTTTGTGACATTTATGAACGTCAAAATTCATTCATCATTGAAATTCGTTATCTTGTAGAAAAACAAGATACCTAATGAATTTCAAAATGATCGCCATACAGATTTTAGCCGCCATTAGAGAAGTAATTGCCCATCGCGAGATCGTACTATCACCTCATAATTTGCAATGGCGGACCAAATAAATACATTGCAGCCATTATTATGTGAAAAGTAGCAATAATAATGACTCTTGAATAATAGAATAAGATTGCTAGCCGCTCCACCGCTCGCATTTCGACAATTTCCTTAACAACGCTCGTGATAGCAACAGGAAAAGTAACCTAATGGAATTGCTAATCTATGTGACTTTTATTTCAAAGGAAAGGAACGTTACTGTTTTGTTATTTATGTTATCGTTAATTATCAACAGTATATTCACACATGACTGGTCTAGTTACAATTATTTAATTAACGTAGGGATCAACGGTGTGTTAGTGCGGGTTTCGTAATTGTACAAACATACATGAATATACAAAGCCTTCGCAATATTATCGAGGAAATTGTTCAAAATCATAGCAGTGGGGACAAAAATGTCTAGAGACAGTTAGAGAAAAGACTGCTTAAACAAAACAATTTTTAAATATGACTATTTAGGTAGATATTTATATTATACATTAAATTGTATGTCGATGTGATACAACAAGTTTTGGACTACGAATTAAAACAAAAAGCAATGTGATATATTAATATGCCACAAAATTGTGTAAATTTAGTTAAGGAGGTAGAGCATGCTGAAAACATTCAGAATCTCAATGAAAAGCTGAAATAGATGCACGTTTGCGTAAACATATACCTACTATGATTATAAGGGTGCCAGGAACGCTTCCATTTAACAGACAGGGTAGGTATACAGTGGGTGCGATCACGGCGCTACCTTTTTTTGTACCTATGCATTTCTGGATTTCTATCTGAATAATTATTTTCTTGTTTCGTCCTTTATAGACCCCTTTTTTACGTAGTCGGGTTATAGTTTTTAAGCTTTTTTTTTTAAGTAAAGAGCTATATATCTCCTGCGCAGATGGCAAGACGCCGTTAATTGGCCGCCATGACTAAAATATTATCTAAAAGGTATTGTTATTATAAAAGGAGCGTACGGGTACAGTACATACATATTATACAGTATTGTAACTCGGCCTTGTTCTTGAAATAATTACCTACAACAGCGCGGTTCGTAGACACGCATTAGGGCTGCCCGCCTACAGTATTTTAATTTGATCTACCTACTTGAGTTTCTTCCTAGTAATATAATAGACATATAATATTTACTATCACTAAGATTGTAAATATTATATGTATATTATATTATAAAAAATGAAATTCGTAATGAATGAAATAGAAAGTGTTCAATAAAATCAAATCATCACAAATCGTACGCTTACTGCTTACAAAACAATCACACCGTCCGTTCAGCACTGCGGCGCATTCGCGACTGATTGCGAACCAAGCGCATACCAACGCCGAGGCGCGTAGGCATGACTCGAGTTCCGACCGTTTGTATGAAGATAGAATACTGTTTAAGTTTGTACTGTGGTACGGGCGTTTCTAGTAGGTAGTTAGCGCGTTCCATGTTCCGTCAGTATGCGTCTTTATACATATTCAAAAATACTTCATATTGAAGCAAATATTTTGTTAGAGTTAAGCTTCCTTATCTTTGATGTATTGTGTACCAACATAATTCGTGCAAACATCTTTTGATATACTGTTATCTTTTGATTTCGGTACGTGTTGTAACTGCCTCGATCTTACAACGTTATTGAATGTGAGTACTGTGCATTGTTTTCTGTTACTCAACAAAAAGGTTTTGAATTTTTCTGTTGAAATATCTCAATACCAGCCCGGAGTTAGGAAGTTAGCGGTGTTAGACACTCCTGTGCCTTAGCAAGCACGTAAATCCATTGGTCCTGCATCTGATCTCTCTATGATCTAGTTGGTCTGCTGTCCCATCAGACGATGATCTTATGCTTGCACACACACTTATGCACTATAGTATCTCCACCGCCAATCATCGGCCGCCGTGACCGAAATTCGGTCTGGAGGACATTATTTATTACTCAATCATGCGTAAGCCGTTAAACGGATTAAAATGAAACTTGGCCCACAGGTAGACTATGTCTTGAAGTAACTTATAGTCTATTTTATCAAGATATTATATCACGTGGGCTTTCACGCAGCCGCAGGCAGTAGCTAAGTTATTATTAATCTGGCACAACAGAAGTATTTACTACTAGCTGTTGCCCGCGACTTCGTCCGCGTGAACTTTAATTTGTTACCCAATACCTACTTTTAATTTTTTATCTAATTTTAATATAGAAAACTACAACTAAAGAAATTAATAAGTCTAACTACACCTACATATATATGTGTAGTTACTTATATATTCGAGCAGCGATAGCTCAGTAGGTAGACCAACAGACTGCAATGCAGAGGGTCTCGGGTTAGAAGCCACGCGGTGCACCTCTGACTTTCGGAAGTTATATGACTTTTTGAAATGATGTGCGTATTGATTCACAATTATCGCCTGCTCCGTGCCTCGGAGAGCACGTTAAGCCGTCGGTCCCGGCTGCCATGAACATCTATGGCAGTCGTTATTGGGAAGTCAGTGTCCTATAATATCCTGACACATGTCTAGTCTTAAGGTATCATTAGCCTTCGGATTGTGGATGTCAGGTGGCAGCCGCTCCATGTAAAAACTGATATCCAGTCAAATCCGGTTAGACCAGAAAAGTCGACCCCAAGTGACTTGAAAATAATAAAGGCTAGGGAGAAGAAGTGTTGTTGAAGGCGCATAATCTTTTTGTTTAACTACTACTACGCCGAGTGATATTGTTTCAAATGTCACACAAAATAAAATGAAATTAGTTTAGAAGTTAATTATTTTTTATAAATTGTGTTGAAACGTGAAGGTAATATTTCAGGTACAATATATTGAAAAAAAAAAAGAAAAAAAATTAATATAGAGATCTGCGTACCAGCAGAAATGGAGCTGTATTGTGTATGCTAATTTATAAGGCATTTTATTAATATGAACTGTTCATGGACTAGAAACATCATTTAAAATGTACCGATGGCGTAGTGAGTTTTGTGGTCACCATGGCAATTATCGCTTGCTTTAACGGTGAAAGAAAAAATTGGACTGAAACCTACGGGTCTGAGAGTTTAATTCTCCAATAATGTTCTCGAAGATATGTGAAGTCTTCTAACCCGCACCGGGTCAGCGTGGTGGACTATGGTTTTACCCCTCTGACGCTGAAAAGAGGCCCGTGTCCAGCTTTGAGACAGTTTAACACAGGGCTGATATTATTATTTTTCAAATATACATTTCAACCTTAAACATGCACACACCTTTCTATTGCACACTGTAAACATTAATATCTATAAAAATAAATAAAATTATAGTCAAAATAACAGCTTTTTATTAAATTCATATGAAAGTTTTTATGATACTTATATAAAAATCTATTTTTAAATTGTTGTCTGTCTGCATGTTCCGGCTAATCTCTAAAATGGCTGTACCGATATTGAGTATATATTTTATATACATATATACACGATCTCAAGCCTAAATACTTGAAGACAATGGTGATTTAAAATCCCACGTAATAGACGGCGAATCTTATGCCGTTCATAAAGCTCAAAATCCGTACTTCTATTGAGAATTTCTTAAGCAGAAAACGTAAAAACGCTTTGGCCGACCCGGCAATCGAATCCAAGACCTCAGGCACAGCAGTTACACTCATTCACTCATCCACACACTCATCCACCAAAGCATTCAATAAATACTACTTTCGATAAAATTAATTTAAACTGCCAATTATACATACGATGCCACACAAAGAACGTAATTATGCAATTTTGATTACGTGTCGAGCGGTTAATGGGTTGACACGCGGTCACCTAACCGGGAATTATTAGAATGCAGAGAAAATTATAAAGCTTTAATCTATATTATATTATTATTTATTTATTTGGACATCCAGCAGTCGCAACATTATTTCTACGTAACTCAATAACACTATTAAAAAATGGCCAAATGCGCAACATTTTAAGGTGTCACAACATGCATTATTATTATGATGTAACATTAGTATCACAATCTATAAAAGTAGAGGGGAAAACATTGCTATTATTAATTGTGACAAAAATTGAGAAATAGCAATACATAAGTAAAATATTTACAAATTATAACAGGTGAGAATCGGCAATGAATTGCCGTAAATCTTAGAGTTCGAAAAAACGGTTCAAGTAATATGCAAAGGTCACGTGATACCACGTCACGTCACGGTCATAAGTCAAAGGTCATAGTCATTTCGGGGGTATATCGACTATGCTGACGCGAATGGTGTTGACCACGAGTCTCTAGCTCTTAAGGTTTTCGAAAATTGTTTATCAGACAGACAGACGGACGGACGGACAAAGCTGTTGTATAAGAGTATTTACGAAGTCTTAAAATAAAAATTATTATTAATATTACTATATTAGTAATAAATTTTGTTGAAAAATATTAACATTAATAAAAAAACAATATTATTCTAGCTGTTACTCGCGACTTCGTCAGTTTGTCATTTTTTTATTAAAAAAAGAGTCCCCTAAGATACTCCTCATAACATCGACTATCTGTCAGTGAAAGTCCTATTAAAACCGGTACAGCCATTTTAGATATTAGCCGAAACAGACAGACAGATAGACAACAATTTAGATTTTTTGAAATATAATTATCATATAAGCTTTCATATGCATTAGGTAAAAAGCTGTTATTTTGACATTACAAACAGACACTTTAATTTTATTTATTTGTATATTGATATTAATGTTTACAGCGTGCAATACAAAAGTGTGGTCATTTTTAAGGCTGAAATGTATATTTGGAAAATAACCTATGTGCCCTACACCCGGATCAAAAAATATATTAATAAATTGATGACAATTTCAAACATTTTTAATTTTTTTATTTAGTCATATAAACAATGCGTTAACTATCAAAATTTCGCCTTAATTATTGGGTTATCGGAGTCAGCTGTTAGTGTTGTCAAAGTATTGAGTAGAATGTGCTGATATTGAAAAGTCAATGAAAAAGAATTGCTATATCTTAGATGAAATGTATATCGATTTATTTGTCGCCATTAACTTTTGTAAAGGAGATATATTATGTGATAGCATTTACTTTTTTATCTACTTATCAATTATACTTTTTAGTCGATACTTAAACAACACTAATGCTTACTCGGTGAATCTGTAAAATAACTAGGTCCGATTTTGATAGTGATGTAACGTTTTTGTTTCGATGATAATTAAATAAAAGATTTGAAATTTTATTTAATTAATTTTGATATTCGAGTATAGGCCACGCAGGGTTATTTTTCAGATATACATTACAGTCCTAAACTATGACTACACATTTTTCTTACCCACTGTATACATATAACGCAAGGAGTAAGTTCTAAAATAATTTGCAGTTTCTGTCATTGAGACACCTGCAAGAAAATGCAAATATCAGCATTAATCAAGTTTAATGTCGCTTGTTTGCGCATAATGCGCACTTCTCTCATTTCCCTAGCGGCACCTCCCGTAGCGCCCCGAGGAAAGCACTTCGTGCACTTAAACTCAACGAATAAGTGCCACTAGATGAACTAAAATATAAGCTGTTGCTATATACATACAATATTCTTAGATTAAAAATAATATTTGAATGACAAGAATCACAATGCAAGTGTGATTGCAAAGCGAAAGCAAAATAACAAACATCTTGTGTTCAAAAAAAATATATCGTTACCATCTTTCGCCCGCGATATGATTTTGGATAGAAGGAACCTTATGTCTTTTTCTGGACATCTGACGACGTGTATGCGAAATTTTATGATGATTGGTCGGATAGTTAAGACTGCGCCGAGCGAAATGTGCCAAAACAGGCGGTCACAGTTAAGTGAATAAAATCAACACTGTTTAATACAAATATAAAATATACATTTACCATAACAATGAATGTGATTACAATTACTCCGTGTAAAAAAATAAAAAGAATTAATATTTTCCCCTACAAAATTACGTAAATTTGCATGAAAAATTCAAAAACGTAAGCTCGCGTTACGTGATTTTTAGATTATAACAGTAGAAACCTATCCTATTTTACAGCTTAAACGAAACATAAATAGTTATATTACAATTTGTCCCTCCCAAATATTTAAATTATTGATTGTCAATAAAGATACATATTTATCAAAAAAGCACTTCAAATCCTCCATACAATTTCACTACGGTGGCCGCGCGCCCATTTGAATATGCACCGCACGAGCTCTGTCATTATCTGTCTTACGCTCGGTGCAGTCTTAAGGCGTGAAAGTGTGACAGACAAACAAACTTTCATTCGCATTTATAATACTAGTTAGAATATTGAACTAGCTAAACATGGGCACGCTTTCCTGGAGCTCTTTCAGATATTTATTATAAGAGAAGAGTTTTAATTGTAACTCCCGCGCTAGAAATTATTCCTGTGTACCGGGGGGACTTACAAGCATTCTAACAGTGAGTGCAGAGCAGCGATAGCTCAGTGGGGAGACGAACAGACTGGAATGCAGAGGGTCTCGGGTTTGAACCCACGTCGCGCACCTCTGACTTTGGGGAGTTATATGACTTTTCGAAATTATGTGCGTATTGATTGACAATTATCGCCTGCTCCGTGCCTCGGACAGCACGTTAAGCCGTTGGTCCCGGCTTCCATGAATATCTATGGCAGTCGTCATTGGGCAAGTCAGTATCCTCTAATATCCTGACACTGGTCTAGCCTTAGGGTATCGTTAGCCTTCGGGTTGCGGAGGTCAGGTGGCAGCCGCTCCGTGTAAAAACTGATATCCAGTCAAATCCGGATCCGGTCGTTATTGGAAGAGTGTCGACACAAAAGATCCCACTGGGTCGAAGTGTCGCCGGTCTGCACTAACTGGCCACCAGATAAGATAAGAATATATATAATAATATATATTCTTTTTAACCAATTATAATACATTTGCTGTGGATGAACCTAAATAAATAAATAATAAATAATAATAATAATAAAGAACAGTGAGTGCTACTACAGCTGCTGAGAATTCCATGACAGCAAAATGCAAGAAAATTCTCAAACGTATTGAACACCAAATCTCCTAAGATTTGCTACTGTTACTATACTGTACTGCACTGTACTGTCTACACAGCAGTCGTGTTTAAGGCGCTCATTGCTAGTTGCACTAACTGATCAGTAAATGATTAGCGAGGTTAAGCAACGTTGGGTGCGGTCAGACTATAGATGGGTGATCGCTTAGTGGTATTTCATCTGAGCGTCTCCGTGCTTCGGAGGGCACGTAAAAAGTCGGCCCCGGTTGTTGTCAAATTGACAGCAGTCTTTAAGCCATGTCAGAGGCCTACGAGCGGCTTAAACAACTCTTGACATTAGCTTGGCTACTAGCCACACGAAAAGAAAGAAGAAGAAGCAGTCTTGTTCCCTACCGTTGCACCAAAACATAAATTACCTTTGATACGGGTAAAACCACGAGGCACAGCTAGTGTTCTACAAAGTAATACTCTAGTTGCTATATAGCTCAATGTTTAAGGCGGTAAGCTTATATCCTTAGCAGAGAGCACAGCGCATTGAACTACAACATATTTCTATTATCACAGGCGAGTAGAGATGACACGTTTGTTCATCGACATAACAATAATGAATGCGATAGATACTTATGAGAAATCAGTTGATGTAAAAGTGTATTTTTCCCCTATTCTAACTTCGGAACGTGCAATTATTGGTATACCTGTCTGTCAAAACATACTGAGTACCAAAACTGATTTCAACACATTAAAATATTTTATGTAATCGAGAAACATTCTATTCTCTTCTGTTTTATTATGTTTAATGCTTTTATATGCTGTTCGACTTTATTCTTTTATATTCTTTTCTGTTCTGAACTATTGTATTTTGTTCTATTCTATCATTTTTTCATTCTATCATGTTTTATTAAATTCTATCTTATAATTTTGTATTCTGGACTGATCTATTCTGTTATATTCTATTCTACATATCTGGTTTTGTTCATAAACACGCGTGATTAACATAATTATGTTTTTGTTGCAGTTATAAATCCACTGCGTTATGAAGATGCAGAAGCTATTGTGATGGACGATATGCAGAGGTAAGCGGGTTTTTATTTTAGAGACTCTTTATAAGGTAGATTTTTGGATTAATATAGTGTTCTGAGTGTTTAGTGTTATTATATTTATATTATTATATATTTGTTAAGTAAGAATTTTGAAGCTTATTAGTGTCTCTTGAAGGACGACAGACGAAGACATCTTACTGGCTACATCAGTTACTAGATTTATGGTCATCCACATTTCTATAGATATATTTTTAAATCCTGCATGTCTTAAGTGGGCCTCTTTCAAGTTGGGGCCAGATTTTCCTATTCTGTGATGGTACTGAAACTACATAGATGGCGTAGTGGTTTATAAATGGTTGTTTCGCCGCTGTCATTGCACCGAGTATTATGGGTTCAATCCCCAAATGGGACATTAGCGTGATCCGAAAATAGTTATTGCATGTCTGGGTGTTCTTGAGTCCGTTGGTAAAATGTTTGTAACGTCCTCAGCAGCACAAAAATAATTCCTTATGCAAAAGATGTCTTTAATCTGTCAAATCTTAGAATACCAGATATTATTAAAATCTATTGTGTGCGACGACCGGTGTACCGCTGCGATTCAATTATAAAAAATATCTTTTTGAATAACCCAAAATTTTGCGCAACGCCACGTATCCATTTCCAACATTGCATCTCTCATACAGTCAAAGTTATTTTGTTCTTATTTATCCAAAACAAACGAAGCAGAAAACATGATGTTTTAAAATAATACAGTACAGCGTATATATACAAAATAATTTACAGTTGTCACATTGCAATGTCGGAGAGTGGTTCAGACGCACCTCCGAGTCAAGTGCCAATATTAGCTAATGCTCCCAGTATGTTCCTGCACGGATGGGATAATATAAACAAGATATACTCGTATATACACTGGGGAACAAAGAAATATATATTTTCTGCGACATTAATTTTGTTACTGGTTTTAATAAACGCCTTCATCGACTGATGAAGACGTCCATCGAATCCATACAAAGTAAATACATTTCGGGTATGACTATACCCGAAATGTATTTACTTTGTATGGATTTACTGTGGTTCTTGAGATATTCAACATAAGGAACGGTTCAATCAGGACATTAAAACAATAAAAGAAAGATACCAAGACCGATGGCACAGCCATATTATGATGGCAGACTATTGCTTGAGTTTTATAAGGGATTGTCCTTAACATAAACACAATAGAAAAGCTTGCAGATAAAGTTTTTTCTAATATAAATTTTTATGATTTTTTGTTAATAGCATATGTATTAAGTTTCCGTGTCGCTATTTTATAGCCGCTTTCTAAATATATATTTAATATGTAATTGTATTTTTATTTCGATCTTCTTTCAATTATATAGTTATAAAGTCTTATCTCATAAACTAGAGTCAATTTAACAAATCTAATATTTTTCTCGTATTCAGCATACTGAACTTACACAAAATTTGCTTCAACTTACCATGCTGCAAAATGACTGTTCCCCAGTGTAATACACTCAGAGCTTATAATGCTATACTTTGTGCTAAAAATATTATAAACGTGTCAATTTGTGAAGTAAAGTTTATAAGGCTAGTGTAAATGGAACAGTCGCAAGAGGAAGACCTAGGCGAACGTTTCTTGATCAGATCGGAGGCGTTCTGGACAAAGGCCAGGTTAAGAGCACCTTGAACCGACGGGCGTGTATGAGGAATGTGATGAAAGTGAATGAAGCCAGAGAAGTGTGTCAGGATCGTAGCAAATGGAAATCCGTAGTCTCTGCCTACCCCTCTGGGAAACAGGCGTGAATCTATGTATGTATGTATTTGTGAAGATGTTTGGATGCAGGTAATTTAAATTTGACTGCTCGGATGGCTGGTGCTTTAATAGAGCGTAGTGTTGTGGATTCGAGCCCAACACATGACAAATAAAAATTGTGGGATCTACAGATAGTTGAGTCTGGGTGTTCGTTATTTAAATGTTTGTATAGTCCCCTGCGATACGGGTATAATTCCTAGTGCAGAAGTTATCTTGATAAACTAACATCTAAGCACGCGTAAACCGTTGAACGGAGTTAAATTAAACTTGACACACAGTTAGACCATGTCCTATTTTTATCGTGAAGGGTTGCCATCTACGTTTCTCTCCCCGCGGAGGATATGTTACCTGGGGAAAAACCGGGTACTACCGTCTAAACCTACCACAGTGTGCCAACTCACTGCCTTGAATAATGGGTGGTTTGCTGGTACTGAAATTACTTCAGCGATCAGATATTGTCCTGGATTAAAATAATTAAAAATTTTGGTAACTTTGTCTCCTGGGATTTTTGTATCCGTAGTTATTAGCAGAGGCTCAAACAAAAAAAAAAACATACTTTTGGTTTTAGTCTTAAATTAGCTGATCTGGTAACCCAGATCAGCTATATATTTTTTTAACTATTAGCTTTTTAACCTAACAGTACTTAATAAAAATGAGCCAAACAATAATAAAATGAGTCAAATTGTTATTGAGTTTTCTGATAAAACATGTTCAGTTCATATTTTGAAAATGTTGGCGACAGGCAATAGATCCACTCTAAAACATAGCTAGCTATATGTGTGTATATAACATTTATATTTACTTTTCGGGCATGTACAGGTACGAATCTGTATAAAGTATATATTTTTTATTGCTGTAAGTTCACCCCAACTTACAAAATAATATTTTGACATCCTATATATCCCTTCGAGGGACCCAGTAATCAACCCTATAATATAATCTTTATCTAGATTATATTAAACTTCACCCCTCAGCATTGAAACGGTTCAAAGATCCTTTGAATAAGGGTCTCGTTTAATTGATGAAAGGATAGTTAAGGGATAAGGATAGCGATCGGGCTTTTCCTTATATGCTTAGGATATTAATTGCTAGGAAGAGTAAAGATTAAAGAGTACACCATGCGATAATAGCGTCTCTACCCTAATAGTAGTTCAGCGCAAAGTTTATGCGATCGGTGCTATGAGTGACGAGAAAACGTTTTTTGTTTTGTGTATACATCGCGGCATTATTTCATCGCTGGATTTTACACTCTTACTTACGTTTGGATTAAAGTTCAATAGCATCATCGAGAAAATTATTTATTTCTAGTGTGTGCCCGTGGCCTCAGTTGCGTGAATCCCATGGGAGCAAAAAACCAAGATCACAAAAATATTGTTTGAGTTAATCCAAGACATGGACTATCTATGATTCAAATTTCATTCAAATTCGTAAAGCGGTTTACGCCTAATTCAATAACAAACATTTAAACATGGTCACAAACAAACACATTTATATCATAGGTAGAAAGTAGGATTATTGCATTTTTCTCAGGGTAACTGCAACGACAACAGGGCCCTTTTTTACATGGGATAACAAAAGGGAGCGAAGATTTTACGTCGGTCTCAACAGCGGAAAACCATGCGTAGGTACTACCGACTAAGCTTACAACAGTATGCCAATTCGCTGTTTTACTGGTAAGTGGATTGCTGAAACTATAGCTATATCAGCGATCCACATAGCAGTGCCTAATGTCGGACGCATAACCGCTTTCGGGTGGCGACGATGTCTTGGCACATTACAGCATCGCCACCATACGCTTACTGACCTAACTACGGGAGATTTTTGTTCCGCTGCCCATAGTCTGAGATGGCAATATGCACTTAAACATTTTATCTGTCGCTATTAAGATGCAATTGACTTTTGCGAATCCCTTTCGGTTATAAATAAGAAGTGAAGCATATCTACTTTTAGCTAGCTCTGGTTTGATACATACATTTAACATATCCTGACTCCGTGCTTTTTTTACGCATACACATTCGGGGGGAGGGGGAAGGGACGGAATACCGACTTAACCTACACGGTGTTCATCGACAAAACCACTATCGACGGGGCCGCGCGAATCACTTGCACATGCGGTCGCGACCCCGCCGAGGTTTCGGCCCGCCGTATGAAACGGCAGGCCACTACACGAAGAGACCTACCCAAAGGCACTCACTCACTTATAAGCCCTACTGTCCACGCCGTAGAGGAGAGACGGACTCAACACAGAGGCGCGCGTGGACACATGCACGCCGCCTCTTGGACCTGGTGCTGATCGGATGGCGGGCAGGATCACAAAGCCCACCAGCCCCAGGTCAAACCTTAGAAAAAAAACCACAACCTTACTCAACTTAAACTCACTTTAAACCAAGCCATTTTAAATTCAGCTAGCACGTTGCTCTTCACTTCAAACAACATTAGAATACAATGCAATTTGAAATTATCCCCAAGCAATATTTCATAACATTACACAACGAATTGCACATCATACGGTAAGAACATGTCTACTTGAGATACGGAGATGCGCTGTAAAATATAGATATTAAAATTGGAAACAAACACAGCACGGTTCGAACAAAATTTATGTGCCTTCTTTGGAAGTATGAACCAGACGAGACGTGTGTTAGACTGTAACGTAACGGAACTGTAATAGATGTTTTAAAAACTTTTTAACATAAACATGAACTACCTGTCTCTTTGGTGCAACAATTGTGAATGCAACTGCTGTAGGTGAGGTCTGGGATTTGATATCCGTGTAAAGAGATTTTAGATTTTTCTGACAATTCTTCTCAGTAGGATCCAGAATCTGAAAGTTTCAGTAGAAGACGATAGGCTTGCTTCCTATTACTATGAACCTCTAATATGTATAATGTTGCAGTCAGTTACGCCTGTCTCCCTGAGGATTAAGGCGTGAGTATGTATGTATATGAACTTTAAGACTACCCAATTCTCCTTTTGTATAAATAGCCGTTTATTTTAGCGACTGATAACGAGTTTTTTAATTTACAGGTATATGAGGCCAAAGAGATAAATGATATACTTTGGAACCAATATATAATAGCCAAGACCTAATGAAAATTTTATGCTTTGAAAGTTTCTTAGCATATAAAATCCAAGAATATTTTACCACGTCTAAGAGGTACGACTCTTGTGGCTATAACATTAGTCTTAATATAGCTGATGACATTTATCTGCAATATACCTCCTCCTGCAATATGCCTACCCAACAAACAGAAAAGAACAAAAAAGCGAGCGTAAGAAAAATCCAAAACATTAAACGTTTTCCAACATACACGACCTCAGTAACAAATACTTACGCAAATAGCCAATAACATTAATACAAATATCGAAAATAAATATAATTTAGTAGCTTTTCCCGTACCTTTACTCGAGAACAGTACCTATCCTAATGAAAAGTACCTTATGACCTTTTCTATACTCCTGACAACATGTATGTAAAATTTCATAATGATTGGACATGTAGTTAAGGTGTGAAGCAAACAAACGAATTTATTACTAGTTGTATCTCGAGAACAGAACATTTTCCTGGAAACGCGCATGCAAAATATAATGATGATCGGTCGAGTACTTAAGACGTAACAGCGTAACAATTAAACTCACATTCGCATTTATAATATTAGTAACAATTGCTACAGTAGCAGCGATAGCTCAGTGGGGAGACCAACAGACTGCAATGCAGTGGGTCTCGGGTTCGAACCCACGTCGCGCAACTCTAACTTTCGGAAGTAATATGACTTTTCGAAATTATGTGCGTATTGATTGACAATTATCGCTTGCTCCATGCCTCGGAGAGCACGTTAAGCCGTCGGTCCTGGCTGCCATGAATATCTATGGCAGTTGTTATTGGGAAAGTCAGAACCCTCTAATATCCTGATACTGGTCTAGCCTTAGGGTATCGTTAGCCTTCGGATTGCGTAGGTCAGATGGCAGCCGCTCCGTGTAAAAACTGATATCCAGTCAAACCCGGTTAGACTAGAAAAGCCGAACCCAGGTGACTTGGGAATAATAAAGGCTAAGGAGAAGAAGAACAATTGCTACAGTACGGTGTAATAAATGTCTTGTATCCATAACTCGGTGTTGCCAGTGAGGCGGAGCGCAAACAGATCGAGCGACCATAAACATTGGCGGTGACATCGGTACTGCTATCCAAGCAGAATTACCTGTGCCATTTACAAAGCGCAATTGAAATACAAGTACAAGCTTCCTGAAATATTATTAATGTGAAAGTTTGTGATGATGTTTGGATAGTTGATCAATCACGTATATGTGAATGGGTTTGGATTGAACTTAACGCATAAATGTAGAATATTCTATACTCATATATTTGTAAAGAGTAAAGGAAAAAAAATAGAATGTCTTTATTTATTTAGGTCACAAAGTTACATTTATGAAGGTTAAGACACACTTACTAAAATTTATTAAAACTAGCCGTTGCTAAGTGGTCGAAATTCGCCCATAATTTATTTAAATTTTAAATTTGATTGTTAGTAAGGTTTTATTGTCTATAACCATACCCTTATAATCACATTTCATTTAGTCACCTACTCCATATACATATATGTATGTAACCATAGTTACGAAGCATTTTATGAAGTCAACCAAATAATGCCGAAATACTACGAACGCGATTCGACTGTTTGTGTCAAATGCATGGTTGTGTGCGTTTAGTGTTTTTTCATTAATTTAATTTATTTCTAATGTTTAATTTATAAAAATATTAAGATTCGCCCCTCCTTCTCCATATAAACTTTAACTGACTTAATTTCATACTCCTCCACCCGCGCAATTTTCGTCAAAAGGGGTACAAAATTTTTGCTTAACGTATTAATATATAGATTTACTACACTAACTAACATTTACTACGGATTCACCTGTTGCCACGCTTAGCAAAGCAAGAGTGTAGAACCAATGCCAACTGAGTCACTTATTTGAAGATTATATTAAAATGTTGATCAATTCATCGTCATTGATTTGATTTGTTTAATTTGAATCATAATCGAATATTCAAGATGATTAAAGTGCGATCAATTATGTTTTAACCGTTTGTCGACGTTGTTTCATATACCTTCGGATGATAGTGATTTCTTTTTTTAGGTCTTTCTTCATATCTATGCTTAATATTATAAAGCTTAAGAGTTTGTTTGTTTGTTTGGTTGAACGCGCTAATCTCAGGACTTACTGGTTCGAAGTATAAAATCTTTTAGTGTTGGATATCTTATTTATCGAGAAAGGCTATAGGCTATATAACATCACACTACGACCAATAGGAGTGGAGCAAAAATATATAATGTTGCAAAAACGGAAAAATCTCTTATGTGAAGCAGTCGAAGCTGCGCGGGTCAGCTCGTTTCTAATACGCCATAAAATAGTAATTTATCAATATCAAAGTTTAATAAATTTGAATATGCGTCTTAGTTTCAAATAATATATCGATTTGTTAGAATATTCTTATATTTCTAATCTTTAATCAATAACTGCTCATCGCTTCTTATTACACCGGCGTGCCTTGCCGTGAAATTGTCATGGGTAAAGGCAATGGTGTCAAACAATACCACACTATGCTCCAATACACCATTATATTCGAAAGTGTTGGCACGCACGAATGTTGACTCTGAAAACCTCAGTAGCAACGCGGACTCAATCAAATAAAGCTATGCTAAAAAATATTTAAGGACGTTTCTTTTTAACACGCTTTTATTAGCTTGGTATGTATCTATGAATTTTTGAACGGAATCTTTGTATGTGATTTTCACCCGTTTCAAACCGACGGATTGATTCGAAACTTTGCACACTTATCGAGGACCGATGACAATACAATAGTTTAGAAAAAGAAAAAAAAAATAGTTAATAAAAGCGTTGGATGGGGGATATCAAAATATCATAGAAAGCACCCCACGCTTTTCTTCATTGAAATTATTACATTATTTTCTCCTTTTTTAAAGCATGTTTTTTAGTTTTTATATTATTATTTATTTTTAAATACATCTTCCTCACTAGTAATCATTATTGTATCGCGGTGGACTTTACAAACATTCAAACAACGGACACAAAGAATATCCAGACTCGGAACAAATTGTGGTTTTAGTCCCGTGTGGGATTCGAACCCACACCAGAGTCTGCATGCCTAAAACATAATTAGCAAAATTTTTTATACACCTATGCTTACTTCTTCACATAAATACCTTTATAAATACGATATTCAACAGCAAATTTAATCTAGACTTTTTTTCAAATTCATATTACCGCACATTACAATAAATTGAAGCGTCCACTTTCATATTTGCCGAATACCGTATTATATCCCTCACATAATCCAGATATATCACAAACTGCTTCGCAAACAGCATTTTCAGTGTGCAAACGTTATAAATTTGCGAAGCGCATCTACACTACACGAAATTCTACTTAGTGGTGTTATTAGCGAAGAAAAATTTCCACACCGGCAAGTTTTTAATAAACTAATGCATTGTTTCTGAAGTTATGTACTGCATATTTTATTTTGCGTAAGTGAATTGTAACAGGGTAAGGTTGAGAGCCGTAGGTTGTTGTTGTTTTGTTGGTTATTAGAAATATATCGTTGTTACATACATTCTCGGCCTCGATGGCGTAGTGGTTAGTGTAACTGGCTGCCACGTCTGAGGTCGCGGGTTCGATTCCCGCACAAGTCAAACATTTGTGTGCATGAACATGCATGTTTGTCTTGGTCTGGGTGTTTCTATGTATAATATGTATGTATTTACAAAAAAAAAGTATATACATATATATGTTTATCCATTGTCTAGTACCCATAGTACAAGTTCTGCTTAGTTTGGGCTAGATGGTGTTGTGTGTATGTGGTAGAATATTATTATTATTATTATTATTATTCTTATTACTCTCTTAATGTTATTTATAATAAAATTGTAGGTGCACTATCAATACTAATTATCATGATGTGTTCCACCTTTCTTTATCAATATTCAAGAAATCTATCCAGGTCTGTCTTGATTGAAACTGAATTAAATAATATAACTTTATAACTTTGTAACTCTGTTCCTAGCACTGTGCTTCTTTCAAATACAATTTTTTTTTTGTTGTTCTATTGTTACGCTAATTACTTGTGCATTTGTTATTTTAGATTATAAATTCAAATATTTTTTGGCGCTACTGTATATTTATATGTGGAAACTGCTTTGGATTAAGTGTAGTTCTGTTTGTTGCCCAAATAAAATAAATATAAAATAACTATCCTAATCCTAACTAGTATTATAAATGCGAACGTGAGTTTGTTTGTTTGTTTGTTACACTTTCATGCCTTAACTATTCGACTGATCATTATAAATTTCGCATACACGTTGTCAGCGGTAGTAAAAAGGACATCGGGTAACTTTTATGTAGAAAAAATTGTGTTAACGAGCGAAATAATCATTTCATAAATACAGCCACTGATAGGGTACCACTGACAACGTGTATGCAAAATTTCATGATGTTCGGTCAAGTAGTTAAGGCGTGAAAGCGTAACAAACAAACGTAAATTCGCATTTATAATATCAAGATTGTTCGATCGATCGATCGTTTCAAAAACTCACGTCGCACTGTGGGCTGAAAATCGACCTCCATAGACATAGAAATGAAAGTTGCTAGATGTTCGTTTTGTTGACGGATATGGCTTCTATTACCTATTATACACATAACAATGTCATCTGAGCTAACTCCGCACAAAAATGAATTTATTATAAGGTTTTTTCGAAAAAAATGTATGGAGCTAGCATGAAAAATCTGAATATCTCTGAACTTGCAAGGAAAACCGTAATATCCTCAGAGATGGTTATAGGACTAATTATTTGTGATTTTTTGACATACTTCATATAATGGTACCTGCTGCAGAATTTTTTTTAAAAATCATCGAATTTTTAATTAATTTTTTTTAACCTTAAACGATTTGTTTTGGTGTATAAGTAATAAAGAAATATTTTCGACAACTGTCTAATGAGGTCGTTAACTAATGTTGGACTGAAATATAAAAGGGTTAACATTTTGCATCATAATTTAGTTTATTCTAAGCTTTGTTACCCCTAACATATCACTGTGAAATTTTATAATGGAAAGTTTAAATACCAATTTAGACCTATTCGTTCTTCTAAAATGTAAGAGTACTTCATTTGATCATGAGGTATTGTTTAGTGAAGTTATATCCCGCCTAGACGTTTGTCTTTCCGTTGAAGATCAAGTGACTCTAAAAGAATTTACGATCAGATTTGTACGAGCTACATCACAAAGGTGGCAAAAATCTCACCGAATTCTTGATACTTTTAGAAAACAATACGAAATTTGGCTGCAAGCAACTATCGATTGGCCAAGTTGTATAAATTTAGTCGCTCAAGAACCAACTGTTGCTGAGGGATCAAGATCAATCTCTCCAGAACCCTCAACATCATACTCTATTGGTACAATGACAAAGAGGTCACGAAAACCATTCGAAGATCTGGGAAGCAAACAGAAGAAGAGAAGATCTGATGAGCATAAAACTGACAATCCCAGTGAATTGGCACATACAGCAGCAGCGCGTTTTAAGGAAGAAGGTTGTGAGGATATCGCATCTGTAATCGAATATATGCTGAAACATCCTGAAGCAGCCTCTAAAATTAAGGAAACGCTTAAGCAACCGGTGAAAATTATCTTATTTACACCAGAAAAAGCACTTGGATTACTCCTTTCATTAAAATTATCAAAGTGGCAATACATCACTTTACGAGAGTCAGCTATTCGAGAAGGTAGAAAGGATATTTATCCATCCTACTATAAAGTGCAACAAACCAAGCTGGCATGCTATCCTCCGAAGCAATCAGTGTTAGTGACCGATTCATCGGCAAGAATAACCCTTCAAGCTTTACTCGACATTACGGTCAAAAGAATCCTCCAAAGTTTTCCTAACGATGATGTGCAAAATAAGGATTTAAAATTGATATCTAAATGGGGTTTCGATGGTGCGTCAAACCAAAGCCGATACAAGCAGAAAATGGATAGCGATCAAGACGATTCAAGTATTTTCATGACTTCCTTGGTGCCACTAAAACTGACTGATGGAGACAATACTTTGTGGATGAACCCAAAACCATGCTCAGCAATGTATTGTCGTCCAGTTCAATTTACTTTTGTGAAGGAAAGCGAAGCAGTAGTCATCGAACACAAACGACAAATGGATGAAGAAATTAAGGCTCTCATTCCTACAGAGTGCAATAATAGAAACAGGGTGAATCATCACCTAATGATGACAATGATCGATGGTAAAGTCTGCACGTATTTGTCTCAAGCCAGATCAAGTTCATCATGCTATTTGTGTTTGGCAAAACCGACAGAAATGAACCGTTTGGGTGTAGTAACAGCAAAGACCGTATCTTCTGACATATACGAGTTTGGATTGTCATCTCTACACGCCCGTATAAATTGTATGGAATGTTTACTACATATTTCGTATAGGCTAGATTTTAAAGAATGGGCTGCGAGAGGTAACGAGCACAAAGAAATGCTAAGTAAGAGAAAAAAGATTATTCAAGACAAATTTAAAGACGAATTAAATCTATTAATTGACATTGTTAAACAAGGTTCCGGAACTACTAATGACGGCAACACTGCAAGAAAGTTTTTCAAATTTCCCCATAAAACTGCAGCCATTACTGGGTTGGACGAAGAACTAATAAGAAGATTTGCTGTGATTTTACAGGCAATAACTTCCGGGGAAAAAGTAGATATAATTAAATTTAAAGATTATGCCTTCAAAACAGCAGAGAGGTACGTGGAATTATATGACTGGTACTATATGTCATCAACCGTCCACAAATTACTTATACACGGGGCAGACATAATCGAGAAGAATGATGTTGTACCCATAGGAAGTCTCTCGGAAGAAGCATCCGAGTCTCGCAATAAAGATTTTAGGAGGTTTCGGGAACATCATTCGCAGAAAAAGAGCAGGCAAGATTCGAATCATGATATCCTTAATATGTTAGTTGTTTCTTCGGATCCTTTTATAAATGTACAAAGGCCCAAGTTAGATGCCAAGAAAAAGGAGGATTTATTTCCTGAAACCCTCAATTTAATTCAGTTTCAAGAAACTGACTTTGAGTTTGTAGGCAATCTAGATTCTGATTCAGAAATCGACGAGAGTGATAAGGAAAACTAGAAACTTTTTGTGCTTTTAATTATAATTCTATTCAATGTAATTTTTTCATGATCTTTCGTTATTTAGCTTTGGTACGTAACTATGTTTTGCAATTGATTTATTTTTAAATATTTTATATTACTATTCTTGTACCTATTTATATTTTTGCATACTTTTGTACCTATGTTTTGTTTTATATAAATTTTATCAACTATTAAAAAATATCTTTTTAATTTATTTTTCTTTTTATTTAATGCCTATTATTAGCGTTAATAAAATAACTAACTTATCGATTGATCTTTACTTTGACATTAGTAGAATTTAATGATTTAAAAAATACCTTCATTTAGACATAATAATAAAATAATTAGACAGTTGTCGAAAATATTTCTTAGAACTCGTAACATGTCTAATTAACTAATTAGTTTACTTATGTACTTACCTGTAAGAATTTAATTAGTGTAATCCGTAGTTACCATTGTGCGATATTGCAAATCACTTAATCTCTTATTCAGAACTCATTAGAAGGCTAATTTATTATTCAGTAGTTTACCTGTATGCAAAGTTTAGTAATGGTATCCAATTACCTGTTTTAAAACATATATACTATGTAAGGCAAAAATAATTTTCTTGATATTTTAACAAATAACTGGCGAAGATTTAGTATTATATGCATATAACGTGTTGTTTCTTTACTTTTACAATAAAACAAATCGTTTAATGTTAAAAAAAATTAATTAAAAATTAGATGATTTTTAAAAAAAATTCTGCAGCAGGTACCGTTATATGAAGTATGTCAAAAAATCACAAATAATTAGTCCTATAACCATCTCTGAGGATATTACGGTTTTCCTTGCAAGTTCAGAGATATTCAGATTTTTCATGCTAGCTCCATACATTTTTTTCGAAAAAACCTTATAATAAATTCATTTCTGTGCGGAGTTAGCTCAGACGACATTGTTATGTGTATAATAGCTAATAGAAGCCATATCTGTCAACAAAACGAACATCTAGCAACTTTCATTTCTATGTCTATGGAGGTCGATTTTCAGCCCACAGTGCGTCGTTGCCAGCTAGTCGAAACATTAAGCATGCAAAGGTTACTTATTAATACACACACATTTACACATTTTTAAATACTCTTAAGGATATCCTCTATCCCAAATAGATGTACAAATAGTTAATATTTTTTAAGATATTGTATTGTTGTTGTTGTGTTACGAAATTAAACCTATATATTCTTATATGTATATTTGTGTATCTCTTCTGTCTGTTAACTTGATGTTTAATTGTTTCAATGTATGCACATGTGTTGAGTTGCAATCTAGAACTAAACATAAGCTTTGATTGTTTTTAATTTTTAATAAAATTGTAATATGTTTTGTGCAATGAATAAATAAAAATAAATAAAATAAAATAATATTCACATTTCATATTTATTTTAATGATATTGTTGGAAAAGGACGCATTTTAGGGGATTGTCTGACATATTGTAAAATTGTAGAAAAATAAGCCATTAACATTTGATATCTCATAACTAAATGTTTAGTAATACCTCAGTGACCTAATGTTAGTGATAGCTTCTCCTGTGCATGAAGTCTCAAGTTTGATCGAGTCAGTTTATATGTCGTGAAATATTGACATAGGTAAATAAAAAAACCAGCGAAGACAAACGAGCAGGATATAATTATAAGCTTACTGCTCTTGCCATTTTTGATTACGAATTCCTAAAATCGCGCTGCTCTATTCAGAAATAACCAATTTCAGCAACAAAGCTAAATGAAAAGATAATATTTTACTGGAAATGTGTCTCACTATTGATGTAAAATACAAGTCTAAATATTTCAAGATAGAATGCAGACGGCAATATTATATCTCAAATCAATATTTGGCTAGCTTTTAATCCGTGCAATATCTCTATATTTTAAGATATCTTTAGTAATTTAATTCAATGTTTACATTAGAGTCCCTATACACTAGCGTTTAGAATAAGCATTCGATAAAAGTATACGCGGCAACGCTACGCACACGCCACTTATCGCGCCTTGGCACATAGTCGTCGCTTATACGCTACGTTATAACTGCGTTAGCGTTGCGTTTAGGCGACGTCCGTGCAACGGCATGAACTATTGTAACCGCCTCTCTCTCGTTGAAATCAAATTTGATAAGAAAACAATATAGTCAACGATATGCATCTGGAAGATTATTTTAAGTTGAGAAACCCATTCGTGACATCACAAAGAAATTCTGATTTTCGTGTTTATCTGTGATTCAATTATATTAAAAATTTTGCTTTTGTACATGGATAGTTCATTTAGAAATAAAAGTATAAGCAAATATGATTTACCTTTAAAACTAATGGAAATGTTCCGGTCCCAGCCGGTATGCCGCTTACTATTACAACTAAACAATTGCAAGTGGCATACCGACTGCAACCGTGTTATACTCAACTTTAAAGAAACATCCATCTACACTAAGCAGAGCCGTGTGCCGTAGAAGAATGTGGTTAATATATGTATGTACATTGTAAGTACTAATCAAGAAAATATATTTAAAATATTTGAACCCTAGAATTGGTGAGTTAATGATTATTATTAAATTGATTCCGCAATAAGATCTAACCTAACGTGTCCGTCACGACTTTTTATCCTCTGCACTGCGCATCCGTTTATCCAACCCCTACGCTACGCGAGAAACGCTTGTGTATAGACGCCTTTAGAGTCGAATTATAATACATTTTTCTCACCGTCTTGCTTTTCCAAGATTGGCTTGAAAATTGAATAGTTTATTCAATTTCCAAGACATTTCTTTTACTTTTTCGAACATAAGCCGTCTGCGTGCCAAATATTTGATTGGCATCGGTAATTTAGTCGTAAAGGTAAATAATATTTTATCTTCTTTGAACAGATTTATGTCTGCTATAAATTTCTTTATTTGTTTTTTTACAGAAATGCAGCCAGCAATCAGAAGAAAGATGTTTTCGGTAAGTTTTACTCTTATAAATCTTTATTGGTGTCCAGGGTCGTTCATTAGAAACGACAAGACATCTATAGTTGTGAGGATTCCTTGTAATAGAAATTAAATATAATATTGTTCTACGTTAATACGAATGTTGCACATTGATATTAAACCTTTATTTTTTCATCTCCGTTTATTTTGTAAACTTTACTTTTCTTATATATTTTGTTTAACGCCTCAACCCAGAAGGAGTTGGTAGAGGCGTATTACACCTACTTTTCACCAAGTATGTTTTAGGTTCAGCGTAATAGCAGGCTAAATTATTAAGTTTTACCGGAAACAGTTTCAGACAGCTTATAATCTTTCGTTTTATTGAAATTAAACAAATTTATACCCATTTTATCGCGTTGTTTATTTAACACTTTTATTATATAATTTTGAAACTGTTACACTACTACCATTAATGCAATTCAAATTATAAAAACTGTTTAGATTAAAGCTTACACTTTCCGCGACGTTTCGGTTGCTTTTCAGCAGCCATGTTCATGAAGAGAAAAATATGTTGATTGTCTCAATGTGTACCTAAACATAATTTAATTATTGGTGTTCCTATTTACGCAGAATGAGCACAAAGTATTATAAATTTCTCTTGGCAGAAAAACCGCAATAACATTTAGCCCGACTAAGAAATCGAACCTTAGACATGCACAATGCGTAACCGTATTCGAGCTAGAGACCTCAGTTAAAACATATAATTCAGTGTCAAAAAACTCGGTGTTAAAAAGACATAGTTTTAGATTGACCTTTTTGTTCGCTATTTGCAGTGCTCGTCACAAGTCCACACTCAATGTATACTTAACAAGAACTCCAACTAAGTTTTAGCTACAACAAACCAAAGTTTATATTTTTGCAACAAACTCACATTGTAAATTTATAGTAGAAAAATAAAGATATTTCTTTAAGTACGAAAATACTTTTTTAATAGCTGAGAAGAATAGTTTCGTAGAATAAAACTTTATTTGTTGCCATGCGATAAGTTTACTTACACTGAAGGCCATTGAAAATAAAATATGTTTTTTTTTTTTTTTTTTTTTTTATTGACTAAAGCTATATATTACAAATTTACTGATGCCAATATTTTCCGAGAAGTAGTTTATTTTTTTTTTATTTTTTTTTGTTTAATTATAGGCAAAATTGGCTAACTTTGCTGAATCTGTTGTAATTACTTTCAAAGGGAATATTCCAACATTTTGGTGGTTCTAAAAGGTCAAAGTAATTCCAAAGAATCTAGAGACATGATATAAACCAAAGATCAAAGAGGTCAAAGTATTGGCAGAGAATATAATGACTGAAAATTTAAAAAGTCTACGTAATGGTAGAGAAGATAAGAGCAATGCTCCTAAATTTTATAATGGACTAGTAGTTATAATTACTAATTATTAGATTTTCCTACGACTTCAATCGCGTAAAAGTAGGTTAGGTTAGGTTATTTTGGTACGGACGCGAGGGGTGAATTGCTCGAGGAGTGGGCCGTAGAAAACGGCCTGCTAGTCCTCAATCGTGGGTCAGTGCACACGTGCGTGCGTCAGCGGGGCGGCTCTGTCATCGATGTGTCTTTTGCTAGCCCCGCACTAGCACGCCGTGTCCAAGGCTGGCGTGTCGTCGAGGAGGTGGAGACATTGTCGGACCACCGCTATATCCGGTTCGACGTCTCCGCCCAGACCTCCGACCCCCCAGCCCCAAGGGTCCCGATTGGGGGCGGTCCGCGTTGGGCTTTGAAAAAGCTGAATCGGGAGGTCCTCCTGGAAGCCTCCATCGTTCAGGCCTGGGTGCCAGCACCGGCCAGGCCTGACAATGTCGAGATGGAGGCTGAGTGGTTCCGGGAGGCCATAACACAAGTGTGTGATGCGGCGATGCCTAGAGTGCCTGGAAATTTTCCAAGTAGGCGTCGGGTGTACTGGTGGTCGGACCACATTGGTCATCTACGCCATTCATGCGTGGTGGCCCGGCGCCAGTACATCCGGCTTCGCAGGAGGCGTCGCCACCCTCCCGATTTCAACGTCAGGGAGGCGGAACTGTACGAGGTCTACAGAGCGGCCAAGAAGGCCCTTAAGATAGCCATAAAGCGGGCCAAAGATCAGGCCCGCCAAGAGCTGCTGGGGACTCTGGACCGTAATCCCTGGGGGCGTCCATACCTTATGGTAAGGGGCAAGCTTCGCCCCTGGGCGCCCCCCTTGTCCCAGAGTCTCCGGCCACAATTGGTACAGGAGGTGGTGGCCGCTCTGTTTCCCTCACGGGCGGAGCACACTCCTCCGCCGATGGTTCTGCCTTCCATGGCGTCCAGCGCGGACTTTGACGACGACGTGGTTCCCGAACTGACCCGAGTAGAGTTGCGAGCGGCGGTGTCGAGACTTCGCTCGAAAAACACCGCCCCAGGGCCCGACGGCATTCCAGGTCTTGCATTGGCCCTGGTCCTCGAGGAGCTCGCGCCCCGACTTAAGGGGCTCCTCAATGAGTGTTTGCAGCAGGGCCAGTTTCCACGCCAGTGGAAGGTGGGGAAACTGGTCCTGATTAGGAAGGAAGGGCGCCCGGCGGACAGTCCGTCCGCCTACCGGCCCATCGTATTGCTGGACGAGGTGGCTAAATTATTTGAATTTATTATCGCGGAGCGCCTCGTCCAGCGTCTTTCTTCTGTGGGTCCGGATCTGGCGGACAACCAGTATGGTTTCCGTCGCGGGCGCTCTACAATCGATGCAGTTCTGCAAGTGAGGAGCCTGGCGGAGGATGCAGTGTCCCGGGGCGAGGTCGTCTTCGCGGTGTCTCTCGACATCGCGAATGCCTTCAACACCTTGCCCTGGAGTTGTATCAGGGAGGCACTCGTTTTTCATCGAGTGCCGACCTACCTCCGCCGCATTGTCGGGGCATATCTATCGGAGAGGGTAGTAGTCTACCCGGGTCACGACGGTTGGAGTCGGCGAGAGATGTCGTGCGGTGTTCCACAGGGATCGGTTCTGGGTCCGCTCCTGTGGAACATCGGTTACGACTGGGTGCTGCGAGGTGCGCTCCTCCATGGCGTCGGCGTCATTTGTTACGCCGACGACACGCTTGTCACGGCGAGGGGTAAGTCGCACCGGGCGGCGGCCATACTGGCGACCGCTGGGGTCGCACAAGTCGTTGGTCGTATCCGGCGGTTGGGCCTCGAGGTGGCCCTGTCGAAGTCCGAGGCCGTTTGTTTTCACGGCCCTCGGAACCGGCCACCTCCAGGGGCCCATATAATGGTAGGAGGGGTCCGCATCGGCGTCGAGTCAACCCTAAAGTATTTAGGTCTCTTGCTCGACAGCCGATGGGACTTTACAGCCCATTTTCGTCGTTTGGTCCCCATTCTTCGGGGCGCTGCAGGCGCGCTCTCGCGCCTGCTGCCCAACCTTGGGGGGCCAAACACCTCCTGCCGGAGGCTCTACGAGGGGGTCGTGCGGTCCATGGCCCTGTATGGGGCCCCAGTTTGGGCAGACAACCTGACGGCCCGAAACATTTCGGCGCTTCGTGCACCACAGCGCGCCATGGCCGTCAGGTTGATTAGAGGTTACCGCACGATCTCGTTCGAGGCTGCGAGCCTCCTCGCCGGATCGATGCCATGGGACCTGGAAGCGGCGCTCCTGGCGTCGCTCTATCGTTGGCGCCGGGAGGCGCTAGCTCGGGGCGATGGACCGGCTCTTCCCGCTCTCGAGGCGGCGAGGTCCGAGCTCCGCCAGGTCCTAGTGGCGAATTGGAAGGAACGACTTGTGCACCCCAGTGCCGGGCACGCCACGATCGTGGCGGTAAGTCCCGTGTTTGAGGAGTGGCTGGAGAGGCGCCATGGCGCCCTCACCTTCCGGCTGACACAGGTAATGACTGGCCACGGTTGTTTTGGCCAGTTCCTGTGTCGTATACGCCGGCAAGAGACGCCCGGTTGTCACCACTGCGGCGACTGCCGCGACGTAGTTGAGGACACGGCGCTGCACACTTTGGCGGTTTGCCCCGCCTGGGCATCGCAGCGCCGTGAATTGATCGCGGCAGTCGGATTGGTTGCCCTCTCGCTCCCGGCCGTAGTTCAGTCTATGGTCCGGAGTGAGAGGTCGTGGAACGCCGTCGCCTCCTTTTGTGAGGAAGTCATTTCCATCAAGGAGGCGGCGGAGCGGGAGAGGGAGCGTTTGAACCCTCTCCCCAACCGCAGAGCCGGGCGCCGGAGGGCGCGGGACGACCTCCAGCCACCCTGAGGTTTGACCTGGGGGTGGCGGGCTTTGTGGGCCTGCCCGCCATCCGTTCAGCACCAGGTCCGAGAGGCGGCGTGCGTGTTCCCACGCGCGCCTCTGTGTTGAGTCCGTCTCCCCTCTAGGGGGGACAGTAGGGAGTGGTAGAAGTGCCTTTAGGGTAGGTCTTTCGTGTAGTGGCCTGCCGTTTCATACGGCGGGCCGAAACCTCGGCGGGGTCGCGACCGCATGCGAAAGTGATTCGCGCGGCCCCGTCGATAGTGGTTTTGTCGAGGAACACCGTGGTAGGTTTAGTCGGTATTCCGGGAGGTACTTTATCATCTTAACATCTTATTTTACCCCGGCGAGTCCGACATAACCCCTCCGCCCGCCCCCGCGGAGGGGTATGCGTCATGCATTCCCCCACGTAAAAAAAAAAAAAAAAAAAAAAAAAAAGGTTATTTTGGTAATGTGTTTGTGAGTTTGTGTGATAGTTGTGTGGGACCCGCCACGTCCATCGGCCGGTCAAACCTTTGACGGGGTCGCGATTTAAATGCGAGAGCGATCCGCGTGACCCCTCCATAAAGGTGTGAGGAACACCGCGGTGGTTTTAGTCGGTTCAGCCCAAATTTCCATCTTATGGGCTGGATCCCGACATATCCCCATGCATCGCCCGCCCCAAAACCGGCGATGGGGAATGTGATTTGCACATTTCCCCGTGTTACGAAAAAAAAGGATAACTTGGTAATAGTGCTTTTTAAAATAAAATTAGCCTATATTACTCGGTGATAATATAAGTTTACAATGGTGAAAGAAATCGGTTGAGCAGTTTTTGAGTTAAATCCTTACAAACAAACATAATATCAGTATAGATATAGACTAGTATTCCCCTTACCTTCGCCTAGCTGCCGAAATTAACAAGCAAAAGCATGTGTTAGGTATGGGTTCACAACCATAATTGATTCAGACAATTTTAGAACGTAAATTTTTATTTCACGAGATCCATGTGCCTACTGTCTAAGAAATGAGACCTTTTTAGCTACGGACAGATAAAACGCCTCGTTTCTTAAATACAGAAACCGGGCCTACGGGAATTTTAAAAGCGGCGATATCCCAATGTATACCGCATTGGACTAGCGATCGACCAACGAGAACCCATTTCTAAGCAAGCGTACTAGTTTAGCTCAGGGCTTAAGAAGAACACTATAATATTTTTACGCCCAGTGACATCTTTCAGCATTGTGAGAAAGACTCGACAGTTCCGTCTAATAATTTATTACACCGCCATCTATTGATATCTTACGGAACTACGTAGTACGGTACGAGAATCATAGAGAGAACGCTGGTACTATCTTGAATCATCGTACTGTTTACATACCGGGTATAGCGTTACTAGAAAACTCTAGAAACGCTTTACCCGCATATAAATAGGGCGCACGCGCACCGCTGAGTCAGTTTACAATCGTAAGCGATCAAGTGTTCATCGAAGCGAACGGAAGCGGAAATACTACGGAGTTTAAAAAAAGTGAAGTATAGTGTTTAAATTTAATTGTGTGTTTGAATAAAAACGTGTTTTAGTCGGTAATATTGTTTACATTCTTATCCGTCGAACCCAGCACGTAACAATATGTTATCCAAGTGGCTGCTAATCCTATCTGACATTTAAATGCGAAAGTGAGTTTGTTTGTTTGTTACAGGTTTACGCCTTAACTATCCGAACGATTATCATGACATGTCGCATACAAGTTATCAGGGGTACAAAAATATTCATAGGGTACGTTTAATCCAGAAAAAGGACTGTTCCCGAAGGATAGAATTTTATTGACAAAAGAAATGTATTGACAAATCTATATTAACGCGAGTGAAGCCGCGGGCAAGAACTAGTCTTTAAATAGTTTAGCTAGAGGGTAAACGAGAATACTATAATTAAATTAAACTACTATATACGGATTTTACCGCGTTGTTTATTTGACACTTTATTACATTATTTTGAAAACTTTTACACTACTTTTACTTTTAAACTTTACTAATTTTTAAGCTAATTAAATTATTATTAAAACTATTAAAACTATTTAGATTTACTAATAATTTTTTTTTTTTTTTTTCCCCGACTTTTCGGTTGCTTTTCGCGTAAACAGAAGACAATATTATGAGAATACTATAACTTTTAATCCAAAGGGCTATTGATAAAAATAAATACTACAGAATTGGAGAAGTTATTAATTGAAATTAAACTGCTATATACGGATTTTATCGCGTTGTTTATTTGACACTTTATTACAAAATTTTGAAAACTTTTACACTACTTTTACTTTTAAACTTTACTAATTTTTAAGCTAATTAAATTATTATTAAAACTATTAAAACAATTTAGATTTACTAATAATTTTGAATTTTTTTATTTTTCCCGACTTTTCGGTTGCTTTTCGAGTAAACAGAAGACAATATTATGAGAATACTATAACTTTTAATCCAAAGGGCTATTGATAAAAATAAATACTACAGAATTGGAGAAGTTATTAATTGAAATTAAACTGCTATATACGGATTTTATCGCGTTGTTTATTTGACACTTTATTACAAAATTTTGAAAATTGTTACACTACTACTACTATTAAACTTTACTAATTTTTAAGCTAATTAAATTATTATTAAACTATTTAGATTTAATTTATTTTTATTTTACACTTTCCCCGACGTTTCGGTCACGGTCACGGGGAGATTAGTAAAGTTTAATAGTAGTAGTAGTGTAACAATTTTCAAAATTTTGGAATAAAGTGTCAAATAAACAACGCGATAAAATCCGTATATAGCAGTTTAATTTCAATGAATAATATTCGCGTAAATAGAAGATAATATTAAGTTATTAATGTCAATATTTTGCAGGATAATATTTTCACTGTCAGGGTTTTACGACAAATATTCCTACTTCAAGAACAATGAGTCCCTTGTTAATAGTTTTCACATACGTTTACGAGTACGATTCTTGAGACAGACAAAGTTGTCTGTCAACAACAATGTTGTTATTCTTTTGTATTCAGTTTTAGTGTATCATGCTGTCGGTATTACAAAAATCCTAATTATTATTATAAATGTCAATGTGAGTTTACTTGTTACTCATTCACTCCTTAACTACTCAACCGATTATCATGAAATTTTGCAGTCGGGAAAAGACATAAGGTATCTTTTATCTCAAAAAATACTGTTTTCAAGCGAGCGAAGCTGCGTGCAAAAGCTAGTAATTAGATAAAATAACAATATGAAGTCTAGTGATATGCCCAATAGACGACAATAGATTCGCCCCTATTGCCTGTAGCTAACCTATAAGATGTACATGTATCTTATCTTTCATATACTCATTCGTCTTCTTCCTATTTTTCCCTTCTAAGATGGTCTTTGTAATGTTGTCATGTCGTATCAAGTGTCCCAACATTCTTCTAATGCCTATAAAATCATAGATGGCAAAATATGCCTCTATTTTAACCTTCAGGGCGATACAAGCATGATTCTATTTTAGTTTATATACTTTCAGAAAGGCGAGCGTTCGCAAAACACCCGATGTTTTCCTTTAATTCTCGTCGGACTACGAAAACACAGGTCCTTTTCATATCTTGATCCACTTGACGCGATCGGCGGCTAAAAGTAATTGTTCAAGCTCTCCGCTTGGTTCTTACAATGTTAGTGGAGTAGTATCTGAGTACTTGGAAACTCTGTGTATAAGTTTACTGTAGTTTGTATGGCAAACTGTCTCCGTAGAGTACCAGTAGTGAATGCGACTGGTGTGCAGATCTCGGGTTTGAATTCCCATTCGGGTGAACAAAAAGTTAACCTAACTAATTTTATAAATGCGAATGTGAGTTTGTTTTTTGTTTGTTACGCTTTCACGCATTAACTATTTGATCGATCATTATGAAATTTCGTATCTACGTTCTCAGGAGTACGGAAAAAGACATACTTTACTTTTCATCCAGATAAAAGTACTGTTTTCAAGGGAAGCGGCGGGCAAAAGCTCGTGTGTTCATATCTCCTGCGTAGATAGCCAATCTCGGTTAAAATTGGGCGCTGTGACCAATATTCGGTCTGGAGAACATTATTAATATTACTTATACTTTCCAAGTCTATATAATTATAAGCCTTTATACAGGATGTAACAGAAAGGTGTGTTCATATTTTAGGGTCGCTATGTATATCTGATAAATAACCTATGTGCCCTAACTCCATATAAAAATATCGCTTTTTTTATTTTATAACCATTTCAATCATTTTATTTGTGTATTTGTTATTTAAATATCGATACAAAACGAGTTATATCACTATCGTTTTTATCCTTTTACGTATCGAGTAGAATATGCTGATATTTATAAGTTGATAAAAAAGAAAATTCAATATCTTCGTAAAAATAATGTACACAAATTTAATTCTCGCGGTTTTCCATTGTAAATGGGCTATATTATGTGACCCTTAAATATGACCACACCTTTCTGTTACACCCTGTATATGGCCGTGGCCGTATACCCTAATAATATAAAAAATATTTGTAGCCTAACTTTTCTCATGCTAAGAAGAGTACCCGTACCCAGCTGTAGGACAGTTTATATAAATACAGGGCTGATATAACTATTATTTATATACCATCACATAATATTTTGTATTATGAGGGTTTTAATCTAACAATATTCAACAAATTGACAGCAGTTTAAACCACTACGTCATACAAAGGATCAAATCAAATTGTTTATTTCGAAAACCATGAGTACAAAGGATATTAAAATTCAGTACGTTTGGTATCATAATAATCACCTGATTATAGTAATATGAATGTACATATAATTATAAATTGTTAATATTAATCAGAGATGATTATAATTTCAGAATGGTAGATTGTGAAGAGTTACAATTATTATAACGAGCTGAAAATACATTCATAAAGTTTATTCTCGTTGTAAAATATGTTCAAATAGAGTTCTACGTCAATAATTGTGAAGTGAAGTGCAATTTATGTTTATGTTTGACGTTTATTTAAATTTAGTAGAATATTGTTTGTAATCTGTATGATAGACTAGATCGAAACTCTATTTTGCACAGTTATTATTACAAAAATTGGTTCTCAGAGATCCACATCGAAATGTTATAGAAACGAAGTCAAAAACGACGAACGGCTGTCGATGTCCACGCTTCAGCACGAATGGGCCGGCTCGACCGGAGTAATTCGGTCGAGCCGGCCCTCGATACCTCGGCCTCACAGAAAACCGGCGTGAAATAACGTTTGCGTTGTGTTTCGTCGAGTGAGTGAGGCTACCGGAGGCCCAACCATCGCCCCTCCCCCTTCTGGTGGGGGCAAATTTAAATGGAACGCAGCGCACTTGTGACTCCTCTGGTGTTATGGTTGTCCATGGGTGGAGGTAATCGTTTACCATCAGGCGATCCGTATGCTCGCTTGGGTGCCTACCATTAAAAAAAACTGTTGATAATTAGTTGTCTATAAGACTCTTTACTTAATATACCACTAACGCACTTTGCTTAAACTGTCCAGTCTTAGAACACCAGACATAATTAATAATCTATTAACTCTGGCCACCGGTGTACCACTAATATTTAATAGGATACACTAAAGAGATTGTTTCTTTTTCGTTTGGACGCTTTCATCTCTGGAATTACCAGTCGGATTATAAAAAATCTTATCGCATTTGATATCTCAATTCTTGAGGAAGGTTATAAACTATTTCCCGAGGCTTGTAGCATTGCACTACAAGCCTCGGAAGCGGAGCAGTAATTGTAATAATGCGTAAAACTGCTGGGATTGGTGTCTGTGAATAAATTCTGAGGGAAAGTGCTTGGAAAATTGCCCGGTAGATATAAATACCACGCCATGTTTTTCAATCTTTTCTTATTCTTTTATTTTATAAAAGACCACTCCCGCACTAGGAATAATACCTGTGTCACGGGGGACTTTACAAACATTCAAACAACGGAGACAAAGAACACGCAGACTCCTAAAAACCATTCGTGGATTACACAATTTTTTGTCCCGTGTGGGATTCGAACCTTTAACATCCTCCTTTAACTACACCATCCGTGCAGTCTCAAAATCGTTTAACCACACTACTTGGTAGGTAGTGTGGTTAAACGATTTTGAGATGTGTATCATGTATCATTACCAATATGTGTGTGTTTTAAAACCAATTGTATTATTTACCTCAAGTTTCGTTGAAGTTCTATCTTACACCGATAGTAGCTGAAAGTTCTCGAGATAAACCTAACATAGTTTAACAGCTTCAGTGTTTGAGGACTTGGTAAGAATCGTGTAAGTGTTCCGTCTCTTTAGTTCCGCTAAATGTACTTGAAATACTTTGAGTTCAGTCGGTACTTACGTATCGAGTTGTTTCTTATAATAGTTTAGTTGTGCTGTAACTAAACTTATATAAATGTGTAACAAAAAGATCTGGTCATATTTTAGGACTGTAATGTATATCTGGTAAACCTGTGTGCCCTATCTCCTGATTTTAAACTAGCTGACCTGACAGTGTTTGTTCTGACATGTTAAACAAAAATAAATTTCACATAATTAAATTTAATACCAAAATGTCAATCAATTGTTTTCATATAAAAATACCATTTAAATTTTGGACCTTTCCCGCGGATTTTTTGCAAATTGTCATTTATACAAACCTTGTCTTGATAATTACAAACATAACAAAAAAATGCCAAATTGGTCGAACCTCGCGTCGTCGTCGATCTTAAGCGATGCTCCGTCATACATGTGGCTATTAATTTTTATTTATATAGATTTTATGGCTATTTATTATTTAATCATCGAAATAAACGCATTATACCACTATTAAAATTGCGTATGGTCATTTTCGGGCTTACTGAAGTCACCGAGTCAGTTGTTAGTGCTGATATTGATAAATCGATAATACATAAAATGCTATATCTTAGTAAAAATAATGTATATATTGTATACATATTTATTAATTGCAGTTTTCCATTGTACACGGGCTACAAATTACATGACGCTTAAACACAGCTTTATGTTAAACGCTGTATAAGGGTAGTTAGAAGTGTATTAAATTCTAATTTTACTAACTATATTTTAGATTCCATCTAGTAAGATGGATATGAGGTTAGAGGAACGAAAAGGGAGAGGAAGGCCAAGGAAAAGATGGATAGACTGTGTGAGGATGGATATGAAAGGAAAAGGGGTAAATGATCAGAAGACGGGTGACAGAAAAGTATGGAAGCGAAGGACATACTGCGCCGAACCCAAATAAATTGGGACCAGGGCAAAAGGATGATGATGAGATTCTTTTTTCATGTACCGACGCATTTCCAGATGCCGTATTGCTACTGATAATTTCCTGAGAAGTACATATCTAACGACTACATAGTTATTGTATACTAACTATCTCTCGAGAACAGTACTTAGAGTGTGAACACGCTGTTTTTATTTTGAATACAGTAATCTTAAAGTAAGAACGTAATGAATTAATTTATTGTGACTTTGCCCTCGGCGTTAAGGTAGATTTTGTCAATAAATTGCTCTCCCTCGGGAAGAGTTCCCTTTTTTAGCTGTCTTTTTCTGTACCTCTGATATGTATGCAAAATTCTATGATGGTCGGTCAAGTAGTTAAGGCGTGAAGGCTTAATAAACATACTCATATTCGCATTTATTATATTAGTTAGGATTTTGTTAACGTAACCAAATGTTTTGATAAAATTGCCATCTCATTACTAAGTAATTGAGTCGACCTAATTGGGTCAATTCTATTACTTAAATTATTTTATCAAATAGTGCTATCATATTGTTGTGAATTTAGCGCTTACCATACAAGTTTGCGAGCTAATAAGAACAATCATAAATAAATTAAAAAAAATTCGAAACCATTTCCAAATTTTACGTTAAATAGGTCTTATTTTTAAAGAAAATAAATTATTAATAAAACGTGTTGAAATGGATTTAATTATTATAATATTATTAAATAAAATATGCCATTTTCATTATTACTCAAAAGGTTATTAAAACCCGACTCGATGCCTCCTTATGCCAACAATATAACGACTAAACAGCAAAACGATCAAATTCCCAGAATTTGAGAACCAAACTTTTCTCGTAGATTTTCCGTAAATGAAAATTCGAGACGCTCCCAAAAAGTTTAAGGGTCCTATTGTCACCTTTGATACCTTTATCTTGATAGCGGAATGAAATCTGAAGGCTTTCGATCAAAGGCTGTTGAAGGACAAATTCTCTAAATACTTGCCCCGTAATACCTTTGATGGCATAAATCAGAAACACCTGTAAAAATTGTTCTTTCGCAAACATATTATGAGCCGAAAAATCTTGAGAATTTTTGGACCCAAAAAGTTCGCCACGTTTTCTGAAGGCCAAAGAAAGACTTTGTAAGCTGAAGAGAATTCCTGGAATTTTTAACATGAAACTTGGTTTGTTTCTTTAGGATTTTACGTAGAAGATAATTTTGTGTATCTAGTATGAAATTTTTGCTCTAAAAATTACAGACTGGCATAAAGTTGGTGTGCTTGTTAGCCGCATTTTTGGGACTTAAAATATACTCAAAAGAAGTTTTTAGATCAACAATATAAAAATTCATTATTCTTGTTTGGATCGAGATGGCTCTTACGTCCTCAATATCAAAAACAATTGGCAGATTTGGCTTGTTAATTCGCGGACGTATTGGAAAAATATTCGTACAAGATTTTATGATGTCATCACATAAATTATTTATACAGTTATGACTGTATACATGTACGTATGTATGTGTATATTATGTATGAAGTTATATCTGTCGTGTTTCCATATTTATATTACTGCGATATATTGATAGAAGCTAATAGAGCTATACGATGTTATTTCACATTATTGGTCATAACGATACTGTATACTTGATATATGAGTTTGTATACTACTTAATATTATTCAATATCATGCATTATCTAAGGCATTGGATACTAACATTTATTTGCGACTCTGGATTACATAAATACATCGACTTAACTGTATTAAATTAAAGTTACCATAGGTATATTGTAAGTAAAATATCTAAACACCATACTGTGTAAAACATATCGAAGTCTAGGCAGAAAGATTGCGACCAAAAAAGTAGCTTATTGATCTCTATGTGTCACTATGTTTCATGATGCCAATATGGGCGTTAGTCTTGGTAGTGCAGATGTATTAAATGCGACTGTTATGTTGTTGGTTAGCTATGAGTTATTCGGGTAGTCTGACAATAAATTTTCTTAGAGTTATAATTTTATTTAGTGGTAGTTAATACAACCTGTCATGAGATTGATTATGTTATTTTTATAGGATTCAAGAAAAGACAAATTATGTTTTAGTAGCAGCGCTGCAACTAAGTCAGGTAGATGAAAAAAGTCTCGCTCCTAACGACGGAACTAAAATTAAATAAATAAAACCAAATTTTGTTAGTAAGGCAAAATTTAGTTGTTATACACAGATACCTTTTAGAGATTTAAGCGTGAGACTATGAATGTATATACCAATAATGACATTATATAAATAAACGCTCTACACATCTCTTGATACCTCGATGGCGTAGTGGTTAGTGTAACCGACTGCCACGCCCGAGGTCGCGGGTTCGATTCCCGCACAAGTCAAACATTTGTGTGCATGAACATGGATGTTTGTCTTGGTCTGGGTGTTTCTATGTATAATATGTATGTATTTACAAAAAAAAAAGTATATATGTATGTTTATCCATTGTCTAGAACCCATAGTACAAGCTCTGCTTAGTTTGGGCTAGATGGTGTTGTGTGTATGTGGTAGAATATTAATTAATTAATATTAATTAAGTTCAACTGAAACACTTTAGGCAATTAGCCATTCATAGACTGAAAGCGCCAAGGATAAGTTAGCCTCAGCTAATCGTTGACAGTGTATGATCAATAAGTGCATCTGGCTAAGAGCTTCTCTGTTCCATCAAACAAAAATCACTACGACAAGGCTTTTACGTAAAAGCTAATGCCTCAGTTTGAAATGTAGGCCACTTCATCTCAATTTTACATCTAGATATTGGATTACAGATTTATCCTACAAAAGAAACTGTTGTAGTTGCTTTAATGAAATCGCGCTTTAATACGCTTTTTTTTCAATAGCAATCTTAACTTATATTTCAAATGCAAATGTAAGTTTATTAATTTATTTGTTTTTTATGTTTTCTCGCCTTTTTTACTTGATCGATCAGCATGATACTTCGCATACAAGTTCAAGGTCAGGTCAGGTCAGGTCAGTAGGGATACAGAAAAGGTCATAGGGTACCTTTCGTCCAGAAAAAAGGGACTGTTCCCAAGGGATAGAAATTTAATGCCAAAATCTACATTAAAACGAACGAACCCGCGGGCAAAATCGAGTCATAAAATATAATATCCACAATTGATTAATTAATTGTGTTCTTATTTTTACTGCCAGATTTTCATGATAAAATAAAAACAAAATTTTCACATACTACAGTTTTGCGGTTTTTGTTAGGAGTGGATTCACGTTAGTAGTGTAATGGATAGGGTTTAAAGCCAGTTATCGCTGCTTACTTACGTTTGGTAGCGGTTGAAAACGTATATATACCAAAATGCGGTACGGTTTTGTTTTGACGTACATGAATTTAATTCTAGATGCAAATTGATTCGGAAAACCGTAAGATTTAACGTACACTAACCAGTTTAGTGCAAGTTGAACTTGCGTTCAGATGAAGCTGTACTTCGAGAAGTAAGATAAAAGTAATTTGATTTAGATTATCAACTACTTCAACAATCATAAGTCATTGGTATTTAATCAATAGATTTGCTTGACGCTTTCAGTTGCCATATTTTCTTCTTTTCATTTATAACGCGTTTAGCTGCATTATAAAAATGTAAAACCAAAATATATTATGCATGCGTAAGTAAAGTTCTTACATATTTTATTCTTACCCATTTGACGTAGAAACACGATTTTCAAATATATGCACTAGAAATAAAATATTAATAAAAATCTTTAAAGATAACCTTTAACATTTTGCTTATAAACTATAATATATTATATATGTGATCAAAATCACTATATAATTATCACTATCAGAGATATTAATCATCAATATAACATCCATATATATGTTAATGATTAATATCACTGATAGAATAACCCCTAACTACCAAACTAGGTCGTGTTCCTGTGACTTAGGTGTTATTGTTTTGCCGTCACAAAAAAGTATATAACAAATATATCCAAGCTTATAAGACTATTCAAATTAAAATCTGGTAATATTAGTAATAGCTAAAGTAAGTAAGTAGTAAATATATGCTTATGATGGACAGATGTCGGAACGAAATCCATAAGCTGCTCACTTGATAGACAGCTGTCTTCCCGTCACAGGACGAAATGGAACCCTTTAGTGCACTTAAGAAATCAGCTTGGTATCCGCGTATTTGTCATAGGCGTTTTATATTCCACAAACTATTGCACATATATTTTTATTTCTACTATAAGTAGAATTGAGAGCAGCGGTGGTGAATGCTATGCTCGAGGTCTCGGATTTGATTCTCAATAGAAATGTTACTAGACATTTCTGTAAATAAAATCTGTAGCAGCACGTTTTTTGCAGGTGTGCCCGAAAAAGGGCTATCGGCTTCTCTTATCACGTGGCACCTGCAACTATAGCTGCCATTAATGCGTGTTTCCTTCTTCCGTAAAAGCGAGCGAAAATGTACTATTTACCCCCAGCATAACTTCAACAATTTAGAGATGCATGCCTTGGGATCGAACTGAAGACCCCTGCGTTGCAGTCAAATGGTGTTGCCAATTGACTGGCTTTTATATTATACAATGTTTAGTTTATTTTATAATATCTACATAATAAATAACTGCTATTAGAAGCACTTAAAATGCTCCGTGATTCGGTAATCATATAGGGGTTGATCCTACGTCAGTTTTCTCTTTGATAATGTCAAATAGATTTCCGTCTGGACTATTAGAGTGAGAGAATAAAGAGTGCACTTGTATTCGTGCATATACTTATTCATTATCATAATTATCTCCTGCGCAGAGGGTTAGTCTTCTTTAGTATTAGATGCCGTGACCGAAATACGGTCTAAAGGATTGTTATTATAAAAAGAAAGATAATATCTTGTTGACCGTGCTAAAAAAGAATTGAAGAATCTGTTTCATTGTGTGGCTTCACATCCTAATTCTTTTTAATACTAAGGTTGCTTTAGACTTGCTTATAACCTAAATAACTGCCCTACAGTAGTATTCCACGGACTTATAATAAAGGCATATGATCGAGTAAAAAAATTTCTCACTCCTTCGAAATTCAGTCGAAACTTGAGTTAGATAAAACCTAGATCAAACGAAGAACTGATTTCCCTAATGACCAATTTTAATACTACACAGAAGAAGTTTACCTTTTCCATACATTAGGGACTTGAAACAAAAATGTTCAACGTCGAACCGTACCAATAAATTGAAAGGCAAAAAGGTACATTGACTCGCCGAGGTCCTTCCTTAACTCGTAACGTCTCGCAGGGGTCTATATTTGGAACAATACCTCTAAAAGGATCGTCTAAACGGTACTCTTTGTTATTTGTACGCCACTTCCAACTCAATTTGGTAGTTCAAACTTAGCTTATTTCCTATGGGAAATTTTCTTCAAGCGACGCAAATGCAGAGGTAAATTGATTCTTCGTAGATTGTGTTCTTCTAAAATATGATTTTCTTTATTTTTATTTTGTGAACTGATCGTGTAGTTTAAGAGCCAAGTGTTTTATTCTAGATTTTACCCACAATTTTGCCCACGTAAATGTTGGTTATGAACAGTACTTTTTTTGTATGAAAGGTACCTTTTCTGTCCTTTTCTGTTCCCCTGACAATGTGTATGCGAAATTTCATGACGATTGGTTAAGTAGTTGAGGTATAATAGCGTATTAAACAAACAAACTTACATTCGCATTTATAATATTATTACGTAGGATGATTAACATATATATTTTTTTTGAAATTAAACTACTATATACGGATTTTATGGCGTTTTTATTTGACACTTTTTACATAATTTAGAAACTACTACTATTAAACTGAACCAATTTTTAAGCTAATTAGATTATTAAAACTATTTATATTTAAGTTTACACTTTCCCCGACGTTTCGGTTGCCTTTCAGCAGCCATGGTCACGGGGAGCCCCGTGTAAAAAAGAGTCAAATAAACAACGCGATAAAATCCGTATATAGTAGTTTAATTTCAATGAATAACATTCGCGTAAACAGAAGACAATATTAAATATAATTTTGTTATCTTTAATGTAATCTTTGTACTTATAAAGATACTAGTATAGTAGTACTAGTATAGTATTATGTTAAGCAGCGATAGCTCAGTGGGGAGACCAACAGACTGCAATGCAGAGGGTCTCGGGTTCGAACCCACGTCGCGCACCTCTGACTTTCGGAAGTTATATGACTTTTCGAAATTATGTGCGTATTGATTGACATTTATCGCCTGCTCCGTGCCTCGGAGAGCACGTTAAGCCGTCGGTCCCGGCTGCCATGAACATCTATGGCAGTCGTTATAGTGAGAGTGTCGACTCAAAAGATCCCACTGGGTCGAAGTGTCGCCGGTCTGCACTGACTGGCTCCTACATAAGATACATACATACATAGTATTATGTTATCTGTGGTGCTTATAACATGCTCTGTGTACAAAGTTTTTAGACTATAATATAAACATTTATGTATTAATAAGTATATAGTAAATATTACAAATGTTTAGAAATCTATAATTCCTGTGCTAATTAAAGCTATGAAACTATGTATATAAGGCCTGTATACATTAGAATATATTAGTGACATTTGAAATAATCGGTATCTATTTAGAGATATTTAAACCCTCATAGATTATATATCTATCTGTCTCGGCATAACATAAAAACCAGTTAATAGATTTGAATGCGATTCCCACAATTTATTAGCTTTGAGTATAACTATAATTTAAGCTTCGTTTTATCTAATTTTGTAGAAAAGAATAGGAAATATGCGTTTAGTTCATTTAAGGTAAACCACTCTAGGTTCACCTGAAATAAACTTTATTAATAATAACCAACTCTTCAAACAAACAGTACTGTAAACAAATTTATATAAATATTTTATAATGTATGTTAATAATACAATATATACTTGAAAAATGATATGCAATACAAATACAAAATACGGTGAAAATACAAGCAGAATGGTATAAACGAGAACAATAATAATATGATTTTTCCAGAAATTACGCACGGTGTTGAGAATTATATCGATATTTTGTAGAGGTACGAACAAAACCGCATTGAGTGGCCATTGGACATGATTCAGTTACCGCGGCACCAAATTACACAAACCACATCATTGGATTTTTACTATATGAAGTTAGAACAGTGTGAAACTTTATATTCGCTTCCAAAAAAGCATGATAAACTTAATCAAAGAAATTGAATTTATATCTTTGATTTATAAATGTAATCCTTTGATTCCTTTGAATCCTTTGATTTGTTTAAAATACTTTCTGTTTTATGTAAACTAGCTGTAAATAAATAATATTTTGCAGTGTCCTCTAATTGGCTATGGCTGTAAAAGCCCGCTTTTTTTCCTTTTTTTTTGAACATGAGAGAGATATTGAAAGGAGTACTATTTGCTGGCAACAAAGTGAATGGAGCTCTACACGCTTTCAACAGTCGAAATGTATCTGAAAAGGCACGTTTGGCTGTTCATAGAGGACTATTAGTGCCCACACTTATGTATGGAAGTGAAAGTTGGGTATGGCAAAAGAAGCATGAGAGCAGAGTAAATGCTGTAGAAATGAGAGCGCTGAGAAATATATGTGGTGTGACTCTGAAAGATAAAATAAGGAATAGTGTGATTAGAGAGAGATGCGGCTTGAAAGTGGATATAGTGACAAGAATAGAAAAGGGTATGTTAAGCTGGTTTGGGCATGTAGAAAGAATGGACGTGGAAAGACCGACTAAGAAAGTTTATAAGGCTAGTGTGAATGGAACAGTCGCAAAGGCAAGACCTAGGCGAACGTTTCTTGATCAGATCGGAGGCTTTCTGGACAAAGGCCAGGTTAACAGCACCTCGAACCGACGGGCGTGTATGAGGAATGTGATGAAAGTGAATGAAGCCAGAAAAGTGTGTCAGGATCGTAGCAAATGGAAATCCGTAGTCTCTGCCTACCCCTCTCGGAAACAGGCGTGAATCTATGTATGTATGTATGTATTTTTTTTTCGTGTGGTTAGTGGCCAACCTGTTGTCAAGAGTTGTTCAAGCCGCCCGCAGGCCTCTGACATGGCTTAACGACTGCTGTCAATATGACAACAACCGGGACCAACTTTTTACATGCCCTCCGAAGCACGGAGACGCTCAGATGAAATACCACTAAGCGGTCATCCATCTGTAGACTGACCGCACCCAACGTTGCTTAGCCTCGCAAATTGTTTACTTATCAGTGAGTGCAACTGGCTATGAGCGCCTCAAAAAAAGCCCGTTATGTTTTAAGTAATTATTACATACATTAAGATTCGCCGCCGTAAGTACCGTGACCGATATTCGGCCTGGAGGACCTTATTTACTTACTATCCACCACTGCTATTCCTTTTCTGTCATCACATCTTAACTATTCTTTCAATTACTGTTAGCTAAAAGACCTATTATGTATATCCCCCCATTCTACCATCGGACGACCAGACAATCAGGCCAGCGACACAGGTACATGGTGGATATAACACATTTACGCACGAAGCGGTTTGCTTCCAATTTTATAATGCGTACCGCTAAGGAGTGGAATTCGCTACCTAAGTCTGTGTTTCCCGATGAGTACAATCTGGGTGTCTTCAAGTCGCGAGTGAATAGGTATCTTCTAGGCAAGCGTGCTCCATCGTCGACTGCATCTACACTTAAGATCAGGTGAGATCGCAGTGAAACGCAAGCCTATTAGAGTATAAAAAAATAAAAAAAAATAAAACCTGTGATCTTTAAACTTCAGTCAGTACGACACTTTTCTTTTGCATGCTCGGCAATTCGTTTTTATATGCAGGTTTCTCAATACATAATTTCGAGTCTGGGTGTTCTTTTTACTAGTTGTTTGAACTATTGGAAAGTCCTCCGCGACCCAGGAATTGTAAATAGTGAAGAAAATGTGTATTAAAAAAAATGTAGATTACAAAAATGTTGTATGATTAAATGTACCAGTTTCATATTAGGGTAACACATCATTTATACTATATATATATATACAAAATTATTTATATACAATATGCATGTAACCTTTATTTACAAATGTACTAAAAAAGATAACATAATTAACATAATTACAAAAACACAAATAATTATAATACTAAATATTTACAAAAATGGTTTAGCCATCGTAGAATTCTTCAGCATCGCTGTCAACTGGTAACGTGCCCAGAAGACTGACAGCATTGCCACGTTGAATGGCAATGCTGATTCTTTGTGCTAAGAAAAGACCAGCCTTCTGATCATGCGAAACGTCGATCAGGCGTTTTGCGATCTCCCTGTATAAAATACGAGCGCTCGGACCCCATGAACCTAGGGTTTCCAGTTTCTATATGTCCGAAAATTTGTCGCATGCGAATCGAGACGTTGCTGTTCTTTACACTCGTGCTTTTGTAATAATTGCAGTATCGCGGGGGACTTTACAAACAATTAAACAACGGACACGATAAACATCCAGACTCGGGACAACCATTTGTGGATCTGGAAGTCTGGATCTGTACCCGGGTAACGCTAATACGCTTGCCTTTATTACGTGGAATTTAAAATAATGACTAGTGTAATGTGGGTGTTTGATATACCTGTGCAAATCTCTTCGAGGATATAGGCGTGAGACCATGTAAATCAATTTACGCCATGGGACCAAAGACATAACCTATATAAACAAAGAAAACGTTTCATCGCTTTGTAACATAACAATGACCTTGATAAGGTCAATGTTATGTTAATCAATAATTTTACCAAAACATCTTGACTTCTGCTTACCCCTTTCTACGAATTAGATAAACCTTCAACTATAGCTACTAAGTACGCCCACATATCATCGCGTTTGTCTGACCCTCACCAGATTAGGTGACCGCTGCCCAAAACTTTACTAATTAAGAGTACCCAACACCACAGTGTCTGTTAATTAATGCTATATATACGTACTATATACATATTGTACAACTTGTGTGGATCTGTGTACATGGGTTTAGAGTTCTCGATTAATTAATTGCCTGGAGGTTTCTGGAGGAAATAATGACAAATATAGGATGGAAGTTTAAGGTCCGGGATATTGTAATTGGGATTACTGCTTGTGTAAGAGATGTTTTAACAAGGTTATTTACGATTTTAATGCAACTAATGTTGAAATAAAATATATAAGCGTTTACTTGATTGAGAAGAAAAAAGAATTGAGAATGAGAAGGATTAGGCCATAGTCCACCATGCGGTGTCCAGTGCAGATTGTCAGATTTCACAAATCATTGAAAACATTCCGGAGAAATTTCAGACATGTAGGTTTACCTCACAATGTTTCCTAAGCTAGCGCTAATTAACTGTTTAATAGGAACACAGCTTAGAAAAGTTAGAGTTGCGTGCTGTATGATCAATAATGGGTAACTCTCGGATATACAGTTTTCCTATACCGTTGAAGCAAGATATAATTATCTTTTAAATTTGCACATTGCTGCGAAAAGTTAGAGGTGTGTGCTGTAGGATCAAACTCGAGACCTCTATATATAATTTTGTGTCTCGATAGTGAAGGAACAGAATAACAGTATCATATATTTTAATTTTACAGCAAAAGATAAAAAAATATTTTCTAGAAAATAATTTGATGAAAAGTTTGCATTCAGATCATGTTCTACCTGAGTGGAAATTTCATTAAAATTAGTTAAGCAACTCTTTACTTTCACATTTATAATATTAACTAGCTTTTGCCCGCGCTTCGTTCAAGAACAGTTTTCTTTTTTGGATTGAACGCACCCTCCTGTTTGGTTATCCTGATAACGTGTATACGAAATTACATCATGATCGGTCGAGTAGTTAAGGCATGAAAGCATAACAAATAAACAAAATAACTCACATTCGCATTTATAATATTAATTATTGTAGAATATTACAGCATAGTCAGCAGCGATAGCCCAGTGGGGAGACCAACAGACTGCAATGCAGAGGGTCTCGGGTTCGAACCCACTTCGCGCACCTCTGACTTTCTAAAGTTATATGACTTTTCGAAATTATGTGCGTATTGATTGACAATTATCGCCTGCTCCGTGCCTCGGACAGCACGTTAAGCCGTTGGTCCCGGCTGCCATGAACATCTATGGCAGTCGTTATTGGGAAAGTCAGTACCCTCTAATATCCTGACACTGGTCTAGCCTTAGGGTATCGTTAGCCTTCGGGTTGCGGAGGTCAGGTGGCAGCCGCTCCGTGTAAGAACTGATATCCAGTCAAATCCGGTTAGACCAGAAAAGCCGACCCCAAGTGACTTGGGAATAATAAAGGCTAAGAGAGAAGATTACAGCATAGTCATAATTATAAAATACATAAATAAAGTGAAGTTCAGTACCGAAGATATATAATAATAATAGTAATAATAATATTCTACCACATACACACAACACCATCTAGCCCAAACTAAGCAGAGCTTGTACTATGGGTTCTAGACAATGGATAAACATACATATATACTTTTTTTTTGTAAATACATACATATTATACATAGAAACACCCAGACCAAGACAAACATCCATGTTCATGCACACAAATGTTTGACTTGTGCGGGAATCGAACCCGCGACCTCGGGCGTGGCAGTCGGTTACACTAACCACTACGCCATCGAGGCCTATATATGTAGGTAAAGTTCACGATTTAGATCGGCCTCTCTTACGTGGTACGGAAAAACATAGGCTTGGGAATTGTGGGTGTAATATATATGCCATTTGCCAAACCCTACGGCAATATTATTGAAAATATAAACTTATTGTATAATATACTTCTGCTTTTTATGAAATAAATTATTATTATTATTAATATAGGCGTAATATTATGTATATATGTATGTCACGGTTATAATCTATTTATATAATAAAATTTGTCTGTACGTAGGAGAGATTAAAAAAGAAATGTGATGTATCCTTATAGGAGCTATAGAAGCAAAAAAAAATATTTTTTCAATTATTTTCTATATCCCTGTACGCGGTAACTGTAGTAAAATTAAATGCGATATCTACAATTGTATTGCTGGAGTTCGGACTTAAAATCTGGTACTTGTTTCATCTTGATGTGTCGCCTAGAAGTCAAGTTTTATCTGTGTAGATCTTCTTCTTACAGCAAAAAAGGAAATATAGATAGATTTCCACTTCCATACATACATAGATTCACGCCTGTTTCCCAGAGGGGTAGGCAGAGACTACGGATTTCCATTTGCTAAGATCCTGACACCATCCACTTCCAAATTCCACGAAAACGATGTCGTGGGCAAAAGCTGATTTATGAGTAAACACAAACATGTACAACTGTGTGTTATGTATGTAATGCATGGTTTGTACCTTTATTTTTCTTTCTATATAGTTACTTACCCGTTTCCTTTTTTCGATCTGGGTTATAGAATGGTCAACCATTTTATTATACTTTTTTTTTGTTGAAAGTTATGCAAACTTTTGTGATGATCGGTTGAGTAGTTAAGCCGTAAAAGCGTAACAAATAGACAATTTCACATTCGCTTTTATAATATTAGTTAGGATTATTTGTTACGTAGGTTTTTTTTAAATTACAATAATTATTTGTTAGTGTTGTTGCTTTTGTTATTAGTTGCGCGGGAGTGCATTTGCATAAAACCCACTCGCCAAAAAATCACATCAGCCAAATTGCATGCCCATCTTTACGCCGGCATAGCGTACTTAAAAGAGTAGCCGTGAGTTTTTGTAGGTATCTTCGCATAGACTCACTCACTCTCACTATTCCTGAATTTAGGAACTAACACAAATGTAAATTCAGTAAAATTTATTACCAATAAACTTTAACATTCATAAGTATCACTTTGTAGCTTAAATAATGATTAAATGAAAAATGAATAAAAGGTTATCCAAGATTCGCACTTACCGCAATGGTTTATTATAATTATAATTATTTTGTACTTTCCGTTTTTGTTTAAATCACAACATTCGATATTTTAGATAAAGACTATCAATATAAGAGATCCCATTTTTCCCATTAACGTTTCTCACCGATTTGAAAAAAAATGAAGAATTAAGTAAACCTGGAGGCAATGGTTAACGTTAATAGTTTCCAGCCCTCAAACAAGCTTTAAGTGATTCACTTTGATTAATTTTGATCTTCTCAAGGATTGAAGTTTTAAGTACTGTTGACTCTGAAATTTCGAAGTTTGGGACTTAGAAACCTGATATTGTGGAATCAAATACACCCTCCCGGAGGATTAGTACCATAAATCTGTGAAAGCTTAAGGCTTAGAATATTGTATTATATTAGAAAATGTCTGCTACGATGTTAATATGAACGTTATACTTAAAATTTATGTTGGTCCCAAAAAGGGTCCTTGTGAGAGTACTTTGGAGCCGTTTTAGTAAAAAACGATAACAGTTTAAATGTTTAGCAGGTGTTTTAGTAAAATATATATAGCAAATTACATAATATTATACTTTCCATAAATTGACATAATATATATTTGTTTTTAGTCTGGGTGGTATTCGTAATATTTGTAGAAAATATCTTTGGCTACAAATTAATCCACATTCAGACACGGGAATTCATACTATGTTCGAATATTGCTTTCTCTTCTGAGAATCAAAAATTCACGTGAAAATATTTGCTTCTTTACGTATGGTCAGAAATAATTAAACAAATCCACGAAAATGAAAGTTCACACAGGATCCTAAAAAAGTCAAAAAATTAGTCTCAATGTTTTACCATACCCTTTCTACGAGACTGGACGGTTTAAAAACGCTTTCAAAATATCTTTGAAATAGAACATTCGCACTAAAACAAGAGAAAACATAGAATATCATACATAGCTCATAAAGTTTTAGTGCTGCAGTTTGTATGGGCTTATTGACAAAACTTTTTAAATATGAATACGTATTGTTTGCTATGAAAAACATTGTGTGAAATGGAAATAGACTGCGCCACTCAACAGAGTACTATTTTTGATTTGTTTTCGTGAATAATGTTTTTCTATCGTCACAATTTGAAAATGCGAGGATTCATTTTTCTGTATGCAAATGGCTAGGACGTTATGTGTTTTTGTTATGTTCAGCTAAAATTCCATTCATGTTTTCGGACAGTCTGATGAAAAATGGTTACTAAAGATATCATTCGCATGTGGCTGATTCTATGAAGGTGTCGTTTATCCAATGCAAGTAACACATGTTGTGTTGTTTATCTGGTAATTTATAAGGAGTTCTTAAAGATATTACTAGTCTGGTTGCTTGAGGTTATGTGACGTAAATACTTTTTTAAGACAGTGAATATACCTATATACTCGGTTTTTATCATATCTCTTGTAACTTTATGAAATTTAAAATAACATGTAGTACAATAGTCTAGTTTGATTATCTTGTTTTGTGCAGCGGTGATAAATTCTCTTGCTTTCCATGAAGTCTCCGTTTCGAGTAGTGGGTCAAGGTTATTGTTATTGGGCATTTCTGCCAAGAAATAGCAACAGCAGTACGAAATCTTGAACTATGCTTAATACAGCAACCATCAAGCCCTTTATAACATACACTATACGTTTGTCTTCCCATTCGAGGATATCGACGTGAGACTAAGGATATTTTAACATAATAGTCGTATTGATAAATGAAAATGATCTATACTAACATTATAAAGAGGAAAGATTACAGTTTTGTTTGCTTGTTTGTTTGTTAGGGTTTAACTCAAAAACTACTCAAACGATTCCAAATATTCTTTCACCATTAGTAAGCTATATTATCAGCGAGTAATATAGGCTTTATTTAATTTTTTTAAAATTATGTTTCTGGCTTAACCTAACCTTCTTTTACACAAGCAAAGCCGCAGCAAAATCTAGTGGCTAATAAAATACAAACAATCTTTCATTATGTATTAAGCTACTTTAGACGTTGGAATAAGAATTGATGTTACAATACAGTTTTATAGGTATTCTCAATGAACGGTCTAATCATACCAATACCAACATATGAAAAAACTCAGCTACTTTAATCCATCACACAGACCTACTGATCTGTCAGAGACTGTGTTCCAAGGGTAGACATTAATCTCTCACAAGAATACAAATTGGATTCTAGAGTACTTTGATAATGACGTCCCTATTGTTGACGTAAACCACATACGTCTTTATTAATGGAGTGATATGTTTCATAAATCTAGTTATTACAGTCGTGGATATTTTCTTTAACCTTGAACTTGAACTCAAGACTTGAAATACCAGACAATTAAAAACCAACCTGGCCAATTGGTTAAACACAAAATACAGTGCTTACAATAAGTTCATATCGCTATTCCTTCAAAGAGCAAATTATTAAGTTGTTGTGTCAAGAAATACAGCCTTAGAATTGAAAGTGTTGCATTCTCTCATAGCCATAGCCAGTTGCACTCACTGATCGGTAAACGATTAGCGAGGTTAAGCAACGTTGGGTGCGGTCAGTCTATAGATGGGTGACCGCTTAGTGGTATTTCATCTGAGCGTCTCCGTGCTTCGGAGGGTACGTAAAAAGTCGTTAAGCGATGTTAGAGGCCTCCGGGCGACTTGAACAACTCTTGAGAACAGGTTGGCCACTAACCACACGAAAAGAAGAATTGCATTCCCCATGCTACGAAAATATGTAAAACCGTTGGTCTGTATCTAGTCTCTCTTCAGTTATGTTAGAACCCGTATGACTATGAGAATCAGGGAATAGAGAGTGCACTTTTGTTGCGCTCATACTTGTACATTTTATTAGATATTTATATATTAGATATTATAGTCACCGTTTAGATTGGATACTATAATTAATATGATCTTTGTTATTATCTTGAAGAATGAACATGTTTTAGATTGCGAGCATTTAACAACATCCATTTTCGATATCTGTATTTGTCATATCGTAAGCTTGCGCTCAAATTTCCAACAACTGAGTTATTGCATGTAGCTTGGCAAGGTTGCCCGCAATAAGCTCGCATTCAATTTTCTTTCAATAGCCGTCTCCCTCACTAGTAATAATTCCTGTGTTGCAGGAGATTACAAACATTCATACGACGGATACCAAGAATACCCAGACTCGGAACAATAATTTATGGATCACACAAATTATTGTTTCGCGTGGGGATCGAAACCACAACACTCGGAACAGTGACAGTAGTGAGGCGACGACTTAAACCACTACACCATCCGTGCAATCAGTAATTTTTTAGAGTTCGAAAAAGATCTTATACACCTGCTTTCTCCGTCCGTCTGTCTGTTATACAACTTTTAACTCAAAAACCGTAAGAGCTAGAGACTCGCGGTCAACGCTATTCGACTCAGTATAGTCGATATGCCCACGAAATGGCTATGACCTTTGACCTCTGACTTCAAGGTCACGTGGTATCACGTGACCTTTGCATAATACTTAAACCATTTTTTCGAACTCTAAGATTTACGGCAATTTATTGCCGATTCTCACTTGATTCTACGTGGTATAAAAATATAGTTGGTTATATAAGTGTAATACGTTTCCATCTTTCCTATCGAGAATAAACAAGCGAAGGTCTAGTGTATGTATGATTTTGACGGATCTCCGTTGTCTCAACCTTTGCGACTTCAAATGAACCAAGCAAAAAGAAAAATTACAGACTGATTTCCAATCAATTAACCAGTACGTGATTGATTGATTGACCTAGCCTATATTTGTACCACTACAGGACAACGGTCTCTCCTAATTTACGCCAAGTAAATTTAGTAACTGTACCCGAAATAAAGAATCGATATCAACCAACTCGCCAAAAATTGTCATTGTTTAGAGCTTGCCAAATAATGCCTCCATGTTTAATGTATTAATACGTATACATGTATAATAATAGCAGATGTATTAAGCTGTCCCACTGCTGGTCACGGGCCTCTTCCCAGTGTGTGAAAGGCTGTTACACGCTGGCCCAGTGCGGGTTGGCAGACTTCACATATCTTCGAGAACATTATGGAGAACTTCTAAGATATGCAGTTTTCCTCACAATATTTTCCTTCACCGTTAAAGTGAGCTATAATTGACTATTTAATGCGCACATAACTTCGACAAGTCAGAGGTACGTGCCTTGTTATCGAACTCGAGACGTCTGCGTGGCTGTCTAACGGGCTCCCACTAGGCTATCGCTGCAACTAAACACTTATATAGTCTCACGCCTCTATACTTAAGACTGCGCCGAGCGCAATATGCCAAAACAGGCGGTCACGGTTAAGTGAATAAAATCAACACTTTTTGTTTAATGCAGATATAAAATATACATTTACCATAACAATAAATGTGTTTACAATTACTCCGTGTAAAAAACTTAAAGTAATTAATACTTTTGCCCACAAAATTACGTGAATTTGCAATAAAAATGTAAAAACGTAAGCTCGTGTTACGTGATTTTTAGATTATAACAGTAGAAATCTATCCCATTTTACAGCTTAAACGAAACATAAATAGTTACATTGCAATTTATTCGTCCCAAATATTTAAGTTATTGGTTGACAATAAAGATACATATGTATTTATGAAAAAAAATACTTCAAATCCACCTTACCATTTTACTATTACTATTACTATTTTTATTTAATTTTACGAAGCTCTTTAACTTGAGCAACGTTAAAATTATCAATTAGATTAAAAACATTTTTAGTCATGGTTATTGTTTATTACGCATTTATGGGTATTTTTAAACCTATTTATATTTTAGTTTTATTACTAGGTTCTTTATAAATTAAAATAATGTAAAAAGACATCCAATGAGCCAATTTTTTTTTATTGTGTCGTTCGGGCATAGAAATGGATATTTTTTTTTAAATCTTTATCTTCAGCATATCTCGAAAACAGTTAACTGTCCGCCATACATATGGAGGACAGTTAACCGTTTCAAATTTATTGCATTTTAGCTCTATCTATTCTTGCCAGGAGTACGTCGAGTTACCAGTAACCCTGTATATAGTGGGCAAAGAGACGTGTACTTCAAATTGGACCACTTTAGTATGAAGTAAGCGACCACTCGTAATTTAAGATCTAAGCTTCGTAACATATGCAATTCAAGACATCTGAATTCGTCTATCAACCCTTTGTCTATATTGCAGCATGGTAGTTAGATAACACAGATTCTCAATGACGACTCTCAGTTCAAACGGAATGTAGGTTAAGCCTATTGGATTAAGGCCGCTTTTACATCTTACAGGAGAATTCAGTAACTCTGACCATTCAAATTTCTAAAGCTCCAATTTCTTCTTGAGACAAAGTAATGAATCCTGTTTGGAATATGTTTTGAACGTCTGATAAAATAATGAATTGCTTTAAGAATATTGAGCTAAATAAGTCTAAGATAAAAAATATTGTTTTTTACATAATGTTAGGTATAGTCTCATGTTTAACCGCGACTTCGCTCGCGTTGATGTAGATTTTGTCTATATATTTCTATCCCTCGGGCATAGGACTTTTTTCCAGAATAAACTAAGTTTATTATTAGGGAACTTATGTCGTTTTATGTACCCCTGACAACATGTATGCGAAATTTCATAATAATTGATCGAGTGGTTAAGGCGTGAAAGCTTAACAAACAAAGAAACTTACATTCGAATTTATAATATTAGTGGAGGATTAGCATGTTACCTACTAGAAGAAAATATAAGTCTTCCGTCTTTTTAATAATAATAATATAATATAATATTCTACCACATACACACAACACCATCTAGCCCAAACTAAGCAGAGCTTGTACTATGGGTACTAGACAATGGATAAACATACATATATACTTTTTTTTTTGTAAATACATGCATATTATACATAGAAACACCCAGACCAAGACAAAAATATTTTTGGTCCCTTTGCAAAAGTCTGTGCTTATCCTTATAACATAATTCATATAGGTATGTGTTTTAGGCGTAAGATTAGCTTGTATTCAATTAAGATACTACAAATACACAATAACTATCAAATGATCTGAGGATCAAATTGGGAATATGCCTACAGATGCATAGAGATGTAGCGTATATATATACTGCGTTTGATTACATGTGATTCAAAATATAACTGACGTAATCTGGATGTACCCCTCTTACCTTCGGAAATACACAGACGTGTGCTACGCAAGTATCTCAATTAAATAAAATCTAATCTTAAGTTTAAGACATATCTATGCATTTATTATAAGGAAATTTGTATTTGATTCCAAGATGTTTTGAACTTATTGAAGTGAATTTATTTTATTTATTTATTTATTTATTTGGACAACTAACAAAACATACACTGATATAAAATTAACAAACATGATTTAAAAATTGCATGCTAAGTGTTGTTTCACTTATAAGTTGCCACGGCATGGTAAGGGACTGTTTAAATTAAGGTAATTAAATTAAACTTAAAATTAACAAAATATTATACATGAAGGCAAGAAAAACAAAGTGAATTTACTTGCAAAAGAAATATGGTTATGTCAGTCGTATAAAAACACATAGAACATGATCGAGATAACAGGACATAGTGACACTTTACTTCTTACACACAGAAAGATTAAATGATGCCGAAACTTGGCTTTTAAATTTAGGTAAACTGTTTGAAAATATATCAATTTCAATTTGATTATTTTTGGCGAGCTTATTATACTCACTCAGTAATCTGCTGATAGTAGCGTTTTGACCCAAATTGGTTTTAGATGTTTTAATCGAAAAAGAAAGAAGAAGCAATCCTGAGATTTTCATGCTCTGGTTCCATTTAATAGAACTCTGCCACATCTCCCGTTGGTATTTAGACGTGATATTACTCATCTATATAAAAGACAGCAATATTTAAACCGTACTTAATTTCTTTAATCCGAATTTACACAAACAAATCATGAAATCTCGAAATCATTACAGAACACCAATCAAAAACTAATTAAAAGGAAATATAACGGGATTATACACAGTAATCAACGCCTCCGATAAATCTGTTGGGAGTGCCTGTTAGCGAAGTTTGAATACCTCTGGCGACTTAATAATTGCCCAAGTTTGATGCTAGGCTTATGCCAAGTTTCCTGTAACATAGTTTCAGTTGTAGATTTTATGGGCAGGGTCGGTTTAAGGAATTAGAGTTTCGGAGTTTGCAGGAATTTTGATGTTTCAGAATTTAAAAATATTAATCTCGTTGATTATGTTTCAGTCTTTAGTCTAGCTGTTGTTTTTATTAGTCTATAAAGTCTCGAACGTTTCTCGATCAGATCGGAGGCGTTCTGGACACAGGCCAGGTTAAAAGCACCTTGAACCGACGGGCGTGTATGAGGAATGTGTTGAAAGTGAATGAAGCCAGAGAAGTGTGTCAGAATCGTAGCAAATGGAAATCCGTAGTCTCTGCCTACCCCTCTGGGAAACAGGCGTGAATCTATGTATGTATGTATGTATAGTCTCGGTGATGTTTTGAACTCTCCTACCATATTTTTTTATCTAGAATCAATAAAGAATATTTACTCTAAAAATCCAGCTATTATAAGACTGTAAAAGCCCACTGCAAAACAAATCATTCCTACTATCATCCTACCATATCTCTCTATTTTGAGCCGCTACGTCTTTTCTTTAAGAATTCAGCTCACCGCCATCTTTATCTGGTTCTGTCAAGCCATATCGTGCTATGTTGACGAAATTTGCAGCTCCAATAAGTTGATCAAAATGAAAATATTAGAATACAATACCACACAGATCATTTCTCACTTATACCAAATATAGAAATTTTAGTTTCAGCAGAAATTGTTATGCTTTATTATAATTACTTTTTCTTTATCCCAAGTCACTTGGGGTCGGCTTTTCTGGTCTAACCGGATTTGACTGGATATCAGTTTTTACATGGAGCGGCTGCTACCTGACCTCCGCAACCCAAAGGCTAACGATACCCTAAGGCTAGACCAGTGTCAGGATATTAGAGGGTACTGACTTTCCCAATAACGACTGCCATAGATGTTCATGGTAGCTGGGACCAACGGCTTAACGTGCTCTCCGAGGCACGGAGCAGGCGATAATTGTCAATCAATACGCACATAATTTCGAAAAGTCATATAACTTCCGAAAGTCAGAGGTGCGCGACGTGGGTTCGAACCTGGGACCCTCTGCATTGCAGTCTGATGGTCTCCCCACTGAGCTATCGCTGCTACATAAATAGTTTGTCATTAACAATTAAGTTAGTTAATTAATAGTATAGGTATGTATGATAACAGTCTGTAAGATTTTCTAAACGTTTTAAATAAAAATCTCAAACCTACTTTACTTCTACTCAACTCGGTAACCCAACCCTGGACCTCACCATTTTTCTGTTTTACGCCTATAACATGTATCTTAAATATGATCACTCCTCTTTGTTACAAGTAACGTAACGTAAAAATTTAAATGAAGGTACACCATGCTATCTCCGTAATCTTTTCAAAGTGTTGGATTTTGTTCCCCAGTTTACCTGATAAGGTTGATTTATAGTTTATACGCGAAGGGACTTGCTCTCTGACCTTTAGGATTCAGATTGTGATATCGCTTATAGCCTATGCTAGAGGTGTATAATTATATGTGTGTTATTAGTTGTGTTGTTTTAAGGATCTATACTTAAATATTTAGTATGGAATATGTGTTTTTGTAATTATGTTAATTATGTTATCTTTTTTAGTACATTTGTAAATATAGGTTACATGCATATTGTATATAAATTAAAATTATTTATGTATGTAGATCTAAGTACGTAATAGAGCTTCAATAAGACTTTAATGACCATATGTGTTTAGTAACAGACTGGAAAAAGTATAATGCAGATCACTGTAAGTATTATATTTTCTAATCTGTTATTATTCGGGACTAGTATCAATTACACCCACACTTCATCACAAGCAATGTAGGAAAGTATGCATGGATGGCTATATGGAATAGATAAGTTTAAATAGTCGCCTCGGCATCGGCGTTGCGCCGAGTATTGCGGGTTCGATACTCGATATGCTTACACGGGATAAAAAATCGTGATATCAACAAAAAGTTGTGCCGAGCCTGCGGCAGCAGCGGCACATTGGCGGCTAGACATAATAGGATTTTAATCGTGTCTCATTATTCATAACCTGATAGGTTACAGTGTTTGTAAAGTCCCTCGTGGTATAGAAAAGATTCCTAGTGCGGGAGTTATCTTTTAGATAGTATATATTTCGGCTGAAGCTGGTCCACGTTGCAGAATTGGTGGAGGGCGATGATACATAGAGTCAGCATTAGTGCTGACTTGCTCTTTAGGCATGGTTTTATAAAACTCACTTAATTTATGTAGCAAAATTATTTATTAATCAACAACTGACAGTAATGATTAAATAATGAATTCTTAAATTAACAAACTATAATTATATTCAGGTGTGACCCGTATCACAATTAAGAGGTGTTGATGGAACGAGCGCCTCGAACAGAATGCCTCCGACCGGCTAGCGCGCTCTCTTATATCGCTTCATCCCACCTCGCCTAATTCGTTGAGTGGTACGATCGTACGGTGACGCGCGCGCGTTCATAAACAACTTTGTTATTTCACGTCGACATAAATAATATAAGTACATATGTATGTACTTATATTATTTATTTTTATTTATCTGCCTGGCTTTCTAATGCGAAATTTACGTAGTATTACAGTACAGGCTTACTAAAATTACCTTTACCAAAAATGATTATTTATTGGCAATTTTACTATTAGTATGATTCAAAGGCAGCGTAACGCAAAGCGTAGTCACAGCGTGGTGTCCATTTGGCGCTTACAGTGGGCAAGCGGTCGCCTCGCCGCGTGACCACTTACGCTAACCGTGTAGTGAATATGTTGCTGATTATACACTTCTTATCTTATGCTAAACATTAAATATCGGCTTCCATTGCGCCGAGAGTGGCGGGTTTACACCCCACATGGACCAAATATTTATTTCGAGTGGGTATTCTTTGTAACAAACGCCTGTGTCACACAGGCGACACAGGCGTTATACCTAGTGCCAAATATGACTTTAATAAAAAAACTATAATAATTAAACTATTATTCTGTATCTAAGAATATTTATATTTACTATTAAATAAGATATTTATTATTTACTACATTTTGCCTGCGATCGCGTTCGCGGAAATATAGGTTAGTAACAGTTTTTTTTCCAGATGAAAGGGCCTTTTCTGTACCACTGAACGTGTATATAAAATTACATGATAATCGGTCGAGTAGTTAAGACGTCAAAACGTAACAAACAAACTCACATTCGCATCTATAATATTAGTTTGGATCTACACAAAATATGGAAGCATTTTGTGTAACTAATACAAAGTAGCATATTATTATAGAGATGTTTTGTAAATATCAGCAGTGAATCGACATGCAACACGAACAACATTGGTCTCTGCGGCTAAGCAGCTTTATGTTCAAAGCTTTGTCCAACTGGCCTATCTGTTTGACCTGATTCCATAAGCCTCTTACCTTTCTATGCAACAAAAACAAGCCTTAGTTTTTACTGAGCTAGGTTCTATAGGTACGTAAATGGTGCTGTATTGGTAAATACAGAAATGCTGTTGTCTTTTGCTTTACAGGTAATATTAACTAGTATCTTCTACTAGTACACTAATGGTCTTACATTAGACTAATAATAATAATATCATAATATTCTACCACATACACACAACACCGTCTAGCCCAAATTAAGCAGAGCTTGTTCTATGGGTACTAGACAATGGATAAACATATTTATATATTTTTTTTTGTAAATACATACATATTATACATAAACACACCCAGACCAAGACAGACATGTCTGCCTGTCAAACAGTAATAACAAAACATTGTTAGATTCTACAATGATGAGTATTCCCGATAGTTTAACAGATAATAGTGACGTCATAAGGGACCTTAACGAACAAGTACAGTCACTTACTATACAACTAATGAGTGCCCACAAGGAAATTGATAATTTAAATATGGAAAATTATCGTTTAAAAGGTGACTTACAAAAATACGTGAAAACAATTGACACATACAAAAAGATATGTCAAACACCAGAAAGAAAATGTAAAACTCCTGCGCTACCCACTAAGAACACTTTAAACCAAAGTATAGTCCCAGTCAGTTTACACTATGATGGACAAAATGAACAATGGAACACTGAAGTAAAAGAAAAAATAGTGTGCTGCCAGGAAACACAGACAGACACATACATCGCACATTTAATACCAGCACAGACATCTACACTAGAACATATCCCTACATCAAATACTAATAACATCCATCAAAACTCCGAAATGTCCACCATGATGTCACAAGAACAAAAACGAAAAAAACTAAAAAATAAATTATGCATATTGAGCTGTGATAACATAAAAGGAAATTTATCCACAATTGATGAAATATTCTCAGATAAGTTCGATTACTGTCATTTTAAGATGCCAAATTGTTCAACTAGGGACCTTTTATGTGGTATAGAAAATAAGTTAAAAAACTTTACTTTAAATGACTATTGTATTGTAATGTTAGGAAGTAATGATTTGCGAAGGGAGAGTAATTACATTGACCTTCTGAATATTATAAAAAATACATTGCAAAAAGTCACACATACGAATGTAATTTTATGTACGCCTACATACATAAGAGGAGCTTTAATACACAATTATAAAGTAGAAACATTCAACTATCTTTTAAATTTAGACTTACAAAATAATGAATACGGATATTTCTTCGATAGTAA